>CM076584.1:631939851-633139851 GCA_034641835.2 Pinus albicaulis
GAGATAGAAGCCTACCTGGATTCCAATGCTATGATCCGAAGAAGAAGCGTCCCCGTTCCTCAGCCTCGGCAGATCACAATCCCTCCACGATCTCCGCGGATGAACACCTGCACATGGAAGAAACGAACAGATACAAGCATAGAAACCAGCATACGTAACTAAACATCAGTCAGAAAGGACGTTACTCACATTAACATGATGAAAAATGGAGTGGAACCATAATCATAATCATCTATTAAATAATAAACAAAGAGAGATTACAACCAAGTTCTGACGTCGCAGTCTCCTTCGGATGGGTCTCCGGTTGTCCACGTCTCACAAAGCTCGCCAAGGAAAGGGAAAACCTCTCTGGATTCTCTCGACAATGGTCTCCTTACTTGAGTCAGCCTTAAGGGAAAGAGGGGATTCTTTACAACACAAAGGCTTTTGGGAATATGGAGATTCAGAGCTTAGGCACTTCAAGACTAGCTTGCCATGGGATTGAGCAGGCTTTTATAGATGGGGAAGGAGGGAGTTGGGATCCCTATTATTGTGGGATTGGCCCTATCAACAAGGAAGGTTCCATGGGAGGTGGCAAAACCACTTCCCTTCCATAGAACTTCCGCAGCCAAACCTCCCAACCCAAGATAGGCAATGGTTTCTGAGTTTGTTGAAACACAACTTCCGCCATATTTATTTAAAAAACACTCCTTAAATTGGCTGGCGTGACTATTGCTCTGGGACATAGCGCCAGTTGGCGCGACCCTTGCCGGATTTTCCCATTGGCGCGAGTAATGAATCGCCGCCCGCGCCAATGCCAAAAGGGGATGTTTTTCATGATTTTGCAAGGAGATGTCTCAAGGGAAAATAAAGCTCATGCTTCGAGGAACGCATTGATGATGTTTTCAAGGCATGACAATGTTCCCAGGTCACGAAATGGGTCCTCCATCGTGCGGGATGGGGAATGGTAGGGACGGTGACAAATTACTGTGTAACAGATGCCCCCTAAAGCATGAGGCCCGAGAGAGAGAGGGGTGAAATGCTTTACGAGAACATGTCCAACTCAAGGCCCGCCGTCGGAAAACCTGCGCAGAAAGATACAACTGATATCTCAAGTACATGATGTATATGTGGTATGCACGATGGGCGCAAACATCCGAAACAGAGTATGCTATAATCCGGATCCAGGGTATAAGGCAAACCCCATCCAACTAAGATAAAAAAAATAGACTCAGGTATGGTCGCAGCCATCCAATCAGTGAGTCATGTACATAATGATAATAATCCACAATCGCAGCCTAGATTACAACATACACAAAATCCAGGGTCTTCTGCTCCATCTCGACCAGAACAAAGTACAAGTTCAAGCATGCGAATAAGTGAGCTGAATTCGAACATGCAAGAACATCGTCTCATTACCAGCCAATGATGAAAGTTGTTAATAGACGCGAGAGATACCACCAATAGTGACAATGGACCTCAAGGTAATAGGAAGATACAATCTACGGCGTGGGTGACAATGAGTTGACGTCGAACACCCGCGAATCACCATCGGAGGCCAATGATAAACTCACGGCCGACGGCGACGAATCCTTGCCAAGGCTGAGGCATGTAGGCTCCAAGGTACCATAAGGAGTCTCGAGAAACTTCCTGAGCAATGAGGTTGATGTCGACAGGAAGTGACCTTGATCGAAGGTGGGCTATACGATTCCCACATCATCGACACGAGACAGAAATACATGATGTTTTGTCGCGAATCAGGACTATATGAGAAATAGAGGAAGGTTGATATTTGCAGAGGCCAACTTCTCTTGAACATATAAATGGCACGACAGTGGATTTGGCAGTATTTGACATCAACGGATCAGAGGTGATGGTGACGAGGCAATGAACAGATGAGAGGTCAAAAGGGATTACCCAAACCCACGGAGGCAAAGTGAAGCAACAGATGAGATGTCCCCAACCCGACACGAATGCAGACCAGTGCCATGTTCAAGAGCGACATACTGCCGACGATAACGACGATGGTTCCATTTTCCCCCACCATTTCGGCATCAATTATTTTTAGCTTGAAGGGGATAGCATATGCTTGCAATAGGTCTCGTCTCTTTCCAGCGAATCCATCCTAGTGCATTTAACGAGTCCTAGGAAGGGAGGAACTCCTGAGAACGTCATTTCGACTAGATCCGATGTCATCGTGGCTTTAACGAGTCCGACAAAGGAAGAACTCCGGCGTCTTTTCATGTTTAGAGAGTTTGAAAAGACAAGCAGTAAAAAGAAAACTCTACGTGTCCCTTTTCGTAAATAGTTTCCTATCCAAAAGGAAACAATATCCGGAAAACCTCCTAGTCGCGATAGGCTAGGTATTCCTTTTTTGTAATCAATCCATTCCAGCCCGAAAAAGGGTTAAACTTAGCATCGGTGGATGTCGATTCGTGTCCATTTTAACGAGATCGAAACGACAAGGTTCGACAATATTTTTCATATTTAGAGAGTCAGAAAAGAGATGAAAGATGACTCCAGAGTGACTTTTTCGTGTATTTACCGAGTCCGAAAAAGTATAAAATACAACTCGTTTCCATCATTTAAGTCGCAAAAACCTGCTGCTGCACATACCAATCAAGCGTAAAATCCATTTTCGACATAACATATGAAAATATTTGATAAAAATAACTTTTTAAAACTCATTTAACGTCGAAAAAGTTATAAATATGTCCAATTGGTAAAAATAAAATTACTTTTTACTATTTACCTTGGTGGAAAGCAATAGTGGTCCTTTTGGAGCAGAAACTTCTGACGGTGATTGCGACAAATCCAAATTTACCCATTCACTTTCATTCGTCATGGGTAAGAGGCGCTCTTTGCTCTTCTTTCATTCATTTTTTTTTAATGATTTTCCCCTGAAAATCAGTTCTATGTGGCCACTGTTAAAATTTTAGGGCTACGCCCATTGGCGTGGGTATCGGGCACGGACCCGCGCCAATGAGCTATTTTTTACAAAGGGCTCGCGCCACGTGGCGCGACTGTTCACAAAACAGCCGCGATAGCGGCCGAACCTAAAAATCCGCCCAAAATTTCGACATTTAGACCAAATTGCATGGAATTTGAAGCTCATCAAAGATCTAACTAAGGGTTTTTGACCATATGAATGCAGGTAATCACTCAAAATGGAAATTGAATGGAAAGAACGAGAGCACGAGGAAGAGGATGAACAAGCCATGCAAAGCCAAGCTTGTATGAATGCACTTAGAAACTGTGGAATGAAAAATTTCTTCCTCACACCATGTTTACGAGCTCAGCCCGAGCTTCTCCAGTATTTGATCAGTATCTGGGATGAACATGAACATGTGTTCAAGCTACGAGATCAGGTATTAGAACTGGAGGTATCTGATGTTTATTTCATCACCGGATTGTCCCGCAGAGGTCCAATCCCTATATTGACTGGAAGCAGACCATCTGGGGAAAAGATGGAAGAAGTGATGGCACGAGTGTGCCGAGGAGGACAAACGGGATCAGGCAGTAAGAAAGTGGATATCCACACTATCCCTGATCTGGCATTGAGAGTTGTTCTGCATACCATCATGCGGGCTGCAGGGTCGTAGGCACTGCACGAGGCCACAAAGGCCCAACTCCTGCTGGCCTCAGAATGCATGGGTCCCTTATTGTATAATTGGGCAACAGCAGTAACGATCAACATGAAAAGGTAGCTCACAAAGTGCAAACAAGGGAAACTGAAACAGTTCGGATATGGTTCCATCTTGGTATCGTTCATTCTGGAACGCTTACCAATCTTCCAGGGCCAAGGGGCCGCAGTGGCGAGTCCGATACCACGAGAACCAAGAATGGTTCGCTGGGCAACATTGATGCCCAGATCTGGAGGTGGCCAACAGATATCCTGGAGGCCAGAGTTTTTTAGGTGGTTACGGCGCCAGCTGATTGTCGTGGAAGACTGGCCCTATTCAGGAACTGATTTTACCGGGGACCCAGATCTCCCACTGCCAGAAGGAGACGACTGGGACGAGGAGTTGGGTAAGACCTCATATTTTGATTTTATGTTTATATGTTTTTTTTGTCAATACACATTCGTCTTAACACAATCATATATGCATGCAGATGTGGGACCTGAGAGACCAGCTGGGATGTCTCCAATCTCCCGGAGGACACAACTCGCCCCTGAGATTCAGGGAGAAGGCACCGGAGGAGTAAGTCACAGAGATGAGAGAGGAGCTGATTCAGACCCGAGGGTATCGCCCACGGATCCTGCACTGCGTTCGGCCGGCGTGTTTACCAAGGTGAGCACAACATACTACACCTGGAGTCCAGTCGGGTCCACCAATCCCCGAGGCGTCTAGTGCGTGCAGTCACGTGCTATCATGAGCACCATGCGGATTAGTCCTTAGGATTTATACCACACCTATTTTTTGAGAGACATAGCTTCTCTGGATGTACTAAGACGATTATGTATATTTTTTGAGTTTGTGATGCACACTGTGCAAACATTTCGGCACACACATATATATACATATGACTATTTTGGATGGATCTTTTACAAGTGATGATGTTTTTATATGTCATGCTAATGTCTAATACAAATTTAATCTAATAACAATTACATAAATACACCATCCAATGCGAAATGTATTCACACAATGTATCTAATCACACATTTCATTTTTACGTTGTAAGCTTAAAAGCACACATGAACACACACATATGCAAACTATGCTTGAAATGAGGAAGGCGGGCATGCTCCCCTGCAAAGATGATGTCTCAATTCAGGTGCATGCCCCCCAGTTTTTAGTCCATTGAAAATGGAGTGAAGGTTCAAAACAAAGTCGAATTGAACATGCTCGTGTTTCATTATTTTAACGAGGTTGACACACTTAAAAGAACTATCCTCAAATAGCTTATTTCATTATTTTTAGGAGCTTGACACAAGTGAAGGAACTATGCTCCGAGAACCTTATTTCATTTTTTAAAGAGCTTGACACAGGGAGGAAACCATGCTCTAACCAACTTACATCAAAATGAACAAGAAGGCGGTGCTTCCAAGAGTTCCTCTCCCGGTGGAAGGAAAACATCCTTACATTATGCACGACGGTGTGTTCACTGAGTGCGGGCACAGGGTAGGTAGCCACATAGTTGACCTGCGGTGGGGCAGATACAACGGGCGGATAAAAACCAGGAGGGGTTGATGGCAGACCAGTTGCCACATTAGGACCAAATAACGAAAGATGATCAATGGTCACGATCCGTACTTCATGCAGAAAACATGCCACACGAAAAAGGGAGGAGACGAGCGCTTCCATGGCATAGGTGTAATCGCGCCCCAGGAGTAGATTGAAATCCAAGGGGCCTGGAATGACCATCACGTCCATATGGACGGTTTTACCTCCCAAAGTAATCGGTAACCTTGGAAGGATCCCCAACGGTTGACTCATCCTTCTGTTAAAAGTCAACAGATTCTGCGTAACAGGCGCAAGCGGCGACGAACCGAAAGCTTGCCAGGTAGTTGAGGATAGAATACTAATAGAGGCACCTTCATCTATAATGGTGCTGGGTATGACTAGACCAAGAGCCTATACTGTGATCTCGAAAGGCACGTAAGACGGAAGGCGGAATCCTGCAAATCGGTTCCAATCAAAGGAAGCGGCCAAACTACTCAGAGGGGATACCATTGAACTGAGATGGTCTTCCCCTGGTGTTACGAAAGAAGTAGCATCCTCCACGACCTCCATCTTGAAGGTGGGAGGGGTATCCTCTGGAACCTCCATCATGGGAGGTGGAGGAGCAACTTCTTGAGGTATAGGGATAGGAGACTCTTTCTCCAAGTCTGAAGAATCTAGAGAAACCAAAAGGACATGGGGGTGTGAGGTCCACTCTCAATGGAAAAGACCTGCTGCGCCATAGACGGGGCCAGTTCAACTGATCCCACGACCAATGGTTGGTCGTGGATGGATTCCTGAATTTGAATTTATGAGGGAGCAGGATCGACTAAGGATGACTCTTGACCAATCAAAGGATCAGCTGGTGGAGGACTCAAAGAAAGCCGATTATAACCAGCTGGAAGGCATGGTGTAGAACCAGTTGAGTTTTCCAAGACTCGCTTAGCTTCATCCATATACGGACAAAGGTGAATGGCATGGTGCCCTTCACACAACTTACAGGGATAAGTAATCTTACCCAGCTTCTTAGGAGCCTATCAACAACCCAAAAAGATTTGCCCCCAACCCGAATTCCTAAGCCAAAGGCCTTCTGTATGTCATGGACCATACTTCGAGTGTCTCTGGGAATGCCAAGTGATTTCGAAGAAGATGGTCTCCCCTGCACAACATGCAAGGGAACTTGACTTGCCGTGGAGGGCTGGAAGGTTTATCAAGGAGGGGGATATTTCTGAGACGTAGCCGTACATTTAGCCTCTCGCTATCGATTCTTCTTCTTTGTCTTTCTTCTTCTTCTTAGCCACCCGGTTACTCGAATCCAGTTTTCACTAGGCGAAGTAGAAGATGAGGACCAGAACAGTAAAAGAAGGGGAGAGGGTTCACCTTGGAATCAACATGATGTTGCACCTTGTGGAGGAAGCATTCAAAGTGAAGCAGTTATTCTGACAAATCGCAGGCCGAGAACAACCAACAGCAAACTCCAAAATACAACCTGTGAAGGGACAACGTCGCCATGTAAGGAGCACCAACATTCCCAAAAGGAGGAAAATGACCAGGATTCCCTTCTGGGGGGATTCCTTGGTTGGTAAACTCTGGAAAAGTTGCCATCAAAACTCAAAACCACACACGGGCCGAAAAAGAGTTAAGACACACGATCAAACGGTCAACAACAATGTCTAAACGGGTGTGTAATCGTGGGCGATTAATTTTACCACATTGGAAAGTAAGAGATTCTACCGTTTCATTTTTTAAGAGTCAAGAAACAATAGAAAGATGACTCTATATCTTTCAGATTTGATACAAGCGTGAAAGGACAAGCGCTTGACGGTCTTTTCAAGTTTAGGGAGTCATAAAAGACCAAATGATTGCTCAGGAAAAACTAGGCACAAAGGGCGTACCAAATATCCGTAAACTGCAATATACACCTCGGTTTCAATAATGAAACAGAAATCGACCAAGGACTTTCCGTACGTGCAGGTAGTCTCCCCGAATGCTGTGTTCGGTGTATCACGGGTATAGGGCGGCAGACTCGGCTTCCTGTGGATAAAGGATTGAAAACCTAGAGGGGTCTCCCTTTATATACGCGACGATACGGGGAGCGCAAGTCCGTACTAGTGCTGTCTAAAGCCAACAGGCGAACGACAACTGCTAGGTTTAACGACGCCGGAACACGTCTCTAGCCTAGACCTTCTAAATATGTTTCGTTAAGTTCCAATGTTGCCTTAGGTTAATTGAATAAATTTTACAGTTGATCTTCAATTAAGTTTCAATTTCCAGGTCCTATCGTATGTAGTGTCTCGAAAGACTCCTAGATGCAAGCTATATGCCACAGTGCAACATTTCGTTCGATGAAAACTAGTTAAATAAGAGTTGAGAGCTTTTATGCAAACGAAATGAACGGAATACAAACAACAATGTCTCTAATGCAACTAATGCAATTGAAAACTTTTCATTCAAAACACTAATCACTAGCGATATGGAAAAGATCACAATTTGCACTAATTAACAAAAGCAAAAGAGATTTTTTTTTTTTTTGATTTTCAATGTTTAATAGCTAATATGCACTAAACAAACTTGAAAACAAATGGAACAACTTGAGAAACGATATTCGAGAGAGCGAAACAAACAAATTTCACTCAACAACACAAGCAATCAGATCCCCAAATCGACCAAAGTCTCTCAAAACAAAGAAAATACTCAAAAGCTTCCAATGGACCGTGTGATCTAGGTCCAAGGCAAGACCAAACGAATTTCGAATGAAGGAATGAACAATCACCCAAAAATCGCAACAAAACAATGAACAACTACTTAGAGGATGCGGAGAATCAATCAGACAGTTGACCAGACAATCAAAACACCAAAACTCCCAAGGAGGGCTCGATACACTAGGCCACTAGATGCCCTAGGGCTCAAAACGTGAAATCGATAGATAAAAGCAAACAACCAAAGGACAGATGTGAATTCCCAGTCAAACAGGACTCCAACACACTCGGGTAGTCAGAAAATCAAGAAGAAAAACACTGATCAAATCCAGAGAGCTCAAAAATGAGGAAACTCAAAAATCTTACAGGGGTGGCGCGACTGTAAGGGTGAAACTGGCGCCAGAAAGGAATTGGCGCGTGCTGGACAAAGGCAACGTGCGCCAATTGGCGCGACTGTCGGGTTAAAAATCGCGCCAGTCGAGTTTCTCAGCCAAAATTAAAAACAAGCTACTCCAGAAGCAGACCAATGCAAGCTAAGCAAACCAAGAAGCAAAAACAGTGAAAGAACCCAACCCAGAAGGTTCATCAAGAAAGGAAAAACATAAAACAATCAAGGCGAGACAGTGAAATCCGGAAGATTTCCCCAGCGGAGTCGCCAAATTGTTGAGGAGGTAAATCCCCTCTGCGGACAAAGGTGATCCCTACTAGCCCAGCAGGGGTCTAGCAACAATCAAACAATGTTATGACGCAAGATCCTAGTTACGAATGAAAGGACTAGAAATAGAAGCCTACCTGGATTCCAATGCTATGATCTGAAGAAGAAGCGTCCTCGTTCCTCAACCCCGGCAGATCACAATCCCTCCACGATCTCCGCGGATGAACACCTGCACACGAAAGAAACAAACAGATACAAGCATAAAATCTGGCACACGTAACTAAACATCAGTCAGAAAGGATGTTACTCACATTAACATGATGGAAAACAGAGTGGAACCATAATCATAATCATCTATTAAATAATAAACGAAGAGAGATTACAACCAAGTTCTGACGTCGCAGCCTCCTTCGGACGGGTCTCCGGTCGTCCACGTCTCGCAAAGCTCGCCAAGGAAAGGGAAAACCTCTCCGGAGTCTCTCGATAATGGTCTCCTTACTTGAGTCGGCCTTAAGGGAAAGAGAGGATTCTTTACAGCACAAAGGCTCTTGGGAATATGGAGATTCAAAGCTTAGGCACTTCAAGACTAGCTTGCCATGGGATTGAGCAGGCTTTTATAGATGGGGAAGGAGGGAGTTGGGATCCCTATTATTATGGGATTGACCCTATCAACAAGGAAGGTTCCATGGGAGGTGGAAAAACCACTTCCCCTCCATAGAACTCCCGCAGCCAAGTCTCCCAACTCAAGATAGGCAATGGATTGTGAGTTTGTTGGAACTCAACTTCCGCCATCTTTATTTAAAAAACAGTCCCTAAATTGGGTGGCACGACTACTGCTCTATGACAGAGCGCCAGTTGGCGCGACCTCTTTGCAGGATTTTCCCCATTGGCGCGAGTACTGAACTGCCTGCCCGCGCCAATGCCAAAAGGGATGTTTTTCATGATTTTTGCAAGGAGATGTCTAAAGGGCAAATAAAGCTCATGCTTAGAGGAATGCATTGATGATGTTTTCAAGGCATGACAATGTTCACAGGTCACAAAATGGGTCCTCCATTGTGCGGGATGGGGAATGGTAGGGACGGTGACAAATTACTGTGTAACAAACACCAAACCCTGTCGACAAAAAATGTTATTAAGTAGCAATTGAAATGAACAACAATCCAATGGAACAAAAAATAGAGTTAAATATTGAACAACAAAGCTTTATAAGTAATAACAAGATGAATGATACATGAATTATGATCCTTGTTGAAATGGAACAACAATGCAATTCATTAATGCAACACAACAATACCAATAAGAAATTCAACAGTAATTAATTAACTCTGCAATCGTAATAGAACCGAACACAATTATCACACAACGGTAATTAAAGGATAGAAATACAAACAACAAATCGATTCCACCAGGGCCGAGCCCTTAGCACTAGTGAAACACTGCTGGGTTACTTCAGAGCTTGAGAAATGGAACGAGAACGCGTCTTTGTATTAATTGAACATAAAAAGTGTTTACAACGACCGCTATCTGATCGAGAGTCAATAAAGTGTAGAATTACAAAAGGAATGTTTTTAATCAATGATTCGACCCCTTCAATCTCTAAAGGCATTGCCTTATATAACAATTTCGATGGACAAGACAAGGAATGAGATAATATTTGAACAGTGATCCCTCAGGATCGAAGGATCCTGAGGGATTCGCTTCCTTTCCTTTTTTATCTATCACTCGATCTTCTATGGCTGAAGCCGTGATGTCCCCTGCCTTAGCAATGCGTTCTGATTTTCTTCTCTTTGGCAGGATATGGTCTATCACTGGAGGAACAACAGTTACTCCTGATTTAACCTCGCCTCTGGTATAGCTGTTCACCTTGCTTGATTCCTGTTTTTGACAATAAAAGGCAGTTTTTAGTTACTTTTCACAATAAGCATAAGTCTTTGCAATTCTACCATAATTCTGTAATAAATCACCTTTCTAGAGTAAAAGGAGTTATGTTTAAAGTAAAAGAATTAGAAAACACATGGTGAATTCATACATTTTTCAACGCTCAACAAACGCTACTTCCTGTTCCAGATGAAAGTTTTTATGGTGGAAAAACCCTATCTATGTTCTTCGACTCACACATTCTTAGATGTCTTTCATGCCTCCGATTTTGATGAGAAAAGTCTGTTGTGTGAGTTATTCTTACACAATATCATTTGTGAACATGTGAGTATGAAAATGGTGGTGACGATATTATCCAATATGGGGGATCTGTAGTTGCAAGATTTTGTGTCCTTCATGAAAAATCAGATTGAGTGGCATTTGGCCATCAAATTTATGGATGCTAATGAAGAAAATGTGGAATTATGGATCCAGGTAGAACCAAGATGGGCCGCTGAGTTAAGGTGGGAATTTAGAATAATTTTTAGTACTCTTGGGATAAGGGAACTTGCTGCCACTTACAGAAGAAGTATTGTGAACTTTTGTCTCAATAAGTTCTCATTGATGAAGAGTCGAGACTTGATTGAGTGCTTGAAATGCAAGGAAGCCAGCAGTGTTGAGCTGTTGAAGGGTGACCCATTTTCATTATAGAATTTTGTGGTGGCTGTTACACATGTACCAGCATATGCACAGATAGTAAAAAACCTTGGTGCTTCCTGGCTTGGGTTAAGATTCAAGTTGGATTTGATCTGGCTACCAATTGAGGATTATCAGAGCAATTATGAATTGAACAAGTATGAATCACAGTCCTGGATACAGAAGCTGATGGCTAATCAGGGGTAGAGGTGTAAAGATGAAGATATAGCTGGCGCTTATGATCTCATTGACCTGCACCAGAGATATTCCCATGAGAGATGAGCTTTTGCATGAGGACATGCAAGTGCTTCAGTTGGGGGGAGATGTTTGGTGCCAATTTTGCACTTATTTCCTACATTTGTTTCCCATATTTTACCTCATGACTATAACCATTAGGATTATATTTTGCTCTTTTTCCGACCATTACATCTTAACTTGTGTTGTTTCACCTTATTTTCATTACTCTTCTATTTCATCAATTATTATGATGTATCGTTCCCTTTTTATGACTAACTGAGGATGAATTTTTGGAGAAGATATATGGTATTTTGTTGTCTTTCTAGATGCCATTTGTAGCACAAAATATCTCAAGCACGAGGCTTACGGGGCCAGTTAAATGTGTGCCGTTACAGTGAGATTCTACACCATGAAAATGTTACACCATGTTGTTACAAACATGCTGACGAACTGCTGTTACAGTTGTACCGCTGACTATATCTCATCAACTCTTGATGCAGACTTGTCCTCTAGTTGTTATGCTACATTTGTGATTTATCGTGATAGTTGTATAAGTTATTAAGTATTTCATTTTTGGATAACATACACTATGCGGTTTTGAATGTAATCTATAATTTTCGAGTCAGAATTTTATTAAGAAGTGGTTGTAACCATATGTATCCCATTTTGATCAGCATGAGAATTATAATATTCTCATGATTGATCCATCCCTCATTTTTCTGTGATGTGATCACTATATAGTTCTCGACCCTTGAGGTCTAAATGTTAGTGGAGAACATCATTACTTTTTCTTCGTAATTTTTCTCATATTAATACAAATTATCTTGTTATTGTTGTTACATGCATTATCTAATTTAGTTTCCATTAAGTTCTTTTTCTACTTGCACCCTGATAGGGAGGAAGGGCCCTCCTCTTTAGTAGGGATTGTAGTGGTTAAGGTAGTTGTGTATATGCGTGTCTATTTTGTTTATGTATTAGTGGAAGTGTTGTTGTTGTTGTTTTAGCTGTGAATAGATCTACTTCAATTCCAATGTTTAATATGTTGTTACACATATGAGATCAGAGATACCAATTGGGTAATTGTTGTATTGCACACTAGGACATATTAATTGAGGTGTGATTATAGTGTTGTAGATCATTTTATTTCTACATGAGTGATTTCCTTCCAGCATTTACTTCAACAACGCTTTCCTTTATTTGGATTTGCTTACGGTTTGATGTATCAGCACAGACAGTACGACTATCATTGAAATAAAAGACGTCCTCAGATTGATAATTTATTTGTAATTTTTTAGTCATTTAATAGTGATTACTATATCCCAACACTACTCTTGCCCCAACTCTCACTATGTTGTGCCCAATCATAATGAAATTTAAAAAAAAATGAGGCCTCTTTCATTTCACACAAATATAACACCACAAAGAATTCTAAGAGCAAGCATGCATGCTAAAGTTTGTAATTTGAGACTTTTCCTCTGACATGAAAAATATCGGTGAATATTCATAGAAAATATAAAACTTAATGAACTCTATATCTCTCTAATTAATATGAAATGTATGTTAATCACAACATTCCTAAAATAAACCAAAAAAAAAGAGATGGGTACCCATAAAGGGAAATTTCTATCAATGTCATATGCTCGGGTTTTAGAAATGAAAAAAAATTCAAGAAGATTAAAGCAAGAGGTAGAATTAAGATACAAAACCATAATTTTAGCTCATGTTCCATACCTCAACATGTAATGAATAATCATAATTTCAAATATCGCCATATTGTGAAAATAATAACCCTTTTCGTGCCTATTGAAAATAATGGAGACACCAGGTGGAATAAGGGCTACAGGAACCTCCATTTTGCAATATCTCCCATGGACCTCACTCGGACTAGGAAAACCAAGCTTGGATTAGGAAGACCAAGAAATGAATGAGAAATGGTATTAGTTTGACCTTATCTCTTTCATGCTCAATGTCACAGAAAACTTCTGCATATATGATTTTGTAGGGTGCCTTGTTTGTGTGTAACAAAAGACCATAATGGAATGATTTCGACCATGAGGAACCATCAATGTATTTCTACAAGGGTTCTTATGCTACTCTACTCCTTATAATATTTTTCCACGCAAGGGATCTTGTGCTCCTCTCCTCCTTGTAATAATTTTCAGCACAAGGGATCTTGTGCTCCTCTACTCCTTACAATATTTTTCCACCCAAGGGATCTTGTCCTCCTCTACTTCTTAGAATATTTTTCCACAGAAGGGCTCTTGTGCTCCTTTGCTCCTCAAAATATTCTTCCCTGCAAGGGCTATTGTGCTCCTCTACTCATAATAGTAAAAATAACAGTGATTCATTGGGTTCCCACATCCATTTGTAATGATATCTGAGTCCATCTTTCACATATATCCAACACTTTCTCACCACTAATTTCTTTCAGCGGACTACCTTCCAATATAAGGCAAGATCTAGAGCCACATTATTATAGAAGCACATTATTCTAGGTCAAATGCTCAATTTCTTCTAATAAAAAAGGTAATATAGGTGATTATAGTAACTTACATTAGAATTTGCAAGATCATCCCTGTAAGAATGCATTAACCACTTCTAATTGTAGATACTAGAGCAGCTATATATACTCTTCAAATTCCTCTCGCTTGATGGTTGTGGATGACCTAAACATGACATCAATTAACATGGGAACAAAAAAATTTGAGGGTTTTACATTTGGGTGTGCATTGAAGAGCCACGGGTTTACACAAGAGGGAATAGTGGGGCTTGATAGGGGAAAATTATCATTAATTACTTAGCTAGGCCACGATATAGGTCAAAAATTTTCATATTACCTCACTCTTGTAAATTCTACTGAATATAGCTCAACATACTTCAGCGAACATGCAACTCTCAAGGGTAAGTATGTGGTCAATATGACTCTCATAGCTACAACAGACGTAAGTGAAACTTTTGATTATTTGGATGTGAAGGAAATCAGTTTCACGGGTTGGATCATACCAGTATATCCTCATGAGTTTCAAGTTAGATATGGATCAAGAGGCACTATAATTAATAGTGGTACTATCGTTCTCCTTACTAGCAATTCGACAAAGCTCTCTTGCTCAATTTAACTTTGTGTGTGCTTTATTTCCTTTTTTAAAGGAGTTTATGATATTTTTCCCAAATAAAATAAAATAAAATTTAATTTGTTATAGAATAAATAGTTGAAATAAAATGAAAAATTTAAGACATAATAAGAATTTCCTATTAAAAAAATGTCTTAAACACTTCTTTGTTGTAATACTGAGGTAGGTGTAGATGTGATCATGGCTGATATCATTATTAAACTTTTTATAGAGAAAAAAACATTTATCTTTTAATAGTAAATATAAATTATAATAGATAAATAATATAAATAAATTATGTTTTAATTTTAATTGAATATATAAATATTAAGAAACATGAAATCCTTAAAATAAAAACTTCTTTTAAAATGCAAAATTTAGAAAAATTTACACGTTTAGAAAGTAAATCCAAAATTTATAATAATTTTAAACTAGTTTTACTTATTTATTTCAACCATATATTCAACTGAACTTTAAATATTTTAAAGCATTTTTTTCTATATATTCCACTCCTGCTTTTGAATGAAGTATCTACCTATATTTAATTAAATAGTCTATTAAAAATAAATATATTTGCACCAGACATGAATGCATATTCTGATTACATGACCCTCACCAAATGTTGCAAAGGAAATGTCGTAATATTCTTAAAGAGATACAATAGTTGCTAATCAAGATATTTGTAGTGATTTTGGTCAATTTTAGTAAAGGTGGGAAAAATATTGTGCCCTGTCCCAATTTGTATTTTTAATTAAAAGAAAATTTATAGAAAAAAGCATGTTCAATCTGCAATAATTTGCTCTCCAAATACAAGATACATAAAACAATTCTTTGAAACAACTATTGACAAATGAATCACTTGGTAAACTAGGATTTAGAAGCACTATAACCATGTTGAGGACAACAAACAATGATATGTAGAATTAATAGAAATGTGCCACTAAGTACAAAACTATGTGTCAAATAATTAATCTATGAAGACTGTGATAACCAGAAAAGTGACACAACTATGTCAAATGGACTAAGTGTCAAATCTGAACCATTATTCAAAAAGAAACATTGCAAAAATGAGCATAGTTGAAAAAGAGGATAAACAACTATCGAATCTGATCATATAGAGAACACCACAGAATTATGGATACGTGATCTTATTAATAGCTGGAAATCTAAATTTCATTTTAGTTTAAAATATATATTGTTAGCTCTAACCATATTTAACAACATAAGCAAATTGCATCATATAATACATGTGAAGACAATGCCTAAAGCACAAATAGAATACAACTTGGAATCTCAAAAACTCCCCAAGAAAAAGAACAGGGGTTACTTCCCCTTAATCCCACTCCTCTTTCCTAGCTTCTTGAAATGAGGTTCCCATGAGCCCACCATTAGAGAACGGCTACTAGATGTAGCATGTGAGAGAGCCAAAAATATAAATTCAAATAAATAGCAACCTACTTCAACAATTCAATCATCCTTTTTCTCAATATTTAATTTCATAGTTATCAAATTACACCAAGAATTCAATTATCTTAAGTAATAAAAAATTGCTTATAATAAAAACATAACTAATAACAAAATGATAATCCAAAACACTAAAATCCTAAAAATAACAACAATCAACAAATAAGCATGCTAATCAAAATTGAAACCTACAAAATTATTATTTTTTAATTAAATTAAGTTAAGGTTGGGGTTAGTTTTTTTAATTAGATTAAGTTAAGATTGAAGTTAGTTCATTTATTGGATAAAAAAAATAATCAATTTATAATAAGATGTTTATCGTCATAATTTTGTGAAGCAAAGAAATTTAATTTCCCAAAATAATTTTCATCCCCAATTCTTCTCCATAAAATTTGAAGTTATAACCTAAAAAATCCTATACCTAATTAAAAAAAACCAAATATATATATATATATATATATATATATATATATATATATATAATTCAAATAATTTTTATAAATTATTAAAAAAACTTTTCAAATAAGTTTTGTAAAACCTTACATAAGTGGTTGAGGTTTTTATCCCCAATTTCAAACAAATTTTAGTAACCAAAGATACCTATAAATTTAATTTTTAATACACTAGAATACATCGAAAATACTATCATCAAAATAAATATTGACAACGAAAACAACCTATAATCGAATTAGAAAATGCTTGAACATTATAAATGAGGCCAGCAGACAAAAATTGACATGTTACAGTAGTTATCTATATGTTTCTTGTGTGATATTATGCATGGGCGTTAACAAATATTACACTCACAATGTCAAACTGAGAGGCCCTATGTTAATATGGAAGAATTTTATATTTGAAACTATATTCTTTTTCCGCAAGAATCGGCCTATCTAGAATGCAATTCCTGCTGTAGTACTCCACATGCAAATTCTTGGCATCGCAATATTTGCAGCTATTTTTCACTTGAATTTCCACCCATTCTTTGTCTATGTGCTTCCAATTCCCCAAGATATCTTTTTGCTCACACTTGCTAGATTTCTGAGCCACTGACGGATTACCGTTTTTGGACACAACAGTGCCGTCTGACATCACACAAACATGAACATAAAACACATTATCATGACCCTAGGTTTGCATACATTCAACTCATTATCAACCAGCAATGCCTTTACAGTAAATTAGAGAATTAATGCCTTCCCATAGGAATCCAGAGGACATCAAGAAGTCAATCCCTTTTGCCAGAATGCAAAGGCATGAAATAACTTGGTTCAAAGGCCATGCTCGCAGAGTGTTTATATACACTTGATCTAAACTTCTTTTGATCTTATCAATTATGTAAACTTGATATAAACTTCTTTTGAATCTTATCAATCTCAATTATAAAAATATTGGTTAACAAAATGAAAAAAAATGGCTAAACCTTGTTCTTGATTAAAGATCTGTAACATAGTTAGTGTCAAATTCAAAGAAATCAAAATCTTGCACCTGGTTAAAGATTCTTATTCTTAGTCAAATATGCATAACATGGTGTCAAATTCATAGAAATCAAGCGTTGTTGAACTTAGAAAACGCTTTGGTGTCTTCAGAGACAGCGTGCTTGGTGAGCTCCCAAAGAAGAACAAGCCTTGTTGGATAGCCAGAGGATTCAATCGCACAAATAACACAAATGTTTCACACACGAGACAATGAGCTACGGCTCTTTAATTAATCTAAATCACTCTGAATCATAAAACTCTCTGAATACAATGAACCCGTGAAGGGTATTTAATTTATTTGACATGCACACACTCTCACACATAACTGAACTTGATCAAATCGCTTAACTCACTCACCAAATCTAACTGTAACTCAACTCAACTAATTCACCTAACTATTTGTCAAACTTATGCATGCAGGAAGTAATTATATATTTTAACACTCCCCCTTAATTACGACCACTAAACTAAAACATAACTCATGACAACTCAAACATGCCTGCTAGTCTATGTCTCAGCTAGGCTTACAACACCCAAGTTTCTTTTGTGAAACTCAAACAAATCTACTGCTAATGACTTTGTAAAGATATCAGCCAATTGATCACTCGTTCTACAAGGCTTCAAGTGAACTTCTCCATTGCTCACAAGTTCTCGAATAAAATGATATCTAGTATCAATATGCTTTCTCTTTTGATGAAACACACTATTATTGGATAGTGCAATCGTTGATGTGTTGTCACAGTATATTGTTGTTGATCCTTGCTGTTTCTTCTTGAGTCCATCCAATACTCTTCTTAACCATACTTCTTGACATGCTGTTGAAGTTGGTGCTACATATTCTACTTCTGCTGATGATAATGTCACAATAGGTTGCTTCTTAGATGCCCATGCTATCACACCTTAACCGAGATGGAGTACATAACCGGATGTGCTCTTCCGATCATCCAAACTTCCTTCAAAGTCACTATTTGTGTATCCAATCAATTCTTTCTTTTCTGTACTTGAATACATTATGCCATAATCTCTGGTTCCTGCTATGTATCTTAGAATTCTTTTTGAGTCTAGGGACATAGTATACCTCTGATATGGTCTTTGGCTCCCCCTGCTTGGTCACAATGTTGACCACTCCTTTGCCATCTACAGCCACAGTCTTTTCAGTCCCCAACTTTACCTCTGTCTGCACTGAGACATCCAAATTAGCAACCAAATTCTTGTTGCCTGTCATGTGGTTACTGCAACCACTGTCTAATAGCCAGACCTTATCAGACGGTGCATGCATGGTGTTGCATGCTAGAAACATAGAGTCAATATTTTCTATACTAACATTAGCTCTCTGTTTGCCTTGTTCTGCAATCTTCTTCCTACAATCACCAGCATAATGACCAAATCTATTGCAGTAATAGCACTTTACCTTTGATTTTTCAGACCTTTGATTGTTATGAAATATTCTACTGCTGCTGCATCCACTTTGATGCTCATGATCATCTTGGCCATCTCTGTGACCGCCATAGTTGCTGCCTTGTCTTCTACCTCTCGATCGACCTCTGCCTCGACCTCTTGAAATATAGACTTGACTTTGGAAAGCAGTTTCCAAAGTGGAATCCTTATTTCTGTCTATCCTTGCTTCATGCAATAGTAGGGATCCCATCAACTCATCAATTGTTAGTTTTTCCAAGTCTTTTACTTCTTCTATGGCTGCTACCACAACATCAAATTTGGTAGACAGGGATCGAAGAACCTTCTCAATCACTGTTCGATCTTTAACATCTTCTCCATATATTTTTAACTGATTGATGACAGACATGACCCTATTCATGAAGGAATCAATGTCCTCTGTCTCCTTCATCTGCAGACTTTCAAAATATCTCCTAGTATTTTGCAGTTTAACAATGTTAACTTTGGCATACCATGATAGCTTGTCGCCAAAGTGTCCCATGCCTCCTTTGTTGACGAGGTTATAATGATCTTCTAGAAAACGACTCGATCTACTCCCTGCTGGATAAGAAGCAACGCTTGCGCATTCTTCTGCTTATCTTTCTTCCACTGTTCCCTCTCTGCATTATTGAGGGCTCATTCTTCTGCATCATCTTGAGGTTCTGCAAACCCATACTTGACATGATCCCATACATCATGCGCTTTTAGCATAGTCTCCATTTTAATATCCCACATATCATAATCTTTCCCATTGAAAGATGGAAGTTGTGGCTGAAAACTGGAGGTGGCCATCTTGCCTAAAAAAAAATCAATCTATTTCTCTGATAAAAACCCTAAATTTCTCTCTTTTATGAGTTTTGCAAAACTCCTTTTAAAAAAATCTTGTATTTTTCTTTATATAATAAATTCTTTTTAGGCAAAAAAAAATTATATATATAAAACCCTTTAAAGAACTTTAGGTTAAAGTCCTTTTGTAAAAAATCATAAAAAAACCTTTTGTAATAGGCTCCCTTTTAAAAAAAACTTTAGTATGAGTGCTTATTTGTGAAAGCTTGTAAAAATCCCCTTTTTAAACTCACGTGCTTCTTTTTGTGAAAAAATTGAAATAACTTTTTAAATACTCGGTCGTATGAGTCAAGGCTTGTACAATCAAAAGTATTCTTGTTTGTTTTTTTTTTTTTAAATTCCTTTGAAGCGTACGTACCCGAATATGATACGTAATTCTTGTTAAAAAAAAAAAAACCCAAATGTGAATCTTCCGTTGACTTTGCTCGCGGCGGGCTTTGTAAGCCGTAAATCAGCTTCCGCAGCCCCGAGCAAGGTAAAACTGCGGTCTAAACTTGATTTTTGATGAAATCGTAAGTTTTTCGAAGTTCTACAGTTTTTTTTGAGAGCAGTGGCAGACCTACGCATATTCTGCACTGAACACGTGCAAACTTGTTTGTGCAGGTAATTTTTTTTTTATGTAAAAAGAAAATTTAAGGCGTTTTGTTTTTGGCCTTCTTAGTGGCTCTGCTCGCCCATGGATCTTCTAATCCTTCCTCAGCTCTGATACCAATATGTTGGATAACCAAAGGATTCAATCACACAAATAACACAAATGTTTCACACACGAGACAATAAGCTGCGGCTCTTCAATTAATCTAAATCACTCTGAATCATAAAACTCTCTGAATACAATGAACCCGTGAAGGGTATTTAATCTAATTGACATGCACACACTCTCACACATAACTGAACTTGATCAACTCGCTTAACTCACTCACCAAATCTAACTGTAACTCAACTCAACTAATTCACCTAACTATTTTTCTAACTTCTACATGCGGGAAGTAATTATATCTTTTAACAAGCCTTACATCAATCTGGATTTCCCACGAGGTAATGGTCTGCTTCTTGTTGTAGCGTGCGAGCTTCGATGCCTCGCTGACCACCTTTTCAAAGATGTCATTGATAAAGCTGTTCATTATCCCCATGGCCTTGCTGGAAATAACTCCTCAACATGATCCTGATTCAGAGCCTTGAAGTTATATAGTTTGTAGATTTCTGTCAATTTCTTGTGCTTCTTCTTGCCTCTTATTTTCTCGCCTTCTATGGGCGGCGTCTTCCCGGCTTTGAAAGGAGGAAGCTTCTTATTAGCAAGGGATTTCTCTACCACAAACTTCTTATCAACAATTACAGGAGATTTCTCTACCACAAACTTCAAATAGAGCAAGGCAGGCAGGGATGATGACTACTGTTATTGTTACAAAGAAACTCGCAACTCTGAACTGCCACAATTCGAATCAATAGCTGATCATGATCCAATCATAAATCTCGCAACTTTCAACTGCCACAATTGGAATTAATGGCTGATCATGATCCAATCGTCTAACAAAGAATCCAATGACATGGATTAGGACAAAAAAACAGCTAAAAAAATTGTTTTCAAATAAAAAAGCCTTACATAAAAATAAACTAAACATATATATATATATATATATATATATATATATATATATATATATATATATATATATATATATATATAGGAGTATATATGTGTTATAATTTGTAACCAATTTATGCGTGTGTGGTTCTCATCAATACTGGTTCTCAACACTAATCGACACCATCAAGGATTCTCAATCACTCTTGAGAATTTGAAATTGCATCTACACATTTCATATCTCCCTAGCCCACTACGAGTTGTTTTCCCTATTTTATGCCTCATTTATCTTCCACGCTCTCCATGTTTTGGTTTTATATGCCTGATTTATCTTCCACTCTCTGCTTTGATCCAGTGTATCTGATAGCCTCATCGAGTTTGTTACATTTTCTAGACTAGACCATACTCCTCTATACACTAGTACAAAATGGCTAATTAATTACTAAAAAAATGACCAAAATGTGCATATAAACGACTATTTGTCGGTCGGTGACTAATAGTAGCTAATTTACAGTATCTTATAACGTGACCAACTTTTGGTCATTTTTAGCTTAGTCATTAATTGGTTATCTCAATTTTTTTGTCTAGTTGTATATTTGGTCATTAATTTAGTTACTGATTTAGTCCTTAATTTAGTCATTGATTTGATCATTAATTTAGTCATTGATTTGGCCCTTAATTTGTTCATTGATTTGGTCATTTATTTAAATCATTGATTTAATCTTTGATTTGGTCATTAATTGTCATAATTAATGACCAAATATACAACAAAATATATTATTATATGATCACCCGATAAAACCAATTAAGAACCAAAGAAATATGACCAAAATATTGGTCGTGTTATAAGATATTGTAAATTAGCTAATAATAGTCATATATATGCAAATTTTGGTCATCGTTTGAAACCAATTAATGACTGAAGAAATATGACTAAATTTTAATCGTGTTATAAGATACTATAAATTAGCTACTAATAGTCGTATACATGCCAAATTTAGTCGTCATTTGTAGTCACACATTTATCATTTGCAGTAGTCATTTATTCATTATATAAACGACTAATTTAGTATTTTATATTGATTTCATTTACTTTCATTAATAATCATTATAAATGACTAATTTAGTCATATATTCATTTTATTTGTGTTCGTCATTAATCAATATAAACTACTATTTTAATAATTTTAGATTGATTTTATGTGTTCATTATTAATCAACATAAAATAATTAGTATGATTTTGCAAAAAATAAAATAAAAAATAAAATAAAAAAATGTTATACAATTTACATGTTCATCTACTATGAAAACGCAAAGTTACATATGTTAATTACAATACCAAGTAATATCAAGTAAAAGTATAAATAATTCCAACCACATAAATTATATTATATAAAATGTCAAGTATTAAAATATGAGTTTCCAATTTAATATTGGTTGGAGTAAAATTTACAAATAAAATATTGTTCATCACTTCAAAACATTATCATTATCTTGCCAAGGAATTGCAAGTGAATTCACCAACTCTAAAAACTTGACCATCAGTATTTATGTGTATGTCTTCTGTAGGATATTGGCTCTACGGGTACCACTAGACCAGTACACTTCTCTCTCTTTGTCACTCTAGTGTTATTTTTCCCCTATTTCTTCAATCCTTGCTTCTTACCATCAATACTGAGTCCATTTTCTGCAAAAGGAAAACAAAAAAAGTTACAATACAGAGTATAAGACATGAAAGTCGATGAACACTGGAATATAAACTAAAGTAGACTATAAAGGATTTATACAAGATATACCTCAACATTAGCAATATTGTTAATTTCATTTTTTCACATAAAAGCAAGAAACTCAAACAAGTTTTCTTTAGTTGGGAAATAGTGACCACTATGTGGCCAAATGACCTGTATAAACAAAGCAAATAAAATGTCACAAATAAACACAACAGAGCTAGCAATTTCTACTAAGAATGTCTCATGCTCCACTTTTGTAGTTGTATTGTTTCCTCTAGTTATCTTTAAGAAGCAGTGACACTTCAACAATAAAACTGTTTAGTAGAAATCTAATGGGTGGAGCAAAGTATTTTTGACACAAGATTACAACAAGAAACTAAGAAAGAATAAGACAAGACTTTGTAAATTGTGATACAAACCGGGAATATAGTTTCAATATAGTAATCTTCAATTATCAATGTACTATTCCAAGGGAAAAGGAATCCAATTCCCATAAGCCAACAAATTATGTATTCCCCTTGTTTTCCCTGTAATTAATTGAGCAAGATTAGCACATGCAATTTCCATTTAGAATCTCTAAGCTGATTCTATAAATATTCAAAGAAAACTTAAGGTTACTCATTCATTTTTCTCTGATGCAGACAAAACTGAATATGCTAACTTGTTTTTGAGTTGGAGAGTTGTGTAATTCATCGTGTCCAAAATCATTGTTTATTGTTGTGACTGTGTTTTTTTAATGATCAAACAACAGGCCTATATTTGATCAAAAAACATATTTTTCAGAATATATTCCATTTTTCTAATTCAAAGCTAGATTTCCTTCCAGTTTATGGCGTTCAAACAAACTAGAATCATTTTCCTTTAACAAATCACTGTTGTAATATACTACTAAATAGAAAAATACGTAATGAAGTTATTAGTGGTGGAATACTAATAAATCACAAATACATGCAAGAAATAACACCACTATGTCCTAGACATGCCAAGTATTTATCCTATTGGTTGGAAATATTACTTCATGAAAACAACATATTTGACAAAGAGAACTTTTCTAAAACTAACCAACGCGTGTATCCAACAACAATGACATTTCTATTGGCATGCCCTCAAAATGTGTGGAAGTATCAAACAAGTGTAGTGCATTTCCCTGTAAGGTTAAAGTTTGGTAATAGAATATGTTGTCCCTTAGTCTAATCAAGGTTAACTTGCCTTTGATAACTTAGAGAGAATGGGAATTCAATATAGAAAAATGACAGAAAGCTTTTATTCATCCACACTTACCTAGATCCTAAACAAGAATTGAAGCGTTATACAAATCCAAGAATGTCTCACATTCCACCAGGAAACAAAATTTCTAGATTTTGATTGTAACCCTTGAGGCTTTCTTAAATTTGTAAACAAGTAACATCATAAATATTTTTCCTTAGTTCTCAAACCTTCTTCTGTGTGGAGCTTGAGAAAATATGTGCATACACATATCACAATATAGCATGTTGTGGAGTACATTTACATGAAACCAATCATTTAAAATTTTATGTTCTATCAAGATTGAGTCATGTGTTAAATTCCCAGTATCTGCATCTTTGCGCAATGGTGTCATTAATAATTTGAAGTTTCTTGGCTTGCTATTATGATCTAATTATTGCTTTGCGCAATATGTTTTTTCACTCATATTTATAAAAAATTTATGTTTATGAATAGTGTATAGATACAATGGATGCTTCGAATAATAAAAGAGGCAATTATTTTACCATCAATATAATTCAAGTATTTTCATATGGTGTAAATTCAGTAGTTCTATTGGTGGTACTTAGGGTCAACCTAAACGATTATTTATCATGCATCAAAAGAGGTACAAAGTGATAATAGGAAGGACTCATGCAAAAAATTTTAATCATACATGTTGAATCTGAAAGTGTTAATGTTGTTATGCTCAATTTATTATTGGGGTACTGTTGTACTATACAACAACCCTCCCTTTTTCTTAATTTTAGAAATAAAATTCATTTAGAAATAGGGTCCCTTTTTCTTTTTATAGAAATAAAAGGCTTAGAAATAAAGATTCATTCATTTGAAAAAGCTCATCTTTGTTTGTTTACAAACCAAATACAACATTCAAAACTTCCGATCCAATCAAATATAGAAGACCTTATCATAAAAAAAAAATCAAGTTTAAAAGTCCAATGAATAACAATCGCAATCGGAGAATCGGAGAAAACCCTTAGAGGAAATTTGACATAGAAACCTAAAACCTCCGATGCGATTAGTTTGATCGCAAGACTTCAATCGCAAAGAGTTTAAGTTATTCATTCAAATACTTCTGATGCGACGAGTCGCAATCGCATGATTGGGATACTCTTTAATAAGCTCTTTGCGATCGATTGAAATTCCCCGATGCGACGCGCGTTATTACAATAAACGCTTTTCAAAAGAAAACAAACATTTGTTCGTGTAAACGAGAAAACTTTTATATGGTAGACCCCACCATCGGAAATCGGAGAAAGACATTAACAATTCTTTTCGATTGAAACTCCCCGATTGTGATCTAAACAATCTAATCGGAAATTGGAAAATTTTTCAATCGGAATCGGCCGATCGAAGAAATCTGCATTATGATATTTATGTGCCATTTGAAAAATTTCGATGCGATTGATAAATGACATTTATTACATTCGAAAAGTTTAGAATAGGTGAATATTATAATATTTTACAAGCGCCAAATCTCCATTCGTACGTAGGTATTTAATAGCAAATCGAATGAATATTGGTTGATGATTTGGTTTTTAATACGTGAGTGTGACCCAAAAAGAACATTTACGCGTTATACAAAACCAATAAATAACGAATCATTTGTTCATAAATGTTCCGTTCAAGTTGCTTGTTTGTCACGAATGAAAGTTTATTGTTTTGCAGAGCCAAGGAACACCAAACCCTTTCATTCACAGACAAAGGGAAGTAATAGCAAACGCAGAAATGTCGAAGAGAGCGAGAAGAGCCAAGACCGTTGTTCCTGTTAAGTTTGTTGAGACTCCTACAGTTTCAAAAGAAAAGCCCACAAAACTGAGATTAGTCACAGATACATCATGCCAAGGGCTCGGAAGAATGACGTGGGAAGGAGTCTACAATCTATTGGGGAAAGAAAACCCCAAAGTCACAGTGGAAAAGGCATCAATTCCAGATGAAGATAGCTCAGATTCCGACTCTGAGATTACTGAAAAAACACTTGCAAATTCATTTTTGCATCGAATTGCAGCCAGAGCGAGCATCATGCCTTATTATGATGTAATTCTATGGGTCATCGATAGTGTGAAGATACAGGACAGAACGTTTGTTTAAGCTTCTGGAGTGTATTTTGGGTCATTTAAAGCAGAAGACATTAAGGCAATGTATCACCTTCCGGATCCGCAGAAGGTGTATAACAAAGAATTTATCAAAGAGTTCGCTGATAATAATAAAGTCCAATCTGATCCTATCAAAGATTGGAGGAAAAATCCTGAGAAGCACAGAAATGAAGCATCCGGTATGTATTCTGTAGATTCCCTCTTACCTCCATATTGCTATGCCGCTGCCATGATGTGTAGATTATTTGGCAATGATAATTCAGCTAGGTTTTCTATACAAATGGTCCCATTAATCCTAGCTGCTTTCAATTCCGACATTATGGATTGGGCTGTTATTCTTTCTGATAGAATGGCTAATAGAATACTTGAGTACAGACAAGATAAAACCGCTGGAAATTCCACTCCTTTTTTCTTTTGTGCCTATATTCTGGATTCTCTTTGTTTTAATTCCGAGTTTCCTTTGTTTGGATGGAAATGGACTCCCAAAGACCCTACCCCAATTCATATATATCATAAACTTCTTTGGAAAGTTCATTTCCAAGATAATGTGTATAGAATATGCCATGGTTTCCTTATCCCTGTCTTTCAAACCATTTTCAATCGCTTCCCTCCTAGATTATCTGATAAAGCTAAAGTCGACTTATCCTCAATCGGAGATTGGTTTGGAGAGGAGAAATTTACATACATCAGAATTTTTGGGAGTATTGTGGAACCCCATGTTCTTCCTCTTATTGTTCCAGACAAACTTCTCGCCCAGGAAATTTCCTATCAATTAACAGTTAAAGGAATATCCAGATCTTTAAACAACAATAAGAAGAGAATGTGGCCTCCATTCCCATTCAATTGTGGTCAGTTTACTTTAAATGACTTCAAACATGCAGAAAAGGAAGTCGCCAAAATAAAGGGTTGTAAATTTGCAACCATTCCAGGGAGACAGTATGATCCGCGATAGATAGCCTTTAATGTTACTGCTTCAGTTTCAATTGCTCGATTTGAGCATGAACCAGATGATTTTGATGATTTGTTTGTTTCGTTGAATGATTTTCCTCAAATTTATGATTTAGCCAAGTCTAAATTCCAGAAGGAGGAAATGAATAAATTTTTGTTATTCAGAAGTCAAAGATTGTTAAGAGTTCCTCTGGACCAACTAAGAATTCCAATACAAGGGTCAGAGACAGAAGGTACATCTGGGAAAACGCCAGGAGAAACATCTGCTGGTAAAGTCATCACACAATCGGCTGCTAACCAGCCAACTGTACATACTGCAAAGGTGGGCACTGTTGGCAAACCTGATGCTCAGAAAGGAAATATTGATGGTAAATCCGATCAAAATACTAGTCAACAGTCCGTTGCTCAAACAACAGAAAAATGCACAAGTACTGATGCTGATGTGCATAATCAAAAAGGAGGATCGGATAGCAAAACCATTGAGCAGAAAAGAGATACAGGGAAAGCAGACATGCAATCGAGAGGAAAAGAAAATACTGAGAAGATTGTAGACTCTACTGATCTTAATGTTTCCTCTCAATTATTGAAACAATATGATCAATTCGCTCAGTAATTGGGACTACAAGATAAGGATAAAGAGAAAGTAGAGCAGGATGTCGAAATCATTCCTAAACATCCTACAGGGCAGATTGTATTGAAGATCGAGGAGATCCCTCCTTTAGATGTATTTTACAGCCCTAAACATAAGGATGTTGTTAGAAGACGTAGAAAAGGGGAAGGAAGATGGATCGTGACATGTTTTCTACCCCACAGAAGAATTTATGAAATATTGTTTACAAGAATAACAAGTGAATCCTTTATGATCACGCAATCATTCAATATGTAGGAGCTTATAGTGCTGCAACAGTTGATAAAGCTGTAGAAGTTTCTCAAATGATGATTCAGAAAGATCTCCATATAGCTTCACTTGAAGAGCAAGCTAAGGAAAGTCAGCAAAAGATTACTCAATTGCAACAACAACTACAAGATCAAGAACTCAGTCCAAAGAGCAGAACAAATTTGCCTTAAGAAAGAAGAAAGTTAATGAGCAGTTGATGAGAAGGTCTTAGGCAAACAACAACAATTGAGTGAAGAAATTTCCAAATTACAAGGTTTATTACAAAATGAGAAGAATGCGAAGATTGTACAAGAAAAGGAGTTTCAAACAGCTTTAGATAGGTTCAAAGATTTCCTAGAAAATTGACTCTCAACCGGAAGCTCTTGAAGTTACATCAACCGTCATTACAAATAAATTTTGGAAATACAGAATTATGCAAAATATCATAGAAGAAATCATTTTTTGATATTACTTCATCCCTGATCCAAAACATTATTACTCTCAGACAAGAAATTGATGATGCTGATGAAAAGATTTCTGAATTTCTCAATTGGCAAGATACAGAAAAAGGAAGAGAAGCTAATCTTCCTAGAATAGAGGAAAGACATAAAAAAATATTGTTTACAGAATGGGAACATCAGATAATGAAAGCTGAGAGAGCAATATCAAGAGCTAGGGGCATGATGAGTAATATCACGCAATTTATCAATGACAGCTTGTATTCAATCAATCTTATTTCATACTGTGTTCCTGGCAGTTTGCCTAAAGTGAAAGAGACTGAAAACAGATGGAAGGAAGAAATGATGAATAAAAGTCAACAAATCGACAAACTTCAAGCAATATCTTGGGACAATATGTGGACTCATTTAATTAAGGCAAACAATCAACAAATGGCTATTAAATTCCTTCAAAATGTTGTCGACTGTTTAATTCCATAATTTTCCGATGCCACCTACGCTGGACATCTGCATTCCGAGATGAGTCATCCACCGAGGCTCCAAGATATGCTGAAGATTTGCAACTTGGCTACATCAAGCGAGAAAGAAAAGCAATGAATCAGTTTCATTTAAGATAGCATTTATGTTTTTAATTTGATAGATTGTAGCAGTAGTAGTAGGATTTTGTTATGTAATTTTTTATTTAAATCCCTCTCATGCATTTAGAGAGGGATCCGAAGTTCTAATATTTTTTGGATTTGGAGCTTACATTTCTGTACTGCATTCCCTCTTATATTCTATAAAGGATCACATCTGGTGATTTTATGCTGAAATTATCTTTGAAGTGTTGCATTTCTGTACCTTTGGATTTAATTTTACATCAGAGTTACTGGATTAGAATATCAGATTTCATTTGACGGTCTTCAAGATGAATGAGGTATTTCTATCTGTTCACTGTTGATTTCCTTTGTTATATGATATTCGCTTGAAGAATTTGCTATCATTTATATATATTTGGTTTCCATAACATTTCCTTTTATATATCATTTCTGAGTATAATTGAAATTGTCATCTTTCATAAGCATATATAAATGGTATACAATGATGAATGTAATATGCTAATATAACTCTGTTTAATTTCTTAAACAGAGTTATCTTTATTCGTTTCTGCACATTTCAATTTAAATAATAATACATTTTCATGGTTATTGTTAAATTAGAACCATATTAAGTTGTATTCACATATAATTACCCGGGTTAGTGTTAGAATTTCTTTATCAGCATTTAGTTTAATTAGATAGTTTTATTTCAGTCAATTTAGTCTCATTTCCACTCATCCAAATCAACCCCTCACCAACCCATTTAGTTATAAGGAAACTGGTCCTTTAAATCCAGTCGGAGCCACCATACCAAACGGAAAAGGAGCTGTCCTAAGGTCCCGACCGGGTGGTTTTCCCCAATGTTTGAAGCATAGATTTTCTAGGCTTCAACATTTTTGGCGCTAGAAGGAGGGCCTGAGCTATGAATGGCAAGTAAATATTTATCCACAAGCCATTCTGAGAGCAAAGCACCCTCATTAACTTCTTCAATTTCTTCTGAAATTCAAAATCCTAGAGAAGAAATTGCGGAGAATATCCAGACACCCACTACCAAAATCTCAAAAAATTCAGACAAGCAATCTCCTGAGTCTCCTAAATTTCAAGATTTAATCCATAAATTGAAAGGATTCTCATTATCTCTTGAGGAATCTGAAATATCTGAAGGTAGTGTAAGCTCAAAATTTATCCCTTCAAAACCTCTTACTAGGCTGCAAAGTGAAAAACTTGGCATTCCTCCAAAATAATTTCCTTTACCTAGTAAGGGCAAAACAAAAAGAATTCAATCAGAAACAGAAAGTGATATAAGTTCATCATCTCATATTCAATCACCTGTTTCCAAAACCACAACTCAACAAAGTGCAGTTGTTTCATCATCATCTCTTCAATCATCATCTCCTCAGTCATCATCGATCTCAACATCATCTATTCCAACAACTTCTATTCAAACACCACCAGTTTCTACTACTCCTATAATAGTCGTTCCAGTAATGGCTAGACCATGGGCTACTCCAGGGGCAGTCAACATGGCTACGCCTTTACATGATTTACCAGACAATCCTGGAAAATGGCTTCCGAAATTTAGTCCAGATCTTAACATCCAAGCTGAAGAACATATCAATAACTTTATGTTGGCTGTAAATTTGAATGGAGTCACACATGAAGATGTTGTAGTCAGACTATTCCCTTATACTCTTCAAGGAGCAGCAGGATCATGGTACTTTTCATTACCTTCGGGATCCATAACAAGTTGGGACATTTTTGCAGATCATTTTTTAACAAAATTTGGAGATGACCGATCAATAGCTACTTTACTTAATGACCTCTCAAATTTGAAGATAGAACCCAAAGAACCCATTAAATATTTCAACGCTAGATTCAACAAACTCTTGAACAAAATCCACACAGATTCACAGCCCAGTGAATAGGTCAAAATAGAATGGTACATAACTGCCTTACCCTCAAACATAGCAATTTTCGTAGACAGAGCTGCAAAACCTACGTTAGCTGAGAGTATGAAAGAGGCTATTGCAGTGGAAAAACGGATTACTTCTCTAGAAAAGAAAAATGCTATCGAGGAAAGGAAATCAAAGAAATTCAGCTTCAGAGATGATTCAAAGAAAAAGGCCAAAGATCCATATGACATGGAAGGTTTACAGAAAGTTCTTAAAACCATGTCAAATGAAATGGTTGAAATTAAAAAACAAGTAGCTGAAACTTCTACTAAAAAACCATTCCGAAATTTTAGGAGAAACCAAGTTGAATCTAAACCTCCTAATGCAATCTCTAATGCAGAATCAGAGGAAGAAGAAGAAGAAGAGGATACATCTTTAATATCAGATGAGGAAGATGAGAATGAAGAAATAGCTGAATTACATGGAATGTGGGATTTTATTCTCCCTAATTCTGATAGTGAGGTAGAACAAGAAGCTATGCCTGTAAGTACTAGTAGTAAATCTACAGCAGAGCCTATACAAACAGCTCCAAAAAAGAAAATCACAACTCCAAGTACCAAAGACAAATCCCCTGCAAAGAAAGCTTCTCCATTACTTACTCAAAATCAACCATCTTCTTCTAATCCTCCCACATCGACAACAAAGACTTTAGTAGTGTCAGATCCTATGGAATACAACATTGTTGAAGACATGAAGAATATTAAAGCCAACATTTCCTTACATGAACTCAGCAAACTAAAACACCAGCAGAAGTTGCTATTGAAAGAATTAAACGCTACACCTATTACTCCTTTACCGAGTGGTGTAGTTGCAAAAGCAGCTAGGGGAGCTAGTAAGCCACCAGATAAGGTAGATGCTACTGATACTGTGCTCATTGGAGAAAAGTCAAATTCTCAAACTCCTCCTTTTCTTCTGACTTATGAAATGTACAATAAGAATCTACATAATTGTTTGATTGATTCTGGAGCTTCCTCCAACATAATGCCTGCTTCTGTCTGTGCCAAATTGAATATCGAACCACAGAAATCGGCAGTACATATTGTTCAATTGGATCGCTCTAAAGTTCAAGTTGTAGGAGAAATCAATTCAGTTACTATCAGATTAGCTTCCGATCCTAGAATTGTCCAAAGAATTGATATTTTGATTGCTGATATTCTTGAATTCTATGGATCAATTTTAAGCAGGACTGGTCTGCAAAACTTAATGGTTATATCTCGACTGATTATTCACATATGTGGCTTCCCTACAAAGGGAAACCAAATCAAATCAAAATCGAACGAGAAAAACATATGACACATACTGTCACTGAATTTGAACAACCTAATGAACCTGTGGCATTCAACAACAATATTCTTGGAGGTTATTCTGCTGAATCATTTCTTGGAAACTTCAAAGCACCCCAATCACCTTTTTCTGTAAATACTTTTATTTCTCAAGTAGAAAATTTTTCACAATCCGATTCTTCCAAAATTGTAAATACTTCTGATGAAATTGCAGATAAGTCAATAGATAAATCTTTATTTTGGTCGTTATATTTTGATGGATCAAAGTCTAGGGATGGAGCTGGAGCAGGATGCATTTTAATCGATCCAGATGGAGAGAAAACCATGCTGTCATGTAGGCTAGAATTTGAGTGTACTAACAATACTGCAGAATATGAAGCCTTGGTTCAAGGACTTTATAAAGCTATAGGGTTAGACGTTAAATACTTGAAAGTCTTTGGTGATTCCAAAATTTTCATAAAACAAGTTAGGAACACTATTCATTGCCTTTCAGGACATCTTAAACACTATCAAACCCTAGTACAAGATCTCACTACTCATTTTTTAGCATTTAATATTTTTCCTATTCCTAGGAATCAAAATACATCAGCTAACTTGTTAGCTAATGTTGCATCTAAACTCCTACCTGCTGAAGACTACAGTCCTGATAGGTTTTCTGTAGAATTATTTTTTCGTCCATCTGTCCTAGACAATGTCACAAATTGGAGAGTTTTCTATCATGATCAAGATATTTTAAATTTCATGACTTCAGAGAAATCATATGATGAGCAAATTATTGATGAAGATGATCATGATTTACAAATTGCTTCAAAAGGTAATGAAAATCCCATTCCGAAATCCGTTGTTAAATTGGAGGACTTATACGATATTAAGGACAGATTCAAGAAAGTCACTAATACCAAACTTCAAAGTTCCACTTTGAAGTTTGAATTAGTAAATCTTGGTTCTTATTCCAAACCTAAAAACGTTAATTTAGGACTCAATTTAACATCAGAGGAAAGGAATGCTTTCATTAAACTCTTGAACAAATATAAAAATGTTTTTGCTTGGAATTATGATGATTTAAAAACATACGACACTTCGGTTATTCAACACACAATTCCAATGCTTCCTGATATTAAACCTGTTCAACAAAAGCTAAGGAAGGTTCATCCTAATCTCGAAGGACAAAGCAAATCAGAACTTAATAAGCTTTTAAAAGCCAAAATAATTTTTCCTGTCAGGCACTCCAATTGGGTTTCCAATATGGTACCTGTAAGGAAGAAGAATGGTGATATAAGAATCTGTATTGATTCCAGAAATTTAAACAAGGCATGTTTAAAAGACTATTTCCCATTGCCAACCATGGAACAGATACTTCAAAAGGTAGCTGGTTCTGAACTTATGTCATTTCTTGATGGATTCTCAGGCTATAATCAAGTCTTAGTTCATCCAGATGACAGATTGAAAACAACTTTCAGAACAAAATGGGGAACTTATGCTTATCAAAAAATGCCTTTTGGTTTAATAAATGCGGGAGCAACTTTCCAAAGAGCCATGGACATAGCATTTAAAGGTCTGATCAATAAGTTAGTTGTTGTTTATCTTGATGACATAACAGTATTTTCAAAAAAGAGAACCAATCATCTACATGATCTAAAGCAAATATTTGAAAGATGTAGAAGGTTTGGTATTTCCTTAAATCCAAAGAAATCTTTCTTTGCTTTGGATGAAGGAAAACTCTTGGGATTTTTTGTGTCAAAAGATGGTATATATATTGATCCAGATAGAGTAAAAGAGATCTCTGATATTTCTTTACCTCATAACAAAAAATCAATGCAATCATTTCTTGGACAGATCAATTTTGTAAAAAGATTCATTCCTGATTTTTCTTTAATTGTTTTACCTATGCAAAATATGATCAAGAAGAATCCAATATTCAACTGGGGGCATAAAGAGAAAGAAGCCTTTGAGGCAATCAAACAAGCGATCATTAATGCACCAGCATTGAGTACCCCGGATTTTTCTAAAGATTTTATTTTTTATACCTTAGCCACCGAGACATCCTATGCCGCTGTTTTAACACAGCTCAATGATCAAAAAATTGAAGCACCAATTTCTTTCTTTAGCTCAAATCTACAAGGAGCTGAATTGAATTATTCCGATGTTGAGAAACAAGCCTTTGCTATGTTTAAATCAATCAAGAATTTCAGACCTTTTCTCTTGAAAACTCATATAAAAATCATTGTCCCATTCTCTGCAGTGAGGCAATTATTAATTCAGAGAGAAGTAGGAGAAAAACAAGCTAACTGGGTAACAGCTTTGCAAGAATATGATGTTGATATTAAAACAGCTAAGATTGTTAGAGGACAAGGTTTTTGCAGATTATTAGCAAGAGCTCATAACATACCAGAAAATCAAGATTCAAATCAAGATATTCAAGTAAGTCAGATAAATGTTACAGATTCTGAATCTCAGTATGCTAATCTCATCTATTACTTGAAAAATGGGTATGCTCCTTCTGATCTCAGCTATAAGAGAAAACGTGCTTTAAGGTTAAAGGCTATTAAATATGAGATCATTGATAATGTGTTATTTAGAAAAAATTATGATTCAATTTTATTAAGATGTCTTGAAAAGACTGAAGCTGAAAAGGTTTTGCAGGAGTTGCATGATGGACCAGCAGGAGGTCATTTTGGAGGTGATACCACAGCTCACAAAATAATTCGTGCTGGCTATTACTAGCCTACCCTTTTTAAAGATACACATGACTATGTAAGGAAGTGCAGAATTTGCCAATCTGCAAGTGGAAGACAAAGGAAACCAGCTTTTCCTTTGCAACCAGTGAGTATTGAGCAACCATTTGAACAATGGGGGCTTGAAATTATTGGTGAGATAGTACCTCATTCTTCCAAACAGCACAAGTACATCCTTACTGCAACTGATTACTTTACAAAATGGGTAGAAGCAATCCCTTTGAAGGTAGCTAATTCTGATGCAATTATTGATTTCATAGATCAATTCATCATAACCAGGTTTGGTGTACCTCAAGCTCTTGTCTTTGATAATGCATCTTATTTTTCCAGAAATAGTTTAATAGAATTTGCAGTCAAAAGAGGTTTTAAATTGAAATATTCAGCAAATTATTATCCACAAGGTAATGGTTTAGCTGAATCCACTAATAAAAATCTCATCAAAATCATTAAAAGGACTATTGATCAAAATCAAAAGAATTGGCACAAGTCTTTGATATTTGCATTATGGGCTGATCGTATCACTGAAAAAGCTTCAATAGGAACTTCACCTTTTAATTTAGTTTATGGAAAAGAAGCTGTGATACCATAAAATTTAACTCTTCCATCATTAGCCTTAGTACAGTTTATTGAAGAAAATCCTTCTTCATCCATTCAATTGAGATATGATCAAATCCTTAAACTAGAAGAAGATAGAGATAAAGCTAAAATTGTTCATGAAAAACATCAACAGCTTGTAAAATATTCTTTTGATGCAAGTTCTACCGGCTCAAAAATTTTGTCAATTGGTGATCTTGTTTTGAAATGGGATAAAGCACATGAAGAAAAAGGTAAGCATACCAAGTTTCAGAAAATGTGGCTTGGACCATTTCAGATCGTTGAAAAGATAGGCTCAAATACATTCATACTCCAAGATCTAACAAGTAAGAGAGAATCTCTTCCTGTAAATGGGCTTATCTTGAAGAAATTCTTTTCATAAGGAGGTAACCCCTTCTTAAACTGTACATATTCCTTTCTGCAAATTTTTTAATTTTTTTTGCAAATAAAGGTTGTTAATAAGTCTCTAATTGATTGTTTACTTGTTAGAAAAATTCTTAGGAAGAATATTATAAATATTTATTTTGTGTAAATAATAATTTTTAAGGAAATGATCATATTCTTTTGATAGTTTTAAATAAGATGTTAAACTTTGAAAGATTATACCAATTATTTGCATGATCTTTTGAAAAACTTGAGGGAAATGTAAATCATTATAAGTTTATTAAGAAGGGAGAGGTTATCTATAAAAGTAAAGATTATTCAAGTCTTGGTACTCAAAAAACTCTAAAAAATTGTCATCCATTGATTCTTAAGGATAAAACTATTTCACCCCATCCATTTAGGTTGTGATTTTTTTTAGAATGTAATTCTAAGAAATTATGTAAAATTTTTAAGAGATAAGAGGTCTCATCATGAGCCGACTTACCATATTCATAAGAAGTAATGAAACTGACATTACCAATACTGCACATCAAAACAGGGTAATGGCTTATAAATATAAGACAAGGGGTCTCATCACGAGCCAACTTGTTCAGTTTAATTATAACTATTGAATGGCATTGTTATTAACTGGCTACCAAACCAGAACAATGGCTCTTAAAAATAGAAAAATAAATAAAAGACAAAAAACATGAGATAATATGTCTTATGAATTTATCTTTTAAAAAGTCATAAATCTTAGTTGGATGGGGCAATGAATAGTTAATGGTTAAAAGGTAACCCTGTCGAGACTATGAACGTTTGCGGGCAGCAGAGGCAATACCTATGACAATAGAGTATATTATAAAACCAAACTAGAAGAAATCCACTTACTTAATTATTAATACCAATCAAAGCTTGAGATAACCCAAAAAATGTTTTTATTCTCAAGAAACTAGAAAGAAATTGTAAATAATTTTTATTCTTTTTCATAAGTTAGATTTTATTTTTGATTATCCTAGGATAGTTTTCATTATCTTTAAAAATATTTACTTACTAAAAATAAAGTATTCATTTTATTTTTTCAGAGATAACTGGTTCTTTTAGTGAATCGCCAATTGTTGTACTATACAACAACCCTCCCTTTTTCTTAATTTTAGAAATAAAATTCATTTAGAAATAGGGTCCCTTTTTCTTTTTATATAAATAAAAGGCTTAGAAATAAAGATTCATTCATTTGAAAAAGCTCATCTTTGTTTGTTTACAAACCAAATACAACATTCAAAACTTCCGATCTGATCAAATATAGAAGACCTTATCATAAAAAACAAATCAAGTTTAAAAGTCCAATGAATAACAATCGCAATCGGAGAATCGGAGAAAACCCTTAGAGGAAATTTGACATACAAACCCAAAACCTCCGATGCGATTAGTTCGATCGCAAGACTTCAATCGCAAAGAGTTTAAGTTATTCATTCACATACTTCCGATGCGACGAGTCGCAATCGCATGATCGGGATACTCTTTAATAAGCTCTTTGCGGTCGATTGAAATTCCCCGATGCGACGCGCGTTATTACAATAAATTCTTTTCAAAAGAAAACAAACATTTGTTCGTGTAAACGAGAAAAATTTTATATGGTAGACCCCACCATCGGAAATCGGAGAAAGCCATTAACAATTATTTTCGATTGAAACTCCCCGATTGTGATATAAACAATCTAATCGGAAATCGAAAAAGTTTTCAATCGGAATCGGCCAATCGAAGAAATCTGCATTATGATATTTATGTGCCATTTGAAAACTTTCGATGCGATTGATAAATGACATTTATTACATTCGAAAAGTTCAGAATAGGTGAATACTATAATATTTTACAAGCGCCAAATCTCCATTCGTATGTAGGTATTTAATAGAAAATCGAATGAATATTGGTTGATGATTTGGTTTTTAATACGTGAGTTTGACCCAAAAAGAACATTTACGCGCTATAAGAAACCAATAAATAACGAATAATTTGTTCATAAATGTTCCGTTCAAGTTGCTTGTTTGTCACGACTGAAAGTTTATTGTTTTGCAGAGCCAAGGAAAACCAAACCCTTTCATTCACAGACAAAGGGAAGTAATAGCAAACGCAGAAATGTCGAAGAGAGAGAGAAGAGCCAAAACCGTTGTTCCTGTTAAGTTTGTTGAGACTTTTACAGTTTCAAAAGAAAAGCCCACAAAACTGAGATTAGTCACAGATACATCATGCCAAGGGCTCGGAAGAATGACGTGGGAAGGAGTCTACAATCTATTGGAGAAACAAAACCCCAAAGTCACAGTGGAAAAGGCATCAGTTCCAGACGAAGATAGCTCAGATTCAGACTCTGAGATTACTGAAAAACACTTGCAAATTCATTTTTGCATCGAATTGCAGCCAGAGCGAGCATCATGCCTTATTATGATGTAATTCGATGGGTCATCGATAGTGTGAAGATACAGGACAGAACATTTGTTTCAGCTTCTGGAGTGTCTTTTGGGTCGTTTAAAGCAGAAGACATTAAGGTAATGTATCACCTTCCGGATCCCCAGAAGGTGTATAACAAAGAATTTATCAAAGATTTCGCTGATAATAATAAAGTCCAATCTGATCCTATCAAAGATTGGAGAAAAAATCCAGAGAAACACAGAAATGAAGCATCCGGTATGTATTCTGTAGATTCCCTCTTACCTCCGTATTGCTATGCCACTGCCATGATGTGTAGATTATTTGGCAATGATAATTCAGCTAGGTTTTCTATACAAATGGTCCCATTAATCCTAGCTGCTGTCAATTCCGACATTATGGATTGGGCTGTTATTCTTTCTGATAGAATGGCTAATAGAATACTTGAGTACAGACAAGATAAAACCGCTGGAAATTCCACTCCTTTTTTCTTTTGTGCCTATATTCTAGATGCTCTTTGTTTTAATTCTGAATTTCCCTTGTTTGGATGGAAATGGACTCCCAAAGACCCTACCCCAATTCATATATATCATAAAATTCTTTGGAAAGTTCATTTCCAAGATAATGTGTATAGAATATGCCATGGTTTCCTTATCCCTGTTTTTCAAACCATTTTCAATCGCTTCCCTCCTAGATTCTCTGATAAAGCTAAAGCCGACTTATCCTCAATAGGAGATTGGTTTGGAGAGGATAAATTTACATACATCAGGATTTTTGGTAGTATTGTGGAACCCCATGTTCTTCCTCTTATTGTTCCAGAAAAACTTCTCGCCCAGGAAATTTCCTATCAATTAACAGTTGAAGGAATATCCAGATCTTTAAACAACAGTAAGAAGAGAATTTGGCCTCAATTCCCATTCAATTGTGGTCAGTTTACTTTGAATGACTTCAAACATGCTGAAAAGGAAGTCACCAAAATAAAGGGTTGTAAATTTGCAACCATTCCAGGGAGACAGTATGATTCGCGACAGATAGCCTTTAATGTTACTGCTTCAGTTTCAATTGCTCGATTTGAGCATGAACCAGATGAGTTTGATGATTTGTTTGTTTCGTTGAATGATTTTCCTCAAATTTATGATTTAGCCAAGTCTAAATTCCAAAAGGAGGAAATGAATAAATTTTTGTTATTCAGAAGTCAGATATTGTTAAGAGTTCCTCTGGACCAACTAAGAATTCCAATACAAGGGTCAGATATATAAAGTACATCTCGCAAAACGCCAGGAGAAACATCTGCCGGCAAAGTCATTACACAATCGGCTATTAACCAACCAACTGTACATACTGCAAAGGTGGACACTGTTGGCAAGCCTGATGCTCAGAAAGGAAATACTGATGGTAAATCCGATCAAAATACTGGACAACAGTCCACTGCTCAAACAACAGAAAAATGCACAAGTACTGATGCTGATGTGCATAATAAAAAAGGAAGATTGGATAGCAAAAACATTGAGCAGAAAACAGATACAGGGAAAGCAGACATGCAATCGGGAGGAAAAGAAACGACTGAGAAAATTATAGACTCTGCTGATCTTAATGTTTCTTCTCAGTTATTGAAACAATATGATCAATTCGCTCAGCAATTGGGACTACAAGATAAAGATAAAGAGCAAGTAGAGCAGGATGTCGAAATCATTCCTGAACATCCTACATGGTAGATTGTATTAAAGATCGAGGAGATCCCCCCTTTAGATGTATTTTACAGCCCTAAACATAAGGCTGTTGTTAGAAGACAGAGAAAAAGAAGGAAGATGGATCAGGACATGTTTTCTACTCCACAGGAAGAATTTATGAATATTGTTTACAAGAATACTGAAGTGAATCCTTCTGAGGATCTCACTAAATTGTCTCAATATGTAGGAGCTTATAGTGCTGCAACAGTTGATAAAGCTGTAGAAGTTTCTCAAATGATGATTCAGAAAGATCTCCATATAGCTTCACTTGAAGAGCAAGCTAAGGAAAGTCAGCAAAAGATTACTCAATTGCAACAACAACTACAAGATCAAGAACTCAGGTCCAAAGAGTTAGAACAACATCTTGCCGAAGAAAAGAAGAAAGTTGATGAGCAGGTCTTAGGCAAACAACAACAATTGAATGAAGAAATTTCCAAGTTACAAGGTTTATTACAAAATGAGAAGACTGCGAAGATTGTACAAGAAAATGAGTTTCAAACAACTTTAGATAGGTTTAAATATTTCCCTAAGTTAAGTGAATTCAAATTGGAAGCTCTTGAAGCTAATAAACTACTGTCACAACAATTGAATGAATTTTGTGCAAAACTATCACAGGCAGAACCATTTTGTGATATTACTTCATCCCTGATCCAAAACATTATTACTCTCAGACAAGAAATTGATGATGCTGATGAAAAGATTTCTGAATTTCTCAATTGGCAAGATACAGAAAAAGGAAGAGAAGCTAATCTTCCTAGAATAGAGGAAAGACATAAAGAAATCTTGTTTACAGAATGGGAACATCAGATAATGAAAGCTGAGAGATCAATATCAAGAGCTAGGGGCATGATGAGTAATATCACGCAATTTATCAATGACAGCTTGTATTCAATCAATCTTATTTCATACTGTGTTCCTGGCAATTTGCCTAAAGTGAAAGAGACTGAAAACAGATGGAAGGAAGAAATGATGAATAAAAGTCAACAAATCGACAAACTTCAAGCAATATCTTGGGACAGTATGTGGACTCATTTAATTAAGCCAAACAATCAAAAAATGGATATTAAATTCCTTCCAAATGCTGTCGACTGTTTAATTCCAGAATTTTCCGATGCCACCTACGTTGGACAGCTGCATTCTGAGATGAGTCATCCACCGAGGCTCCAAGATATGCTGAAGATTTGCAACTTGGCTACATCAAGCGAGAAAGAAAAGCAATGAATCAGTTTCATTTAAGATATCATTTCTGTTTTTAATTTGATAGATTGTAGCAGTAGTAGTAGGATTTTGTTATGTAATTTTTTATTTAAATGCCTCTCATGCATTTAGAGAGCGATCCGAAGTTCTAATATTTTTTGGATTTGGAGCTTTCATTTCTGTACTCCATTCCCTCTTATATTCTATAAAGGATCACATCTGGTGATTTTATGCTGAAATTATCTTTGAAGTGTTGCATTTCTGTACCTTTGGATTTAATTTTACATCGGAGTTACTGGATTAGAATATCAAATTTCATTTGACGGTCTTCAAGATGAATGAGGTATTTCTATCTGTTCACTGTTGATTTCCTTTGTTATATGATATTCGCTTGAAGAATTTGCTATCATTTATATATATTTGGTTTCCATAACATTTCCTTTCATATATCATTTCTGAGTATAATTGAAATTGTCATCTTTCATAAGCATATATAAATGGTATACAATGATGAATGCAATATGCTAATATAACTCTGTTTAATTTCTTAAACAGAGTTATCTTTATTCGTTTCTGCACATTTCAATTTAAATAATAATACATTTTCATGGTTATTCTTAAATTGGGACCATATTAAGTTGTATTCACATATAATTACCCGGGTTAGTGTTAGAATTTCTTTATCAGCATTTAGTTTAATTAGATAGTTTTAATTCAGTCAATTTAGTCTCATTTCCACTCATCCAAATGAACCCCTCAGCAACCCATTTAGTTATAAGGAATCTGGTCCTTTAAATCCAGTCGGAGCCACCATACCAAACGGAAAAGGAGCTGTCCTAAGGTCCCGACCGGGTGGTTTTCCCCAATGTTTGAAGCAGAGATTTTCTAGGCTTCAACAGGTACCTATCAGCTGACAAAGTTTGTACAAATGTTGGAAATGAAAATAAGTTATAACAAATAACATAACACAACATTTTTGGCACTTGCTTCTTTTTCTTTGCAAATCCGAACATGTCTCGGAGCAACTTATGTTAGCTATGTCCAAATGATGCCAGTTTTTATTTTCCATTTAAATTTCCAATTCAATCCTATGTATCATTATCCAAGAAATTTGGCTCATTCAGAGGAGATGAAAAATGTGTGTGTGCAATAAATTTTAAACATAAAATGGTGTTAGCCCAAAATCTCTGAACTCCACTTTCATCGCCCTCATTCCCAAGTTGTACTCTCCGGCTTCTTTTGACGATTTTTAGCCTATTTCCCTCTGTAACTGCCTTTATAAAATCATTACAAAAATCATTACCGAAAGACTCAAGCCTATCCTCTCAAATAATATCTCTAAGGAACAATTTGGATTTCTGGAAGGAAGACATATTCATGAAGCCATAGGGGTGGCACAAAAAGTCCTCCGCAGTATGAAGAGACATAGATGGAAAGGGTTGATCATCAAAAGTGACCTTTCAAAGGCTTATGAAAAGATCAGTTGGATGTATATTAGACTCCTGCTCACCCATCTGGGCTTTCATTATGACTTCATCTGATGGGTGATGGGATGTATCACTGACATTAGTTTTGTTTCTCTGATAAATGGGGTTGCTTCCCCTTTTTTTTAAAAACGAAAGAGGCCTCCGCCAAGGATGTCCCCTCTCCCCCCTTCTCTTTTTGCTGGCAGCCGAAGGCTTAAGCCAACTGATTTTAGAGGCAAAAAGGAAAGGGTACATATGGGGTGTGGAGGTAGCTACAAATCTCAGTATCACACACCTACTGTTTGTAGATGATATCCTTCTCTTTAGCAATGGAATTTGCAGGGACTCCTTCAATCTCAAAGCCTCCCTAGATCTATTTCTAAAAATCCACCGGAATACGCATCAATCATCACAAATCCTCAATCATGGTTACAGGACTTACGGAGGAGGAATCCAGAAATCCCATTGAATCCCTCCCCTTAGTGGTCAAACAGTTTTTCGATAGTCTTCGATACCTTGGGTTCCATCTTAAGCCAGATTCTTACCGTATAGCTGATTGGATGTGGATGGTGGCCAAAAACGAAAAAAAAAGTTAAGTGTTGGTGTTACAAATGGTTTTCCAGAGCGGGGAGACTCACACTCATAAAACTTGTTCTAATGGTCATCCCAGTCTTTTGGGCACTCTTCTCATGGATGTCACAGGGGATCTTGGAGCACATTAGGAAAATCTATCATAAATTTTTGTGGGCAATATCCAAAGAGGACCACTCCCTCTCTTGGGTGGCTTGGGAGAAAATAGCCCGACCAAAAGAATGGGGAGGATGGGGTATAAAGGAACTACCCTCCTTTGTCAAGTCCATTGCGGCTAAAATGGGATGGTCACTGCTGAACAAGGACTTTCTTTGGTCCATGGTAATGAGAAGGAAGTACATTGACCCTGGAGACATTGTTGATTGGGTCTGGAACCCTGTCATGTCCACCAAGGGTGGGTCGGCGGTTTGGCGAGCCACCCTTCAAGCCATGGACCTAATCGAGGAAGGTCTGGCTTGGAAGGTTGGGAATGGGCAGTAGATTAGACTAGGGCTAGACCCTTGGGTCGGTTGTAATGGAGCTTTTTCCCTTCTGGAGCCTTGCAAATCTCACCTTGTGAACAAAGGTCTCTTGTTCCTCGGTCAAGCCGAAAAATCCAAAGCCGCATCCATCTGGTCACAAGGCTGGAAAAATGGGGACAATCTCCAGATTGACCCAATATGGGAAAAAACTTGGAAGCTATACGCTAATGAACTACTTAGAACAAACATATGCATTCGAGATGACCCTGAAACACTTAGATGGGGCTTTCCGCCTTCAGGCTTGTACTCACCAAAGATTGGGTATTCTCATCTTATGGGGATGAAAGGCTGGCCGAAGGCCGAATGGTGGCATAAACCCATCTAGAAGATGAATAGCCCTGTTAAAGGTCGCCTCTTTTTTTGGTGCCTAATAGAAAAAAATATCCACTTGTGTGACAATCTTCAAAAAAGGAAGAAGGAGGGGCCGTGGAGATGCCCCTTATGCAAAACAGGACTCTGAATCGGTGGCCCATTTGTTTCTTTTTTGTTCCTAATGTCAAAAGGCATGGGAAGGGATCCAAATTATGGTTGGTTGCACACATCAATGGGTTGGTCCTTCGATTAAGGAGGCCTGGAAGTCTTGGTGGAACGGTTACCGGACTGAAAAACAAAAATCGGTACCCCTGATTATGGCCTGGGGAATTTGGCTTGCCAGGAACCACGTTATTTTCAGGAATGTAGATACCCCTTTCCACATCATCGCTCATAATGGACCAGCCATCTATGCCCTTCTCCCTGAACAAAAAACTCCAACAAAGAAAAGGGTCAATACCCCTGAGAAAATCAAGGGTGATATCCCTTGGGCTTACTTTGATGGAGCATCAAATCTGGCGAACATGTGTGGTGCTGGAATTGTTATTCACCTAAGCAATTCTCGAAGATTGGTAGCCTCTATCAAAATTTTTCAGGGCACAAACAACTATGCTGAGATCAAAGCGTTACACCGCCTCCTATGTTGGCTTTCACACCTACATATTACTTATGTTCAATTATTTTGTGACTCGCTCAACATCATCAAATGATTTAACAAGGATTTTTTTTTTTTAAATTATGCTTTACGACCTATCCTTGAAGAATGATGGTTATCGAAGGAATATTTTACTCACATTGATTTATGTCATATTTACAGGGAAAGGAATTCCGCTGTAGACCTCTTTTCTAAGGAGGTTTTATAGCAAGATTCGAGAAGCTGGAGGACATGAGAAATAGGGCTAGAAGGCTCTGTGGATTCAGACCATTCTCCATTTTCTTGAGTGGTCTTCAGTTGTTTTTTCTCTATATATGTTAATGTAATTTCGGAAATTATCATTTTCTATTGCTGAAAATTATAATATGTATGTACCACAAAACTTGGTTGAGGATTAGATCCTTTGTTGCTCCTCTTTATAAATTTTTATATTGGTTGTCCGTTCCTGTTTGGGTTGTTTTTCCTCTTAATAGGAGGCTCAAGAACCTAGGTTACTATGCTGCTTGTATCAGGATCTATATTTTTGTTTTGGGTCGTTTTCCTCCAAAGAGGAGGCCCAGAAAACACTTTTAATTTTTTTGTGGTTTCTACACTAGGCCGATGAACAATACGATGTTTTTCCCTTGAACAAGGGAAGGTTCCAAACATTCACATACTTTTTTGGGATGGGGCTATGAGAATGGTCTGAACTTTTTTGGTCGCAAATTGGGAAGAGCTCGGATCTCTCCCAAGAAATGCTTAAATGTATGTACACAATTAACTTTTTATGAATATAAAGAGTTCAATTTTTTCCTTGGAAAAAATACAGTTTAACCATACAAATTTGTCTTATTCTATAATGAAAATTGTTAAAAGCACAATGAAGTAGTGAAAAATTGGGGAAAATAAAAATATTTACAGATCAAACTAAATGCATCCATGTAACAAATAACCCAATCTAAATGTGCCTATTTATAAGTGACTGGATAATGCATCTCAAGGGTAATGCAACTCATCCTCATATTGCCCCCTTTAATACACACATACACATACAAAAACATGTGGGTCAAGGACACATATTTACCACTAGGTAGGTGTCCCATGAATGCCACTTTCTCAAAGACATCCCTAAAATACCATTGAAGGGGTACCTTTTAATATAATGAATTATCCAAGTGCATAATATTAGAGTATTAACACTCCAATTCTATAGTTTAATGTAATCAATTTTACAATATATTAAACTTTACTAAATAGCTATTAATCATAAATTTCATTAATTAAGAGGTCAACATAAAACCATAGAACTTATTGCAAAGAAATGAACTCTATTATCATGGACTTTAAATGAGCATGTTTCCTTATGAGCCCGAGCCATAGAGGGAACTTTGGGAGTGATTGAAAAACTTTCCTAGAGCTTTATGGTTATTCCTCTAGGCGAAGGTCAATTTCAAAGCCTTCTACTAAAGCTATTAAGGCCAAGAACACCACAAATATTGGGGTGTTTACTATTCACTAACCAGTCAACACATCCCTTGCCTCACATAATGAAGGAATGCCTTGAAGTGGCAATCACAAAGTGACAGAGATTAAAGGTAGTGCAAACAGAGGCACTTAGGTTATTTTTGGTTTGAATTTTCTCAAAGGAACTGACATACACAAAGAAACTTGAAAATATGTCAACATGGCTCATATGGAAAGAGCTCTATGAATGTTTCTATTAGCAATGGAAGAACCCAAACTGTTCTTTAGGGACCAACATGATAGTCCAAGCACAAAAAATAATGGCTTAGATGTGTTCTTAGGGGTACAGTGAAGTAATATTCTTGGATGTACTCATAAATAGTTCGGTAGTTAACACATTTCAATCAAGATCACTTAGGCCAAAAACAAAATCTTTCCTTTGGACCTGAGGTTGCATGGCAAGTGTTCAACAAAATATTTGAACAAAACGTATTTGACAACAAAATTGGTAACAATGGAAATGTTAGGGGACCTTAATTTGAGAGGGCTTTGAAATCAAAGCAAGATTTCAAATTATTGTCAAGTCTATCATAGGGAAAACCTTAATATTTTGGGTGAACTTTCTTGATTTTATAGTAAATAAAAAGCAAAAATTAGAGCTCATGCATATGATCCTTGTGGAACAACAATAACTTTGTTTGTAGGAAACCAACTTAATGACCATCATCTATTTTCTAACATATGCAAAGACACTATTCTAATTTTGGTGTTGTGCCTAGAAAAAGGAGTGATGGGAAAATGTGTGTTTTCATCCTCGGAGACTATTTCTTTCAAGGATAAGGTCTCAAATAAAGCCCTCCACTTCAACAACTATAATTTGTAATCAAGTTTACAATATTTAAAATTACCAAAGAGTTATTAATCATAGGTGTCATTAATTAATGGGTCAAGAAAAAAACAACAAAACGTGTTGCAAATAAATTTCCTCTATTAACATGCACTTTAAATGTGCATGTTTCCTTATGAGCCCAAGCTATAAAGGTCACAATGGTAGAGTTCTCTAAGCAAGAGGTCACAAAACTTCTCTCTTTCTGTGAATCACATGCATTGAATTCTGATTCACAACACCTATATTAAAACTGTATAAGTGGATCTATTCAAACTGGAAAAAAAATAGCTATGAAGTGTATCTATACTCCAAAGTTTTCTTTATTATTCAATTTTCTTATCTGGATTACTATCCAAAATATTTTAAAGAGGGTCCTCTAGGGAAGAGTAGATCCTTTTTTTATCCCACAGTGCCCACACTTCAACCCAACCACTATGTCTGTCACCAAAATGGCAGTTTGGTTTCATGTCCTCATTTTCCAATACTAGTTTGTAATTTATCAGTGTTTGTATATATTTTCAATACCTAGGGAACAAATTAAAAACAAATCTTAAAAGGATTAAGTTTGGTTTTTTACATATGCTTGACCCAATCAGTTCTATAAAAAACCAACTACGTTTGATGAGACAAACTAAAATCATGACTAGTTTCACATACTAAACATCTACCTTAATACCATTAACATGGGCAACCTAGATGCAACCTCAAAAGGACTGCTTAGCAAGGTTAAGATGCCCAATATCTAGTATATCCAAAAAAATAAGTTCATTCAATTGGAGCAAAACTGCACAAAAGCATGAGGGCCTTCTTTGCCACTTATTCCTAAGCTATTATATTTGTTGTGTATTATCATATTTTGAAACATGTTTTTGGATTTGACTTAATAATGGACAAGTTGAACTTTTTCCATCTTAGTTCACAACTTCATGCCATAATCCTTGGAAATTTTGACATATGTTTATATGATCCTATGATATTGTTGAATATGTTATTTTCAAGTCTGGAAAATTTTATCAAGCACAGTTTCCAATCGAGTGAGGATTGGTTCTACCTATAGTTGTAGTCATTAATGTTTAGCTCTATCCTTACTCCACATAGTACAAATATTTGGGGATTTTAACTTTGATAGGAAATGGTATCTCTAACTACCATTTTGCTCATCCAGCCTCCCATTTGAAATCTTAAATCCACTTAATGGTCAATGCTCTAATCCATCCTCTCAAAAGACGTGGTAACAATCCTAACATTATGTTGAGTCTTCATGATTTCAATTTACAAGCAAGTCATGACAACATTGAATTATACAATGAAAAATCTTCAAGTATTCACAATCTACAGCAACAAATTCCCCACCTAGCACTAAAAACTTCTAGTTCTAATCTCGATTCTCCTCCATCCATAGAATACTCAATAGTCACTGCTAGGAAAAGAATCTTGAAAGAACAAAAATTGGTATAAAAGAATGTGAGGTTTGTGATTTTATTAAATGTTAGAATTTTTAATTTTCATGTATAATATAAACACAAAGTAAAAGATATTTTTTTTCTATATATTCCAAACAATCCAATCAACAACTTAGCTCAAGGCTACTCTAAAGTAAAGCCTTCCTCCTACAATACAACCAAACTTACATCCAAACATTCATTTCCCATGATAGTACTCAATGTTATTGTGTACTATGGTACTTCTAAAAAAATATTATAGATGTTTTTAAATACTCCTATTTCTTGACCATATCTTGGAAAAATAGCATGCCATTCCATTTATGGTAACATGATTTGGGCACTAACAGGGTTAATAAAAAAATGACTTCTGAACCCAACAATTGCATGCAAATAAATTGAAATTTTGCACAACAAATTGAAAACAGAAAATCAAATAAACTTTGTAACCAACAATAGAAGGTAGCAAAAATTTGACCAACCACTTCAGTTATAAACTAAGCTACCACGTATGGATCAGATGACATGATTCGGACTACCAATTCTCATGAACCACCCATTCTAATACGTAAAAACCATAATATATCCAATCCTATTCCCCATCTCCTAATTGAAGATCATAATAATTTATCCATCCATGGCATTTCAATCACATACATACTGAAAGGCTCATTAAAAAAAAAGAAACTTCTAACTAGACTATACAAGCAACACCTGACATATTCACAAAAATAGACACCTTAAACTCCTAGAACCCGATAGTAGATTGTATTAGCTTCAAATCAAACACATATTTTGGCAACGACCCTTGCCATTGAAATGTTGGCCTTTTGAGCATCTAAGCCTCTCATTTGGGTACCCATTCATCAATTAATGAGAAATCCCATACCCCAGCAATTCAGAATCCAAAGACAAAACTGAATACCCATTCATCAATTCATGAAAAATCTGAAATCCCACCCCCTCTGTCACCGATACTCATGCCTAATCTCGTCTTAGACACATAACAACAGTAGCAGAGTTTCTGCAAACAACCCAACTCAACTCAAATTTTTTTCTCTTCTATAACATCCGGGACACTCCATATATCAATGGATGTCGGGGAGAGTCCAATAGCAACGGTCTCCAAGGAAAACCTAGTGCCTCATGGTTGGAGAAATATTCTTGGTCAAAGTTGCAAACCCCAACCAATGGTCCAAAACCCCAAGGGCGGTTGATGTGGCAGATTTACTTTGATCCCAAAGCATGGATGATGTGGTAGCATAATATTGACTAATTTAACTAAGGTGACATGGCAGTTTATCTTTAATTCTTGGGCTTAGAAGAAAATTATTAAGGTTGAAAATGTAATTCTAGTAGTTAAAGGAATTTTTTATGTTCCAAAAGTAAGAGAATAATTTATTAAATTAAATGTACATTAATTCTTGGTCCAGACTTTAAAAACTATTATGGTCCAAGGGAATAATTTTTGGATATGACCGTGATTATTTTATGGCACTAAGAGGGTCAGTTTGAAAATAATATTAGTGGATGGTCTGAAAATTAATATATTCTTTATAATAGGTTGGTCCAACATAAGGGCTCCTCGGCCTCTATAAAATGGCGTGCCCCTGCTCTCCATGAATATCGAAAAATTCTTCGACTCTTCTATTTGCCTCCCTATGGAAGCTTTGATAGATCCAGCGAGGAGGGTTAATGGTTGAAATTTGTACTTTTGGGGTAATGGCATTCATTGGGGTTTAAGGGTTATACATTTGTTTGGGATTTGTTGGGTGTCGATTGTTTGCAGGTGCCGTTGTAGAAGCATTCCCTCACAGAGTTTCATGGGGCAATGAAGAATTGTTCGGGTTTGATCTATTTCAGGAACAACAACTCTAGGAATCCTTTTTGGCACTTGACATTAAGAACAGGTCAAATACTCATCACAAGGAGTAGTATTGCAAAACTATGCATTTTGTACACCTGGTAATAATGTAAGTCCTTACTTGGAGTTGATCATTGTAGACCTGTGATCAAGTCACCAAAAGCTGCCAAAATAGTTCTGAGCAGTTGTGTTTGGCATTGGATTTCTTGGCCTTCAAAACTGGGACCATGAGATAATTTAAGCTATTGATTCCCTGCAAACCTAAACTAATGATTCTTCAGAACCAACGAAAAATCCAATGAGATGACATCAAAATATATGCGGCCTACATCACTGTGTCTCTGAGCGTATAAGTCTGTCATCTATGTATAAAAGGGTTGATCAGCAGTTTAAGTATTCAACGCAGCAGCAAGTGGTAGAGACTTAGTATTATTTCTGCGACTTAAGAGAGGATATGAGCTAAAACACATCAAGATGTTTGGCATTAGTTGTGGCAAAGACACCTTGTAGCAAATAAGCCTGCAGCCCTGTAAAACATGCAAGATCTGTGCTGAATGTTATAAAATACAAGAAGTTCCACCCTGGAATAAAGATCCAGATCTGAAGAACTAGAGTTGTCTCTATATGAAAAGGGAACCTTATGATTGTGAGAAAGTAATGTATAAGACATGTGACCTGAAGGTGTGACTCTCTAGTGACATTGTTAACCATAGCCTGAAGTGACCTGATAGTAACGAGACCCATATACAACAATAGTTTTTCTACTAGAAAGATGCAACAGTATCAATGAACTACGGAATCTGTAGGGTGTTATCTACAATAATCAGTAGTGATGTGTTATGGTTCATAGATACTTGATGTAGCAGTAACCCTGTATGGCATTTTCAATATGGCAATTGTGCCTCTGTTTGATTGCGTGATACATGGCTGAGCAATGAGAACTGCCAGTAGTAGTAGTGTGCATGATACAACAATATTTATGTATTGTCCTGTAATTCAAATCACTGAAGGTTGTTGTCGAAACTTATGCTAAGATTTGAAAAGTGCAGTGACCCTAAGGTCACAAGTAATCTTGATGACAATTGACAGCAGAATGGTCTCATATTAACAGTGCATAAACAATTGTGTTTGGGAGTGTGCACTTATTGAGGTTCTAAACAGAAGTGATTGCCAACATGAGTATGTCTTGGTTGTAGAACAGATTCATTTTGTATGATGGTGTAGATATATTTCCAAGACTTGATTGATAAGCTAGGGTTTGCAACGGAATATATGCTGATATTGAAGCTGAGCTATGGGTTGCAAGGGTTGACATTGTGATATGCATGGTAGAAGCAATGCGAGTGAAGAACAACAATATAATTACATTTCTTTATTATGGCAATGAAACCTTGAATGAACAGTGAAATTTTAGTAAGCTCATAATAGCATTATTCCTTGACTGTATGACTCTAAGGGACCCTTGGTGATTGTGATAACTGGGCAGTAGCTTATGTGATAAGTTGGACGGTAATTTATACCAAAGTATTCATAACAGAGATATGTGACTGAACAATAAATGATGATACCTCTTGACATGACTTTGATGACATCACCAATTTTGATGACAGCTGTGACATTGATACAATGATGGCAGTGGTGTTGTGATATAACCTTGATTACATGACAATATCTTTGATATATGATAGTGACCTAGTTTGGAAGTAATCTGTTGATACAACAACATATTTGACAGTAACCTTGTAAGTGATCTGAAGTGACCTTGTTGATGGCAGTGATCTTCCTTTATCTTCTACCCTACCTTGACAACAATATTTTGATGTGGGAGAAACCTTGGTATATGGCAGTAACTTGGTGAACCTAGCATGAAATTTGATATGACAATGATTCTAATGACAACGCTCTCAATACATGACAATAACAATGTTCTTGGCAAATGGCTGTAACCCTTGACACGATAGAATCCTTATATAGAAGTGGCTGTGATGTATATGTGACATTGAGATAGGGACATTATGACAGTAGTATTGTGCCAGTCAAGTTGTAACAACATTACTGGAGCAATGATTTGATGACAACCATGACCTTGCTGTAGTGATGACATTGATGTTGACCTTGATTGATGTATGACCTTGTAGAAATTGTGTAACAAAAGTGCAGTAGACCAGAAGCGGTGAAGCAGGAGGTAAAAAATCAGAGGACAGCAGTGAACAGTGTCAATATTGGATAGAAGCAGTGGATAGAGGTTGGTTGGTTGATTGTAAGGGAGGCTGAGGACCCTTGCAGACTTAGTCTGCAAACATCTTCAGATTTTGGTAGTCTCGTACTTCCTTCCAGCATAGCTGGTAGATTGTGTATGTAATCATACATAATGCAAAGCTTGTTTGGACGACATATTCTGTGTATTGTTCAATTGATGTGATGTTTATGATTCTGTCTTGATTAATGCTCTGAATGTTTGAGGATTAACTAACCAATTGTGAAAAATAAAGGAAATATTGATTCACCCCCCTCTTAGTATTTCCAACAGTCGCTGACTCCAATGACATCTTCCATGACTTCAACTCCTACAGACCTGAATGACTTCGATTCTGAAATCAACAGTGTCATTTCCCGCCTTGCCCACATCATCAGAGAGATATATTTGTCATTTCTTCATTCAACCGCAGTATTGACGGAGATAGACCTATGATTTCATCATATTCACCCACGGTATTAATGAAGGGGCATGATGTTACTATTCATAGTTCTTCTCCTCCCTATAAATTGACAGCATCCACGAAATTTCAATAGATACAGAAAGGAATATCCAATTTTAGAAACTCAAAGTCATCGAGTGCATAATGATATAGACAATCACAATATCATCCTCCCATCAGTGCATAATGATACAAACAATCACAATATCATCCTCCCATCACTGGGGCTTGCAAGCATCAAATCAATTTATTACTAAGAGTTATCGGTCATTTAATTGTTTCTGGAATTATCTTCTTCTATGCCATTAGTTTGAAAAATATTTATAATTACCTTGAAATATGTGAATATTCTGCAATTAAAGATAGATCCCTAATTAATATGCATCATGTGAATATTCTGCAACTAAAAACAACTCCCTAATGAATATGCATCGAAAAGAATGGGGAGTATGTAATAATTTAGGACCAAGGTCATGAGGCTTCTGCTGATGGGTAACCCATCACTAAATGACTATGAGGATGATGAATATTATGATTTTTTTATAGAGAAACTTCGTTCAGAAATAAGAAGACTCAGGGTGGGAAATCTGTCTATTAGACCTAAATAAATAGAGTCCGATCTAGCTGAGTCCAGTGTTTGGGAGAGTGAGAGTGGAGATTCAATAGAAGATTCTCCATCATCATTCCGAAAAGTAGTGCCAGAAGAAGATTATATTGAATATTTATACAAGAAATACTGAGAGAGGATGTATTGATTGGATAATCTTAATAGTCAGTAGACCTATGCACTAGGAGTTTTTCAAAGCCATGAAACCTGAAAGCCTAAAGGGGTGGCTTCCAGGCGGAAGATATATACTCTAAACAAGCCCTGCGGTCACACATGCTTCCCACGAATCCTTGAAGAGAGTGCAATAGAACCTGGAGACTGTGTATGTCGGCTAGACTTGTTTGTCTTGGGAGGCCCTGCATTGGCAATACAGAAAGTTCCAGGAGGCGGCATTGTATGGATCAGAGCAGGATTTGTTTTATGACCACGTGGCAGATCAGTTTCAGCAGTTTCAAGTTTTTTTGCAGAGGTTCTTAGATGATCAGTTTGAAGGTCCCAGAATTTGGTCAAAGGTTCCATGAAGGAAGCAGGGACAGAAGAAAATAAAATACCAGCAGCGTAGCTGGTTAGTATCATGGAGGAATCCATAATGATATTCTAGGATTTTGTTAGGTTTTACAAGCACAAAAGTTTGGTGCAACACCAAATGTTGAATTTTTTTTGCATAAGTCAAGAGGTAGAGGATCCCAACGACCCTGCTCTCCTGCATTTCATGAGGAGAAGCATTCATTGTAAGGAGTTGAAGGTCAAAGAACTTGAAAGTAGAGGGAGATGCTTGATAAAGAGGCTCAATCTTGTGGCCAAAGGGAAAGGGATAGAGATCTTGATGGCCCTTTTGGACATCAAATTAGTATCCCGGGTATTGAGGATGTCCAGGATCATTACAGATCATCTACAATGGTGCTAGAAGAGACTCGGTAAGCTCAGTATTCACAAGGGTAAGGTCCATAGACCACACAGTACTATATTATTTCCGTATTGATCATACATTTTAGGCCACTACTTCGATGCATTTCCGTCAGAATTGTAGACTAAATACAGGAGTTAAAAAACTCTAACAGTAAATATTTATCGGACGGGAAGTTGGGATCTAGGGGTTTCACAGCATTAGGAAAACAACATCTGTGTTTTTTGTTTTCTAATTTATTTCTTTGGGAGGATGATGCTCCCTGGAAGAAGCCATTAGAGCTCAGATTCATGTGACCCAGCCCCCTCCAGTGATTTTATCATCTAAGGTCTTTGGGAAAGAAAGAAAAAAAAATCCCTTGCAAGGATGTTGAGGATCTACAAAGGAGAGACATACAACTATATTTAGTTGCAAAACAGGAGATGTTGGTCCCATCTGGAAAATTAAATTCTTGATGGCAAAAAACAGGTTTCAAAGCTTTGAAAAATGGATACAAAATATACCTGTGTGATGCTTCATGTGCTGCAATTGTGTGAAAGCTTGAACGGTTTAAAAAACCTAATATCCAACGAAAACTGGCCACATTTCTTGTATGCAAGTGCACCAAGCACAATTTTCTTGTTATCAACAGGAACATTGAGGAGAACTCGCTCATTTTATTATGCATTTCGAATCTGACCCTGGGCTGCTTGCGATAAGTGCAGATATTTACCATACCATCTCCAAGATCACAGTTGTGAACCTCCCCAGGTTTTACCTCCACACCCTCAAAACTCCATTTGATAGGTAGAAATCGTTGCCGCAGGTGATATTGCAGGGCAAGCTCGATGAAGCAAACCACACAATGTAAAACCCTTTGTTTACCTTTTTGAGAATTTCAAATGACTCCCGCCCAACCCTTTGTTTGATATTGATACCTATTTGAACATTTCACGATGAAAAATGACTCCCGCCCAATCTCACGCAGATGGAGTATGGACAAAGAACCTTGATTTATTTATTTTTTAAATAATATTTTATGGATTTTTATTTAGTGAATCATATTTAGAAATTGTTGAATCATTTGTTAATGTATATATATTATTTATTTATTTTTTAAATAATATTTTATTGATTTTTATTTAGTGAATTTTATTTAGAAATTGTTGAATCATTTTTTAATGTATATATATTATTTATTTAATTTTTAAATAATATTTTATTGATTTTTATTTAGTGAATTATATTTAGAAATTGTTGAATATTTTTTAATGTATATATATTATTTATTTATTTTTTTAAATAATATTTTTATTGATTTTTTTTAATAAAATATATTTAAAAATTGTTGAATCTTTTTTTTTTAATGTATGGATAAATTTATAAGTATTAAAAAAATTTCAACAATTAAATTGTGAAATTTCCACCTAGATTGAGGTGCTCACTTTCCAAATGCATTTTAGTAAGCAATTTAATGCTGGCATGACCACCATCAACAACTGACAGTTATGCGACATCACTCCACCTCCTTATCAACATGTGAATAACTTAAATGTTGAAAAGAGAAATAGAGCCCTCTGCATCTGCACCATCTTAATGCTAATTCTCGTGTCCAGCCTCACACGTAACTTAATGCTTGCCACCATGTTAACTTATTTTTTCGACCAACATATCCTGCATTCCACCTTGCAACCCTCTGAAGCTCAGGGAAGTTGGCTTTACCATGCTTCCATTACTGTTGTTATCTAAGGCCACATCCCCAACATATTTGTTCTCCAACACACTATCATGGTGAGGGAACGAGGCCATGTTCAACACGGTGGCAAGGGCAGAGGTCACCCTCTCACCTCAACATAGTGCGATTACCACATGATTCTCTTTGACCATGACATCCTTCAGCATATCAGGCGTAATGTAGTTATCCTAGAAGTAGTGGAGAGACAAATAATTGGTGACACGCTCTAGGTTGTACAAAATTTAATCACTCTGCATCTTTGGGACCTAGAGTTGGCTCGCACTCGCGTTGAACATCATGTGGTTGAATCTAACACCTATGCCAATCACATTAGAATGATACTTCATTGTCTCTTGCAAAACATTGGTATTAGTTTTCCTCCCAACATGACGTCCTCCACTTCCAACAACACTTCGGACAGGTCTACAGAGCAGCAACCAGAAGAATTTCTCTCACATCAAATTCGGTCTCGCACTATGATTTGAAATTGAATTAAATTCCATGATTACCCAAAAAAATTGTTGTTATCCTTCCATTGAAATAGAAATCACTAGGCCTATTCCCTATGAAATCTCTCTCGTACGGTAGAAAATTAACTAAGAATTGTGGATATTTGACTATTATTTCCAGGATCTGCTGTTGAATCTTAAAATATAATAAAAGTTAGTGCCAATCATCTAACAGGTTTCGGTATTCTTTACATTGTCAAAATTCTCCAAATTGATATCAAATGTGGTGAGGTCTAAGCAACATGTGGAAGGTGTCTCGCATGAGTAAATATAAGTGGAGCGAGGGTGAGGGATGGTACTCCTGGTTCGTTCACCATAACGCATGCAATGGGAGAGTTATTGGCTTCACATTGGAAATTCGTGTGAAAAATAACTGGGCATTGGAGTTTAGGGGTAGTGAAAAGATAAGGCGATGGAAGGTGAGGGAGCCCGACATTAGACTCCTCACTCTGTTTTGGTGTTGGTCCTGATGGTTACCTCCAGAGAGGGAGCGTAAACGTTGCATGAAGTTTTACAAAGGGAGTGGCTTGTGTGTGCTTGTCGTGGGCATTTTCTAGTGCGATGTGTTCAACCGATCCCTGTTGCTCAGTTTCTTAGCCATTTTATACATCTCGGTTGAGGATAGGAAGTTGAAGGGAAGTGAGCACATTAATTTCCATTTTTCTTGGCTTCCGATGAGCCTGTATTTTCCTGCTAAGAGAGGAAGGTATAATCTACATTCCAGGAAACCTCAAGGGTGGTGGCGGAAAACTAGCTTCTTTTCCAAACTTCATGCCCTTCGATGTGGGTGCGACAATGTTTGGTGGATTGGTGTGTACTCGCTGGTCACTGCCCTGGGGTAAGTTACACTCAGGCGTCGACTACCTTGTCATCATTTTTTTTTCAATTTCCTGTGTTGGTTTGGTGGGTGATGGTATTTGGTTTTCTTGGTGGTGGTAGTTTTTATCTAGTAGTGGGAGGTTTCTCTGTGCTTCCCTATGGTGTTGGGTGGCGACATTTGGCTCCTTTTCCCTTGGTGTTTTTTTCTATGGTGGGGGTTATAGTATCTATACTCTACACACGGTGGGGTTTCTTGACCTTGGCGAATTATGAAGCCCCCGGTGTGGTGTGGGTGTTCTCACTCCCTTGTCGTCCATAGCCCTGTGGGGGTGGTAGACTCATAAATAATCATGGTGGCTCCACGCCAGGGTGGAAAGACTGTAGGACATGCATGGCTCCCTAGTGTGGGTGTGCATGGGGGTTGTGAAGGAGTTAAGTGGGGGGATAACATAGTTGGGGGTTTGAGGATTCAGAAGCAGAGTCGTCGGGGTGGAGTAGGTCGTGGTGGCAAGGGGAATCATGGGTTTGATTGATCTGAGATAAATGAGGGGTAGGTTATTCAACATTGTTTCCTAGAGAATTGTCATGCACTTATCAACAACCTGATGGAAAGAGTGGACACAGTTAAGAGAGTCTGTCGTGAGGAGCATGCAGATAAGATGGAAACATTGGACTGAATGCACTATTTATAGTGCCAAGTCTAGGAGATACTGGTAGTGGTTTGACGAGGCCAAAATAAATGCACTGAGAAAGTAGAAAAGCTTGAGACTTGGTTGACGCACTTTTAAGGGCACGATCGACAGTGTGAATTTTATCCTCCACCGCATCTAGGAACAACCCCACACAACCTTGCATCCATCACGTCGGACACCTAGTATGCTATTTGGTGTTCTTTATGTTTTATATGTGTTTTGGCGCCTCCGGCCCAACCATTTATGGACAATGTCCCTAGTCTCTCTTTTGTATTTTTTTGCATATCATGCAATTTTTTGTCAACAAACCCAAACAGGGTGAGAACACCTATTTTCTAAGTGGCTATATGTACTCCTTTTTTGCTACATGAATAGAACATTGACTTACAAAAAGACAAAGGTTCAGACATCATTAAAAAATTAATTAATTAATGACCTACAAAAAAACAAAGGTTCACTTATTATCTAGTCATATATTTTAATCCTAGACTAAATTAGTCATTTAAGTTAGTCGAGTTTAGTTTAGTCACTTATTATCTAGTCATATATTTTATCCCTAGACTAACTTAGTCATTTAAGTTAGTCTCTTTTAGTTTAGTCACTGATTATCTAGTCGTATATTTTATTCCAAGACTAAATTAGTCATTTAAGTTAGTCATTTTTAGTTCGATCACTTAAAATTGCTCAACTTTAGTAGTAATTCACTTGAAATAATTGCGGTGACTAAAATTTTTAGTCACCTAGTCATTAATTTCATCATTTTTTACTAGTGATATATTGTGCACGCAACTCAATTTTACTTCCCTTGCAGATGACCATGCAGATGATATCAATCTATGACATCACATGGATACATATGTAATGTGCAGTGGACTTAATTTTTAATTTTTATATTGTTATTTTTAATGTAATATTATGTGATGATCTTTTTGAAATACACAGTTTTTAAAAAGTTGTAAAATGTTTTTTTTTTCTTAAACATTATCTTTTAAATAATATTCTAGTTCCTAGGTTTTAGCGGAACATTCTAATATGTTTGCTTTTGTACTCGCTGAATTTCTGGGTATCATTATATGAAATTTAGAGGAGCAATTGGGAATAAGAAGTGGAATAATAATGTAAAAAACATTTCCATTTACGTTTTTTTTCTTTAAATTTACATATTATTGATTATTTCTTCCCCTCTTTTCTTCTTTGGGTTTACTTTTGGTTATGTATTGTTTTCTAACTAATTTTTTTAATAATATATAAGTTTAAGTTCAAGGGAAACACTTTTTATTCTATCTTTTTTTTATCAAAATTGGTCTGTCTCGATTAAAAGTATGGCTATGTTATGGGGCTTCACTCACTAAACCTCTAACATATCACTTGCGCTCATGGAATATTAAACAATACTCTTAATTTGAGTACATATTGGAAAATACCTATGAAAATCACATTATTTAACTCCCTACGAATATAAACCAAATACACATTCTCAATTTTAAAAGCCCTTGCTTTCACTATATATTGTAGGTATCCATTTTTTATTGACATTTTTTATACCCCTTTATATTTTTTCATTAACTTTGAGCTCCATTTTTTATACCTGTCAATATAAAAACCCTTTACCCCATATATCCCGCAATATATTATGTCATTTTTTCCTCATTATATATCCCCCAATATGAACCCACGTGCTATGGTATTGCTCTCGCAGTGAATCCCTCGTGGGCTATGTTTAGATATATGATGTATAAAAAGAATATTTACAACATGGAATCCAAGAGGCCCCCAAAAGTTGCTTTTAATTTTAGTCAAAACCCCCAACCCCACCTGCGCCTTAAGGACGGGTGGCATAAGATTACTCATTCTTGGCTCAACCTTTGCGGGACTAAGGAGGAGATCATCATAGAAACCAAGAATAGTATGAAAGATACTATTACATCCAATTTTAAGGGAAATATGTGGGATGATAAAGAGTTGGAGGGTAAAAATAAGCTAAGATACAATAAGGTATTGTTCAACCGCACCCTTGATAACCATAATTATCTCTCTATGTTGACCAAAACTAAGAATAAAATGAACATCGCTAGGATAGGAAGTAATTATCTTGAGCTTTGGAGTGAGACCGAGCGATGGTCTACTCCCAAAGCTACCTCGGTCGACATAATTTGTCATATTTGTGATGCTAAGAAGGTGGAAGATGAAAATCACTTCCTCTAGACTTCTCGACCCTTGTCCACATCTGCTCCCACTTCTCTATCATCACATCTGCTCCCAATTCCCTATCATCAGCCACACCTCCAGTCTTCTTGACTTGTTAATTCAACCCAGCTATAGCGATCTTGTAGGGCTTCTTTCCCTTCTCCTTGATCACAAAAACAAGACTTTTAAGAATGACAATTAGAATCTTTTTTAAAGTTTGATAGAGCACATTAGTCTTAATATAAGTTCACCACCACCACCACCACCAATTTTAAAATATTATACAAATCATCTATTAATAAAATCTATTTTATATTTTTCTAGTTATTAATTCTTATTCTTATGTTGATTTCTTAATACAATGAATATATTTTTAATAACTTTATTTTATTAGTTTTTTTTTCTTCATTTGTGTTATTTATTTATTTAATTAGTTTATCTAAATTATAATTTAATATTTGTTTAAATTATAATTTATTATTTATTTAATTAAATTATCTATATATTTAAATTATTATTGATAATTATTATTAGTTTTGAAATATACGCTTAATTATTTTTAATTAATAATTCTTATAAAACTTTATTAATATTATTAATATTATTTTAATACCTTTACATTTTTTAATTTCTTTCTTAATTTTTTTTCCCTCCTTATCTTTACTTTATTGTTTATTTTTTCCTATTTTTATTAGTTTTTTTTAACTATATTTATATTTTTATTAAGATATTATTCACCTCTATAGATATATTACTTTTTTATTTATATTTATTTCTAACATTATATTTCTTTTTTTCTTTTAATAATTACTATTTATTATTAAAATTTTACATCTTATCGACTTTTTTATTTTTATTGATTTTATTTAATGATTATTTTTTAAAATTTTGACCTCACCCTTTAGTTTTTAGAGTTACTCCCTATTTACTCTTTTAATTGGATCAATTTCTTTTTATCTATGTGTCTCGAAAATGAACCAAATTATTTAGTTCAAAATGTAGACAATATAAAACAAGATATATTTCAAATTAATTCTATTCATAAAAGTCACCATTAAAAATTTAAATAATGTAAATAATCAATTTTAATAAAAAAAAAGACAATATTCCTTGGGGTCCCAATAAAAATTTAAATAACGTAAAGAATCAATTTTAAGAAAAAAAAAAAATCCTAGAGCCCTCTACAACTTATTTCAAGAGAGATGTTGTCTAAGTAAAGTTACATTTAAAATTAATAAAATAATACTTACATTAACAAATTTTCAAATATTACAAATAACAAAAATATCAATGTGCTTTATAAATAAATAAAAACAATTTTCACCTTATTCCACATCAAACTTTATATACAAATATAAAAAATTTGAAAGTAAAAAAATAATATGAAGTTGACAAATAACATATAAAAATAATATATATATATATATATATATATATATATATATATATATTATAGAGGTTTTTAATTTTTTCCATTGTTGAAACACCTAATCCTACATGGGTAGGTGTGGGATGCGAAAAGTCACAATGGAGTCCAAGTGACCTTGGAATGTGAAACCAATAGTCACACCATTGTACTATAAATGTATATCATGTATAATGAAAAAGAAAAAAGTCTCACGCTTATCTTTCATTGTGTGTTGAGTCTTTTGTGTGTGTGTTTATATTCCTCATACACCATGTGTATGCTTTAACATGGTGTTTAACATGGTATCAGAGCGGGCGATTGCTGGCCCTGCTCCAAATTGAGTGAGCCATTTTGTGTTTATGGCCTATGCATATCTGCAAAAATTTTGACATTTTTGCAGCACTTAGAGTTTCTGCAGCAGTGTTTTGAAGAGGAGCAACATTCAGTGATTTTGCAGCATTCAGAAATTTTATTTTGGAGAAGGAGCAGCATTCAAAATCCTTGGCAGCATTCCAGCATTGGTTTTGAAGAAAAGCAGCACTGCACATCTGAAGGTTGATTTTTCCTGCAATCTCTGCATTTTAAATTCTGCACCATTTTGGGAGCTGCTGAAAAATTGTTTAAAAGTTGGTTTCTGAAGAAGTTTATGAGTTTTCAAATAAAATTTCTGAGGTTTTCCATTGAAAATTTCTGCAATTCTGGGTTTTTCTACTGCTGGAAAATATTCTCTGCTGCTGGGATATTGGAAAAATTTCTGGGTTTTATTGGCAATCTGCTGTTGCATTTCAGTACTTGAAATTCTAAAATTGGCCTCATTTTTGCACTTTCTGTTGTTGCTGGCTTTGTTCTGCTATACATTTGGAAAAAATTCTACTGTCCTCTACTATTATGCTCTCTACTGTTTTAAGAAGAAGAAAAAAATTATTCTGAGTTTTTTTCAAGCATTCTGGAATCTCTCTCTGCTGTTTTAAAATAAAAAATTAAAAAAATAAAAAAAAAAAAAAAAAATAAAAAAAATAAAATAAAAAATCACTGTTCTTGGCTCTCACCGCCCTCTGCTCTACGCTCTGCCTCTCACCCTCATTCCCACAACTCAACACACTACCCATACACAACCACTCTCCTCTCAACCTACCTTACTCCAGCGCTCCCACTAAACCAGTGCTCCCACTAAACCCTGCGCTCACTTATCGCTCCAGCCGTTCCTCACAACGCTCCCCTCGACCTCTATACTCCTCTCTACAAAATAAAAACACTTACCTCTTACAGCGCTCGCTCCCCTTGCCCAGCTATTTGCACGCTCACACCTCACTCCCTGCTGCTACGCTCTCTCCCTCACTGGTCTGCGCTACGCCCTACTCGCTATCCCTTCGCCTCACCGCCCTAAACTCACTCACGATCCCTACCTAAGCCCTTTCTAATACCCACGCCTCTCGCTATTCCCTTACGCACATACACTACCTCACCACGGTCCCCTCCCAATACGCACTCTGCGTTAAAAAAAAAATCGATCACCTCCCACTTTTTTTAAAATTAATTCCCATTCGTTTCACCTCATTTTAATTAATCTCTCCCATCTCCATTTTTAAAATTTCAGTTTTTTACTTTTAAATACTTTCCTTTAAAAAAAAAAAAAAAATTAAAAAATTAAAAAAATCAATTCCATCCCAATAAAATTTTCCCTCCCCCCATTTTAATAACCCCCCTCACCCATTATCCCTCTCCCTTTTTAAATTTCCCCACTCATAAAATTTCCTCCCCTCCCTTTTTTTAATTTGTTAAATTCACTTTTATTTCTATTATAATCTCTTTTCCCATTTTTTAATTATTTCCATTAATCTATTTTTAATTAATTTTTAATTAATTAAAAAAAATAAAAAAACAGCAGAGAGAGGAAGGACATTGAAGACAAGAATATGAACAGCAAAAATGAAGGAAATGACATATGAATAGAAGATGGATTGAATACATAGATAAATTTGCAGATTTTACATTTTGTGATTTGTGGCATTGACATGAGGGTGATTTTTTGAAGAAATGAACATTTGAAGACAAGTTTGCCATCATTGAAAACAATAATTTGAAGAAAAAATTCAGCTGCATAGTGTTTTCAGCTGCACATATTTTGCAGAAATATTGTATTGCATTGACATTGTATTGTGAGTAGACATTGCTTCTTCATAGTTGCAATCAATATTTGAGTTGTTGGATTGTTGATTGCCCTCCATCATTTGAGGAGCAGATTTTGTACTTTCCATAGTTGGAAGTCCTCTTGAGTCATTTGTATTTCTTGTTGCATCACATTGTAAACGGGTGCATTTTCGGTTGAAGCCGACACCCTTTCATTTTTGAGCATAAGTTGTTGAAATGGCTAAAATAAATGAGGCATTAGAGTTGTTGAATAACCTCATTCATTCAAATGTTCATGATATGATAAAAATGAGCAAGGATGCTCTTTGTAACATTCAAAGTTGTTTGCAAGATGCACAAGAGAAGATTGAGTTTTTGCAGTTGGAAACTCAGCTTCAACAAGACGAACTTCAGCAAAAGAGTCACCATTCTGAACCTGTTTCTGTTCAGAAGATTGTGAAAGACTCTCATCAGAAGAAAGAAGGTAAAGTTGAAGATGATTCACATTCAGTTCCTTGTTCAAGAGCAGATGTACATGCAGATGCAGTAGTTCAGCTTGCACTTCTCAAGCCCATCATTAGACCTTGGGAAGAGCTTGTCCACAACAAGCACCGAACTGGTCTTGGATATGAAAAGGATGTGTCCTTTCATATTCTAGACTACACAAAGCCCATCATATTTCAGAGTGTCGGATACCTATATGACAGTTCACGTGCAGTTGTTCCAGATCCTGTTCCACTTCCACAACAGATTGAGAAATTCCAACGCTGTGATCGAGTTGGCCACATGAAAGATCACTGTTTTGATCTTCATCCATGCAAGCACTGTGGTCGGCACACCCATTCTTCAGACAGATGCTTCAGAAACAAGCCTCCTGCAAGAACCAAGATTCATCTTGGATGGATCGCTTCTTGGCAATGGGCATCAGCAGCCAAGAAGATGTTTAAGTTGCATGTTGGAACATGTTCTAGAATATTGAGCAAACTTGCAGTTGAGTTTTCGCCATCATCTCACCTTGTCCCTGACAGGGGGGAAAATGGTGGTCATGTACAAGCTTTGACGACAGATCAAACGAGCCTGAGCCACAATCTTTCATTCCATGTTCAGAGTTGTAGCCAGCAGTTCAAGCGAGCCTGAGCCACAATTCGTCATTCCGGATTCAGAGATGTAGCCAGAGATACAGATGCCCATGAGCATACCTTTGGTTGGTGGATAACCTAAAACCATCATTTTCGGTTGGTGGATAACCTAAAACCATCATCTTTGGTTGGTGGATAACCTAAACCCATCATTTTCGGTTGGTGGATAACCTAAAACCATCATCTTTGGTTGGTGGACAACCTAAAACCACCACAGGTAGTAGACCTCCCTTCTTTTAGGTCGAAGGTCTCCCTTTTTATATGAGGGACAATTCCTCTAGCAGAAGCCTTCAGCTTCTTGCTAGTTTTGGAAGAGTTCCGGGAACTGCAACAAGTTTTGCGTTCCAGTGTTTGTGGTCATCCTAAAACCACCTCTTTTTTCCAACATTTCGGAGAGTTGATTCAGCCCAAGTGCTGCCATGTATACTTTGCAGATTTGTATTACAACTCTTTTCTTGGACTCACACATACCCCTTCGGATTAAGGGGGGATGTTGGAACACCTCATCCTACATGGGTAGGTGTGGAATGCGAAAAGTCACAATGGAGTCCAAGTGACCTTGGAATGTGAAACCAAGAGTCACACCATTGTACTATAAATGTATATCATGCATAATGGAAAAGAAAAAAGTCTCACGCTTATCTTTCATTGTGTGTTGAGTCTCTTGTGTGTGTGTTTATATTCCTCATACACCATGTGTGTGCTTTAACATGGTGTTTAACATCCATATTTAATATGGTGTTGACATGTAAGATTTTAAGAAATATCAATAATAAATATATTTCTATATATTATATAAAATAATTTGAAAATTAAAAATTTCTTATAATTAAGACAATTTATTAATTTGTGGTTCAAAACAAGCATAAATCTATCTTAATTCTATATCTACTAGAGGAGTCCAATCTCTTGAGATGCAAATATTTTCTCAAGTTTTGCATTTAAGAAAATTTTTATCTCTCTTGCCATGTAGTACATCTAGAGTTAAGATGAATCTATGATGGGTTTAATAAATATCAGATTTTGGAGATGTCATATTTGCAGAGAGAAAATTAGGAAGGAAAATAAAACATATTAGAAAAAAATAGATATCGCTTTTTGGGATTCAACTGCTTTAAGAAAGTCATTCAACTATGACTATTTCCATAAAAAAAATTTATAACTTATAATTTCAAAGTTTAAGGAAACATAACATATGGCTTACCTCTTTGAAAGTATGGCTTTACTTACAAATACTATGTACAAGAAAAAGTAGCATACAAGAAAAAGATAAACATGAAAGAAAAGAAAGCTTTTCTAAAATTTCTTCTAATTCTAATCAAAACCATCACTTTCTACTTAAAAGAAAAATGACATAAGCATTCATAATCTTAGGTAGACCATTACAGATAGAGGAAATCATTTTGCAAAAAAAATATTATTAAAAAAATTATTATGTTAAAATTTAAAAATAAATTATGACTAATAAAGAATAAGAAAAAATACATAAATTTCAAAAGAAATTCACACAAAAATATTTTAAACCATTTCATTTATTAAAACTACTAAATACTTTTTAATACTTTTTAAAATTAAGTTTACTGGTTTTGGCTAAATGGATATGAGACAGATTGTTAAAGCACTTATCACAGGTTCAATTCCCCTCCTTAATAGCAGTTGATTATTTGGAGATGATGATAAAGATATAGTGTTGCCAAATTTGAAAATAAAAATATTTTTTTAAAATTAAAAATAAAATTCCAAAAATTCCTCATAAATCTCTTGCCTTGTTGATCTAATATATCATTTTATCTTTATAAATAATAAAAATAATTTTATAATAAAAAATATCAAAAACATATCTAAATTTATTTTTTATTATAAATAATAACACTACGATCAATATTTGATTGGTTTTTAAAATTTTTATTTTATCTTTAAGAAAATGCTATTGATTGATTGGTTTTTTAAATTTTTTATACCTTTAACAAAATGGTATATAAAATCAATGACATGCACGATACGAACAACTAATGGAACTCGGTCCAGAATGGTGATGGATATGAAAGACGAGGGTAAAAACTAATGTTTCCTATTTTCTTTATTATTAATCTTAAAAGGATGGAAAAATGAAAAAGGAAATAACTTTGTGATGTCCCTTTACATTTTGAGCCAAGTAGTTTCCAGCGTTACGAAAATGATCAATTTCTCACACGTCAACACAAATGGTTTAAACAAAGGCAGACGTGAAGACAAGCATGGCGTGGCCAGTCATTTTGTGTGGGGTTTGATACGTCCACATTGGAAACATCTTCCACGAATTGAAATATTTTTATATCAATTCTATTAACGGATTATATTATAAGATCAACCTATGTCATTTTAAGTTTTTTCTTGTTGATGTGAAAAGAGTAAAGATCATGTGTACATTAGTTGTAATTTTAAGAATGAAATTTGAATATATATTTTAAATTAGTTTTTAAATGAACTATTAGTCAATGATTGAAAAGATGTGATTTTTTAATAATAGATATATCTATACTTCAAACTAACAATGAATAGTTACCATCTTCATACATTATGATAAATTATATCACTTGAAAAAAAAAATCTGGTGATGCGACGAAAAGGAAAGGCATGGCTATTATATGGTTGCTATAACGAAATGTGAAGGGACGGTAATTGGTGAGATAATCGGTATTGTTTGTGGTTTTTTGAGCCACATGTCCAAAAACCCATTTCCTATAAAACCAACATGTAAATGGTTACAAAGAAAACTAAGAAAAGAAAAAAAATAAAAAATCAGCAAAGTAATAATATTATTGGATTAAGATTATGAGTTATAATGCTAAATAACAAAATAAATGGAGGTTGGGAAAAAACAAATCTCTTTATTGTTTGATGAAAAGAGAGGAAAAAACAAATCACTAAGAATTAACTGTCCCCACACAATACACATTCCAACTCCACTAAAAGTGTGACTCCCTCGTAGCAATTGAGACCAAGAACCATATAATTTTACCTCCCACCAACTCCATTGGTTTAACACAGACGTGCAAGTTAATTGTGACAAGAGTGTGCATGCATTAAAGGTGACATGCCACCCCTACTAATTGCCATTGGTTTAACAAAGAAGTGCAAGTTAATTGTGACAAGAGTGTACATGCATGAAAGGTGACATGCCACCCCTTCTAATTGCTAGGCAGGTCGGTGGGGTAGCTGTTACCCTCACTGATCCCAACGCTCGTAGCGTCCATCACCTCATTAGAGAAAATCTATATCAACATTTAAATTAGTAACAAATGTTTAATTATTTTTTAATTATATATATAATTATTAATTATAATTTAATTAACTTAATAATGTATAACATTTAAACATTATATTTCAATTAAATATATTTTTGGGAATCGATAAACTTCTTTGAGAGAACGAAGGTCCAAAAGATCCTGTGCCGGTTGCTAAACGTCCGTTCGACGATAAATCCCATTTTCACAATAAAATTTTACAATTTCTTAAATTTCCACGTAAATGTATGCTTTATTTCAACTATCAATTCAAAGCTCGTACTTAATTTCTGTAATGCATTTTCTTGTTGCACTATCCATTCATAGCCCGTACTTAATTTCTGTAATGCATTTTCTTGTTGCTGCATTTTATTTTGATTTTTTTTTTGTATATCATGGTGGCAAGTTTAGTTAAACAATAATCTAGTGAAGTAATTTAAGCAAAACTTACCATCAAATCATCACATTTATCAATAATTATAACTTAATAAGACGGAAAGCTTCCAACCCCACTGATATGGAATCTATCCCATTAATAGTCTATAACAAACTGAAATTAGATATATGAGAAAATAATCTAGATACCAACTACTCAAGTGACACACCCAAAGCATGATTGCTCGTAATATTAATGTTGTATACCTGAAAATGTAATAGTAATGTTCCCTGTCTGGAAATAATAATGAAGGGCAAATTGCAATTTGGCGCTACCGGGCAATTTGGAGTTTGAGGCGTTTGATAACTGGTTCTCATATAACTTTTTTCCGTGTATTTTTTAAATAGCAAATTTTGTCAAAAGTTATGTAAATAGAAAATTTTGTGTTTTTGGGGAAGTGAAGATATTGCAATGTATTTAAAAAAAAAAATTTAATAAAATTTGTTTTACATTATTATTTTTATTTTTATAAATTTTTGTTAGATAGTCAAAGTAAGTTTGACTTTGGTCAAGTTCTGGTTTTTGAGTTCCATGTTTATGGGAACTCATGGTATTAACCCATCATGTAGAATATAACGTATTTAATGCAAGAATTAAGCCAACCTAATTTATGGGAACTCATGGTATTAACCCATCATGTAAAATATAACGTATTTAAAGCAAGAATTAAGCCAACTTAAATCCATCTTACTTGGGGATCTACTAGCTTCAAGGACTCGGTGAAAATAAAATAAAACATAGAAAAAAACTAAATTATTAATTTATTAAGTTTTATGAACTATTACCCATGGTATTACCCATAGCATTCATGGACAATATAATGTATTTATAGGGAAAATTTAAGGGAGTCCAAATTCATATTAAATCTCTTTTCACTATGAAATAAGTTTTTATCTCAAAATATTTGATTTTTCTTGGTGTTTTTTCCCTTGATAGACTTACACTACAGATCTTGGTTCTAAAAAATCTACAAAGTGTTAATACTCTTAAAATAATTTTGTTTTCCTCCCTCTCGTGGAGGAATAAAATAGTTACATGGATCAACAAGAAAAGATGGGTTTCTAGGACCTGGTTACTGTAGTTTCTGCAGTGCAGACACCGAATCCGGAAATTATATTTTCTTCATTTGTCCCACAAAGTGACTGGTGTGGAGTCTATTAAATATTCTTGAGCTATCGATCATATGGGTATCCAACATTGAACAATGCATCACAAAATAGATTGCAGTAAGCTAGACTATTGGGAATAGTAAATTCAAGGAGATTCTTTTTTTTATATATAATATGGGAGATTTGGAAGTCTCACAATCACTACTTGTTTGATGTGCATCTGATCAATACAAACTAGACATAATACAAAGTGGATATTGTATAGGGTTTTAGATTGGATGTCATCTCTCTCAACGATATTTTGATGGCACGACATAACTTGTCATGTGTGGATGTGGAGCAGTGTGAATAGAAGATTGCAGTACAGGGTTTTTTGGAATGGAGGACCAGGTACAAATATTAAAGATCAAATAATTGATTTATGGAGATTATTTTGGTCTGCCAAAGAAAAATATATTGAGTTCTTGAACACATTAAGAAGAAAAATTGTATATATAACTGAATAGAAAATGAAAAAAATACAGACATATAAATGCACAAATATTTATGTGGTAAAACCTTGACGGGGTGTCAAGGAAACCTCGAAGGGCTAAGGGATTGGAAACTCTATTAATAAGGAATGATTCTCCTTCAAATTACAAGCCTCTCAGACCACCTCAATTAATATGAGCTACTTCGTTACATCATTACATAACTACTTCTTCATTAGAAAAACTGATTGTCTGGTAAATTCCATTAATTACAATTAGTTGTCATATTTCAACAAACTCCACCTTGACATCAATTTTCCTAATCTCTTTCCCATGCCCATTCATCATCTCTTCTGCAAGCCAAGAGAAGTGACACACCATCTCAGCTTCTCTAATGTAACTCGCTTCGTGAATATGTCTACATGATTTTCCTGTGTAGGGACCTTTTTTAGAACTACTTTGCTGCCATCGATTACATGTCTCACAAAGTGATACCTTACATTAATGTGCTTGGTATTGCTGTGATAGGTTGGATTTGTAGCCAAATGAATAGCACTCTGATTGTCACATAACAAATTCACTTTCTCCTGCATCCTTCCAATCTCATCAAAAAGACCAACACTAATCAGTTGGCCAACACTATCCTTTCTGCATCAGTTGGCCAACACTAATCAAATTATGTTTGAGTCCAGGGACATAGTATACCTCTGATATGGTCTTTGGCTCCCCCTGCTTGGTCACAATGTTGACCACTCCTTTGCCATCTACAGCCATAGTCTTGTCAGTCCCCAACTTTACCTCTGTCTTCACTGAGACATCCAAATTAGCAACCAAATTCTTGTTTCCTGTCATGTGGTTACTGCAATCATTGTCTAATAGCCAGACCTTATCAGACGGTGCAAGCATGGTGTTGCATGCTAGAAACATAGAGTCAGTATTTTCTATACTAACATTAGCTCTCTGTTTGCCTTGTTCTGCAATCTTCTTCCTACAATCACGAGCATAATGACCAAATCTATTGCAGTAATAACACTTTACCTTTGATTTTTTAGACCTTTGATTGTTATGAAAGCTTCTACTGCTGCTGCATCCACTTTGATGCCCATGATCATCTCGGCCATCTCTGTGACTGCCATAGTTGCTGCCTTGTCTTCTGCCTCTCAATCGACCTCTGCCTCGACCTCTTGAAATATAGACTTGACTTTGGAAAGCAGTTTCCAAAGTGGAATCCTTATTTCTGTCTATCCTTGCTTCATGCGATAGTAGGGATCCCATCAACTCATGAATTGTTAGTTTTTCTAAGTCTTTTACTTCTTCTATGGCTGCTACCACAACATCAAATTTGGTAGACAGGGATTGAAGAACCTTCTCAATCACTGTTCGATCTTTAACATCTTCTTCATATATTTTTAACTGATTGATGACAGACATGACCCTATTCATGAAGGAATCAATGTCCTCTGTCTCCTTCATCTGCAGACTTTCAAAATCTCTCCTAGTATTTTGCAGTTTAACAATGTTAACTTTGGCATACCTTGATAGCTTGTCGCCAAAGTGTCCCATGCCTCCTTTGTTGACGAGGTTATCATGATCTTCTGGAACACGGCTGGATCTACTCCCTGCTGGATAAGAAGCAACGCTTGCACATTCTTCTGCTTATCTTTCTTCCACTCTTCCCTCTCTGCATTATTGAGGGCTCGTTCTTCTGCATCATCTTGAGGTTCTGCAAACCCATACTTGACATGATCCCATACATCATGCGCTTTTAGCATAGTCTCCATTTTAATAGCCCACATATCATAATCTTTCCCATTGAAAGATGGAAGTTGTGGCTGAAAACTGGAGGTGGTCATCTTGCCTAAAAAAAAATCAATCTCTTTCTCTGATAAAAACCCTAAATTTCTCTCTTTTATAAGTTTTGCAAAACTCCTTTTAAAAAAATCTTGTATTTTTCTTTATATAATAAATTCTTTTTAGGCAAAAAAAAATTATATATATATAAAACCCTTTAAAGAACTTTAGGTTAAAGTCCTTTTGTAAAAAATTATAAAAAAAACTTTTGTAATAGGCTCTCTTTTAAAAAAACCTTTAGTATGAGTGCTTATTTGTGAAAGCTTGTAAAAATCCCCTTTTTAAACTCACGTGCTTCTTTTTGTGAAAAAATTGAAATAACTTTTTAAATACTCGGCCGTATGAGTCAAGGCCTATACAATCAAAAGTCTTTTGTTTGTTTTTTTTTTTTTTAATTCCTTTGAAGCGTACGTACCCGAATATGATACGTACTTCTTGTTAAAAAAAAATAACCCAAATGTGAATCTTCCGTTGACTTTGCTCGCGGCGGGCTTTGTAAACCGTAAATCAGCTTCCGCACCCCGAGGAAGGTAAAACTGCGGTCTAAACTTGATTTTTGATGAAATCGTAAGTTTGTCGAAGTTCCACAGGTTTTTTTGAGAGCAGTCGTAGACCTACGCATGTTCTGCACTGAACACGTGCAAACCTGTTTGTGCCGGTAATTTTTTTTTTTTTATGTAAAAGGAAAATTTATGGCATTTTTCTTTTGGCCTTCTTAGTGGCTCTGCTCGCCCATGGATTTTCTAATCCTTCCTCAGCTCTGATACCAATCTGTTGGATAACCAGAGGATTCAATCACACAAATAACACAAATGTTTCACACACGAGACAATAAGTTGTGGCTTTTCAATTAATCTAAATCACTCTGAATCATAAAACTCTCTGAATACAATGAACCCGTGAAGGGTATTTAATCTAATTGACATGCACACACTCTCACACATAACTGAACTTGATCAACTCACTTAACTCACTCACCGAATTTAACTGTAACTCAACTCAACTAATTCACCTAACTATTTGTCTAACTTCTGCATGCGGGAAGTAATTATATATTTTAACAAGCCTTACATCAGTCTGGATTTCCCACGAGGTAATGGTCCGCTTCTTGTTGTAGCGTGCGAGCTTCGATGCCTCGCCGACCACCTTTTCAAAGATGTCATTGATAAAGCTGTTCATTATCCCCATGGCCTTGCTGGAAATAACGCCTCAACATGATCCTGATTCAGAGCCTTGAAGTTATATAGTTTGTAGATTTCTGTCAATTTCTTGTGCTTCTTCTCGCCTCTTAGTTTCTCGCCTTTTATGGGCAGCGTCTTCCCGGCTTTGAAAGGAAGAAGCTTCTTATTAGCAAGGGATTTCTCTACCACAAACTTCTTATCAACAATTACAGGAGATTTCTCTACCACAAACTCCAAATAGAGCAAGGCAGGCAGGGATGATGACTATTGTTATTGTTACAAAGAAACTCGCAACTCTCAACTGCCACAATTCGAATCAATGGCTGATCTTGATCCAATTGTAACTCTCGCAACTTTCAACTACCACAACTGGAATTATTGGGTGATCATGATCCAATTGTCTAACAAAGAATCCAATGACATGGATTAGGACAAAAAAATAGCTAAAAAAATTGTTTTCAAATAAAAAAGCTTTACATAAAAATAAACTAAAACATATATATATATATAAATAAATTCGTAAGTGTGGTTCTCATCAATACTGGTTCTCAACACTAATCGACACCATCAAGGATTCTCAATCACTCTCGAGAATTTGAAATTGCATCTACACATTTCATATCTCCCTAGCCCACTACGAGTTGTTTTCCCTATTTTATGCCTCATTTATCTTCCACGCTCTCCATGTTTTGGTTTTATATGCCTGATTTATCTTCCACGCTCTGCTTTGATCCAGTGTATCTGATAGCCTCATCGAGTTTGTTACATTTTCTAGACTAGACCATACTCCTCTATATATTGTGCACGCAACTCAATTTTTCTTCCCTTGCAGACGACCATGCATATGATATCAATCTATGACATCACATGGATACATATGTAATGTGCAGTGGACTTAATTTTTAATTTTTATATTGTTATTTTTAATGTAATATTATGTGATGATCTTTTTGAAATACACAGTTTTTAAAAAGTTGTAAAATGTTTTTTTTTTTCTTAAACATTATCTTTTAAATAATATTCTACTTCCTAGGTTTTAGCGGAACATTCTAATATGTTTGCTTTTGTACTCGCTGAATTTCTGGGTATCATTATATGAAATTTAGAGGAGCAATTGGGAATAAGAAGTGGAATAATAATGTAAAAAACATTTCCATTTACGTTTTTTTTCTTTAAATTTATATATTCTTGATTATTTCTTCCCCTCTTTTTTTCTTTGGGTTTACTTTTGGTTATGTATTGTTTTTCTAAGCAATTTTTTATGATAATAATTATTTTATGGGTATTTCTTTCTCTTTTCTTGGTTTACTTTTGGTTATTTTTATTGTTTTTAAACTAACTTTTTTTAATAATATATAAGTTTAAGTTCAAGGGAAACACTTTTTATTCTATCTTTTTTTATCAAAATTGGTCTGTCTCGATTAAAAGTATGGCTATGTTATGGGGCTTCACTCACTAAACCTCTAACATATCACTTGCGCTCATGGAATATTAAACAATACCCTTAATTTGAGTACATATTGGAAAATACCTAAGAAAATCACATTATTTAACTCCCTACGAATATAAACCAAATACACATTCCCAATTTTAAAAGCCCTTGCTTTCACTATATATTGTAGGTATCCATTTTTTATTGACATTTTTTATACCCTTTATATTTTTTCATTAACTTTGAGGTCCATTTTTTATACCTGCCAATATAAAAACCCTTTACCCCATATATCCCGCAATATATTATGTCAGTTTTTCCTCATTATATATCCCCCAATATGAACTCACGTGCTATGGTATTGCTCTCGCAGTGAATCCCTCATGGGCTATGTTTAGATATATGATGTATAAAAAGAATGTTTACAACATGGAATCCAAGAGGCCCCCAAAAGTTGCTTTAATTTTAGTCAAAACCCCCAACCCCACGTGCGCCTTAAGGACGGGTGGCATATGGTTACTCATTCTTGGCTCAACCTTTGCGGGACTAAGGAGGAGATCATCATAGAAACTAAGAATAGTATGAAAGATACTTTTACATCCAATTTTAAGGGAAATATGTGGGATGATAAAGAGTTGGAGGGTAAAAATAAGGTAAGATACAATAAGGTATTGATCAACCGCACCCTTGATAACCAGAATTATCTCTCTTTGTTGACCAACACTAAGAATAAAATGAACATCGCTAGGATAGGAAGTAATTATCTTGAGCTTTGGAGTGAGACCGAGCGATGGTCTACTCCCAAAGCTACCTCGGTCGACATAATCTGTCATATTTGTGATGCTAAGAAGGTGGAAGATGAAAATCACTTCCTCTAGACTTCTCGACCCTTATCCACATCTGCTCCCAATTATCTATCATCACATCTGCTCCCAATTCCCTATCATCAGCCACACCTCCAGTCTTCTTGAGTTGTTAATTCAACCCAACTATAGCGATCTTGTAAGGCTTCTTTCCCTTCTCCTTGATCACAAAAACAAGACTTTTAAGAATGACAATTAGAATCTTTTTTTGAAATTTGATAGACCACATTAGTCTTAATATAAGTTCACCACCACCACCACCACCGATTTTAAAATATTATACAAATCATTTATTAATAAAATCTATTTTATATTTTTCTAGTTATTAATTCTTATTCTTATGTTGCTTTCTTAATACAATGAATATATTTTTAATAACTTTATTTTATTAGTTTTTTTTCTTCATTTTTGTTATTTATTTATTTAATTAGTTTATTTAAATTATAATTTAATATTTATTTAAATTATAATTTATTATTTATTTAATTAAATTATCTATTTATTTAAATTATTATTAATAATTATTATTAGTTTTGAAATATACGCTTAATTATTTTTAATTAATAATTCTTATAAAACTTTATTAATATTATTAATATTATTTTAATACCTTTACATTTTTTAATTTCTTTCTTAAAAAATTTTTTCCTCCTTATCTTTACTTTATTGTTTATTTTTTCCTATTTTTATTAGTTTTTTTTTAACTATATTTATATTTTTATTAAGATATTATTCACCTCTATAGATATATTACTTTTTTATTTATATTTATTTCTAACATTATATTGCTTTTGTTCTTTTAATAATTATTATTTATTATTAAAATTTTACATCTTATCGAATTTTTTATTTTTATTATTTTTATTTAATGATTATTTTTTAAAATTTTGACCTCACCCTTTAGTTTTTAGAGTTACTCTCTATTTATCCTTTTAATTGGATCAAATTCTTTTTATCTATGTGTCTCTAAAATGAACCAAATTATTTAGTTCAAAATGTAGACAATATAAAACAAGATATATTTCAAATTAATTTTATTCATAAAAGTCACCATTAAAAATTTAAATAATGTAAATAATCAATTTTAATAAAAAAAAACAATATTCCTTTGGGTCCCATTAAAAATTTAAATAAAGTAAAGAATCAATTTTAAGAAAAAATAAAATAAAATCCTAGAGCCCTCTACAACCTATTTCAAGAGAGATGTTGTCCAAGTAAAGTTACATTTAAAATTAATAAAATAATACTTACATTAAAAAAATTTAAAATATTACGAATAACAAAAATATCAATGTGCTCTATAAATAAATAAAAACAATTTTCACCTTATTCCACATCAAACTTTATATACAAATATAAAAAATTTGAAAGTAAAAAAATAATATGAAGTTGACAAATGACATATAAAAATAATATATATATATATATTCATTCAAGGTATTATAGAGGTTTTTAATTTTTTCCATATTTAATATGGTGTTGACATGTAAGATTTTAAGGAATATCAATAATAAATATATTTCTATATATTATATAAAATAATTGAAAATTAAAAATTTCATATAACTAAGACAATTTATTAATTTGTGGTTCAAAACAAGCATAAATCTATCTTAATTCTATATCTACTAGAGGAGTCCAATCTCTTGAGATGCAAATATTTTCTCAAGTTTTGCATTTAAGAAAATGTTTATCTCTCTTGCCATGTGGTACATCTAGAGTTAAGATGAATCTATGATGGGTTTAATAAATATCAGATTTTGGAGATGTCATATTTGCAGAGAGAAAATTAGGAAGGAAAATAAAACATATTAGAAAAAATTAGATATCTTTTTTTGGTATTCAACTGCTTTAAGAAAGTCATTCGACTATGACTATTTCCATAAAAAAAAAATTATAACTTATAATTTCAAAGTTTAAGGAAACATAACATATGGCTTACCTCTTTGAAAGTATGGCTTTACTTACGAATACTATCTACAAGAAAAAGTAGCATACAAGAAAAAGATAAACATGAAAGAAAAGAAAGCTTTTCTAAAATTTCTTCTAATTCTAATCAAAACCATCACTTTCTACTTAAAAGAAAAATGACATAAGCATTCATATTCTTAGGTAGACCATTAGAGATAGAGGAAATCATTTTGCAAAAAAATTATTATGTTAAAATTTAAAAATAAATTATGACTAATACAGAATAAGAAAAAATAAATAAATTTCAAAAGAGATTCACACAAAAATATTTTAAACCATTTCATTTATTAAAACTATTAAATACTTCTTAATACTTTTTAAAATTAAGTTTACTGGTTTTGGCTAAATGGATATGAGACAGATTGTTAAAGCACTTATCACAGGTTCAATTCCCCTCCTTAATAGCAGTTGATTATTTGGAGATGATGATAAAGATATAGTGTTGCCAAATTTGAAAATAAAAATATTTTTTTAAAATTAAAAATAAAATTCCAAAAATTCCTCATAAATCTCTTGCCTTGTTGATCTAATATATCATTTTATCTTTATAAATAATAAAAATAATTTTATAATAAAAAATATCAAAAACATATCTAAATTTATTTTTTATTATAAATAATAACACTACGATCAATATTTGATTGGTTTTTAAAATTTTTATTTTATCTTTAAGAAAATGCTATTGATTGATTGGTTTTTTAAATTTTTTATACCTTTAACAAAATGGTATATAAAATCAATGACATGCACGATACGAACAACTAATGGAACTCGGTCCAGAATGGTGATGGATATGAAAGACGAGGGTAAAAACTAATGTTTCCTATTTTCTTTATTATTAATCTTAAAAGGATGGAAAAATGAAAAAGGAAATAACTTTGTGATGTCCCTTTACATTTTGAGCCAAGTAGTTTCCAGCGTTACGAAAATGATCAATTTCTCACACGTCAACACAAATGGTTTAAACAAAGGCAGACGTGAAGACAAGCATGGCGTGGCCAGTCATTTTGTGTGGGGTTTGATACGTCCACATTGGAAACATCTTCCACGAATTGAAATATTTTTATATTACTCCCACGTATACAATTCTATTAACGGATTATATTATAAGATCAACCTATGTCATTTTAAGTTTTTTCTTGTTGATGTGAAAAGAGTAAAGATCATGTGTACATGAGTTGTAATTTTAAGAATGAAATTTGAATATATATTTTAAATTAGTTTTTAAATGAACTATTAGTCAATGATTGAAAAGATGTGATTTTTTAATAATAGATATATCTATACTTCAAACTAACAATGAATAGTTACCATCTTCATACATTATGATAAATTATATCACTTGAAAAAAAAAATCTGGTGATGGGACGAAAAGGAAAGGCATGGCTATTATATGGTTGCTATAACGAAATGTGAAGGGACGGTAATTGGTGAGATAATCGGTATTGTTTGTGGTTTTTTGAGCCACATGTCCAAAAACCCATTTCCTATAAAACCAACATGTAAATGGTTACAAAGAAAACTAAGAAAAGAAAAAAAAAAAAAAATCAGCAAAGTAATAATATTATTGGATTAAGATTATGAGTTATAATGCTAAATAACAAAATAAATGGAGGTTGGGAAAAAACAAATCTCTTTATTGTTTGATGAAAAGAGAGGAAAAAACAAATCACTAAGAATTAACTGTCCCCACACAATACACATTCCAACTCCACTAAAAGTGTGACTCCCTCGTAGCAATTGAGACCAAGAACCATATAATTTTACCTCCCACCAACTCCATTGGTTTAACACAGACGTGCAAGTTAATTGTGACAAGAGTGTGCATGCATTAAAGGTGACATGCCACCCCTACTAATTGCCATTGGTTTAACAAAGACGTGCAAGTTAATTGTGACAAGAGTGTACATGCATGAAAGGTGACATGCCACCCCTTCTAATTGCTAGGCAGGTCGGTGGGGTAGCTGTTACCCTCACTGATCCCAACGCTCGTAGCGTCCATCACCTCATTAGAGAAAATCTATATCAACATTTAAATTAGTAACAAATGTTTAATTATTTTTTAATTATATATATAATTATTAATTATAATTTAATTAACTTAATAATGTATAACATTTAAACATTATATTTCAATTAAATATATTTTTGGAAATCGATAAACTTCTTTGACAGAACGAAGGTCCAAAAGATCCTGTGCCGGTTGCTAAACGTTCGTTCGACGATAAATCCCATTTTCACAATAAAATTTTACAATTTCTTAAATTTCCACGTAAATGTATGCTTTATTTCAACTATCAATTCAAAGCTCGTACTTAATTTCTGTAATGCATTTTCTTGTTGGACTATCCATTCATAGCCTGTACTTAATTTCTGTAATGCATTTTCTTGTTGCTGCATTTTTTAATTTTTTTAATTTTTTTTTAATTTTTTAATTTTTATTTTTATTTTTTTATATCATGGTGGCAAGTTTAGTTAAACAATAATCTAGCGAAGTAATTTAAGCAAAACTTACCATCAAATCATCACATTTATCAATAATTATCACTTAATAAGACGGAAAGCTTCCAACCCCACTGATATGGAATCTATCCCATTAATAGTCTATAACAAACTAAAATTAGATATATGAGAAAATAATCTAGATACCAACTACTCAAGTGACACACCCAAAGCATGATTGGTCGTAATATTAATGTTGTATACCTGAAAATGTAATAGTAATGTTCCCTGTCTGGAAATAATAATGAAGGGCAAATTGCAATTTGGCGCTACCGGGCAATTTGGAATTTGAGGCGTTTGATAACTAGTTCATAGAAAATTTTGTTTTTTTGGGAAGTGAAGAAATTGCAATGTATTTAAAAAAAAAAATTAATAAAATTTGTTTTACATTATTATTTTTATTTTTATAAATTTTTGTTAGATAGTCAAAGTAAGTTTGACTTTGGTTAAGTTGTGATTTTTGAGTTTCATGTTTATGGGAACTCATGGTATTAACCCATCATGTAGAATATAGCGTATTTAATGCAAGAATTAAGCCAACCTAATTTATGGGAACTCATGGTATTAACCCATCATGTAAAATATAACGTATTTAATGCAAGAATTAAGCCAACTTAAATCCATCTTACTTGGGGATCTACCAGCTTCAAGGACTCGGTGAAAATAAAATAAAACATAGAAAAAAACTAAATTATTAATTTATTAGGTTTTATGAACTATTACCCATAGTATTACCCATAGCATTCATGGACAATATAATGTATCTATAGGGAAAATTTAAGGGAGTCCAAATTCATATTAAATCTCTTTTCACTATGAAATAAGTTTTTATCTCAAAATATTTGATTTTTCTTGGTGTTTTTTCCCTTGATAGACTTACACTACAGATCTTGGTTCTAAAAAATCTAGAAGGTGTTAATACTCTTAAAATAATTTTATTTTCCTCCCTCTGGTGGAGGAATAAAATAGTTACATGGATCAACAAGAAAAGATGGGTTTCTGGGACCTGGTTACTGTAGTTTCTGCAGTGCAGACACCGAATCCAGAAATTATATTTTCTTCATTTGTCCCACAAAGTGACTGGTGTGGAGTCTATTAAATATTCTTGAGCTATCGATCATATGGGTATCCAACATTGAACAATGCATCACAAAGTAGACTACAGTAAGCTAGACTATTGGGAATAGTAAATTCGAGGAGATTCCTTTTTTATATATAATATGGGAGATTTGGAAGTCTCAGAATCACTACTTGTTTGATGTGCATTTGATCAATACAAACTAGACATAATACAAAGTGGATATCGTACAGGGTTTTATATTGGATGTCATCTCTCTCAACGATATTTTGATGGCACGACATAACTTGGCATGTGTGGATGTGGAGCAGTGTGAATAGAAGATTGCAGTACAGAGTTTTTTGGAATGGAGGACCAGGTACAAATATTAAAGATCAAATAATTGATTTATGGAGATTATTTTGGTCTGCCAAAGAAAAATATATTGAGTTCTTGAACACATTAAGAAGAAAAATTTTATATATAACTGAATAGAAAATGAAAAAAATACAGACATATAAATGCACAAATATTTATGTTGTAAAACCTTGACGGGGTGTTAAGGAAACCTCGAAGGGCTAAGGGATTGGAAACTCTATTAATAAGGAATGATTCTCCTTCAAATTACAAGCCTCTTGGACCACCTCAATTAATATGAGCTACTTCGTTACATCATTACATAACTACTTCTTCATTAGAAAAACTGATTGTCTGGTAAATTCCATTAATTACAATTAGTTGTCATATTTCAACAAACTCCACCTTGACATCAATTTTCCTAATCTCTTTCCCATGCCCATTCATGATCTCTTCTGCAAGCCAAGAGAAGTGACACACCATCTCAGCTTCTCTAATGTAACTCGCTTCGTGAATACGTCTACATGATTTTCCTGTGTAGGGACCTTCTTGAGAACTACTTTACTGCCATCGATTACATGTCTCACAAAGTGATACGTTACATCAATGTGCTTGGTATTGCTATGATAGGTTGGATTTGTAGCCAAATGAATAACACTCTGATTGTCACATAACACATTCACTTTCTCCCACATCCTTCCAATCTCATCAAAAAGACCTATTAACCAGAATGCCTCTTTATAGGCATCTGAAGCAACTATATACTCTCCTTCAGTAGTGGACAAAGCAATTGTCTCTTGAAGCTTTGACATCGAGCTGATTGATCCACCTACAAGAGTAAAAACATAACCTATAGTAGACCTCATTATGTCCAAATCAGTTCTACATAATCAAAATCTACATATCCATAGACTCAACCTTCACAACCATCAAAGTTGATGCAATGGTCACTTGTGCCTCTAAAATACCAAAGAACCCATTTCACTGCTCATCAATGTTTTTCCCCTAGATTTACATGAACCTATTAACAAATCCAACAACATGTGAAGTGTCAGGTCTTATAGATACCATATCTTAAATTAAGATGCCTACTAGATTTGCATATGGTACACAAGACATATACATCTTTTCTTCATTAGTTCTAGGACTTAAATCCGAAGAAAGATTAAATGGGAAGCTAATGGAACATTAAAAGGTTTCAGATTGCTAATATCGAAATTTTCAAGTACTTTCTCCACCTACTCATGTTGTGATAACCAAAGCTTACCATTCTTCCCGTGTCTCTGTATCTCCATGTCTCAAATGGATATCAGATGCCAAAATTGTCGGCACCGTTTCTCAGAGATAAGCTACCAAGAACGCAATAGAATACAAATATAACCATAAACACAGAGATGTCGTGGAAATAATGCTTCATTTTATTAATAAACAAATGACTAAAATAGGCTTAAAAACATAATGGAAACTAGCTAGGGCGCTAGTAGCTTAACTCTAAGAAGAGACGTGGCAGGCGCTAGCCTCTGAGCTGTGTTACATTGAGGCTCGAAGGCTTATTATAGACATATTGGAAATAGATGAGCTAGGGTATAGGCAACGCTTATCTCTAAGAAGAGATGTGTCAGCTACCAGCCACTGAACTGTGTTACAATGAGGCTTGAAGGCCTATTTATTGTTGAGAAACAATGTAAAACCTGAAACGTCCAAAACCTAACCCTAGGAGATGAAGCGCCAAAACTGCGGGCCCCGTTTGGGTAAATTAGTATTTCAACTTCCCTAGGACATAACTTTGGCATCCGATCTTTGTTTGACACACTTAATAGCTCGTTAGAAAGATCTGTCTGAGGACTACAACTTTTGGTGTGAGCAACATCAGTCCAAAGACCCATGTTGCTCCCGGTTTTCCCAAAAAACGTCGTTTAGGGCCTCAAAATAGTTTCGGAAGTTCAAGAACCGAAAAACTGCTAAAAATAGCAAGTTGTGTTGAAACTTAAAAACGGAAAGAACTGATGGCGAGGGTTCAAATGGAATGGGTGGGTGTCTACCAATAACCACTTGGATCAATAATGCTCCAGAATGCCTTTGAGCATGCTGGACCCGAAATCCTGCTAAAAATAGTAAGATGCTGGAAGTGAAAACCTGCAAGAATTGATGTTGCGGGTCCAAATGGAATACGTGGGTAGCCACCAATATCCACCTAGATCATTCCTCCCTCCTTAGGAAACAATGGTCTCCATTGCGTTAAGTTCCTCCATGGGGGTTGGGGGGGGAGTAATTTTGCTGAACTTGGTATTCGATTTGTCCAGGATGTCGCAGGCCTATTGGCGGATGTGCTGGATGTAGATCTGCCATTGGTGGGCAACCGTTGAAGGATCTGGGAAACGTTATCCATCATCGTGTTCCTTTGTTTCTCAAGGGCCTTCTCGAGCAAGATTTTGATAGGATCTCCTGCTCCCTCATCTTTCTTTCCTTCCGCCATGGGGGGTCATCGAGGTTGGTGAGGCTGATCTTGGAAGGGTGCAACCAGATCGAGCTCGAACTCCTTATACACTGACCGCGTTGGGGACATGCAAAGAAAAACAATGAAAGAGCACACCCGCTCTGATACCATAGATCCGGATTTTATGCATGAACGCAATAGAATACACATAGAGCCATAGATATAGAGATGCAGCGGAAATAATATTTCATTTTATTAATAAAACCAATGATTGAAATAAACAGCTAGGGCGTTGGTAGGTGTATCTTTGAGAAGAGATGTGGCGGCTACATGCCTCTGAATTGTGTTACAATGAGACATAATGGAAATGAGCGGACGAGGGCATTGGTAGCGCTTATCTCTAAGAAGAGATGTGTCGGTTACTCGCCCACTGAACTATGTTACAATGAGGTTTGAAGGCCTATTTATTGTTGAGAAACAATGTAAAACCCGAAATGTCCAAAAACAAAACCCTAGGAGATGAAGCGCCAAAACTGTGAGCTCCGTTTGAGTAAATTGGTGTTTCAACTTCCCACGGACGTAACTTTGGCATCCGATCTCCGTTTGACATGCTCAATAGCTTGTTCGAAAGATTTGTCTGAGGACTACAACTTTTAGTGTGAGCAACATTTGTCCATGGACCCATGTTGCTCTTGGTTTTCCCAAAAAATTCATCGTTTAGGGCCTCAAAACGACTCCGGAAGTTCAGAACCCGAAAAACCGCTAAAAAAGTAAGTTGTGCTGAAACTTAAAAATGGTAAGAACTGATGGTGGGGGTTCAAATGGAATAGGTGGGTGGCCACCAATATCCACCTGGATCATTAATGCCCTAAAATGGCTTCGGGCATGCAGGACCCAAAAACCTACCAAAAATAGAAAGACGCTGGAAGTGAAAAGCCACAAGAATTGGTGTTGCGGGTCTAAATGGAATAGGTGGGCGGTCACCAATATCCCCCTGGATCAGCCATGCATAACCTAATGGTACTGAGGGCTTGAGCATCCAAGTCCTCCCAGTTCGAATATGTCATGATTGCAAGTTTTTTCTTCACCCCGTATAATACTTTGTGCAACCCTTGCCCTAACTTTCAATTTCCATAATGTGAAATTTTTCTTCCCGGTCAACTTTTCTAACTCGAACTTTGCATTTTTCATTTTCGCTATTATTTCTTACTATGGTTTACTAGTTTTCCTTCTTTCATAAATTTCCAACTAGAGTTTTAAAAAATTTATTACCTTTCCCCTTCCTCCTTTCAACTAAGGGTTCCAAAAATCTTCCTTCTTTCAAGTAGCTAGTTTTTCTTTTTTTCAAATCAAAGTTTTCCCCCTAAGTTCTTTCAATTACTATTGCTAATTTTTTTAATTCACCCTTCTTTAATTTTTTTAATTTACCCTTCTTTAAGAAATCTGAGCTCCATTATTAAAAAAAAAAAAAAAAACATTTCACATGAACTTGGAAAAAAATTCCTTCTATTAGTCTGTCTTTAAAAAAAAAATTTCGAGCCTTAATTTGTTTTGAAGGCCACAAAATCCTTCATAATATAGAAAATAAAAAATACCTCTGATTTTTATTTTCTGGGCGGTCAATTTTATCTTCGCCGCTCTTCTCTAGCCATTTTATCTTCTGAGAAACATTCAATTTACTTCTGGGGGGCAACATTAATTATACCTATGTTCCCTTTACACAACTTCGATGAGCAGACTCTCTGTTACGACCTTTTCTACAACGTGCAGGCTTCTCCAACGTGCAGCCTTTCCAGTGTGCAGGTTTCTTCAGCGTGCAGACTTCTTTTCTCCAGCGGCGGCGGGCTTCATGACAACTTCAGATTTCATCTTCATCGCATGATGTCTCCGTGGCTCTAACACAATTCAATGATTAGTCCTCGGATAATAGACAAGGGACTCCTCTCGTCCCTTGACAGTAGAATCCTCCCATGACAGCAGCAGAGATTCCAACATGAATTTTCTGGATCCTTTTTTTTCAGCTACACAAACGAGCAGATTCTATGTTCTGCTGTGATCGCTCGATTTCCTAGCGGGATCCGACCTTGTCTTTTTTCCTTTGGACAGCTTCACAGTGCCTCGGGGGGTCACGGAAATCTCAGTGGAACATATGGAATTATGAGGTACATATATGTAGAAGACCTTGTCACGAGGGATGAGGGCCTGATTGACCTTCCTTATTTTTTAATGTGATTCGTATACTATTTTTGGCTAGCTGATTATAGCAAATCCTATTTTATTTAGTATTTTATATTCTACAGTTCTATTTTGGGAAGATTTCTGGATTTTTTTTTGGTATGTAAACATAATTCTGGTTTTAATTTTGAATATTCCTCAGCGAACATTGGTGTACATATATCAGCAACAATGTACTGGACTTTCCACTTTAATATTAATCCAACGTTTTCCTCTTGATAAAAAAGATCTAGTGCTATTGAGTTACGATATATTTGGTTTTAATTTCGAAAAAAAAATTGATTTAATGAAAGATTTCGCTCATAATGAAATAAGTATTTTTGTAATTAGTAATATTTAACTGCTAAATTTATACAATCTAACTATTTAACAATTTTTTTAGTTAGGTAATTTTTTTTTATATATTAAGAATATCTTTTAAATAATAAAAATTATAACAATTTCAAAATTTATACTATTAAATTTAATATAAAAATTAAAACATGAAACAATTACACTATTGACTATGCTTAAATTTCACTCAACACATTTGGTAACGTTTACGACGAGTCAATTCTGAAGACATGAACAACCATGAATAATTGAAGTTGTCTTCCAACTCACACTGTATTTTTCGTTGATTTGCATTGAAAGCTCACCGTCTATTGACAGCTAATATATAATTATTTAATTGTTCGATCGTTCCATAAGAAAAATCAAACGCTCATGAAAAATTATTTAATCCTTCGACCAATCCATTTCTCTATAATGGACTCTATTGATTTTGCAATAACATATTAAATTTATCAATTCAAAAAATCAAAATAAGAGTTTTTATTGAAATAAAATTTTAATTAATTACAACAGAATTTTAATGTATTTAAAATTTTGAATAAATCAAGTTATTATTTAAGAATATGTTATATAAAATTAATTTATTATTCTTTTAAAATTTCAAAAATTTAGTGTTTTATATATATGTATATTTAGAAAAAAAAAAGATTAACCAGTTTTTGTAATGTCCATCCATAGACTCTTACTCTTCAAACAAAAAAAATTACTCCATAGTTGATAATCCTAATAATTAATTTTAGTGATTAGTCACATAAGGTTTTTACCTTGACGCAAATACATATACTTACCATAATAAACATGGCTATCTAATTAATGTATAACCACTATGTTATGCCTTTTCAGTCTTAAATGCTAGACACAATATTTTTATACTACCTAATACATGGCATCTTTAATCTTTATGCTATATTGAAATCAAAATATTCATAAAGGAATTATTCGTATTTATTTCTAATTAATTGTTAATTGAATTTATAATTGTGTATAAAATCTTTCCGTGAAAATCACATTCAAACAGAGTTTGTCGACGCATGTTTAATGTACAAGTTATAATGTCATGGTTATGCATCTTAAATCCCTGGAATTAATCATTAAATATGTAATTTGTTTTAATTCGTTTCCTAGATTTATTGTAGCCTCGAGCTTCTCTATTCATTTAATGGTGTGACAGATGTGATGTCTATCCAACATTGATGCTCTTATCAAGATCAATGGTTGTAATGGGTCCTCGAGTGGTTAGGGTATTTCTATACCTTCGAACCCTAACCAATTTTGTCACTTGCGCCGTTGTTGGCTGTCTCCTCTATGCAAATCTGACACAACTTGTTTTTTTTTCCTCCTGATGTACTGGTTATTTGGGATGACGACAACTCCTTTCCCTCATTACATTGCCTTATGCCCGAGTTTTATTTCATCTTTAGGCCTACTTGTTGTGGAGTTTGTTGAGGTTAACGGTTTGTCCTTTGCTCCTTTTCGTAGTTAGCATAGCCATAACAACTGTGCTCTCCCACGAGCTATGGGTTCTCAGGACTGCTATCATTCCAGGGAGATACTTCCCGTAGACTTCGTTCATGGAACCACACCTTCGATAGTTGATGTAGTGATAAACTTATATTTTGTTTCAGATATTCAAATTTGTTATCACGGTTGAACAGGTTATCTCCTTCACCATGTCTTATTTTGTTTTAATTTTACTACTCTTAACACGTGCGAGGATCTTTCCACCCATATACCTCCAAGGTAATTCACCACTTCTTTCAATTTTTGGGATTTCGTTCACACTCTATTTCTTTTATTTATAACTTTGCGCTTAAGGTTTATTTTGCATGACATGCAGGTAACCCCAAAACCCCATAACCACAACGATCCATTTATCGCACTTGCCTTCCTGTCTAATGGCTCTCATTTTCCACTATAAGTGCTCTATGCCATTCCGGGTAGCCTTTCCATACTTCTTTTCAGGACTTTTCCATAAGGGTTTTGACAACAATGTAAGGCTAGAATTTATGAGTTTGGAATTCACATCCCCTCGAGGGTTTTGATGTATTTAATGAACAAATTTTTAAGTTAACAATACTGGTTATTTTGAACTGTGCACTGGCTATTTTAGCAGTATTTCGGTAATGCTTAAATTCCCACATGGGTAGTTCTTTTATATATAGGATTTGGGTTAAACCCCTTTGTTCTTTCTCTTTCTGTTTTCTCCCATAGCAGTGTAGCTTTTCATTGACATTTGTAGTCCTTGTCATAATAGACATTTTGGGTTTTAGGGAATGTTGTGATTAAGGCTGGTATTTTCTTGGTTAAATATTTTTAAGTATGGAAAATAGACATGCAAAACCAGCTAATCCGTCACTTCTCCCACTGTGTCAATAGTTTTCATAAGAATTGTTCGTGAAGACCCTTACTCGACTAATATTTTCATTAAGTTTATCATTATTGTTCTTGCTCTTGTCTTTCCTGCTTAGCTTACCTCTATTCTACATTTTTGCTTCTATTCATGTATATAAATGCCAAATGTACCTTTATTACATAGGTTTTCTCCTCTCCACGAGAAAATTTGATGTAACTAAATTTTCTTTTAGTACTACAGTTCTCTGTTTTTGTACTTTCATGTTTAGATATACACTATATATATTGTTTAATTGATTTTGGTATATAATTTTTCGATATTTCCTATTTTGTCCAATTTATTTTTCCTAGTTTTAATTTAATAATAAATCTTCGTAGTAGAAGGAATCACATGGATGACTGGACCACCTCGAGAGGGTCTACAACCAACCCTCAGTCGATGTATCTACTGTGTTTTCCTTTACAGGACTCACTGTCCTGTTTGGGGAATCACTTCCCCGAATGGACAAACTGTTCATCCTAATATTTGTTTACTGTAGGATTTTCCCTACAACTATACTAGATATCATTAAAGAATCTTCAGTCATTTATATTTCCACAAGACTTCTTTTACAGTAATAATTAAAAGAAGTAAAATTGTTCATACAACATTCGAAAGAATCTAATTACTCATCCCTTTAAACAAGTGTTTAAATACTTAGAAAACTATTTACAATATTAACATAATTAAGAAATAATTATCCATTTCATTCCAATATGGTATAATTATCTCAGATAAGTAAGGTTGATGGCATCCAACCCTGAGAGAGGAAATTACGTCCTCAACTCTCCCCGTGCTCCTCACAAGAGTAGGCTTCCATAGAAGTTCTTCAAGGAGGTAGACCTTAGGACATCTATCAAGTCTTCTCCCAAGACAGGTAGCAGAGTTCCATTAGTTTCTACGAGCTCTTGAAACTCTCTCCTTTTAGCTCTCTAGTTGTTTCTTTTCTCCTACACATAACCCCTTTCCTTCTCTAGGATTTTCCTTTTCTCCTCAAAGGAAAGGTAACAACAAATAATTTCTTAATCCAACTACTCTGGAATCTTGGAAAACTTCTTACCATCAATTTATGGAAACATACTATAGTTAAATATTTATTCATAAAATTAAGTCTAGTTCATAACTTGATTAACATGCTTGTTAATCCTATTAATTTAAGATAAAATCCATCATGTCTAAATTAAACTATCTTTATGTTTAATGAAATTAAATCAAGGTGTTACACCTTCCCTCGATTAAGATAAACATTTTCCTCGTTGTTTATGCCGTGACTAGCTCTGGATATGCTTCTCACACAAAGTTTTCATATTCCTAAGTTTCCTCCTCTGGATAAAGTGCTTCCATTGCACTTTATGTTGGGTGATGCTTTGCCTTCAGAGCGTTATTTCTCTCTAATCGAGAATACATTGGGGCTCTACCAAGAATTATTTTCTGGTTCGATCTGAATATTCTGCCAGTGTATTACATGCTTCGGATCAGGTACGTATATTTTTAGCACAAACACATGGAACACATTCTGCACTCATATGTGTCCTATTAAAGCTAGATGGTAAGCTACTAGCCCCACCCTTTCCAAGGTTTGGAAGGGTCCATAGAATGGGGGAGCCAACTTGGCATAAGTAGTCCATATTAAGGTACTCTTCTTAGGTCTAATTCTCACGTAAACGTGATCACCCACTTCAAATTCCTGATATGACCTCTTTCAATCTGCATATACTTTCTGTTTATCCTGAGCAACTTTTAAATTTTGTCGGATCTTCTTTAGCTACATCTCAGCCAAAATTTCTAGCCTAAGTATTAGTTTTATTTTTGGACTGCTCCAATTAATGGGAGTTCGGCACTGTCGACCATATAGGGCTTCAAACAAGCTCATCTTGAAGGATTCTTGGCATCCATTGTTGTAGCCAAATTCTGCTAAATGTAGATAATCTTCCCATTTTATGGGTTGCTGCATTACATACATTTGTAGCATGTCCTCCAATATCTGATTCACCCACTACATCTGCCCATCGATCTCAAGATGATATGTTGTGATAAATTGGATTTGTGTGCCTAGTCTAGTAAACATTTCCTTCAAAAAGGTTGAGGTAAAATTTACATCTCTGTCTGAATTGACTGTTTTTGGAATGCGATGTTATCTGACCATCTCCCTCATGAAGATGTCAACAATCTTAAAAATTTTAAAATTGTACTGTACATGAATAAAATGAGATGCTTTGATTAGCTAATCAACTACTACCATTATAGATTGATTATGTCTCTTCGATCTTGGTGAGCCCGTAATAAAATACAACGATATAGATTCCCAATTCCACTCCAGTACTAGTATGGGTTGCAATAAACCATCTGGGTATTGATGCTCAAATTTAACCTGCTGACATTCCAAACATTTAGATGTCTTTGTTCATACCAGGCCAAAAGTAATCTTTCCTAATATCTGTAATCATTTTTTGGTAATGAGGGTGTCTGGAGTATGAAATTCATTGATACTCATCTAGAATCAACACTTTTAAACTCATTTGATTAGGAATATATATGTTTCCTCAGAAAACCAGTAGCTATTCATTATTGATTGTATAGTCTGATTTTTTTCCTTGATTTTTTGTATCTTGTGTTTACTGCCATAGAAACAGATATTCCATACCTTTTTCCGCAACCTCTTTCACCTATTCATGGAACTTTAATTCCATATGATTGAAGTATAAATCATATATATAATGCAATTTTCTACTTAATGCATCTATGACACAATTTTATTTTCCTTTGACATGCCGCATTTCAAAGTCAAATTCGCTCAGGAATGCATTCCACCTAGCTCGACGAGCATTCAAGTCATGTTGTTTAAAATAACTGGTCAAGCTACAATGATATGTTATCATCACAAAAAAAAAATCTAGTAAGTAGTGCCTCCATATTTTGAGTGCATGCACCACTGTGGTTAACTCTAGATAATATGTGGAATATCATTGTTCATGATCTTTCAACTTCCTAGATTCATATTCCACAACCTTTCTATCTTGTGACAACACCACTCCTTCTCCTTCCTTTCTAGTGTCAGTGCAAACCTCAAACTCTAAATTTGGATTTTCCACCTTCAAAATAGGATTTGTGGTCAACAATTATTTTAAATATTCAAAAATAGTTTGGCATTCACTAGTCCAATTAAACACTTTCCCTTTCTGCTGCAAGCAGGTTATGGGAAATGCAATTTTTGAAAATCCTTCTATAAAACATCGATAATAACCAGCGAGTCCCATAAAATATCATATGTCTACTATGTTTTTGGGTATCCTCCATTCCATAATAGTCTTCATATTTTCAGGGCCTACTGTTATTACTTCAGTAGAAATAACATGGCCTAAATATTGGATTTTCTCTTTATCGAAATCACACTTGCTGAATTTGGCATATAGTTGATGGTCGCTCAATTTTTTTTACTTATGCTCCTCCCTAGTCCTTGAATATATTAGTATATCATCTATAAAAATGAGAAAAAATTTATCCAAATATGGATGAAATATTCCATGCAACAAACTCATGATTGTTGTTGGTGCATTGGTTAATACAAACGGTAAAACCATAAATTTACAATGCCAATATCTGGTACGAAAAGCTATTTTATAGATATCATCATCTTTTATCTGTATTTGATGATACCTAGACCTTAGATCTATTTTTGAAAAGAGATTTTCCCCTTTCGCTTGATCAAAAAGGTCATCTATCTGTGGCAATGGCTATTTGTTCTTAATAGTTAATTTATTAACCTATCTGTAATCCATACACATTTGCATTGCACCATCCTTCTTCCTTATTAATAACAATGGTGCCCCCTAGGGTGACACAACAGGATGGATATATCCCTTATCTAGAAATTACTGTAATTGAATTTTTAACTCTTTCAATTCAAGCACAGTCATTTGATATGGTGCCCATGATACTAGTGCTTCCCCTGGAATTAGTTCGATGGTAAAATGAATGTCTCACTTTGGTGGTAGACCTAGTATGTTTTCTGGAAATACTTCCTTAAAATCTTGCACAAAGGATATATTTTCCATCATGGGGGTTTTACCTTTAGAATTAGGGAATCCTACTTGAATTTCATAAATTGGACACCCTTTTCTGATGCATTTTCCCAACTGAGATGCAGTAATAGGATGAAACTAAAGTCGATTTTTAATTCCTTGCAACTCTTGTCATGTTACATCTTTAGCCTTACAGTAAATGATTCTATCCTTGCATTCTACTAGTGACCAATGTACTTCCAACCAATTCATTCCCAATAATGTATCATAGGAGCTTAAAGGTATAATATTTAATTCAACCTTTATATGTTGGTTTCCAACCTTTAGGGGACAGTTGGAAAATTTAGCATTAAATTTTCTCTTTGCTCCAGTGGCCACCTGTACTAGCCAAGCATTTTTAAACCTATGGCTTTTCACATCACATTTTTCCACTATCCCAAGATTTACATAGCTTAAACAAGCACTAGGATCAACCAAAATGGATACAGGCTGGGAATACATCTTACCTTCGAGTTCTATCATGTTTGGTTGGAAATCCACTTGCTGATCCTCAAGTAAAACACTGATTATGGGTATGTTTCGTGACATGTCCCCCACTATGGATGCTTCTTGCACATGAGCTATAGTTTCATTTCTTCCATGGTGAGGACAATTCTTATAATAATGCACCTCACCACATCTCCAACACTATAATGGCAGTTTTTGGATTTGTCCATGAACTGGTCTATTGGATGCTTAAGTGGGTCATTGTTTTGGCTGCCACTTGGTTCTTTGTTCATTTCTTCCTTGTTTTCTATTTGATGTATTTTTGGTAGCACCCTTAACATTTCCAGATCTGCTATTTTTAAAGTTTGAATTACTTCTCTGCCCTTTCTTAGGCGGCCAACTCTGTCAAACTTCTCCTTTTACCTTGGATTGCTGATAACACATACACGCTTTTTGAATTACTTCATCCATGTTCTTTAGGTTTACAAATTCAATTTTCTTCTTCATATCAACAGGTAGGTTGATTAGGAATTGTTGTAATTTTTCCATTTCATCCCTCAGATATGGCACACAACGCAATAAGGAAGTAAAATTAGTTACGAACTCTTCCATAGATAGTTGTCCCAATCTCAAGTCATGAAACTCTTGAGATTTATCATCGTAAAAAAGCTCTGTTAGATATTTATCTTTAAATTACTGCTAGAATTCGTCCCAAGTCACATTCTTTTCCTCGATTCCTTGCACATTTTTAACTTCTTCCCACCATAATGTGGTTTTTTCCCGTAGTTCATAAATGGATAAATGAGCCTTTAGTTTGTTGTTGTATTCATAGAAGTGAAATTATTTATTCATGTAAATTATCCATGCTTCTGCTACTTCTTCGACTTCTCCGTTGAATGTGGGAGTTTTAATTTTTTGAATTCACGTTGAAGCTCCACCTTCAGCATTTTGATCTCTTGTTGGTCTGAAACATTTCGTGACTCCGCTTTGTTATAAGACTTAATTTTATTAATTTTTTGTGTTTGGCTGCCTTCCATCTTATTATTTGTTTCTGTTGTTGTTCACCTTCTTGTCAGGCATCTCTTTTTGGGCTTGGTTGAGCTATCCCTTGATTCTGTTTATCTGAGAGGCTTTTAAGCATATTCTCCTGTTCCCACATCAACCTCTCATTATCATTTCTCACTCAAACCATTTCCTCTTTTAACTGTTGCAAAATATCAAAAAGCCTGTTGGTTTGTTGTTGCTATTCCTAGAGAAATCTACTATTTTGTTGATGCTGGTCTACACTCATTTGCACCCAAATTTATGGATTCATTTCTTGGTTTGGCTAGGGGTGAATTTTTACAGTAGTCTTAGCAGTTTGATGTACATATACCCTTCTCATTGCACTATGTTAGCCCTTCTTCTAAATTTGTGCACATTTTTACACACCAAATGTTATTTAGGTGACCTTTTTAGGTCTGATCTTATATACAACAAATGTTATTTAGGCGACCCTTTTAGGTTGCAGCATTTGAACGCTACTCCGATACCACCTGTAATGTCCATCCATAAACACTTTCCCCTCAAATAAAAAAAAATTGCTCCTAGAAGATAATCTTAATAGTTAACAACAATAATCATAATAATTACCTTCAGCAATTACCCCCATAAGGTTTTTACCTTAATGAAAACACATATACTTACCATAATCAACATGTCTATCTAATTAATGTATAACCACTATGTTATGCTTTTTTAGTCTTAACTGCTAGACACAATATTTTGATACGACCCAATACATGGCATCTATAATCTTTATGCTATATTGCAATCAAAAGATTCAATAAGGAAGTATTCATATTTCTTTTTAGGTTTGTTGTCAAAGGAATTTATAGTTGTAGATGTTTAATGAACAAGTTATAATGTCATATTTATGCATCTTAAATCCCTGGCACCAATCATTAAATGCGGAATTTGTTTTAATCCTTTTCCCGGATCTGTCCCAGCCTCACACTTCTATATTCATTTAATGGTGTGACATCTGTGATGTTTATCCATCATTGATTCTCTTATCCAGATCAACGGTTGTAATGGGTATTGGGGTGGTTAGGGTATTTCCCTACCCCTAGAACCCTAACCAATTCTCTCACTTTACTGGTTGTCTTCTCTTTGAAACTCTGACACATCTTGCTTTGTTTTCCTCCTGGCTTACTCGCAATTTGCTAAGATGACGACTCCTTTTCCTCATTGCATTGCCTTATACTTCAGTTTTATTTCATCTTTAGGCCTACTTGTTGTAGAATTGGTTGAGGTTAAGGGTTTTTCCTTTGCTTCTTTTCACAGTGGATCCTTTGATCCTTTTCGCATTTGGTATAGCCATAACAGCTGTGCTCTCCCATGAGCTATGTGTTCTCTAGACTTCTGTAATCTCAAAGAGATACTTCCCATAGACCTCGTTCATGGAACCATGCCTTCAACATCTGATGTAGGTGAGCAACTTATCTTTTGTTTCGGGTATTCAAATTTCTTATCTTAGTTTAGCATGTTATTTGCTTCACAATATCTTATTTTGTTTTAATTTTACTATTGTTAACAGGTGTGAGGAGCTCGCCACCCGTATACCTCCAAGGTAATTCACCACTTCTTTCAGCTTTGGGGATTTCGTTCACACTATTTATTTTGGTTTATAAATTTGTGCTTAAGGTTTTCTTTGCATGGCATGCAAGTAACCCCTAAACCCTACATCCACAACGCTTGGGTTATCACATTGTCCTTCCTGTCTAATGGCTCTCATTTTCCACTACAAGTGCTCTGTGCGATTCCGAGTAGCCTTTCCTTACTTCTTTTTAGGATTTTCCCATAAGGATTTTGAAAGTAATGTTAAAGTCTAGAAGTTATGAGTTTGGAATTCACATCCCCTCGAGGGTTTTGTTGTATTTAATGAACAATGGTTTAAGTTAACAATACTGGTTTTTTTGAACTATACACTGGATCTTTTAGCAGTATTTCAATAATGCTTAAATTCCCGTTTGGGTATATATATATATATATGATTTGGATTAAACCCCTCTGTTCTTTCTCTTTCTGTTTTCTCACATGGGAGTATAGTTTTTCATTGACATTTGTAGTCCTTGTCGCAATAGACATTTTGGGTGTTAGGAAATGTTGTGATTGATGTTGGTATTTTCTTGGTTAAATATATATGTATGCAAAATAGACACGTGGAACTGGTTAATCTGACACTTTGCCCGTTGTGTTAATAATAATCATAAGAATTGTTCTTGAAGACCCTTATTCAGTTAATATTTTCATTAAGCATATCATTACTATTGGTGCTCTTACCTTTCCTTCTTAGGTAACCTCTATTTTATAATTTTGCTTTTATTCATCTATTTAAATTTCATATCTACCTTTATTACATATGTTGGCTCCTCCCCATGAGGAATTATATTGTAACTAAATTTTATTTCAATACTATAGTTCTCTATTTTCATACTTTCATGTTTATATATACAATGTATATACTATTTAATTGATTATGGTATATATTTCTTCAGTATTTCTTGTTCTGTTCAATTTATTTTTCCTTGTTTTACTTTAATAATAAATGTTCGTAGTAGAAGGAATCACATGGGTGACCGAACCACCTCGAGAGGGTTTACAACCAACCCTCAGTCCATGTATCTACTTGGTTTTCCTTTATAGGGTAGATTGTCCCATTTTCGGAATCACTTCCCTGAATGGAATAACTCCCGATCCTAAGATTTGTTTACTGTAGGATTTTCCCTCCTGTTCTACTAGATATCATTAAAGAATTTGCAGTCATTTATCTTTCCACAAGACTTACTTTATAGTAATAATTCAAGGAAGTAAAATTTTTCATATGACATTCAAAAGAATCTAAATACTTATCCCTGTCAGCAAGTGTTTACATACTTAGAAAACTATTTACAGGATTTAACATAATTAAGAAATAATTATCCATTTTATTCGAGTCTGGTATACTTATTTCAAATAAGTAAGGATGATGGCATCTGACCAACCATGAGAGAGGTAATGAATTCATTAGTTCCCCCTGTGCTCCTCACCAGAGTAGGATTGCGTAGCAGTTCTTCAAGGAGGTGGACCTCAGGACCTCTATCCAATATCTTCTCCCGAGACAGGTAGTAGAGTTCCACTAGTTTCTACCAGCTCTGGACACTCTCTCCTTTCAGGTCTGTAGTTGTTTCTTTTATCTGTACATAACCCATTTCCTTAAGAAAAGTAAGTACGAGTAAATTATTTATCCAACTAATGTGGAATCTTAGAAATCGTTTTACCATTAGTTTATGGAAAGATACCATAATTAAATCTTTATGCAGAAGACTAAATTTAGTTCATAACTTGATTAGCATGTTTGTTAATCCTGTTAATTTAAAATAAAGTCCATTGTCTAAATTAAAATGTCTTTATGTTTAATCAAATTAAATGTCGGTGTTACAATTTTAATTTATTTTTTTATATTAAATTTTGGTAAACATTAAATTAGATATTTCCAAACTTTATAACTATAAAAGTTACATTTGTCTCAATCTGATGGGAACATGTCACCTACCTATTATATAGTGTAATTTGTGGCACTAGTTATTGTACCTAGGAAGTTTTGAATAATTTTGTTTGTTCAGGTTAGTTATTTCAAAATTAGTTATATTTAGGTTCCAAGTAAATCACTTGCTATTAGATTGATCATTTTATTGGTTTTATTTCTCTCATTTTGTCATGATATTAGAAAAAGTTTAAATCTTTTCGAAAATATGGGAGAATTATTATTCCAATTATGTAAGAGTGTTGTGCAGACCATGAGAGAGTGACTGGACATGCATAGAGTTTGAGTGAGCAACAAGAATAAACTGGCTAAAAAAAACTTTCATGAATGCAATATGAAGGATTCAAGGCAAAGAAACTCGCTAGATTTTTTTGCCATGAATGCAATATGAAGGATTCAAGGCATATTTATGACAAAAAAAGCACAAACATTATATAACTTGTGAGATAATACACAAATTAAATAAAAACAAAATTAGATAACTTGTGAGATAATATACAAATTAAAAAATTAAATAAAAACAAAATTCGATAACTTATAAGATAATATACAAATTAAACAAAAACCCTTGGAATTGTGGATCTAGGGTTTCAAACCTGTGACTTTTCTCATTTAGAAACAAGAAATTGGAAGAGGGCTATAGATTAAGATTATATCCAAAGGAAATGTCACAACCAACATAACAATATAAAAAAAAATTAACTTCTACTCTAATAATGACACTTGTAAACAAAAAGGGTCTTTGTATTATACCATAGAGAAATTATAATATATATATCAATAAACTAACATTTGTTTCCATAATATAAGGACTTATAAACCCATTTCAAATTACAAATACTCATATCTTTGCACATAAGGTATTTCGCATTTATAACATGGTCTTAAGTCAAGTCCCTTCATCAAACACTGTCGGAATTAAAGGCTTTATGGTTCACTGATTAACTATAATATAAACCCCTTTCCATGTAGTGATGAGATATTTATCGCTGAAACATTTAAGGCTTAGCTCGCATGTCCTTTTGAAGTTAATGACATAGTACTGGGTATTAATTCATCGCAACAACTATTTAGTTTCCATGCTGAGTTTTCGGGTCTTGAGGTCTGAAGCCTCACCATCCACCATCTGATGCAATCGAATATCGACGGTGTTTATGAAGGCGGGAAGGCATTGGGATTTTCACCGCTGCCTTACCCTAATTGTTTCATTTCTGCCTCGACTTTGCTCTATCACTCTGCCAACACAGGGTTGCACAACCTGTCGCTAAGCTCTGGGCTCCCTCCATGATGATTGACTCCGTAACTCTCATAAGAGCTTTCTTAGGTGTAAATTGGTTATGCCACTCTTCCAAATGAGAGGGTCAATTCAGGGAAAATAGTCATGTTTACTACAGAAAGTTAGAAACCTCGTTCTACATACATCTTAGATATGACTCTGTCTTTCTTGTAGCCTTCTCTCATTGGTAAAATTTCATCTCTGAACATTTTCATCTTTGATTATTTTTATAAATATTTAAGAATCTTCCTACCTTGGAATTTACTCTAGATAACTCGCAGAAGGATGCATTAAACACTCAACTACTTGGTAGGTAAATACCTTAAGTTCTTGTCATGGTTATTCACATTTTTTCTACTATTATTTGCATGGCTACTGCTTATGAATACTTTGGAGATTTATGTATTTGTAAATTAACTCTTTCTAATGGCTACCCTCCAGGTATCCTCTTTTATAGTCTGGGTTATGATCTCCCAATTCTTCACGGTTGCACTACCACCTCTATTAATGGACTCCAGCCCTTTTCAGGTATTTAACTCGCTTTTCCCAAAGAAATTAATCCTGGATTTTTCGCACATGAGGTAGTAGCATTCTTTTCGGGCCTATGAGGCTTGTCCCATCCCTCATCATTTCTCAAGGGTTTTGGAATTTCTACTGTAACAGGTTTTACCAAATAATTTCTCCAAGGAAAGCATGGTAGTGCTAGACCTCATTTATAGAAGGAAATATTTTCCTCTGAGCTTATAGACTCAGGGCTTTTATCAGTTCAAATCTAATATTTTTCATACGTTTATTAAAACAATTCTCCTCTAGTAGAGATATTGCAATGGTAATATTAAATTCATTGAGCTCCTTTCCTATGTATTATCTTCTCGGACTACAGTTTTGACTATAATGAATTTATTTGAGACATTCTATTACTACTGTGTATTTAAAGATTTCATAGATGTTTAACTTATACTTTCTTTACTTGCTTATCGCATTCGATATGTTTATCAGTGAATGGATGGCATCATTGGTCAATTTCTCAAGTTTAGTTTCAGTATTAGGATGAGTAGAAACATAGAATCTGTGTTCAAACTAATTTGTTTATTTTCTTGTTTTACTTAAACACGAAATGGTTATTTATGTGTAATGGTCTTATACACATTTATTCGCACTGTCTTTCTGTGCATAAATCCTCACTCTGATTTATTTTTCCAATTATGTGTAGTATTTATTATTTGTTCAAATTATTTTCGAGATAACCATTCTTTTAGCAGTGTCCAGACCACCTTTCAGCTCTGTCCATGAATAAATAATTTCCGGAGAGGCGACTAGACTTTGGATTGGGTTCATACCCGAACCCTCATCTGACAGCCTGCTCATTTTTTTATAAAAGAAAATGAAGGTCATAAATGAATTTCCTTACAGTTTGTACACATGCGTTCATTTAATGTTTGTTTTTAAAACCCTATCATATACTGTTATTTTACTGTTATTTTCTTAAAATAAAATGCAATCCAATTCTCTCATTCCAGATTTGTTATTCTTCCTTAATCATTTCCTTTATTTCACATAGAAACTAATGTATACTTTCAGAAATAGTCAATCCTCCATAACTATTGCACTAAAGAAATATTTGCAGAATAATAAATCACTTAAGAGTAACTTTAATAGTAATCTTTGAACCCTTAGTTAACTAAACAATTAAATTACATAATATCATTCATTACTATATAACCTAGTATGAAATCCTGTGTTTAATTGTAGAATGAGAAAATACCTCCAAAACAGAAATTGCTTATATACTTATCTGAAATTTACAAGTTAATAGCTGTGGTCCTCCAAACCTTCAAGCGAGGCTATTACATATTCCACTTCCCCCGTGCTCCACCTGAAGAGGTACAGGTTGATAGTAGTTTATTCTGCTTTGGCCTTAGGACTCCAAGTTCAATCAGTACCATAAAAAATTCAGGAATCACTGAGTGTGTTTCCACTGGTCTTTACCAGCTCAGGAAATCCTCACTCCTTCGTTAGACCATGAACAACCCCCCTACTTCTCACTGGGATCAGTTTTTATCCTCAGAGAAGCAGGTAACTATTCCAACTACACAACCACCTTTCAGTTCTTGGAAAAATTTACCAACAACCTTTTAAATTTTTACTTTCCATAACCAATTTTTATTATTCATAATTTAAAATATTAATTGTCTCAATATTTTCATTTAAAAAACAATAAAAGTCATTTAACTAGTTAATCAACTAGTTAAAAGTAAATGCAACTGTCACAACTTCCCCTTGGAAGTAACACCATCCTCAGTGTTTTACTCTAGCTCAACAAATAGCTCCGGGTAGTCCTCACGCATAAACCCTTCATCCTCCCAAGTAGCCTCATCCGGGCTGAAGTGCTTCCACTGCACTTTAACTTGGGTGAGGACTCACTTGCAGAGCATAATTTCTCTTCAATCAAGTATGTGTTGTGGCTCGACCAGAAACTCACCGTTCGGCTCTACCTGCGAGCAAAAAAATGTAAAGTCAAATTACCATAAGTAATTCATATATCAAGTTAGGATATTTTAATTCTATACTACCTGTATATTTTTCCAATGTATTGTGTGATTTGAATCATGCACATAACACTTCAACAGAGACACATGGAACACATTGTGTACTTGAATGTGACTGGGCAACGCCAACCGATAAGCCATAGGTCCTACCCTTTCCAGAATTTGGAAGGGTCCACAAAACCTGGGAGCCAACTTGGAACAAGAGGTCCATCGCAAGGTACTCCTCTTGGGTTTAATCCTCACATACACGTGGTTTCCTACTTCGAACTCTCGATAAGAGCTCTTTTTATTTGCATAGATCTTCTGCTGATCTTGTGAAGCTTTCAGATTGTCTTATTTTCTTTACTTCTGATTCCATTTTAGCAAGAATATCGGGTCCCAACATTAGTTTTGTTTCGGGGCTACTCCAATTTATGGGAGTGCGGCACTGCCTTCCATACAAAGCCTCAAAGGGACTCATCTTCAGGGACTCTTGATAACCATTGTTGTAAGAAAATTCAACAAGGTGAAAACAGTCCTCCCACTTGGTTGGCTTCTGCATCACATACATGCGCAACATGTCTTCAAATACTTGATTTACCGGCTTTGTTTGACCATCGGTTTGAGGATGGTAGGCTATGCTGAAGTTTATCTGAGTCCCCAGACCAATAAAGAGAGTCTTCCGAAATGCTGAAGTAAACTTAACATCCCTGTCTGAGATAAATGTCTTTGGTATACCATGCAGCTTGAAAATTTCCCTCATGAATATGTTGCATATCTGTACAGTCTTATAAGTAGATTACACAAGTATAAAATGTGCAGATCTACTCAATCTGTCCACCACCACCATGATGGAGTCATTTTGGTTTCTTTTCCATGGTAAAAATGTAATGAAATCCATGGATATGACCTCCCACTTCCATTTAGGTACCGGTATAGGCTGCAACAATCCTGTGGGATGTAAATGCTCTACCTTAAATTTCTGACACTCAAAACATTTGTTTAGATACTCACCAATATTTTTGTGCATACCAGGCTAGAAATATACTTTTCTGATGGCCGTTAACATTTTCTGGTATCCTGGGTGACCTGCATAATTGCAGCGATGGTATTCGTCCATTATCAGCTCGTTTAGGTCTATATGGTTTGGTACATATACCTTACCTCTAAAAGTTAACATATAATCATCATTCACTCCATACTCATAAGTACTTCCATGATTTCTGGTTTCTTCCATTTGTTGCCATAGGAATTGCTATTCCAGATCTTTTTGTGCTTCTTCTTTCACTTGATCTAAAAATTTACCTTCAAGCTGATTATAGTAAAGCTCATAAACACAATGCAACTTTCTACTTAAAGCATCAGCCACCCAATTCTCCTTACCTTCTACATGCTGGATGTCCATATCAAACTCGCTTAAAAGAGAATTCCATCTTGCCTGTCTAGAGTTTAACTTAGCTTGCTTGAAGTAACTAGTCAAGCTGCTATGATGTATTTTTAACACAAAATTTTTACCAAGTAATTAGTGTCTCCATACCTGGAGCGCATGTACTACTACTGTTAATTCCATATCATAGGCCGAATACCTTTTTTCATGCTTTTTTAACTTCCTCTACTCATAAGCCACCACTTTACCTTCTTGAGATAGCACTGCCCCAACACCCTCTTTGTTGGCATCGGTACAAACTTCAAATTATTTTTAAGGGTGAGCTACCCCTCAAAATAGGTGTAGTAGTCAAAATCTGTTTCAAATTTTCGAAATTGTTTTGGCACTTAATAGTCCACTTGAAGAATTTTCCTTTCCTTTGTAATGAGGTAATGGGAAAAGTGATTCTAGAAGATCCCTCAATAAACCTCTGATAATATCTAGCTAACCCCATAAAATATCGAATATCTTCTATATTCTCGGGTACTCGCCATTCCATAATTGTTTTAATCTTCTCTAGGTCAAAAACAATCCCTTCTGCTGAAATGACATGGCCCAGATATTGGATTTATGTTTTAAAGAAATCACATTTTTTGAACTTTGCATACAACTGGTGTTTCCCTAGCATTTCCTGCACAATTCTCAAATACTCTTTATGTTCTTCCTAGTTTTTAGAATAGATTAAAGTGTCATCTATAAATATGAGTGTAAAATTATCTAGCAAAGGATGAAAGATTCCATGCATTAACCTCATAAAGGTTTTTGGTGTGTTTGTTAACCCGAAGGGTAACACCACATATTCATAATGCCCATACCTGGTACAGAATGTAGTCTTGCAAATATCTTCATCTTTTATTTGGATATCGTGATATCTAGATCTTCAATCTATTTTTGAAAACACTGTGGCTCCCTTCACTTAATCAAACAGATCATCAATCCTTGGTAATGGATACTTATTATTGACTGTTAACTTGTTAAGCTGTCTATAGTCCATACACATTTGCATGCTTTTGTCCTTCTTCTTCATGAACAACACTAGTGCTCCATAGGGGGACACACTTGGACAAATGTAACCTTTGTCCAACAATTTCTATAGCTGCATTTCCAATTCGGTTAATTTTGGAATGATCATTATGTAAGGAGCCCTTGATACAAGCGATGCTCCTGGCATCAACTCTATAGTAAAATCAATATCTCGCCTTGGTGGCAATCTAGGAATATTTTCCGGAAAGACATCCATAAAATCCTGCACCACATGTATGTTTTCCACCATAGGTGATTTTTCCTTGGAATCTGCATATCCCAACTGAATAGCATATATTTGGCATCCCTTCCTCATTAATTTACTCATCTGGGATGCTATAATTGGACGTAGCTGTAGCGGCTTCCTAACTCCTTGAATCTCCTTACGCGCTCCATCTTTCATTCTGTAATAAATAATCTTTTCCTTGTAGTCTACTAAGGTCCAATTCTTTTCCAGCCAGTCCATGCCCAAAAAAACATCGTAGGACCCTAATGGCAGTATGTTCAAGTCTACATTTAACTGTTGTTCTGAAATTTCCAAAGTATAATTTGGAATTTTGGCAGTTACTTTTCATTTTTCTCCTGTGGCTAGCTGTACCAGCCACGAGTGTTTGAATTTCTATTCTTTTAATTTACATATTTCAACTATTTTAGGACTAACATAACTTAGAATTGCACCGGGGTCTACCAAAATAGAAACAGATTGAGACAGTAGTTCACCTTCTATCTTAATCATTTTCGGCCGATAATCTGCCTACCGATATTCCAACGCTGCATTGATAGGAGAGATGTTTCGTGCCACATCACCTACTGTAGAAGCTTCTTGCAAGTTTGCAACCATGTCAGTTCTTGTTCACTGTGGAAATTTTTTGTAGTAATGTGCCTCACTACACCCCCAACACTATAGAGGTGGCTTGGTCACCTCTCCTTGCTCAAGCTTGCTGGATGCTTCTGTAGGATTTTATTCTGTTGGCCATTTGGTTCTCTGGTGATTTCTACCAAATGGTTTGTTGACATAATTGTGTAGAATTCTTAAAGTTACTGCTTTTGGCGCCTTTGAAATTTGAGTTACTTTTCTGTCCTTTCTTCAACTTCCAACTTTTTCCAACCTCCCCTTTAGCCTTAGAATGCTGATAGCACATTCGTGCTTTACGAATGGCTTCGTCCATGGTTCAGGGGTTTATAAGTTCTGTTTTCTCCTTCATATGTGTTGGCAGGCTGCTCAGGAATCTCTGCACCTTATCTTCTTCCTCTCGAAGGTATCGAACATATCGCAATAGAGAGGTGAATTTGGTGATATATTCATCCATAGTCATCTATCCCAATCTTAAGTCATGAAATTATTTAGCTTTTTCATCATAGAATCGCTTTATCAAATACTTGTGTTTAAAGTATTGCTGGAACGATTCCCAAGTAACATCTTGTTCCTCAATGCTGTGAATATTCTTCACTTCTTTCCACCACAAAGTGGCTTTCTCTCTTAACTGATATATGGCCAATCTGGCCTTCACATTTTTGTTATATTCATACACTTCAAGATACTTATTCATTTTTAATAACCATGGCTCTCCAACTTCCTCAGCCTCACCATCAAATGTTGGTGGTTTTATTTTTCGAAACTCCCCTTGAAGCTCTACTTTCTTCTTCTTAACCTCTTGTTGATCCAACAAATTGCCAAATTATTCTTTATTGTAATTTTTGTTCTTGCTCCACTGGGATGGTATTATTTCCACTCCATAAGTGGTATTGTGTCTTATTTGTTGTTCCTCACCTTCTTGCATGCCTTTGTCTGCACTAGGATATTCCACTTCCTACTTGTGCTTGTCTGATAGGCTCTTTAATATCTTTTCTTATTCTTGCATTAACCGCTCATTATCTCTTCAAACACACACCACTTCCTCCTGTAGTTGTTGTACCGTGTTCAACAGTAAGCTGGTTTGGTGTTTTGGTTCTTCCAGCAGTCTACTCGTTTTTTGGTACTGATTGATACTTAACTGGACCCACATTTCTGGGTTCACCACTGGTTGAGCTTGTAGTTCCCCAATTTGCTGCATTGTTCCCCTTCTCATTATGTTTCTAAACTCTCTATTTCAGCACACACACACAAATTTTAACGTTAGCTGACCCTTAGGGTCCCAGCGTATGAATGTTGCTTTGATACCACTTGTCACAACCAATATAACAATATAACAACATAACAATATAAAAAAAAATTAACTTCTACTCTAATAATGACACCTGTAAAAAAAAGGGTCTTTGTATTATACAAGAGAGAAATTATAATATATATATATATATATATATCAAGAAACTAACATTTGTTTCCATAATATAAGAACTTCTAAACCACTTTCGAATTATAAATACTCATATCTTTGCACATAAGGTATTTCACGTTTATAGCATGGTCTTAAGTCAAGGCCTTTCATCGAAAACCTTCGACATTAGAGGCTTTATGGTTTACTGCTTAACTATAATGTAAACCCCTTTCCATGCATCAATGAGATATTTATCCCTAAAACATTTAAGGCTTATCTCGCATTTCCTTTTGAATTTAATGACATAGTATCAGGTGTTAATTCATCGCAATAGCAGTTTGGTTTCCGTGTTGAGTTTGCGAGTCTTGAGGTCTAAAGCCTCACCATCCATCGTTCGATGCAATTAGAGATCGTTTGTGTGTAGGAAGGTGGGAATGCCTTGGGATTTTCACCGCTGCCTTACCCTAATTGTTTCATTTCTGCCTCGACTTCACTCTATCACTCTGCCAACACAGGGTTGCACAACCTGTCGCTGAGCTCTCGACTTCCTCCATGATGATTGAATTTGCAACTCTCATAAGAGCTTACTTAAGCTTAAATTGGTTCTACCACTCTTCCAAATTAGAGGGTCGATTAAGGAAAAACAGTCACATTTACAGCAGCAAGTTAGAAAACTCGAACTACACACATCTAAGGTATGACTCCGTCTTTCTTGTAGCCTTCTTTCATGGGTAAAATTTCATCTCTGAACATTTTCATGTTTTATTATTTTTATAAATATTTAAGAATCTTCCTACCTCGGAATTTACTCCAGATATCTCGCGGAAGGATGCATTTGGCACTCAGCAACTTGGTAGGTAAGGACCTTAATTTCTTGTCGCGACTATCCAAAATATTTCTGCTATTATTTGCATGGCTGCTGTTTATGAATACTTTGGAGATTTATGTATTTGTAAATTATCTCTTTCTAATGGCTACCCTATAGGTATACTCTTTTACCGTTTGGGTGATGATCCCCTAATTCTTCACGGCTGCATTGCCAGCTCCATTAATAGACTCCAGCTCTTTTCAGGTATTTAACTCGCTTTGCCCAAAGAAATTCATCCTAGGTTTTTTGCACATAAGGCGGCAACATTCTTTTCGGACCTGGGAGGCTTATCCCATCCCTCATCATTTCTCAAGGGTTTTGGAATTTTTACTATAACAAGTTTTACTAAATAATTTCCCCAAGGAAAGTACGATAGTGCTAGACCTCAGTTATACGAGGAAATATTTTCCTCTAAGCTCATGGAATCAGGGCTTTTATCAGTTCAAATCTGATATTTTGCATAAGTTTATTAAAACTGTTCTCCTTTAGTAGAGATATTGCAATGGTAATATTAAATTCATTGATCTCCTTTCCTATGTATTATCTTCTCGGACTACAGTTTTGACTATAACAAATTGATTTGAGACATTCTATTACTACTGTGTATTTAAAGATTTCATAGATGTTCAACTCATACTTTCTTTACTTGCTTATCACATTTGATATGTTTATCAGTGAATGGATGGCATCATTAGTCAAATTCTTAAGTTCAGTTTCAGTATTACGACGAGTAGCAACATTGAATCTGTGTTCAAACTAATTTATTTCTTTTCTTGTTTTACTTAAACACGAAATGGTTATTTATGAATAATGGTCTTATACAAATTTATTCACACTATCTTTCTATGTATAAATCCTCACTCTGAGTTCTTTTTCTGATTCTTTTTAGTATTCATTCTTCTGTTCAAATTATTTACGAGATAACCATTCTTTTAGCGGTGTCCGAACCACCTTGCAGCTTTGTCCGTGAATAAATAATTTCCAAAGAGACGACTAGACTTGGGATTGGGTTTGTACCCGAACCCTCGTCTGACAACCTGCTCTTTTTTTCAAAGAAAATAAAGGTCGTAAATGAATTTCCTTACAGTTTGTATACATGCATTCATTTACTGTTTTTTTTTAAAACCCTAGCATATACTGTTATTTTACTGTTCTTTTCTTAAAATAAAATGAAATCTAATTCTCTCATTCCAGATTTGTTATTCTGCCTTAATCATTTCCTTTATTTCACACAGAAACTGATGTATACTTTCAGAAATGGTCACTCTTCCATAACTATTGCACTAAAGAAACATTTGCAGAAAAATAACTCACTTAAGAGTAACTTTAACAGGAATCTATGAACCCTTAGTTAACTAAACAATTAAAGTACATAATATCATTCATTACTATATAACCCAACATGAAATCTTGTGTTTAATTGTAGAATGATCAAATACCTCCAAAAATGAAATTGCTTATATACTTATCTGAAATTTTAAAGGTAATAGTTGTGGTCCTCCAAACCTTCAAGCGAGGCTATTATGTTCTCCACTTGCCCCGTGCTCCACCTGAAGAGGTACAGGTTGACAGTAGTTTATTCTTCTATGACCTCAGGACTTAAGTGTAGTCAGTACCAGAAAAACTTTAGCAATCACTGAGTGTGTTTCCTACCCCCACTTCTCACTTCAAAGAAGCAAATTAGGTAATTGTTTCAACTGTCCAACCACCTTTCAGTTCTTGGAAACATTTACCAAGAACCTTTTAACTTTTTACTTTCCATAACCAATTTTTATTATTTATAATTTAAAATATTAATTGTTTCAGTCTTTTCATTTAACAAATAATAAAAGTCATTTAACTAGTTAATCAACTAGTTAACAGTGAATGCAACTATCACATGAAAACAGAAATCAATAGATACTCATCATTTGGTCGTTGAGTGAAAATATCCCAAAGTCAAGAATACAAAAGAGGAGATATAGATCGTAGCCATTGTTTTGCTAAATCTTGAGGCTAGAGGAGACAATCGGTTTTTTTGAGAGGAGAAAACTATTGAGGTAGCATCATTGATGCATTATTTATAATCTAGGGGCTGAGTTGTCCAAAAGGCCACTCGGGGAAGAGAAACTGCCATAAAACCCTAGCCACTGTTATCGCGTAGAAGTCGAGTTAACAGAAATTGTTGATATTTTGGGAGAAGCTTGGCCAGCTAAATCTACACAGTTTCATTCATTGCACAATAGCCAAAAGGCATCAAATACAATTAGATCAGGAGTGAGTGGAATCCACCTACTTTTGTTGTTCGTAACTCTCAAGTGAATGGATATTTCAAAGACTTCACGTAGTCGTGGAGAAAGTTGTAATTGTTGCTAAAAGATGGGAGATAATATTGTAATAATTACTTTGGAGAGTAAATTATTAAGGTAAAAGGTTTTTACAAAATGATTTATTCGTAGTTTTTTAATTTTTGAAAGGCACTGAACATGTATCAAAAAATTTGAATGATGCAAGTGGAGAAGTTGTAATTGTTGGTAAAAGATGGAAGAAAAGATTGTAACAATTATTTTCTAATGAATCACCACTTAAAAAGTTCTCACACAATTATTTATTCATAATTTCCTAACTTAAAAAAAGCTGGAAACATATATATAAAAAATATTTGAATGATGCAAGTTTGGTATTATATTTTAATCATAATACTTCGTGGAGTTGTAATTGTTGGTAAAAGACGGGAGAAAAAACTGTAATAATTAATCTGGAGTGAATCAACATGGTAGAAAGTTACAAAATTACTTATTCTTAGTTTCCTAACTTTTAATAAGGCTTGGGAACATGTATCAAAAAATTGAATGATGTAGGTTTGGTATTCAAGTTTAGTCATAATACTACGTGGAGAAGTTGTAATTGTTGGTAAAAGATGAGAGAAAAGATTGTAATAATTACTTTGGAGTGCATTAATAGAGTAAAATGTTCTCAAAAAAATATTTACTCATAGTTTCCTTAACTTCAAAAAGGGTATGGGAACATGTATAAAAAAAATTGACTGATGTAGGTTTGGTATTATAGTTTAATCATAATATTACTAGAGAAGTTGTAATTGTTGTAAAATATGGGAGAAAAGATTGTAATAATTACTTTCGATTGAATAACCACAGTAAAAAGTTCTCACAATATTATGATGCATGCTTGGTATTATAGTTTAATCATAACACTGGTGGAGAAGTTGTAATTGTTGGTAAAAAATGGGAGAAAATATTGCAATAATTACTTTGGAGTGAATCACGGCAGTAAAAAGTTCCCACCAAATTATTTATTCATAGTTTCCTAACTTTAAAAAAAGTGTGGGAACATGTATAAAAAAAATTCAATGATGCAAGTTTGGTATTATAGTTTAATTGAAAGTGAGGCACACGTATCAAACAATTGAATAATGCAAATGTCATAATATTTTTGAAAGTGAGGAACATGTATCAAACAATTGAATGATGCAGATGTCGTATAATAGGCTAATTATAATATTTTTCAAAGTTGGGAAAATGTTTTTTTTAAATAGAAAAGGAAAATTAAGGAATTAATAGGTATATTAGAGCTGGTCATGAAAGAGAGATATGAAGATGTTTTTGTGATTATTTGACTAAAAAATATACTTTGATAAACCAATTTTCTAGAGTTATAAATAAGGTTTTCTCAAGCTTTTTATTTTCATTAGTAAAAACTATGATATTTGGTTCAATAAAATGAGAATCTCATTACAAATAGATTATTTATGGGATATTGTGTTGATTGGGTTTGAAAAACTTATAAATCAAACAACCTATAACGCCATGACATAAAGCTAAGGATCAACTTATTGTTTATAGGAAATATGAAACATGATGTCGTAGGGTTATCTCTCATTCAAAAATGCCTAGATGAGAGAATTTTTGCCAATATTGTAGCAAAAACCAAGTCAAAAGAAGCATGGAACACTTGTCACCATCAAGTTCAATCACATAAAGTTCCAATTGTTGAAAAAATGGTTATCTTAGCATAATAATTTTTGAAGAAGTTTTTGAAGAGATAAACATTAAGAATATAGTTTTTGAAGAGAAATTTATTAAAGAAATGGTAAATGAAAAATGTGATGTTGTAAAAGATACAAAGAAAGAGCATGGTGAAGAAATTGATGTTGAAGAAAATATGTTAAGTTAATTTAGTTGGAATGAATGTTGAGTTTTATCATGACGTAGAGTTAGAATTTCTTGAGGAATGACTAAGAAATAATAAGGATGAAGAACGAAATGGATATGGAAAAGATGTAGTAGAAGAGGGAACAAAACTAGTAAAGACAATAATTAGAGTTGTTGAAGAAGATGGAATAAAATAAAAAAGTTACTATATTAGTTAACATAAATGTTTACTTAGCAATAGATGAAGTAGAAGAATATGGAGAAGAAGAATTAGATGAAAATAAATAAATAAGGTGATGAAATATTGAAGAAAAAGTACAAAGTAAAATTTAAAATTAAAGAAGAAAAAAATAAAAAAACAAAAAAAAACAAAAATCCTATAGAAAATAGTGTAAAGGAAATTTGCCTTAGCATGCCAAAAAAGTTTCTCAAATTGATCTGAAGTGTTTTAAGCCTAGCTAAGAGTTAGATAACTAGAAATTCATGTTATTAATTGTTTTGATTCCATAAAGGCATAGTGAGATGTAAAGAAAAAAGTTAATGTTGTTATTGCAATAGTCAAAATAAAGTGGAGTGTTAGATAGTGTGATTTCTATCTAGAAATATATAGAAGAGCTTTAGTTGTTAAAGTCAACTATGTGAAATTAGTTATGTCTAGATAATTTCTCTCTACAAGAGACTTATCCTTATATTTTTGTAATTTAGAAAGTATATGTGTGTGTGTGTGTGTGTGTTTTATTAAACAATAAATAATCATATTATAGATTAATCATTTTTTTATTAATCATCTAATTGGTTAATTATCTTAGTATTCCATTAATCCATCTAATTTTGTCACTAAGATTGTTGCTCATTTATACTGATATCATGCTTGACCCTATAGTAGCCCAAGTGTCCATAATCATTCTAAGTTCCACCTCATATATGGAGTTATGAAATATTGCACTGTAGCTCATTCCGTGAGTGCAGTAAAAGGAAAAGACCCTCTAGTGGAGGTTATAAAGGAGGTTTATAGTGTTATAAAATTGGCCAAAATTGTCAAAAAAACATTTTCTAAAACATCCATTTTGGTAATGGAGGTTTTGACGGAGCTTCTAATGAAACTTCAACACAAATAAAAAAAAATGGGCAACGAGAGGTTTTTATAGATGTATTTCTCACTAGTGCGCTCATCATGTGTTAACGCATTGATGCAATTTACCATGTACGCATTAGTATTGTGAACATACCAAGAACCGGGATGGGAAACAAATTTCACATGCCCCAGAGTGTTTAGGAATGTCCTGGTGCATGTCACCCACAAAGATGCATCAGGTCAATGAAAGTTGCATGCACAAACGCTGTTAAGGTGTAAAAACACACCAAGGAATTTAGGTGTTAAAACACACCGGGCCATTAAGTTATAAAAATGCACTGGCGCATTAAAGGCAAACCGTATGGGTGCATGCAATGCCTATTCGACTGCCTTGGTGGTAGTCATCGATAAAGTGCACGGGGTGTTCTAATTGGTATATCTATTTGTGTGGTGCCTATAGGTCGCAGAAATGCATCGGTGCACAGTAACTAACATGAACTGATGTTCAATTTCTATTTTTTAGAAAACTTGACCTTTAACAGTGCAATTATTATGATTTTTTAAAATTCATTATTCATCCAAAGTCGGCACATATCTTATAACGGCATTCATTAAATTAAATTTTTATTAGTGAATTTGAATGTGATGTTTGGATTAATTTTTTATATCATATCATCATATTTTTCATCTCTTCATTATAAAATTTAATCATCCATATACTTAATTAGTGGTATAACATTTCACAGCGACAATGGAAAACACAATAGAATAACTTAAAATGTGTATATATATATATATATATATATATATATATATATATATATATATATATATATATATATATAAGACACTCTTTGTCATACCAAATGGGACAATTATTGCTATCCCTTTGAATTTCAACTGGGACACTATGTCCATTATATTAAACAAAATGTTTGATTTTACAGACAAATATTTCAAACAATACAACGCCTTGCTTTGATATCCAAACATATTGATCATCATTCTTTGCTCAAACTTTTGTCACTGCTCGAGCTACTTCCATGACTTGGGTTATTTGGAGGAATGTTTTGCTCATTTTGTTTATTGTTTTCTTCTTCTTCAAGTTCCATCTAGAAACATAAAAATAATGTGTAATGAGTGTATATACGTTGGTGAGAAAAATGAAAATTTCAATATTAAATAATATACATCAATGTAAATAGGAAAGAAATGTACCATAACAAGGATTGACTCGTGAACTATACACATTATATCAAAACCAATTTTCATTCAATCTCTCAACATTTCATTTGTTGACATAGTTCCATACTTTGTTTCTTACAGGTTTCATAACCCATAATAAATCATAGATATAATATAAAATATCTTTTTGTTATATTAATTATATACAGAGCTAAGTAAAACAAGATAGATGCTTACAAATTCTACAATTAATCTATGATATGCCAAGATATACTGAAAACCCATATTTAACCCAATGTCAATCAATTCTTCTGATGGTTCTTCTTTGTATGTTAGCACCTGTTTGAAGACATTCAATGATGATTGTTGTAAAACAACTTAAAATATACAAAAAATGAAATATAGTTAAGTTGTTATAAGGAAGTAACAATTACCCACAAACATAGATATGAAACCTTTTCTTCCTTGTCATCCTATTTTATGTGTTGAATGAGTTATATTTTCTTTTCTTTTCTGCAAGAAAATACTTGAAAAATAATGTTTAATGCTACATTGTTTATATATCATACCTAATTGAAAAATTCAATGATAACATATTACATTTGAAGAACATTGTTGTTGAGATGGCTCCCCATGTGATGCAATTATGTCCATTTCTTTGATCATCTCCTTGTACACATTTTTGGACATTCCTACTAGCATATTTCGGATATCAGCTCACTCATCCTTTGAGATTTTCATAATCTTCCTGAAAAATGTAACATGACAATAAACTATATAATTTTTATATTTATATAAGAAAACTAAGTATTACAAATGTGATATTTATAAATGATTGCTTTGTAGTAATATATACATATAATTCTAGAAAACATTTAAAGGAGTATTACTTTTTCAATCCTTATTTTGTGTTGTTGTATCCTTTTGCTATTAAAAGTATGACATGTGTCAAAGAAAAATTCTCTCCAAACACATACTGTAGTTTAAACAAAATTTGGTTCTTGGAATCATTGGATTGATTTTTGTATTGTAAGTGGAAAGAACTTCGATAAATTCGTTCCACTACATTACTCAAAGTTTTGTAAAAGTTTTTGCCCCTTTTTTAACCTCCAACACCACTCTAGATAAGCTAAGGAGCAATTTATTTTCATTTGCATGTTCTATTTTTTCCTTTTCTTAGAACAACATTCCTTTTATTCGTTATTGGTCCCTGTAGAACGTTAAACATATCTAAATTAATAGTTTGTTTGAAACATGAATCTAATATTTTTAAGTATAATATTAATGAAAATTAAAAAAGGAAACTCATATTGGATCGATAATATTTTTTCATTCACCTGATTCATCCTTTTGCATCTTTTCCATCAAGATGTTACACTCTTCTCGTCTTAGATTAGAAATAATCTTATCAAGATTAGTGATTTTGTGGATGTACGTGACATACACTAAACAATAGACATTATTTAAACTTACATATAGTTCGAAAATAATGATTTTTGTAAATAATTTACAAAGAGCTTGCATTTTTTGCTTTTATAGATGTGCTACCAGTATTTTTGTTAATTGAAATCTTCTCAGCCATTTCTTTATCAAAATGAAACATGTACCATTCATTAATATATTTGATAAATAAATCACATGCTTTTTAGGTAAAAAAAAAATCAATAAAATGGTGATCCTTTTACAAAGTATGCACCAAATGTGGTGTGATAAGTTCTTATAAATGCACTGCGAATACAGTGGAAACATTGTACGATGCTCTTTGTCAACAAGAAGACTTGATGCATTATATGTTAACCGTTGCACTGGTTAACACAAACACATATATATATATATATATATATATATATATATATATATATATATATATATATATATATATATCAATCAAACAATTTTTTTTGTCAGTACATGCCCACTACGCTATACTTCAATAGTGCACAAGTGCGTATTTTAAATAGTGCCCACTGATTAAAAAAATATATAAATTTTTAAATCGTGTAAGGAGCGACATGGATTGGGATCTGACTCTACAAGTGGTCCTGCATGTTAGATGTCTTAACACACACAGACACAAACACACACACACATATATATAGTAATGCAAACCATATAAATCTAAAATGAAAATCCCTAATTGTGAAGTGACATAAACAAGAGGACGCAAGGGTTTAACGTAATAATGGATTGTTTTGTTGTTGTTGTTGTTTTTTTTTTCTTCTGAAAATGCACAGTAAAATTTTAAATTTTTGTTATGCATGTATTAAATCTAATAGAAACAGTAAAAAAAAATTATTAGAGTAAAATTTAACAATTTCACTATACTACAAGGTTTTTGTGTGAATCACCAAATGTTTCAAATTCTGATTCTCTAATTAGTGTTGTTGTTCGAAAGTATTTTTCTACTCCACAGTGCTCTCGTGCTCTCTTTCTCAGGTATGTCTCTCGTTCAAATCCATCCCTGAAACATTTTTTAAAAATAATGAAATAATGAATATATTTTACTATTTAAAGAACTTTTTTATTAAATTATATTTCCGAAAATAATTTTCTGCCCATTTTTCAATTTACTTTTTTTTCACTTAAAAAAAATACAGTTGTGCTTTTTTTATTTTCAGATATTCGGTGGATTTGTTAACTAAGAGCACAGGTGTGTATATTAATGAAATCGAACCTGTGTGCAATAATTAAAACACACTCGTGAGGTTGAAAAAACATTAGCACCGATAACAATAAGTCCATTTTTAAGGAACCGAAATTACTTTTAGGTATGTACACAAAATATTATTGTTTATTTTGCTCAAATGGGGGGATATAATATCATAATTATATCGAATGGACAATTCTTCACAATCCAAATTATTCCATAATATTTCTCAACATCCATCGTAGAGTTCTCCCTATCCATCTCCAGACGTAATTACTTTAGATTTTATTTATATTTTCATTTCTATTAAATTTTTTTTTTTTATCCATGTCAATCAGCTGAATAAAATTAATCTATACAAATTTTCACATTCATGTAGATTCAAAATCGAGTTCATATGCCAAAAATAATCAAACTGCTCCAAAACTTCAGAATCTCTTACTAGGAGCAGTATACTACAAGGTGTCATTGGTAGATGAAAATGGACAGCTGCTTCACCATGCCAATTGTAACATGTCATCTTCTAGCCGCAATCCTGGGATAATGATGGTAATTATAATTTTCTGGTATATTAATGTAATTATTTCAACGTCAAACTAATTAATCATGCATTGTTGATGTTCTTACTAATTCATATCATCGATTTTGTACTAATCATGTGAAAATTTATTTTTTGAAACTATTAGGATTCTAGTGATTATGGGCGACCTACCTACCATCTTCCGTTGCACCCCACGACAATGTCAAATTGAGAGAAGGCTTAATTAAGAGAAAAAATTAGAGAGGAATGATACGAAGAATGGTTCAATCAACCACCTATTCAATTCTCACTACGTCGCGATGCATCAATTAGGAATGACTATAGAAATAGTAGTTTCTCACAAGTTGGAAATGGAGGAAATCAAATAGAGGTTGGCATGGATGATTAATTAAGGAATATTATTGCCATGGAGATAATGTTTTTATATTCATTCCGAAACGATGATCAGCTAGGGGGTGATTCTCATATCGTTGATACCTTTTTCAAAAGCCAAAAATTTTCTTCTGCCACTCTTCTCTTTGGACCTGGCTGTAACTCAAAGTTTACCTAGTTGGGGACAAAGATGCTACTGTACAACTTGAAATAAAATTTTGTCTTGTAAAATGCATGTTTCTTGGAAATTTTGAGGTAATTAACCATCAATTCCCTTATATTTTGAGAAATATAATCACACAATGAAAATTACAAATGGTAAATTTTATGAACGTTAATAATTATCGGTATTAATGTACATTTAATATTTTCCATGAGAAACTACATGTTATTAAACGATAAGGTTCTTTCGAGTGATAATGTCTTACTCGGTAGTTGTGAAGAGGAAAAGAGATTGTTGAAAATGTTGGGTGTTGAGTACATATCATATCATCCATGTCCAAATGATTTTATTCTATTTAGAGGTGAATATGTAGGCGAAGAGGTATGTCCAAAATGTGGGCATGACAAGTATGATAAATAAGAAAAGAAAGGTAAATCATGTGGTCCTCCTTTTAAGATATTGAGGCACATGCCTATAATACCAAGGATTCAAAGGATCTTTCATTGTAAAGAATTAGGTATGTTGTAGGGATGTCATGCCTCACACAGAAGCGAGTTAGTATTTATATGAATCCCAAGAGATTCAATATCCATGAAGCATATAGAGGATACATGGCCCAAAAAATTCAAGGATGAAGTACAAAGTCTATGACTCAACATAGCCATGAATGGTGTCGACCCATATTCCCTCTAGAATACCAAATACTATGTTTGGCCTGTAGTAGTGATCAATAAAAATACCCCCCCATGGTTGTCTGTGAAGAATGAACATCTTATGTTGGCTCTCATAGACCCTGGTAGAAGATAGGTGAATAATATGGATGTCTACTTACAACCACTGGTAGATGAATTGAAGGAATTATGGGATGGGATAAATGTATATGACGTATCAAGACCCATCACAACATAGAGGATTTTTACATTGTATGGCATATTTCCATACACGAAACATGATTATCTAGGCTTAGGAGTTTCCTCTGGTAAATTCCATGTTTACTGATTTGTTTATATATGTAACAATATTAATTCGCATATTATTTATTTAATTCGTTGCAATTGTTCTCATATTCATGATATTATTTAACGTGGCATGAATATTGTATACAATAATTTTGTAGGTATTGTAAGAAAAGGGTATTATGGATGTAAATCTTGTGGAACTTCTCTAAAAGCTATATGGTCCAACGACCTACAAAATCCAGTGTATGACTACTCCAAGGTATTCCTCCCAGAAGAACACCCTTACAGAAGAGCAACATCCACTTTGAATGGTAAACGAGAGAGAACCCAAAGGCCTGCAATAACGACACCAACTGAATGGCTTAGAGCATATGAGAGAGAGAAGTAGAAGGAGTTCATAGAAATATTTGATTCAAAAGTGGAACGTATGTTCGATGATCCAAAATTATTATACATCTATGTTGAGCAATTTCCCATTGGGATTAAAAGGAAATCATCTTTCATAACCTCCCCTATTGGGAGCATCTTAAGATTACCAACTTATTATATCCCATGCATATATTTAAAAATGTTTCATCTTCTATATGGATGCACATATCATCGAAACAAAGTGACACATTGGCTGTTAGGAAATATTTGTTTACTTCAAAAATTAAAAATAAACATTGGCCAATATGATTAGAAGGTACAAGATCAGAGGAAGTCGGTCTCTCTAATTGGTGTATCAAAGAATGTGATGTCCTATGGATTTTAAAAAATATGATCTTTCTTTGGCAAAGGAAGTTATAATGGGTGTGAGGGTGCCATATTCATATGGGTATTCACTACGATGCTGCTTCACCATGGTTGAACATTTTTCGAGGTTGAAATCACATGACCATTTGAATCTTGTAAGAGTATGTATAATGTCAAAAGCATGATTTTATTATGTTTTATATTAATAAATTTTATCCCATGCAGGGATAATAAAACATAACTAATTCTGTATATTATTTCATGTGTTTATAAATTTTCAATGTCATTATCCTTTTTTCGTGTGTGGGCGTGTTAAAATGACTTCCCCAAGACCTCAGACGTGCCATATATAAATTATATGAATTTGTATGTTAGATCACATCAAAGGAGATTAATGTGGCTAACATTCCATGGTGGCATCAAGAGATAGTTGAGATTGTTTGTATGTTTGAGAAGGAGCTTCTGACGAGTTTCATGGAATTGCAAGTTCATCTTCTAATCCACCTAGCAGATGAGGTTGAATTATTTTGGGTGGTTTGTTGTTGTTGGATGTTCTTCTTAGAGTGTTACATGAATAAATTGAAAGGTTTTGTTCGACAAAGTGCAAAACCTGAGGGGTCTATGGCAGAGGGGTACATGTTGTATGAGTATTTCTATTATGCCACTGAGTACATCAAGAAGATCGATAACATACTAGGTGCAGTGATTTGGGATGATGAAAGGGAAGAAGAATAAAGAGAAGGGGAGCTTCTCCAAATGAATGGAAAAAGGTGCTTGATAAAGAGTAAATGACTTATAATTTTTCAAATTTACACAAATTAAATATTCACGTTGAACTTCGAGATAATGTATATTTTTATCTCATATGTACTATATGTCGGTTTGATTTCATCAATAAATGCAGAAATTGAGGCAATCAATAAATTCATTCTTTACAATTCCGAAGTGACACAACCATGGGTCGCATTGTACAAACAAAAGAGGATGAAATGGGATAGTGACAGGAAAGAATTCAGATGGTTGAATTGTAGAATTGTGCCTTATCCCGATCATTTAAAAGAAAATATGTGAATTATATGCCCCAACAATCGGGTTTCTGACCAATTCAAAGTGAAATATGGTGCAACCAGTCATTACCTGCATGCTGAAGAGGATGCACTAAACATAGGGATTGGGTGCAACAACTCGGTAATAATCTATTTTTGTACATTTTAAACTTAATAATGCACCTTTGAAATGTAACATCTATATTTCATATTTTAACAGTTGGGTTATTATAAGACACATGACACTATGATTTTTTAACCATTTTGTAGATGCATTTACTCCCATATATGTGGGCATATGGACACCATTTTCGCACAAAAAATGCTATTGATGGACACATGATACACGGTTGTGGAGTAGAAGTCGATTTGGATCAATTTAGTCAAGCTAGCCACTGTGATCATAACATATTAAGAGGGACATTAGATTATGTGAGAAAGATACAAAAGATCATTAAAGTGGATTTCTCTTCTTTCCAATGATTTATTTTTAGGTGCAAGTGGCAGGACACCTTTGATAAAAATAATTTAAAGGAAGATCGTGATAGTAGGATGATATGTATCAACTCTAGAAAGATGTGGGATGAAGCTGAGGATCCTTATGTTTTCCCAAAACACTACAAACAGGTGCGTTTTTACCCAAATGTGTTGGATAGGGATTCGTGGTTCGTATTGAGACATGACCCTAGTTCAAAACATATTTTTGAGAATAATAGTGTTATCATGCCAAGCGAGCTCGAATATAATGAGGGTGATCATTAGAACAAAATGTGATATGGTACAAGTGTTAATTCATCATTTATACTATTTAAGATGGGTTTTTATAAAGAATAGGACTTAACCTTATAACTACGACTCTTTTTTTTTTTGAACATCATACTATGTATTTTGAGTTAATTGGTTTGCAGTGTGTTAATGTTAAAATCATTTCACTTGATAGTTTGCAATTATGTTGATCTTGAAAAAATTGCACTGTATCAAAATTTTTTTTATGCCAATTCCTAAAATAATACAACTACCTGATTTCTTGAAATGTGTTTGAATGATATCTTCAAATTTTTAAAAATTGTATTAATGTATATTCTTATTTTTGGTATGTATAAAATAATGATAATTCTAAACATCAATTTATTTCCATTATTTTGTAAACATTATTATGTTACAAAAATCCATATTATTCTAGATTTATTATTTTACAATTATTATATTCATACAAATTTACAAATTTACAATTATGATAATTTAACAATATTTAAGGTATACATTTTACTTACAATATTTATGGTTCAAAATTGACAATTAATTTACAATTTTACAATTTAAAAATTATGGAAATTTAACAATATCTATGGTATACGTTTTACTTACGGTATTTATGGTTCTAAATTGACAATTAATTTACAATTAATTTTATAATTTTGCATACAATTACAATTAAAACTACAATTACAATCATTTCACAATACACTTACAATTGCAATTACAATTTTACAAATATTTTACATACACTTACAATTAGTATTGGAAGTACAATTACAATTACAATTTTACAATTTTACATACAATTACAGTTACAATTACAATTACAATTTTACAATTTTACATACAATGACAATTACAATCACAATGCATATGATTACAATTTTAAAAATTCACAAATTTACAAATTTTACAATTTTAATAAAATTCAATCATGACAATACTTGAAATTACAATTACAATTTTACAATTTCACAATACAATTACACACAATTATGATTACAATTTTACAAATATTTTACATACAATTACAATTAAAATTACAATTACAATCATGATACATACAATTACACAATTTTACAGTTACCAATATATAATATTTAATAAATATCATGATTTCATATTTAAAAAAAACATCACGACCATGATAATGATCGTAAAACATCATATTCTAAAATACACATTCAAATTTACTAACATCATCTATGTAGATTTTAACCTTCTACATAAATTATGTACAAACCAATTCTTAAAAAAAGAAAAATAAAAAATAGCGACAGCATAAAACATAAAAGATATATACACAAATATTTTTCCCCTAGATCCAAAATCGGGACTAGAGCTTTATCTTTCATGATACTCCCTTTAGTGTTACAACACACACACACACACACACACACATCCACACACACACAAATATATATGCCAAAGCATTCATAAACCATTATCCATTAACCTTGGATTAGAACATGATCGTAGTTCCCTTGAAAGAATCTACAAAATACCAGGGGCCGAAAATCATCATGCCCCAAAACCCTATGCAAACCTATGCACAAAAACATAGGCCGGTCCACCCAATGAAAAACAAGGAAAACAAAAATTTTCCCAGGGCGGTGCCCTAGACCCCACCTAGGGGACTACCTCACCTCCACCCCCCCTGTGAAAACTGTACAGGTTGAGCTACCGCCCCCCTCTGACCCCACTGCTACACTCAACGCAACGTACAGGGGGGGCTTACACCCCCCTACACGTGCGACTATTCGTGGAAAGAATATAACACATACCCAACATTCTCCCACTTGTTGTTTTCTTTCCACAAGGGGCCATAAGAGAGCTTAGTCATTAGTCTAGCCCTACAAAACCTATTGTTTCTCTACACCAAGAGAAATTATTAGTGCTCATAGACTTCATCAATGCATCTGCAACATTGTTCAAAATGTCCACCTTTACCAGAAACACCTTTTTCTCCTCAACCATATCTCTGACAAAGTGATATTGAACATCAATGTTCTTTTCATTTGAATGATAAGCAGGGTTCTTAGCGAAGAAAATTGGACTTTGGCTATCACATTATATCCTTATAGCTCACTGCACCAACCCCATACTTTAACACAACCTCTACAACCAAATTACTTCCTTAGATGCATGAGTGGCTGCCATGTATTCTGCCTCTGTAGTTGAGAGAGCCACTACAGACTATGTTTTAATCATCCAATTGACTATAAATCCAAATATGCTAAACACATACCCACTTTTAGATCTTCTTTGGGCCAGATCTCGAGCCAAGTCTGTATCATTACAACTATGGATTTCTAAAAATCTGTCAATCTTGGTCTTCCCTGGTAGCACATACCATAATCACTATTGCCACACAAATATCTGAAAACCCGCTTCACTATTTTCAAATTCTCCTTCCCTGGTTTTTACATAAACTTCCTCAATACTCCCACTGCATGTACAATGCTTGGTCTAGTACAAACCATTGCATACATCAGGCTATCGCATACATCAGGCTACCCACTGCACTTGAGTATGGAAAACAGGACATATCCTCCTCTTCTTCATGTGCCTTCAGACACTACTCAGCATATAGGTTTACACATACAGGAATATGAACCTTCATCGATTTACTATCCTACATATTGAACCTTTGCAATATTGTCTTGACATACTTCCTCTAGTTTAACCAGAGCTTCCTCCTTACTCGATATTTTTTAATTTCCATGCTCCAAATATAGTTTGCAGCACTAATATCCTTCATGTCGAATTTGGCGAACAATTGTGTCTTTAAATATTGGATAATTTATTTATCATTACCAACCATAAACATATCATCCACATACAAGACCAAATAAATAACACAGTCACCAATCAATTTAAAATACACACAATGATCCTCTTTGCTTCTAGTGAAGCAAAGTTCCCGTATATAGGTATCAAATTTTTGATACGACATCCTTGGTGACTGTTTTAACCCATACAGAGGCTTTTTTTAACTTGCATACCAGTTCTTTCTTACCCTTCACCATAAAGCCTTCAGGTTGCTTCATGTAGATCTCTTCCAGATCTTTGTGAAGAAATGTTGTCTTCACACCCATCTATTCGATCTCAAAATCAGATGCATCGACAATAAATAAAAGTAATATAATAGAAATAACCTTGGGAACAAGAGAAAAAATATCACCAAAATCAATTCCTAGCACCTGGGAATAACCTTTTGCTACCAACCGAGCTTTGTATTTCTCCACTTTTACATTCATCTTCTTCTTAAACACCCATTTTCTCCTAACGGGCTTCCATCTAGCCGACAACTCCACCAGATCCCATGCCTCATTTTTGTTCAAGCATGCCATTTCATCAACCATTGCCTCCTTCAAGAGTTTTCCATCCTCTAAATCCACTGCTTCCCTGACAATTCTGGGATCATCACCAGTGACAGTTAAAGAAAAAAATTAATAGAAAGCAGATGGACTATACCTTTCTAGCTGCCTTCTTTTCTGAAACGATCTTTTCACAACTAGAGTTTGTGGCTCTTCCTCTTCTGAATATTGTTCTGTTGTCAAGTATGATTCATCCTCCTTTAGCTCAAACTCTATCTTCTTAGGTTCTTGTGGTACAAATTCATGTTTAACAACATATTTCAACTCTCTAAACACCATATCTCGGTTGTACACAACCTTCCTTGTTTCTGGGATCAAAAGCTTGTGACCTTTTACACCATCCTTATACCCAATAAGGATGTACCTTTCAGATTTATTATCCAATTTGGTCCTTTTCTCCTTTGGAATATGTACATATGCATCACATCCAAAAACCCTCATATGTGAAAGAGAGGGTTTCTTACCAATCCATACCTCATGTGGAGTCTCATCCTCCAACATTGATGAAGGTGATCTATTAAGCAGGTATCATGTAGTCTTCACTGCCTCTGCCAAGAATTCATGTCCTAACCCGATACCACTGAGAATTCTCCTTGCCTTTTCCATTATTTTTCTTTTCATTCTTTCTGCAACTCCATTATGCTGAGGCATGTATGGATTAGTGTTATGACGTGTTATGCAACACTTCTTACAAAACTCTTCAAATTCCTTCTTTCATAACTCTCCATCATTATCTGTCCTGTACACCTTTATCTTCTTCTCTATCTCACTTTCCACCAAAGCTTTAAATTATTTAAATCTTTAAAATAATTCTTATTTCTTCCTCAAGGAATATATTCATGTATTCCTTGAGAATTCATATATTAATGTAACATAGTACACAAAATTTCCCAGTGATGGAACTGACACAGGTCCAAACACATCACTATTCTCAAGCTCTAATATCTAGTTCACCCTCTTAGCACCAGAAGCTCACATGATTCTGCTTCCCATAAACACAATGTTCATAGAAATATAAATCTAGAGATCATTTACACATACCTTATACCATACCATTACCATGTAGTATCCAAAGGCACTTATCTTCAATATATCCAAGCCTTTGATGCCATAACATGGTATTTTCTCTAGAGACTCCTAGGCTTTCTGCTCCACTTTCAGGAACCAAATAACTGTTTCATTCATAAATAATAATATTACCCTGAAGCTTGTACAGAGTTCCAATCCAAACTCCTTGCATTATTACTAATGCTCCCTGAACCATCTTTCAGGTATCTTTCTCGAAAAATGTTTTTACACTTGTATCATCTATCTTGCTTACATAATCAGATTTCTGACTAATCCATGAATATGAAGAACACCAAGAAGTGTTCTAATCCTTACACCTTCCAGCTTCATCTTTACTTTCCACGTCTGACAATTCTGGCATTCCTATCATCCCCTAAGAACACATCACCATCATCATACTTCTCATACTCACAGAACCACTTCCTATATGGAGTGAAGTGAAAGGATATACCTGAGTCAATCAACCATGCCTCATGATATACATGTGTATTTCAAGAAGAAGCGAAATACACATCCCTACCTTCATCTCAGGTAGATTTTTCTTCTGCAGAACGAGAATCATCACATCCCTTTCCTTTCTTGGGAGCTTCATATTTGTAGTCCTTTTTGTATTTCCCTTCCTTTCCACATTTCTAGCACACCTTTACATGCTTTCCTAGAGATTTAAATATCCCTCTATATTTAGATCTCCCACTCAATTTTTTTTTTTTTTGTTCTCGGACCTTCTTCATACAGCTAAGGCATCTCCATTCTGGCCATCCATATTTCTCCATATCATTTCCTCTAACATCATTTCTAAGGCTATTTCATCAAAATTCAAGGTGGTTGTATTGCTACCTATTGCAATAAGCAAATTGTCTCGCGAATTTGGTAGAGAACACAACAAACTGATGCACTTATCTTCATCTAACATTTTATTATCAATAGATGAAAAATGAATTTCCATAGTATTGAAGGTGTTCAAATGCTCTGTCACCGAGTCTTCATCCTTCAGCCTCAGGTTATACATATTTTTCCGCAGGAATAATTTATTCACTAGATACTTCGATTGGTATAAAGTCCCTAACTTGAACCACAAATTATTCGTCGTATCTTCCCCAGATACATTCAAAAATACTGAATCTAAGATACATGATCGTATTTTTCTATTTTCCTTCTGATCCAACTTCACCAAGTCTTCATCTGACATTTCCATTGTTTTAGTACCCATATCTACCATGATCCATTAATATTTATCCACCAGAATATCCTCCATATTAAGCTTCCACAACTCAAATATCTGACCATTAAATTTCACGATATCTATCTTTCCACTGCTTGCCATCTTCTTTCACCGCAAGAATCTCTCTCGCAGATCTCCCACTGAATAGGGTCTACCACACGCCCGAGAAAAAAACTCCTCAACAACAAAGGCGTCGACTTGAAGCTGAAAATAGCTCGGATACAAAATGTAGGTTTTAACCCCATACATAAAATATCTACAACCGAATTCTTAAAAACATAAAAATAAACAATCGCAAGAGAATAAAACATAAAAAATATATACACATAGATTTTTCCCCTGTATCCCAAATTGGGACTACCTGTTTGATTATTCATTATATTCCTTTTAGTGTTACAACAGATATATATACATGTTTAAGCATTCATAAATCCCAATACATTAACCCTAGATTAGAACATAACCATAGTTCCCTTGACTAGATATACAAAATACCAGGGGCCGAAAATCATCATGTCCCAAAACTATGTGCAAACTCATGCACAAAACCATAGGAGGGTCCAACCACTGAAAAATAAGGGAAAAAAAATTCATAGGGTTCCGCCATGGACCCCATGTAGGGGGATACCTGCCCCCTTCGAATACTTGGACAGCTATTTCGGGCCGCACGCCCCCCCCCCCCCCCCCCCCCCCCCCCCCCTCGTTCCCCCCCTCCCCCCTTTTGACCCCCTTGCTGCACCAGACGCAATGTAAAGGGGGGGTTTTCACCACCCCACGCCTACGAATATTCCTAGAAAGAATATAACACATACCCAACAATATAATCATCATGATAAAGATCATCTAACAAAAAAAAAGAATTGTATAACATCATCACAAAACAAACATAAAATATACATCTCATGTGAAATAACTGCTATCACATACACATCTATCTGCAAGCACGTTAAATGAACATGTCTAACATGACCTAACAATATACACATCATGATGAACACCAACATTTAAATTAAGTACATCAACATGAACATAAAATGCATGCACCATCCATATATATATAGATATATATAATGTCAAAAATATACAATTGTAATATAACTACATAAAAATGTCAAATATTTGGTGGTACTACATCAATATTAGTAGTAGTCGAGGTCTTCTCAATCGATGATGTGGCCTCACACTCAGATGGATGACGTGCTTGATGATTAGATGGTGAAGTCTGCTCAGGAGCTTCATGTTGATGATTAATCAATGGTGCAGCCTGCTCAGTGGATGGCCTGGCCTTCTCAGATGGACCTGCCTGCTTAGGATCATGTGCCTGTTGAGATGGTGCAGACTGCTTAGAAGATGCCTATAGATCAGGACTTCATGTTGGCTGCTCATGATCTCTAACACAAGGTCAAGGAGGAGGAGGTGGAGTAATATAATGATTATCACTCCCCTTCTGATCATTATCATTATATGACATGCTATGTCGTTCATCTCCACGATGCCTATCCCTCCTAGTCGTTAGTATTCTACAAGCTCCAATGAGTTGATGCATAAGGGTCATTATATCATGAGTCATGTCTCTCCAGAGCTGTGCGAGACTATGATCAGCTTAAATCTCTCTGATCCTAGCAAGGTGGACTCCCTCATCAACCAAGGGTCGACATAGTCGGTTTCCCAACTTCATCCTGAATGAGGTGTCCACCCTATGCCACACCCCTGGGGTTATCTACACATGAGGATTAGGTCTATCACCCTAATCTCCTTGTCATGATATACACTTAGGTCATCTGATGGGGGTGGACTCATGTCCTGAACGAATTTTCCAATCTCTACAAAATATATAGTACACAACAATAATTATACAATTTCATTAAAGAATTTAATAAAACAAGTTAAAGAATGTGTTAGAATAAATTTTATTCTAATTAATTAATGAAGACAATAAAATGAAACTATATTAATTTAAACAAAACACTAATATTACCTCTCGTATCAGGTAGCTCCTCCTGTGTGAAGAGCATGTTGTTACATCCTCGCCAATCCAAATCGATGTACAAACAGGGCTCCATCACGAATGAGTGATCATCAGCACTGGCTAGCAACTCTAGTGCATTAGTAGATATCCTGTCCAGAAAGTCACACAGGCCCCTCTTGGGCATCATCTGGCCCCACATCTGCATCCGTACATGCAACATCGGCCTACGAGGCTACCGAACAAAATGAGGCCTTGTCTTCGGAAACCTCTTAAAAAATAAAAAAATAACTTTGATGCAAAAGGGAAGGTCAACCTCCCACATGCCTAAGAAAGACATCTATCTAATGCTCTACAAAACTGCCACAAAAAAATTCATACCATCTAACAAGTCGGGGCATCTGGAATAAATAATTAACATAAAATAAAAGTGGACAAATAATGCGTTACCCGTCACTAGTAGAGTTTGCAATGGTTGTCAGTATAATTCAGAGGCACCTAACTTCCTCTGAATCGAAAAAAGCAATGCGTAACTCACCACCGTACGCCTAAAAATCTGAAAGAGAAACTATATCGTCCCTAATGTATATCTGGGAGTATACCAACTTACTCCCTGCTGAAAAACTGACGGGGACATCTTGGAACTGGGGAAAATCTTGCCCTCTCCTAGATACGACAGTAATAAAATATATGTCCTCCTCAGTGGGCTCGTACCACTAGCTAGGACTGACCTGGACATCTTGCCTTGGGCATTCGGCCTATAGAACTGCTATCGTAATAATCCACTGTGCCCCTTCAGGGATGTAGCCTACTCGAAGAAGTTTAGGAGTCCTACCTCCCTTAGGAGAAACTGGGCGGCTGTCGTAATAGGACGAGGGAACAAAATTCTCTCCCTCTCCCATGCCTCCGACAACTAAATCATGTTATAACAATCCTCCATATGCTCTTGTTGTTCCCTTTGCAGTCTTCGTTGACGTCACTGAATGATTCAATTATTAAATGAGAAATGTATTTACATACATACATACATACATATATATAAATTTTATTAAAAAAAATTCTGCTGTACGCCCAAAAAAACAGTAACGCACTATTACCGGTGCGTACTTCTTTATCATGCACCATGCCTAGTGCGCATGAAAAATTTTCGCCCACTGTGCAACTAGGAAATATTTTTGTGCAGTTCGTTGAACAAAATAACCACCCCAGGGTGAATAGTTTGGTCAATGTACCTCCCAACAACAATACATAGTCAATGGTGCGGTCCAGAAAATGATCGCACCTTTAGCTATGTAATGTTGCCGAGGGGGGGGAAGTTCGTTGACAAAACTATCTGACACGAGGCGGTTAGTTTGGTCAATGCAACGCCCTCCCAACAACATTACATAGTCAACTGTGTGTTCCTGTAAATGATTGCACCGTCGTGTTATTTTTTAAATTTTATCGAGGTTTGTTTCTTGCTACCGCACCAGAACCCGTTGTGGTTTCCGTTTTCATCGCTTGCAGTGTGACCTATAAATTTATAGACAACACCGCGAATGGTGCGAGTCGAACGGCTCAAACACACCACACAATTTTTTTCTTTATTTTTTTAACTGTTAATTTTAAGTTAATTTGAAATTTTAATCCACTAAAAAGTTTAGTTATTGAGAAAAAAATAGATTACCTATACATTTGCGTGTCAAGGAGGCATCTTTGTTGAGGAATTTAAAAAACCAATTTTTGCCACCATTTTCAAAAATTGGAACTCCACACAGTGCGTAATGGATGATAGCAATGCAGGAAATGTGATTATCGATGGCAAGGAACCTCACAAAAGACAAACTTAGAGCGGTGCTTGAGAGGTCTAGACCATTGAACAAGTAAAAAATGAGGTTTTTATTGTCGGTAATTTTTTTTAACTAAATTTTTTTCGATGTGCTCGATTTCAAGATGCACCAAGCATTTTTACCAATAATGCACCACACATCGTTACATTGTGCTGGACTACAAAGATGCACCATACCAGTTTGTACGTAGAAAACCAATGAGCTCGAGTACTTAGACGCACCGGGTTAGTTTTTACAGAGAGCACGATGTCTCGGTGTGCCAATTTATACTGCGCAACGGTGGGTTTTGCATAAAACAGATTAGTGCATTTTATGATGAAAAATGCACAGCAAGAAAAACATCAGCAAAAACCTCCACCTGCCAACCTCCTCTAGTGACCTCTGCTACAAACGGATATCTAGGCTATTTTTATAAGGTATTCCTCAAAAATAGCCTCTAGAGGGTCTTTTACTTGTAGTGGTGGGGGGCTGGGTGCGAGATATGTGTGTATGCTCAAGATCCTTGGTGTGAGTGAATCCATCTATTTATATACAAATTCCTAGCAGGTAATTTCTTTTTTATTTTAAACCTTCACAAAACAAAATTAACGTAGTCCCTTTTTGTAATATTTAGAGATTTTATTTTTATATTATTGAATCTAAACAACTTGAAATCCAACTATGTTTAACATAAAAATATTAAATATTGATAACCAAATATTTATTTATCACCTTATTATCATGTACTATGTCTTAATCAAATATTATTGTATGTTTTCTAACTTAGAATTGATAGTGAGAAAAGGAAATCCTTATGGGTGTTCCCATGAACATAGAATTTTAATACACAATTACGTTGTGGAAAAAAACAAGTAATGATGAGTAGGCTATTGAGATCAACTTTTAGTTACTACCATTATTGCATTCAAGTGAAATTTGGTCCTAATATGAAAAAACAACAATAGACACAGATAATCATGGATAAAAGAGCATCACGGAGATATTAGTAGTGGGCTATTATAGGCTAGAACAAAGTGGATGAATTCAAGGATTTTGTGGGTATATTAGTATGTGAAATGTATTTCTAGAGGGACTATCACAAGCTACATCAAGATTTCCTTAGATACAAGTCATGAAATAGAAAATTAGGTGTCCAAAGTGAATAAAACAAAAGAGTGAACAAGAAGATGGAAATAACTCTAAAGTGAACATGACATTGTATGTGAAATTAGGCCCAAGGCATGTTTGTCATATGTATTTATGAGTGGAATACATCCAAGGACCAAACTAATGATAGATTTTTAAATATAATAAATTACACATACCTTGTAAATGGACCAGGTGCTTAACCCCAACAAAATGAGCCAAATAATCAACTATAAGATAATTGAAAGAAATACATGATAAGGTTTCCACCACCTATGTAGAAGCCCAAGTGATTATATCTATATTTTAAGACACACGTCCACTATTATCATGGGTGGAGATTGGATGTGTCATACTTTGGTTAAGAGACATCTCTAAAAATATCACTTATAACATACAATTTTTTAATGGACCAAGTTATATAAAAATCTAACTGAGAAAACCATTCCCTTGTAAATGAATCACTAGGAAAACATGATAGGGATATCACCTCCTATCTGAGAGGGAAAGATAAAAAAATTCTTATAATGTAGATAATCATTACCTACAAGGGCCAAGGTTGGTTATCGACCTCTTTGGTGAAGAGACCTCCCCTGTAATCAAATATAGAGAACATAACTTGTCAATGGAAATATCACTACAACCCAAGCCATTGAGTAATTGATTCCCTCATAAGGAGGTTGATAGACTAGCATGAAAAAGTATTCAACTCCTATATATGACACCAAGAGACACTTTTTAGCTTGTAACATACACACCCCACAACTTACACAAACTAAGGTCAATTATTCCTTGCTTTGTTCAAGAGACATCCATGAGGATAAAAAATAGAGAGAATGTACCATGGTGAATGGTCAAAGCACTATAGGCTAATAAAATAATCCAATGATTCCCTCATAAGGGATTTTCTAACCAATTTGATAAAGTTCTCATTTCCCATGTATGAGGGGGAAAACTTATTTTTAGTTTGTAGTGCACACAACCACTACCTACATGAGCCAAGGTTTTCCACATCCCGCATTGGTCAATAAACCTCTCATGGAATAGAACAAATATATAGCCTATGTAAGTGAACATCTATTAAATAAGGTGATCACTAAGACGACATGATAAGTATGTAACCTCACAATTATGAAATAAAGACACAATATAGATTTTAATGCACAACCCCACTACATACATTAGGCATGTATAGTTGCATAGAATGTTGGTATCTGAAGCACCTGAAGAATAAAACATAGAAAAAATAATTTATGACCAAACAAAATGACACAACCTATTAAATTGCACCAACAACTTTGTAATAAGGGGACGATTAGAGAAATCGTTGGGTATGGAATTTGATTATCTTCTTTATTTTGTATCACAGTGTTGGAACCTTGTTCTAAATTGGGAGGAAATGCAGCCCGTAATAAAATGTTGCCTAGGGGGTCCAGGGGGGGTGACTGCGACTTTATGGAGGCCCCCCTATCAGGGGGTTTCTGGGGAAGTGCCCCCGAAGCTAAAAAAATATGTAAAACTTCATTGTAAAAGTATTGTAATTTATATTCAATCTAGGCCATTCATTAGGTGGATGATCTGACAGTAGCAGTTACGTTTAATTTAGTGTTTTTTCCCTAGAAGGAATCCCCTCGTTTTGTATGAGGGTATTGTATTATGGCTGTGTATTGTATGTTTATTCTCAGAGAGAGAAACATATAGGGAGACTGTGAAGATGATGTCACAACGGATCTGTTGTAGGTTGTGTCTCTTCATTTTGTTGGATAATAGAAAGGAAGGACTCACTGTTTCGGGTGGACGTAGCCCAAACTAGGTGAACCACGTATATCTGTGTCTCTCTAGTTTTATGTGTTCTGTGTGTTTTTGTTTTCTGCATATTTTATGTGTTTCATTTCTCTGTAATATATAATTTTCTAACATAAATATGATAATATTTCCAACCCCTATTGGAAACAATAAGAAAACCATTGGGATAAACAAAAAAATTCTACTTCCACTAATGGATATTAATTTTCTAACAAAGCCCTTTGTAGTTTACAAATAATATATCCTAGTGGGGGGTATATAACACTCACAAAACGAAAACAAGCTTTAGAAGGTTACAGGATGGGGACATGGCATAGAATGTGAGAGATAAGTAGAGACATAAGTCTTGTGGCATTATCATTCAAAAATATTTAAAGTATTGTAAGAGAGCTAGAGATTGAACAAAAGGTAATGAAATAGCGACAATAAATTCGATAAGAGTCACCCAAATAGAAAACTTGTCATGTTGCAAGCACAAGTGCTTTCTTTTGTGAACTAGTTACATGTGTATTTAGAAATTAAGAACATTTTAAAGTCCTTGAACATGACATCAAAGTGTGGGAGCCTATAGAGCCCTTCAATATTGCAGTATGTGATTTTTCCTTAGTGCCATAGTTTAAATTAGTCTTGATGTGTCTCTTAGATGTATTGGTGTAAATTTAACCTTTTTAGTGGTGTAGAGTAATCGTGTTAAGTGGTTAGTTGTATGACTATTTCATACATTGATTGTAATTGAGATTTATGGTTGAATTAGCATTTGTGACTAGTAATTGATACATTTTTATATGTAGATATGATGTAATGCTGTGTGGAAAAGGGTTCCATGAAGTTTAGTCTATGTGATGTTGCAAATGTGTTCATGCATGTAATGGAAAGTTAGTTTTCGTAATGAAGATAATAGGTTACGAGTGGATTTTTATCTTGGTTTTTGTATTTTTCATTATAAAATTGTGTTTTGTATTTTTCCACTATGCTTGGTTTAAGATTTATTCATACTGTGGTTTTTCTTATAGCATGCACTAGAAAAATTCTTAATCTTATTATATGGACATAGTGGGTGATAGAGAGAATTAATGGGTTTTGTACTAAAAAACTACGGGTTTTTTATTACTTCTATTTAAGATAACAAATAAATCTATCCAATTTCGGTGTTATGTGTCCTCGTGATTTAGTGTTTGACACTTAAACAAGACTCATTGAATTGCATTTTTTGGCTAGAAGAAAAAGTTTGAAGTTTCATTGTTGGGTTTGAATTATTGATTCATGTTTTCTCTCCTTCCCCACTAAGATAGATATTCAAGGGATGTCCCTGGTCATAACTATATCTACTTGAATAAGACATAACCCTAAGAGGGTGTCAAAAGTTACTTTATCCAAGCTACGAGCTTAAATAATTTCATGTCCTTCTCCTGGGGATCCTTTAATGGATCTTTCCACCAATTTTGTTGGTTATTCTTCCTTTTTTACCGAAATAAACCCTTTCCCTAGGGAAGCCTTCCATTACGTGTCTAGTCTCTAAATAGATAATAATATAAAATGAAGCCTACTTATAAATGAATTTTTAAGTTCTTTTAAAGTATTTTCATTCTAAATTTTTATTTTTCTATTAAACACTTAATTCATTTCTAGTTCTATTGACATTACAGTATAGCACAATATCATATGGTCGTCCTTCTCTAGTCATCTATCTTAATCAATTTTCCTATGGAAATTTTGATTCCCTAATCAAGTTCATCTTCCCACAAGTCTCAAGAGTGTTTGTTGAAATAACGCCTTTGTTGGAGTTGAAACAATAGGCATTACGGAAATATTGAATTAGAAAATGTTGATTTAAAGATGATGGCAACTTTGGAGAAGAGTCATTGTCACTCTTTAATGAGATTTTTTCCTTTGAAACAAAATTATTATGTTGCGCAGTAAGATATAGTTGGATATTATCTGTTATATGAGAGTTTTAGATGATTGGGAAAACCAATTGAATCTATATATCAAATAATTTTGATTTGTAGTTATTGAACCCATTGATCACCCATCAGGGATATAAAACTTAGTGGTGCACTCAATGTTATATTGTGGCAATACAAGAAAAAATCACATTGGTGAGGGTCATGCTTGTGACGGACCTTTAAGGTCCGTCACCAATGTCACATATGGTGACGACCTTTAAAAAACCGTCACTGTAAGTGTATATAGTGATGGTCCTTTATGGTCCATCACCAAAGACATTTTCAATGGCATTTTTGGTGAGGGTTGTTAAAGGCCTGTCACTAATTCTCTATTTGGTGACACTTCTAGTGACGAACTTTTAATGACCCTCACCAATGCTCTTTTTGTTACTTTTGGTGACGGTCAAAAAATGTTCGTCATCATTGATCATTAAAAAACCGTCACTGTAAGTGTATATAGTGATGGCCCTTTATGGTCCGTCACCAAAGACATTTTGAATGACACTTTTGGTGAGGGTCGTTAAAGGCCCATCACTAATTCTCTCTTTGGTGACACTTCTAGTGACGAAGTTTTAATGACCCTCACCAATGCTCGTTTTGTTACTTTTGGTGACAGTCAAAAAATGGCCGTCATCATTGATCATTCGAATGAGTTTTTGATGATGCTATGTGCCTGTTAATATATTTTTTTTGTCAAAAGTTAACGATTTAATACCATTATTGTGGAGTATTTTTTATAATATGTCCAAAGCCATAGTGGTTAGGGTCAGTGATTTTTTAGAAGTAATTAGTGTGTATCATTTCCCTCAAGTAATAACTAGTCGAATAGAGATTTTCTATGAGTCAACAAATGATTCATATATATTAAGTTTATTATCTAGAAAATTCCCTTTAGATAAAGTTCCACTATTGTGTAGGAAATATATTATTTAATACATAATCAAGCTTTGACAATTCTATTAATGAGAAAGACCTAACGATCCTCACCAATCTGGGCATGCCTTAAATTAATGCTTTGGCACACACTAACATTTCTTAGCACCCCACATGTATTGGAACATCTTTGTACCTAGAACATCTTGTGATGACACTTACGCCCAAGCACATGGTGACATGCGCTAGCACAACATCGAACTCTACTAACATGTGTTGGCATGCTACATATAGTCCCTAGCATGCCCTGGAACACCTTGGTTGAATGCATTGACATACATTATCACTTGGCACACAATGCCACTTGGCATGTATTGGGACCTATTATTAGTGTGTCTAGCATGCCCCTTTTCAAAAAGATAAAGTGCTAACTTATTAACCCTCTTATTGGTTCTTCCTTTTGTTGCCTTGACACATATTGACATACCGTGGTCCCCTGCACCACATCCTTAGCACCCAGCATGTATTGGCATATCTTGGCACTATTAATTGGCACATGATATAATTAGCACACCCTGGAACTCCCAAGCACACTTTGGGAATTCTTAACATGCCTTGATATTCCCTAGCATGCCTTACCAATGCTTAGCATACCTTGTCATTCCCTCCTTGGCATGACAACTAACACTCATTAACACTAGTCTCTGGTGCACGTTCCTCATATTCATTAAATTTCATGAATTTTTACTTAGTGCTCCCTTAATGTTTTTTCCTAGTAATCCTTAACACTCATGAACATGAATTATCACTCTCTAGCACACTTTAACGCTCTTCAACATTCCCTTCCACTTCATAACATGCATAACACTAGTTCTTGACACATATTGGCGCTTCGCACGTGTTGGTGCTTGGAAAGTCTTAGCATGTGTGGAATACGTTGAGATGCCTTGGTATGATTTGGTATGGTTTAATATTAAATTTATTTGTGATTATCAGTTGTTGGAAATTAGATGAGAAGCAACAAAGGAATACTTGGCACTTAGAATGCACTAAGACTTCTCACTTGGCACCTATTGTTGCCTAGTGTTGGTGTGCCTAGCATGCCCCTCTTGGAAAAGGTAAATTGATGAATTATTAACCCTCTTATGTGTTCATTTCCTTGTAGTTTAACTTTTTTCTCCCTTTTGTTGTCTTGAAATTCCCTGACATGCATTGACACACCCTTGCACATCTTGGCATGCCTTATCACTTGGCACATATTAGCATGTTTGACATGTATTCCCACTATCTGGCACAGCAAGGGGGTGAAGAGAGATGTAGTCCTAAAGTAGGTCGAGTACGAGGGCGAGTAAGGGTTGCTAAAGGGAGGTCATGATCATCCTCCAAGAGCAAGATCATCATGTGAGTGTTCAGAAGAATGTTGCATACCTTAAGGGTCAGTTTGCGCTAGGAAGTAGGATGGCATATTGTTGGTTCTCTTCTGGAAAATCGAGCTTAAGAGAGGTTTCTCATGAGAATCTGGGCATGTGATTTCAATGGTGTCTTTGTGTGCAGGCCGCATCAAATTCTGAAATGTTGAAATTTGCAACAAGAAACAGTGAGATTGGAAACCAGAAAGGACAAAAAAAAATGCACCCACACTGGTGAGGAATTTTGATGCACCAGGAGTGAGGAATGTGGGGCGTCTAATTTATTTTTCCCTTAAATAAATTAGACAATAAATTGTAATTTCATCTCATAACAACTTGTGTTAGTTAATTAAGTCATGATGACCGAGTTAGCTCAAGAAATTCAAGTACTTGAGGGTCTAAGATGAGGCATCTAGATGGATTCTAATATTTTTTGGGTCTAGTTGAAATTGATGCATTAGTGGGGTGCAAGTGTAATTAACTCAATTAAATGCGTTAAAATCAGTTTAACTGGTTCTAACTAAGTTATGAGCTAGTGAGAGGTCCAGTGAATTAAATTAGATTTAATTCACAATGAGTGATCAATCATATAACTGATAATTCGCTATTAATAGTTGTATGCATGTCAGTTTCGAGGAATACCCAGTTGAGACAGAGGTTAAAGGGAACATAACTATCATTTGTATTCAGAGAAAATTTCCCATGTGAAATTATAAAGTCATTGGGATTCCATAATGGATTGTGCAATCAAGGAAGATTGATTTTCCTAATTAATAAGCAGTTATTTCCCTAGCTAGGATTGTATGAGCAAGGCAGGCTGAAGTAAGGATCAGAATTGGCTAAGTACTAGACCGAGTTTTCCTAGATCAACGGGAGAAAATTGACAGAGTGATGGAGAATCTCATGAGAGATTAAGCATTAATGTATTGTTTCATGATTCCTTGACTTAATACACAATAGAGATAGAGGGCCTTTGAGCAGTTTCTTTCCCCAAATACATCATGTTGTTGTGCGATTGATAATTTATTTCTCTTACTTATATGTGATTTTGCGATCGTGTTTTGTTTCCGCAAATTGTAGGAAGGATTCAATATCTTGTTTTAGTAGATTACAAGATTAGATTGAATCTCGTTGGTTAGATTTTCTACATGGTATTAGAGCAGAATTTTTTGGGCAGCGAGTTTGCATAGAATATTTGAATATTTTGGTGTAAAATTTTCAAAAAAAAATAGGCTCTTTGGATTCCTTGCGAAAATCTACCGAAATAGAAAAAAAAATTGGTCGAATCGGAGCTCGGATGAGGGAGATATCATCGATTTAAAATCAACTTTTTTTTAGAAACCTTTTGTAACGTCGGCACAATTACACTGTGCGCGAGTCAAGAACCTATATGTAATTGAGGTACTAGATGCATGCAAAGATTTGAGGAGAAAGGCAAAAGTTAGATACTTGGTGGTTTAAAGGGAGCATAAATACCTCTTAACATGAATCTTCATGAGAAGCGGTCTCAGAAGGTTGTGGAGTAGTTGCCACAATTGGAGAAGCAAAGAGGAGACTGAGTGGAAGCATCCACTCAAGCAGAGACCTCCATGAGGGGGAAATTTCGAGCCCGATGGGAAGAGGGAGCAGCCATACCTGGAGGTGTAAGCTGGTGGGGTGATGTGTAGACATAATCCCAAGATAAGAAATTTGGGCAAGGTCCATTGAGATGGCGTGTGATCTCATGGATCGAACCTGGCTACGAGGAGCCACAGTACAATAGTAGTACGAAGGATCAGTTAACTTGATGTAGTCAGATGTCAGCAAGATAGAAATCAGAGTCAGATGTCAAATACTGGATCACAAATTAGAGTTAGCAATAGTTCAAAGGGCACGGATGCAGATGTCAGCAGCAGCGCAGAGAATCCAGTACTAGACAGATGCAGTAGCTAGTAGCAGTCAGAAGATTCTGATGACAAATGCATTATACTGAGTAATTTGTTCGGAGGCTATTCAGTTTTAGGACTTGCAGGTGCAAACAACACTAGAGAAGTGTAGCATGTAGAACATTCCAAAAGTACTAAATGGAGATAGATTGAATTCCTTTCTTGTTGAGAGGGAGTATTGAAATTTGCAACAAGAAATAGTGAAATTGGAAACTAGAAAGGACAAAAAAAAGTGCACCCACACTAGTGAGGAATTTTGATGTACCAGGAGTGAGGAATGTGAGGCGTCTAATTTATTTTCCCCTTAAATAAATTGGACAATAAATTGTAATTTCGTCTCATAACAACTTGTGTCAGTTAACTAAGTCATGATGATTGAGTTAGCTCAAGAAATTTGATTTAAGGTGATCGAGGTGGATATTGGTAGCCACCCGCCTATTCCACTTGGGCCCTCGCCATTGTCTCTTTCAATTTTTCAGTTTCCTTAATTATAGCCCAGTTTACTTTTTTTGTCAGTTTTTTAGGTCCTGAACTTCCGGAGCCATTTTGAGGCCCCAAACAACGTTTTTTGGGCAAGAAAGGTTTAGTGATTTCATAGAAATCGCATTAGCAGTTGTAGTCCTCGAAGAGATCTTTCTAACAAGGTATCATGTGCGTCAAACGAAGATCATATGACCAAGTTACAAACCCGGAAAGTTGGCTGCCCAACTAACCCCAATGGGGCCCATAAACTCTTGGTGTTACATCTCCTCGGGTTAGGGTTTTGATTGTTTAGGATTTTATCTTATTTTTAAATAATAAAAAAGACCCTTCATCCTTATTGTAACACCGTTCAAAGGAACATAACTATCAGTTGTATTTATAGAAAATTTCCCATGTGCGATTATAAAGTCATTTGGATGCCATGATGGATTGTGCAATCAAGGAAGGTTGATTTTCCTAATTAATATGGAGATAATTCCATAGGAATTGCGTGAGCAAGGCAGGCTGAGAATTGGCTAAGTATTAGACCGATTTTTCCTAGATCAGCAGGAGACAATTGGTAGAGTGTTTGAGAATCTCAAGAGAGATTAAGCATTGTATTGTTTCATGATTCCTTGACTTAATACAAAATAGAGATAGAGGGTTTTCAGCAGTTGCTTCCCCATAGACATCTTGTGTTGTGCGATTGATAACTTGTTTCTCTTACTTATATGTGATTGTGCGATCGTGTGTTGTTTCCACAAATTGTAGGAAGGATTCAATATCTTGTTTTAGTACATTACAAGATTAGATTGAATCCCGTTGGTTAGATTTTATACATGAAATAGAAGAGAGGGTTGATACCATCTTGCCTTGTGGTGGTTAGTAGGCCGCAAGGTCTGTGATAAAGACCAACATAAATGGAGGAGGGCTTGCACTGTAATTTAGAGCCATAACAGAAGTCGACACAGGTGTAATATTTACTGATTTAACCCTAGTTTGAGGGTCGACATTGAGATCTGAAGTTCATGTCAAGATTCAGTCAAAGAAATGCCCAGAATCTATGGATCCATATGAGCTAGGTCGAGTCTCTTATGGAGGCAAGAGTCGTGTTTTTTCTATGTGTGGATAGGGTTTGTTCTACAACAATTAGAAGTACATAAGTAGAATGCCCTGGTTAGGACAATTTCCTAGCATGTTTAGTTCATAAGGTATGACCTTAAGACTGTGACAAATTTGCGTAAAAGAAGATGGGTTGTGACCCTTAGAGCGAGGTTTATTTATGCAATAAAGACCACAGATCTGGAAGATGGTTTGCAGATTCAGTATCTGTGGAGACCACAGATCCAAAGGAGGGTGGAACCTGAGCAGAAGATTGAGCATGCAGAAGAAATGTGCCATATGAAGAATGGATTGACATGCAGAGGAGTTGATTTTGGTGGACTTTCCATAGAGTTTTAGACAAAGATCTGAAGAAACCTATAAAAAATTAGTGAATGGACTGTTAGTGGTTGATTTGTGACCCTAGTTCAGTCATCTACAGATTGTTAGAAGTATGATACGAGGAGTAGTTCATATTTGTTCATAGATTGGACAACAAATATCAAATTGTCAATACACAAGAATAATGATCTTGAGAGGACTCAAACCATTGTTAGGTGGCATATTTGAAGAGCCCTAGATGAAGACAATATTGTGGGCCCTAGATCAGTAAAAGGAATTGACTGTGGTTGGGCAGATTGATGGTAGGCCAAGTACAGCTGGAGGGTTGTTAGGTTACTATCAAAGAAGAGCCCTGACTCTTGTTCTGGTGAAGGACAACAAAATTGGTAGAAGGGCAGGTGTATAGGGCCTAAGGATTTGCAAACTTTGAAGGACTAAAGTAATAGTCAAGTGGGCCAACCAACTAGCCCTAGTTCACTATATTGTAGAGGATTGATTCAGTGAGAAGAAGGGCAGCCTCCATAGCCCTGGACATCTCATCTTGGAGCTGTAGTATGGCAAAAGTGGGCATACCAAAGATTTGTTCACAAATGGAATTGTGAACAACATGTTACCACTCAAACTAGTAGTGGATCTAAAATGGGTTCCTAAGAGGGCAACTACTAGGATAAGGGAAACGATGGAGGCTTAGCCCATTGTCACCATAGCTAAGGCTCCTTGCTCTTCACAGACTTTCACCGATGGGTGGAGTCCCAATAGTTTAGGAAGTCACTTGTAGACTATAGGTCAATGAATAGGTGGGAAGTGACCCTCAAAACCCTTTCCCTAAGATAAAATAAAGAGTGGGACTTGCTTTCCTTTTAATCAAGGGAATTATCTTCTAGGGAGAGAGGAGGGGGATTGAAGGGTTGAGGGAGAAGAATAAGACTTATGAAGGAGGTTGGGATCCCTCATATGGTGGAAGGGAGGTCTTATCCTTTGGGAGGTTGCTCAAATGTAGGAAATAAGAAGCCAAAGGAAGATTTTCGACGTTATTCAGTCGAACAACCCATGCTAACTACGCTCACGAAGTGGTTGGAAATGGAAACTTTTCTTCTATTTTATAAAAAAATCAAAAAACAGCTCAGCGCGGGCAGTCCATTGGGACAAAGCGCCAATGGGCGCGAGGCCGAGTGTTAATTTCTCCATGGGCACGAGGCCATAACTACCTGCTAGTGCCAACCCAAAATCATATGTTTTTGAGAGCCTATTGCAGGAATAGTCAAAAGAGGAAATGTTCTTCTCATGGCAAGGGATGTAATGACACTTTTTGCAAGGCATGACACTACATAGAAGTCACAGAAATGGCCCTCCAATGTTCGGGATGGGGTTGCAGGGACGGTGACAAAATGTTGTTTAACACTTAGTTTTAAGTTTGATTGGGTGGGTATATTACTCTTATGTGATAATAGTTTCAGTTGGTAGTAATATTTATAATGATATCAAATGTTTGGCATTTTATAGTAGCACCAAGCCAACGAATGTTGGTTTTTTATTCCATCATACATGGAATAACCGTAGTGGAGCATGAATTTGGAGTCTTCTCCCTCAGGGATTTTCTTGTTCCAGAGGTCTGCCCCTTCTTAGACTTCGTGGGCGTAGGGGTTTCAATAACAGGGAGCTCGGGTGCAGTAGGGTCATATCCAGGTCGTGTGCCCGTCATAGTGGGCGGAATTATGTAACCCAACCCTACGAAACACGACTCTTCCTCAAATCCCAGATCCAAACCAAACATAGACACAGAGTATGCATCGGAAATATTTTATCTTCGGTCCTTTATTAGCCCTCTGAATCTTCTTTCCAATGCCACTAGTCTGACTTGATTTGGATTCTTCAAGACAAAGTTATGCCCAATCTCCCACAATGACCTAATTATGGACTGGTTCAGTAGAGAAAACTTCTGTGCTGTGCCACGTGTCACTCTTTCCTTCTTCGGCTCTGAAATCGATACAAAATAAACTACAGTCCGTGTACTTTCTCAGAGAGAGAGTTATGATGATTTTCCCAAGGTCACCTCTTTGAGATGAAATCCAGGAGCCTACAAAACCCCTAACTTTCACAAATCATATCTCCGAAAATATTGTGAACCAAGATTTGAAATTTTTACACTAATTTCCTTAGGATTTCTTCGCAAATGGGTTTTTTTTTAGCATCTAAACCTTCGTAGAAAAAACATTATAGCGAAAATTCCACGATGACCTGTTTGAAGCAAGGAAACCCTAGAATCCAAAGCTTTGATACCAAATGTTATGAAACCAGCTCTCAAAATAGAATAAAAGAGAGATCAATGACTTAAAAATCAGCCACTTCGAGGGGGAAACCTCCTTTACATTACATAAACAAATAATTCTTGGATGACACAAATGACAAAGCCTCCTTTCTATATATAGGAGTCCATGGGGTCAAAATATAATCCTAGCTGACCTAACAATAATAATGTAAGGAAAAAATAATAACAATAGTGGCTATTATGGGGCACAATAATAACACTATGAGGACTACATGAGTACACAATAACAATAAGGGGGCTACACTAACAATAATAAGGGACTACACTAGTAATATAGGGCCCTAACAGTTTCTCGCTAGGTTTTCATTGAGCCTTCCGGCTTTGCCTTTTGCTACCTTATTGGGGTTAATGTTTGATGGCTATCAGGGCGACTTGTGCCTTGCTCAAGTTTTTCTACGATCGACTCTCTATTCAATATGTGGGTTTATTTTGGTGCTGGGGTTTTTCCTTGCCCTGTAATACTAACTGCTCATTTTAGGGTTTTATATGTCCCTTTGTGATTTAAATGATGTTCCTTTAGGGGTTTTATTTTTTGCAGGCTTGCGTGCCTGGTTTTGTTTTCAATCCCATCGGAGCATCTCCAAGTTTTCTTGTCGGTCAGAGTATCTTTCAATGTTATTATGGCCTTGTTGGTCATAGTATATTTTAGCATTATTATGGCCTTGTCGGTCAGAGTATCTTTCAACGTTATTATGGCCTTGTCGGTCAAAGTATCTTCTGACATTGTTTATCTTGCTAGTTAGAGTAACTTCTGGTGTGTTATCTTGTCAATCAAAGTATCTTTTGGTGTTGCTAGAATGAGGAGTGGATGATCGTTGTTGGGCTACATTTAATGCTCCATATGGGGTTTTTTATACGGGCCTTCTTGCCATGTATCTTGTTATCAGTCACATGTAATATGGGGATTATACTGACACACATGCTATATGCATGCTTTATGTAAACAACTTTTTATAAGTTGTTGTTTTTTTCTTTTCTGAAAAAAAAGAAAAAGAAAAAAAGAAAAAGTGAAAAAAGAAAATTTCCTTAGTTGCTAAAGACAATTTGATTTCATACTTCATGATCGTTATCCGTCTTCTTGGTACCATATGTCATTGCTGGGCTTCCATGATGAGTGGTATTCCTCATAATAGGTGCGTGAACCCATAAGCATGCACACAACTTATTGAGTGTGAATATAAGATTTGAAACTTAGTAAGCACAATATTTCTGCGTTATATCAAAGGCTATTAAAATTTCGAAACACTACTTTAAATCCTATAAAAAAATTTTACTACCTCTTAAACCCTATACTAAACACTCCATGTGCAAAAATAAATTTCATGAAAAATATATATTTTAAAGTTATACAAAACTTAATTATGCTAAAATCATACCAAATATCTCAATATGATTCCCCTAATCAAACTTCAAATAAATATAATAATACTCAAATTACACTCAATATCCATTCGCAACATGATTTCCCTTACGAAAAAAGTTACAATTGAAAATTACCCTCAAACATGATCTCTAACTTTTTTTGTAAAGTCCCAATTCCCTAATGGAAGCTATATAGATAAGTCCAAACTTCTCTTGTAGAGTCCCAATTCGCTAGTGGAAGCTATATAGACAAGTCCAAACTTCTTGGTAAAGTCCCAATTCCCTAATGGAAACTCTATAGACAAGTCCAAATTATGTCATGGAACCTCTTTGGAATGATGACTTCAAAGGGAAACTAACGAAAAAAATTAAGGTGGGGAATTGACTTTCCAACAATAGCCATCAATTTTTAATACAAACCACATAACAATTAAAATTAGTTTTGCCAATAAAAAATTTGAACGCCGACGGGTCACCCTCCACATGGTTGGTTTCCTTGGAAAACAGAAGATCATTGATGGAATCCAGCAACAACCACAGTATGGGTATATTATTCATAAAGTTATACATACACGTGAATAATTTGAAAAACCCCTTTACATTTTCAGCCAGCAAAAATATATAAATCGTTACAGAAGAGCCAAGAAACACTCGAGGAGGGCATGCATGAAGTAGGCATTGCTCTGCTCGAACGCATAGTAGTCTGATCTCTGCGCTTCGAGCACTCCGAAAATTGCTTGACCATTACCTTCATCATCCACCAATGGCTGCCGAGGATTTTACTGACAAGAATGTTGTATTCAGAAAGCTCTGGGCCAAACCCGAGAACAAGGTTCTATACATCTTTCCTGATGCTTTTTCTTTTCAATTTCTTTATGGGTAATTTCTTTCTTTCGTAGGCACAAAATGTTTTTGTGGGTGCAAATTTTTTTTCGTTGTGGGTGTGTTGTTTTGATCGTTTACCGCAAAATTTAATGTGATTTGGGTAATTAGAGACCAGATCTGTATAGGTATGTGTGATTACATGTAGATCTCATCTGATCTGATGTGATTTTTATTATGGCAGATGTGCTTTGACTGTAATACAAGGAATCCCACATGGGCATCGGTAACTTATGGGATTTTCATCTGCCTGGATTGTTCTGCATCTCATCGTAGTCTTGGTGTTCACATTAGCTTTGTCAGGTAAGCGTTTTAATTTTTACTGAAATTGCAATGTGTATTTCTTCATTTATGCACTAAAATTGCTCAGGGTGCTTGCCCACTTTGTGGTTCCTTCTTGTGTTTGTGATGTCTGCAAGGTAATTAATTAAAAGCAAAGTAACATATTCCTCTTTTGAGGGTTTCGTTGTCTTTGTGATGTCTTCTTCACAGCAAGTTTATTAAATTAAAATTAATATGGCAGATCCCTTTTCGAGGATTTTGTTTTGCACGAGTGCCAGTATCTCCTTGTAATGCATATTGAAAGATACATTGCAAATTTCTCTGTTAAAAATGGATATGAGTGGAGATTGTGTTCTGATATTTAGCGTAGCACAATAGTGATTAGCATAGGAGGACCTTCATGACATATCTGCCCCTACAGTCAACTACGTGAGAGATCTGCCGTGGTCTTTTAAGTTCTCATTTAGGCCTCTAATTGCTTAGAGGTAGTTTTGTGTTTTGTGGTTCCCTGTTGTCTTTGTGATATCCTTCCACGATGTGTTTGATCTGTATTAATGACACTATCTCCTTGAAATGTATATTGGATGATACATTGTAAACTGCTCTGCTGAGGTGCGTATTAGTGAAGGCGGTGTTCTGATATTTGGCTTAACATAGTAGTAATTAGCATGACAGATCTTATGATACAATCAACAGCAATTAATAAACACAGCAACAACAATTAATTAGTGCATCACTGTAGCATTTAAGAGGGTATACATTGGGATAACACAATTGGATGTGGTGGTGCTGCACATCTGACAGTGTATATCCCCGCATGTACACTCATCAAATGCTACGGTGATAGGCCCATATTGTTTGTCTTATATTATTGTGCTAGAGCCGAACATGGCTTAACATATCAACAGTTTCAACTTTCTCCTAATAAAAACTTTCTTCGTTGACGTGTCCATCTTTAGTTTTTGTTCTGCCCTTTAATTCTCCAGTTTCTGTAATATTGGCCTTGCAATGAAACCAGTAGAGAATATCCCTCTCTTTGTAGTTTTTCAGCTAAATATGTTGTCATTTGGAATTGCATAGAGAGGTGCATTCTACAGCTTCAGTATGGCAGAGAGTTGTAATCTGAACCTCTGTCAGTAACAGTGATGTGGCTTATGAATGCCAGAAACCATAAATATAAAAAGTTGATGTATTATGATTTATTATCAATAAAATATACCATAAATATAAAAGCTGATGTGTTATGATTTATTATAAATAAAATATAAACCAGTGTAGATCTGTATTAATGCTATATTTATGATGTTCTGAGATTCAAGGTGCAAACATGTTTTAGAGTGCAAAAACTTGAGGAAAAAGTTGCACTTCAAAGGATTTTATATGTCTCGGTGCTTGACAGATCTGGGGTTAAGATAGATCTATGCTGTTTGATTTGAATTATGCTATAAATAATATTTCTTTGTGATATATATTCATCTCCATATCTCTCAACCATGTTTGATATTTTTCTGATTGCTTCCTTTGGTTGGTTTGCTAGATTATGATCACATTTGTGCTCGTTTATTGCAATATACCATTCAGATTTCTTACAAAAAATGTCACATTAGTCACCTTGGGCACAGAGCATACAAATTTACAAGAGAATGAGTTCATGGAAAATTTGTAGTTCTATATCATAGTTGCGGATGGGAGCATACACAATGGAATAAAAGAAGACAGATGGAAATATAATGAATAGAGGGAATGTGCTGAATGTTGGCAAATCTCACCAGTATCTCCACTAAGGAGCATTACTAATCCAAATTCACACCTCATTACATAGTAAAAATAAGGGTTAAGAACATTCAGCAATAGTGGGCACAACTTTTGACCGTTGACCAGTCCTAGCTTCATTCTCTTAGGGCCTTCCCAAAGATCTCAAGGCAACGGCCAGCTTCTTCTACAAGATATAGCATTGATCCTGAGACATTTATAGTCATCAATACCCTTCAGATTGTTGGGTATGTGTTATATTCTTTGTACGACTAGTCCCTTGCACGGGTCGTACAAGTTAGGCGCAGTGGGGGAGCCACAGGGGGGTGGAGCACTCATTTTTTTGTTGGATGTTTTTTTGTCTGTATTTTGGCAGTTTTCAGTACACTGTTTTTGCTTTTGGGGTTTTGTGGTGCATGGTGGTTTGGCCCATGGTTTCCTAATTCCAGTTAAGGAATTAAGATTGTAATCTAATCCAGGTTAATGGATTAGGGGTTTTGGATGCTGCAGGATCATCTATATTGTATTGTAAACAATGAAGTTGATTGATGATAAAAATTAGAGGTGTGACTCTAAACGGTTTGCTGTTTTTCCCGATTTCGGTTTCCATGGTAAATATGTGTAATATGTGATTGCCATTGTTTTATTTTTTCTTCTTATTAAAAATTTGTGTATGCATGGCATTACTGTAAAGGTTTAAAACTTACACAGATATTGTGCTTGATACCTTACGATTACTGACAATATTTCTTTACACATTATAAATACATCTAGTAGCCTTATACATAGTAACACAGTATGTCCTAACTTTCAAGGTGATGACTGCATGTACATTGGTGCCTCAACTGGTGCCTGCCTCATTGATCACATCTTATGTTGTCATCTTTATTTGGCAAAATTTCCTCAGATATATCTTAGGATGGCAACTGGATATTCATAAATGTTAAATATCTTGAATTCCAAGTGATTATTGTGCTTGTTACATATTAGGAACCTCCTCTTTATTTGGTGAAATTCCCTCAGACAAATCTCACAGTTACAACTTTATTTTCACACACATGTGCCCCATTCTTTTGTTGGTGTTTTGGCACTGCTGGTGTGAGTCGTTTGATCATTAATGCTCAAAATGCTACAAGTAATATCCCTGTGATTATTAGTTTCCCATTTGTTGATTCTTGCAGTTCCTATGGTATGTTTGACTTCATCTTCTTCCAGAATGTTAAATGATCTTGTTCAATAACGGAATTCCCATTTGCAGCTTCCAGACGAAAACCCATGCTGTGAAAATTTTCAACCAGATCCATTTTAGACAAAGAAGAAAGTCACACTAGCTACAGCCATGGCTCTGGTGTACTTGGAGCCTTCTAATTTGCATGGGTGTTTGTTGTGTATTCCTTTGTCTTTTCCAATTAGGTAACCAACCTGAAAATTAAAATAATATTGGAAAAAAATTCAGTGCTCTAAGAGAGATATTGAGCTTGTGTTTGCAACACTAGAGTGCTCAGCAATTGGAATCAGATTTATAGATTAAGGCATGAATGTACCGCAAATAAAATACATACCATCCACTGAAATATTTTAATTTTAGCAGAAAGAATGATGTATTCACAGCGGGCAAATATTGGCGAGTAAAATATATGATAGAGAATTGCAGTGCTTTGGAAATAAAATGCACGAGTCAACCTTACATAATCTGGAATTACCCAACACTTTCGGACTGTGACTACAATTTACCTATGCAAGTTTCCTGATTATCATGCTGTCTTCTCTGTTGCATTTTACTCTGTCTGTCTTTTTGTGACAATTTTTGTTGTCTCATTATATATATTTTTATTATTTAATAAAATGTATTAAAGACTTCTCTATAGATAAAGGCTAAAGGGATATTCATAAAGCAAAGGTCAGTTAACCTTCCTAAAGTAATATTACATAGACAGTAAGACAACCTTGCTTTCTAGGAGATGCAGGTCTACAGGATATGTGAAGATTAACAAAAAATATAACATTCAGTATATTTACCTTGCATGTTTTAGTTGATGTATTTCTTATGTTTGCCTCTTGTTAGAAAGGGGTAATTTGGGGATAATTGCTGCACAAGGCCTTAGGATAACTTGGAATGTGTGTTACTTGTTTGTGAGAAAAATTTTGAAGTTTCTCAATTTAAAATTTTGCTGTTGTCTTGTCAACTCAATGTAACTTAGTGTTACTACTACCTGATTCAAGAAAAAAACGAAGTGGGATAAATAAGCTTATAGTGCATTGTATGAAGCTTTAAGACCCAAAGTATTTGTTGAAGCCTGAATTTTATATTACCATGTTTGATTGAAAATCTAGAAATATATGGTAGCATTTTTTTCCTTGAGCTTTACTGTGTTATAAAAAGCCTTTAGATGATTTCTATTTTGAATCATTATGTTTCTGCAGTACAAGAAATGCTATAAAAGCACCTGATTGACATGATAGCATGGTTGAAATTGGAAAATGGTCTTGTTGAACCTCATTCAGAGATTATGTTTACATGGAATTTACTGGTCCAGTTTAAGTAGCTTCTCTTGATTCAGAGCTGTGGTAACCCTTTTTTGAATATTTATGTTGGTGCAGTATAGCTAAATAAGAAAATGCTATAAAATCACCTGATTGGCATGATAGCATTGTTGAAATTTGAAAATGGTCTTGTTAAACCTCCATCATAGGTTATATGGTTATATGAGTTTACTGGTCAGTTCAAGTTAGATTCACTTGACCTACACCTATGATAACCATCGCAAATAGTCAGTGCACAAATTCTGGAAGCAAATCAATTATTTACGCACAGCAGAAATTTAAATAACACAGAAGCCAAATGCCACTACACAACATAAGCTTTATTTTCATTCATCTACAATCTTTGAAATTCAATCTCCATGCACAGACTTGAGGGCCAAGAGCCAGTAAGACATGTTTCCTTTCAAATTTATGCCCAACTATACTTTTGGAACTATTGAAACTGTAGAAAACTTTGGAACGTTAAGAAGGCATTAAATAGTTAAATAAGCCACCTTTGATACTATACATGAGCTACCAGTTTTAGTTTTGGTTGGCAGTTTGACTTTTATATAATCCTAGACAAAACAAATTTGAGGCTATTTATGAGCTTCCATTTTTGGTTGGCAGTTTGACTTCCATATTTTCCTTCTCCAACAAATGTGAATCAGTGTTTCAGATCTTGACTCCATGTTGAACTATTTCAGTTCCGAAATAAAAATGTATTACATATCCTGGCAGCCAAAATTAACTTTGGCATTGGTTATGAAGGCACCATGCAGTGATTGTGAATCCAACTTCCACTTTAATGACTTATCAGGAATACTAAGTGTTGGAGTTGATATTCCTTTGAGAGGTCCCAACATGAATCCTGGACTGTTTATCTCTCTCTAAAGTAATGGTTATCAGAGTCTAGTAACTATCAGTCATACAAAGTGTTGGAGTTGATATTCCCCTGAGAGGTCCCAACATGAATCCTGGACCATTTATCTTTCTCCAAGGTAATGGTTATCAGAGTCAATATTGCCTCTGCAAGTGCCACACACTACCTCCCAACTACGAGGACACATGTGGATCTTCAACCCAACAGGAAAGGTTACAAATCACAATCGTTGAAAGAATGTAACCCATTCAAAACGTGATGCAACCACTGGTAGTGTTGAACAAAACCAGAATTCTATACAGCATATGACCTCTATAACTAAATCCTGATCACAATGTAAAAATTCTGAGCTCAGTTAATATCATTGGAGAATCTATCAAAATTTGTTTTTGGCCGTGAGGATTATCCATGAACCAGTGAGGCTCCTGTAACATTTTGGATACCATGACAACCCTGTTTACATTGATTCTTCAGTCAGAGGGCAACACCTCATGCGTGACAGATCATGACAGATCATTCTCAAGACGCATACTGATACTGTAGCTAGCAGAAATGGTTGGTCCTCGAAGGCATGGAGTGCAGTGGATAATCTATGTATAGTATATATGATTAGCTTTTTGTTCTGGCACTAATTACTGCTGCAGACCTGGAATGCCACCCTTCGGATTGGTGGAAAAATCCTGTTGTATGATTTAGGTTCTAGGGATTCTGGAATTTTCAAGGCTTATGTTTGTTTAACTTAAATGTTCATCATCTCTGTTAAATATATGCTGTATTTTATTTTAAACAATGTTTGGTCATAATGGTGTTTTAAGTTTGGTGGACTGTCAGTTCTGGTGCTAATATTTAAAGTGATTAGTAGCTATGGATGTAATTTTTGTATTGAATGGTCAGTGCACATGGTCCCCAATCTTATCAGTCAATATGTTTAATCTCTTAATTGACAGGAATTACCTTCGGGTATGTTTTATTGAAAGATTTGGTGAGTCAGCAAATGGTACTCCAAAACCTACCTCTTCTGGAATAGGAGAAGCAAAAATATCGGAAGAAGAAAAGAGGAAAGAAAGGGCTGAGAGGTTTGTTCTTCCAAAATTCAGGAATTTATTTTCTGTCTTCAGATTCCTGAGATTATGATGATGCTATTTTCCTTATCTTGTGTGTCTAATTTACCGTCAGCTTAATTTGCTTAATTTTTTTTTTCCAAAATTATGATATGCATTTGTTTTACTCCAGAATAATTGGAATCTGATAATGCCTAAATTATTAAACAGGAGTAAAGATAGTTATTTACTCCAAAGAAATATACTTTATACTAATATTGAGCTTTTCAACTAGAAATCGGGTTACAAAATTGAAAAAATGGTTCCTTTTATTCATGTTTCTAGAACAGAGAACATACCTAGCTGGTGGATTTGGGCATATTGGTGCTCATTGATGTCCTATGGCCAAAACACCAGAGTGGTGAATGGATTTCTAGCTCCTAGATGGGAGAAAGTATGTGTTATCATGTACTGATAGAGTGTCCTATAATCATAATCCCAGGAAAGAAATATTGAATATTTCCTTTCCTCTAAATATTTCATCTTTGTGCATCCTGTCAGTAACAGCTCCTTTGAAACACTTGGACGTGCTATCCTAGAATCTCATGGATTATTTGCTGAAGTTAAATTTTATTGGACTGGAATTGGAGCATTGATTGGGTTCTGTGCACTTTTCAACATTTTGTACACTGTTGCTTTAGCATGCCTCAACCATAAGTATGACATTCCACTATAAGGTTTGGTTTCCGCTACTATTTCTCTCACCTAAAATTATCTTAAGAGTGAGATATAATAATTTCTCCTCCAATTACAGCTTTAGTGAAATCACAGGCTGTTATATCTGAAGAGGTTATTGGAGAGAAGCAAGCAAACGGAGCTGGAGAAAGAAACCAATAAAAAAAACATCGTTCTGTTCAATTGACATCACAATGAAGGTCTAGTGGTAAGTCGAGCTCTCCAGAAATACTTTAGTAGTTCCCAATATTCAATCTACTACTCACAGATTAAAGTACAATGTAAATGGATATGGTGCTAATTGTAATTGATTAAAATATTTGATAGAGAATTAAATGAGAATATCTATTGCCCCAGTCATCCCTTCACGCCCCCTTCACGCCCCCTCACGCCCCCTTCACGTCCCCTCACGCCCCCTCGACCCCTCCAGATGGGGAAACGTCCCCCTTGACGTCCCCTCCAAATTTTCGAAAATTGGGAGCGTCAGGAAACGTCCCTTAGAAGTCCCCAAGACCCCGAATCGCGGGGGGGCGAGGATTCTAGACCCCTAGGGGGGGGGGGGACGAGTCCCCGTGTAACACTGATTTTTAGTCTCTGAGTTTTTCACTGCATCACATTCACTCAAATTAGCAATGACAGATTACGAAACTAAAGACATTGTAGAGCTAAAATTCATGTTCCAATAGAGTTCTACTATGCTTGGGTGTTAGATATTTAGTGATCAAATAATTAAGACTTGTAATAGCTCACCTTGTGGAAAAGTAAAGGTTCTATTGAAGTAGAAACTTTTTTAGTCTCTGATTTTTTCAGTGCATCACTTTCACTCAAATTAGCAATGACAGATTTGTCAAACTTCTTACAATCTGTCAATAATGAAACATTCAGATCCTGGACATTTTCAAGATTAAAAATATCAGTGCGAAGTGATTTCCTAATTTGTGATCCACTATTATGATAATGAGTGGCTTGTTCACATGCCTTTTCAACTTGTAAGTTGGCAAGAAGAAAAACATGCAGTGTCTGTGTTGCCACTTCCTCATAACCTGGGTAATTAGAAGTACATTTTATTACACAGAATGCACTTCCAACAGAAAAATGTTTTTCAAGTGATGTTTTTCATTTGTGTGGAGAAGAATGACCACCTTCTTTTAATTCACGTGCTTGTATTGCAGATAACGCTTTTTTTGGTGCACAATTAGCTTTACTTGGCTCAGTAATGTCTTTATTGTATAATATAGTACTCACTGAAGTTGTCTTAAGGGAAACAATGTAGCCTTGAAATATCCTCTGGTTCTTGAACTTCAGAGGCCATAAATCGAGTTGTTACACTGCCCATGTAAATTATCTCAGCTTTCTCCATATAAGAAGCTAGTTTATGGTTACATGTATGTGCCATATTTTCACTAGTCCATGGTAACATAGAAGACTCCTCTTCTCTTTGACTCAAGGTTGTTGATGACAACTTTGTAACACTTACCTGGGCATACTTAGGAGTTTTTTTTTTCCAAACACACTCATTATCGTTCACCATTTCCACATCTCTGACTGCAAACTCCTCTTCTATGACATTTTTATAAACAAATCTTGAATCTTTCAACAACTAATTATTTTCATTGTGCCTGTTAACTAGAATTTTGGTCAAAGATTTTCATTTGGTAAGCACATGAGCAGTCTAAATTGAGAGTTTAGAAGCATTTGCACAGATTCTGGAGTTGTTGCTTCTGACCATACATTTAAAGGTATCAAATTTCTTGATTTATATGTATTTGCACCTATTTAAAGGTCTCAAATTGCTTGATTTAAAGGTCTCCTCCTCATATGATGTACTATTTTGAATATTCTATTCTTTGCATATCAAACATTATAAAGCCTCTTGCACACTGTTCTCATCTCTTTTATTTGAACATAATTCCTATAATCATTGCATTCATGAAGAAAGCATATATTCATGTGAAACCCTGTCCAGCTGCTTCTCTTGGCTAATGCCATCACCTACATCCCATAGAGAATCTAACAATTGAATGTCGACTTGACCAAAGGCATTGCTTACTTCCTGCTGAGATTGAACAAGAGAATCAAAATCTCTCCTTCTAGGGGTCATAACTCTGTGCTTTGAACTTGAAGTTTGCCTCTTTTCCCTTCTCTTCTATCCCGAGACTCCAAAAAATTGTTGTAGCCCATCCTTTCTGTCTCCTCTTCCCATTGAAATTTCAAAAGCACTTCATCCTCGCCCTTATATGCTCCTTTAGTTTGAAATCCAAAATCATCATTTCCACTATTCTTGTTTTCCGTATTTACTTCTGTTGAATCTGTATTTTGTGCTAGGTTATGAGTATATTGTTTTAAATTATTCACTTCAGAACAGAGACCAATCATAGGAATATTTTTATTTTGTGCAGGCCTGCAATCCATGACTGAGGACGAATTGACAGCAAACAATAAACCACATTGCTCAGAGGCATTCAAAAAAATTGGCATATCTTTGGTGTTTTTTCTAAATTCACCCGATTGTTCAGACGTTGGCTGATTCTTCTTACTTGTGTTTTCAAACCCATCTCCCAAAATATATAGCCATCTAGAAGGTAATGACTCTTTGAGCCCTTCGAAAATACACCACATAATAATCTCTACCCAATTGTTTGAGCTGCTTATCAACTCACCAATGTCTGGTCCAAACAAGTTTCCTTCGAGGATCAAATTAATCTCCTCTTTTCAAATAGAGTTTAGAAGCATTTTCACAGATTCTGGAGTTTTTGCTTCTGACCATACATTTAAAGGTCTCAAATTGTTTGATTTAAAGGTCTCCTCCTCATATGATGTGTATTATTTTGAATATTCTATTCTTTGCATATCAAACATTATAAAGCCTCTTGCACACTGTTCTCATCTCTTTTATTTGAACATAATTCCAATAATCATTGCATTCATGAAGAAAGGATATATTCATGTGAAACCCTGTCCAGCTGCTTCTCTTGGCTAATGCCATCACCTACATCCCATAGAGAATCCGACAATTGAATGTCGACTTGACTAAAGGCATTGCTTACTTCCTGCTGAGATTGAACAAGAGAATCAAAATCTCTCCTTCCAGGGGTCATTACTCTGTGCTTTGAACTTGAAGTTTGCCTCTTTTCCCTTCTCTTCTATCTCGAGACTCCAAAAACTTGCTGCAGCCCATCCTTTCTGTCTCCTCTGCCCACTGAAATTTCAAAAGCACTTCATCCTTGCCCTTATATGCTCCTTCAGTTTGAAATCCAAAATCATCATTTCCACTATTCTTGTTTTCCGTATTTACTTCTGTTGAATCTGTATTTTGTGCTAGGTTATGAGTATATTTTTTTAAATTATTCACTTCAGAACAGACACCAATCATAAGAATATTCTTATTTTTTGCAGGCCTGCAATCCATGACTGAGGAGGAATTGACAGCAAACAATAAACCACATTGCTCAGAGGCATTCAACAAAATTGGTAGATCTTTGGTGTTTTATCTCAAATTCACCCGACTGTTCAGACGCTGGCTGATTCTTCTTACCTGTATTTTCAAACCCATCTCCCAAAATATATAGCCATCTAGAAGGTAATGACTCTTTGATCCCTTTGAAAATACACCACATAGTAGTCTCTTCCCAATTGTTTGAGCTGCTTATCAACTCACCAATGTCTGGTCCAAACAAGTTTCCTTCAAGGATCAAATTAATTTCCTCTTTTAAAATAGAGTTTAGAAGCATTTGCACAGATTTTGGAGTTGTTGCTTCTGACCATACATTTAAAGGTCTCAAATTGCTTGATTTATATGTATTTGCACCCATTTGAACTGAAAGCTATATTGTGCAAAGTTGTTTCAAGCTCAAAAGTATTATCCTGCCTATAGAAGCCTGAACCCCAATAATCTTTGCAGTGGCCACTTTCACCAAGTAGAATATGTGCTTCATCAACATCATCAAACCTCAAACCTCAATTTCCCTTCCAAGTTTTTCTCTATAACAATTTTTGTGAGTCCTGCTTGCCGGACACTAGTTACAAACTTTCTTTCACTTGAAAATTCACAACAATTGAATTTAAATTAGCCTCACATGGGTTGTATTTCATTTTTAGTATATTTCGCTTGATTATTTATTTATACAATCTCCCCACTTCTCTTATCCATGTTCCGGAGTTCCTTTGCACCTCTTGGTGCAATTGCTAGTTATAAGAATATTTAAGATTCTAGGTCTATCGATCTGAAATGGATATTGCAATATAAATCTGAAGGATTCATGAGATTACTTCATGTTTGATCAGATTTTTTTAATGATAAATGTTATCTTGCAGGAAAATTTCAAAATTTGAAGTCATTAATTCAGTAGATTGATGCAAATCCATACGCCGATGCGATGTATATGATGGCAATTTCATTTTTTTACAATTACTTTTAGTTTAATTATATCATTTAGCTCGATGCTTTCCATATATTCAACTAAACCTTTGTTGCTTAACAAGACTTTGTCATTTCCATGTTTTAGTGAAATTGTTTATGGTTTGATACTTTCATACAACCTCTATCAAGTTACATGCACCCTAATTAGAAAAAACAAGAGAATTTTGCTTGCCATGACTATGTTTCTTTGTCATTGTTGACTTAAGAAAGTCTTTTAGCTAAGAAACTAGTTTCAAGGTTATGGCATAATTTGTCATATAAATTGAACATAATTTATATCCAAAATGTTAACTTGTAAACTATTTAGCTGGTTTTAGGATTTCCATTTACAATCTACTTCAGTTTGAACTTTGAACAAGTTGTTCCATAGACTTGAATATTAAGAGATTTTGGTGTAAGGATTAAAAATTAGCCCGTAAGGCCTCTCAATTATTCATTTATTTTATCTAATATAACATTTACTATTAAATTAGAACCACTCGGCACAAATACGTCATAGATCAAGATCATACTTTGTAGAGTGTCGTAGAATAAAAATAGGAGCAAGGACATTGAGTTCTTTCGGTTTTCCTGGTTCTTATTCCTTTGGTGTATCTTTGCACCTTTAGGGGCAATTGCTAGTTTAATGTCTAATTCTTTAAAGGGTGCTAGCTCAATGGAAGAGCACCTGCTTTACAAGCAGGAGGTTGGTGGTTCGATTCCATCGTGCCCTGATATTCATATATAGGGAATGACGAAGATCAGTTTTTGGTGACGGATGCTCTTTTGAACATCACCAATGAGCTTATGGTGACATTTTTCGACCCTCACCAAAATATGAAATGGTGACGGTCAACGAACGCCACCATATATACGCATCAATAGTGACGACCATTAAAGGTCCGTCACCATAAATCGTTGTTGTTTATCTTAAATGGTGAGGGCCATTGTTTGTCATTATAGTCATTTTTCGTGACGGACCTTGATGTCACCAATGCGTTTATGGTGACGGTCAATGAACGTCGCTATATATATGCACCAATAGTGACGGCCATGAAAGGTCCATCACAAAAAATCATTGCTGTTCATATGAAATGGTGACGGTCACTATCTTTCATTATAATTAATATTCGTGACGGACCTTGACTGTCACTACAACACATACTTTCGGCGACACCACCTTTGGTGACGTTCAGTTTTTTGGTGACGGAGGCTATTGTCCGTCACCATTGCTCATATGAAATGGTGATGGTCAATATCCGTCACTATAAATCATTATTGGTGACGGACCTTGAATGTCACCACAACACCTATACTTTTGGTGACGCCACCTTTGGTGACATTCAATTTTTTGGTAACGGAGGCTATTGTCCGCCACCATTGCTCATATGCAATGGTGACGGTCACTATCTGTCACTATAAATCATTATTGGTGACGGCCTTTGAATGTCACCACAACACCTATACTTTCGGCGATGCCACCTTTGGTGACGTTCAATTTTTGGTGACGAAGGCTCTTTTGACCCTCACCAATGAGCTTATGGTGACCATTTTCGCCCCTCACCAATGTCTTTTTTTCTTGTAGTGTGGTAACTTACTAGGGATGTAATAAGGGCATAAGGGACCCTTAGAGTTGATGATATGATATTGATGGTGGTGATTTAATGTAATGTGGACGAAATCGAGTATTCTAATTATTAAATAAGGCCCAAATGGTCGCTAGCATTCAATTAATGTAACATGGTTAATTGATTAATAAAGGAGCCACTAGTAGTTAGGTTTAAGGGTAGTAAAAACTATTTATATAGTTAGAGAAACAGATACTAGTTTATGATTGATTATCATTGCATTGTAACTTGAATCATTTGGAGGTTTCCCCATCAAAAGGCATGTGAATATTGCCGTTCTTCTAGAATATTAATAAAATGTTTTTTAAACTTGTTAAGGATCATCTAGTTAATACAATTTGAATAATATTATACGATAAGAATCATAACAAGTGGTATTAGAGCACTTTATCAAGCTAAGGGTACCTTTTTTTCGAAAAATTTCCTTGTGGTAGTTTTTTTGTCTTCCCCGAATAAATATTTTGTAGTTGGAAAACTAAATCCAGTGGAAGTAAATTGATTGTTCCAGTTTTGAATGGAGGTTGTAATAATGATTCTAAAATGTATCATTGAATTTACAACCATTTCAATTTTCACCCTTGAAACCTTTGTGGAAAACTTTTGTGACAATTTTCTAATGATTTTTTAATTGGATTCTAGTCATACCAACACCCCCAAAAGCAAAGTGGTAATGTCAATTATAAATTGGGACGATACTAATGATAATGATCAATATTAAGGAAGTTCAAATCATTTTAGAATAATTAGCTTAAGAATTTAGCCCTACAAAAAGGATCCATTGAATATAACCTTCTCTTATTTATATTTTGAAATTATATCTCATACTTTGAGTGGAATATTGTATTTAAAATGGATAAATTAGTAATAGAGTCTTGAATTAATCAACTTGAGTCATAACACTTGCATTTTTGGTATATTAAAGAGTTCTCCTAATCTCACTAGATATTGATAAAAATCTCTCAAAATATTTTTGTTGAACCCCTCTCAATACATATTTATAATTAAAAAAATTCCCTATTTTTAACAAATACAAATTTTAATACTTTCCAATACTTATAATTACCCACTATTCCCAATCTGTACAATATATTGACTCCATTTTCATAATTTCAAACCAAATTTATAAATAAATATACTAAGATATTGGTTGACAAAATGAAAACCCATATTATTAATATCCATGCTTGATGAATATCTAAATTTATCTTAAAAATATTTGAAATAATCCCTCACAATTTTTATTGACAATGTTATCGACTTTAGAGAACACATGAAGAAGTGGTTACTTTGAAATAATTTATGAGGAAGACCAACATTATTTAAACCTTGAAGTAATATGTACGAAAATCATTACTTCTAGATTTATATGAGTATAACAATTGCAAAAAGTATATCTTCTCCTATTCCACGTGATAATGCATTTGAAGTGAACTTCAAGAAGGGAGTGTTATATATGCCTAGTTACACCTTAATTTACCGAAAAGGATTCACTGGTTCAGGTTGTTCATATGGAGTAAGAGAAGGATCTATTTATGGATTCAACAATTTAACCGATTCTATTGATTCATAACGGATAGTAGTGGACATGTTTGATGGATTGCGTGTTTTATTACTGTGAACTCTGACGATTCCATTCCTGTATGAGTTTATATGGCTTAATCATGTTGTCCATTTTAGTTTACCTGATAATCCTTATAAAAGAAACTTTGGAATGTGGATAAATTTTTTCATTCAGAGAAAGGTTTATTTTATAGCTTCGTATTAAGGCTATGGGTTAGTATGCTGGTTCTCAATTTGGATTTGACACATGTCTTCTTAAAATAGAAATAAAATGTTTTTTAAATAGAAAACAAATGTTCTCTTCAAAAAATGATATACATGTTTAAATTAGAAGTAAAAAAACTTGTGAGTAAAATGTTTCAAAAATATTTTAACAAGTTATTTAAATAAAATATATACAAAAAATGTTAGAAGAATTTTTTTAATGTCGTATATAATAAAATATCCAATGTGAAGTATGAATGAAATACTTTAATATGTGTATACTTAAAAATATGTTAACCACAAAAAAAACCATTTTAATGTAGGTTGATAAAATGACTCAATCCACATGTTATGTAAAATATGTTATGTATTGTTTCAAAAAATGATATATATCATATAAAAAGGATTAAAACATTTGAAGTGGTTTCATATTTTATAATTTAACCCCTTTTTTAGATATATGGATTTTTGTTAAAATCTAACCATATTTTTTTGACATAAAATTTAAGTGATGTAAAATTTAAACAATATAATATTCATAGCATTTAAAAATATAATTTAAATAAGAAAAAATTACAAATTATTTTTTGTCTTCTAAAATATATTTAGATCCAAAAAAAAATTAATTCTAGTCACTCCTATTAAATCTGTACTTAAATTAAACCTATGTGAATTATAAACCGAAAAAAACAAGAGTCTTATCCCGACCGGACCGTAACATACTTCATTTGTAGTATACGCATTAAGAGAAACACTATTGGAACAGGTGAAATGACGCATAAATACTTATATTAATATTGGGAACAAACAAGTTCTATAATAATGTGAAGCGATATAAAAATAGGTAAAACGTTAGCTGATTGCCCTATGAAATTTATGGAAATTTCTAAATCTATTATTTATAGATATATGGTAAATGATTGAGTTTGTATTACGCAGAAAATTAATTACATTAATGTTAGGAAATATAGTATATATATAACATAATTTTGTAATAGTGTTATTTGATTTAATACTTACGGACAAATACAGTTCTTGTAACATAAAATGGCGTAAATTTATTATTTATGGTATATGATAAATGATTGATTTCCATAATGCTGAAAATATTTAAATGAGTGTTGGGAATATAGTAACTTTATAATTATATGAATAAATTCAATAGATAGTGATAAACTTGTAGAATGCTTATATTATATTATATAATATATATATAGGTTTTTGAATATATAAGTTTTGGAATGACTTCAAATTCAAGAATGAGGCTTACAATTATGATAACAAAGTTTGTTGTTTTATCTGTGGAAATTGAATTTGGGTATTGAAAATATTAAATAATTTAATTAATTACTTAAAGTAAATTTAATTAATTATATACATGAAATTTATGAAAATTTACTAAATTAATTATTTATTATTATAAATTAAATGACTGATTTTCTATCATATACCCAAATAACTAAAAAAAAAATACAAAGAAAACACTGTTATAATAATGTGATGGGATTTTATAATTTGTGAGAGGATTTTATACTTTGTGACTAATCCTGAAGTATGAATCTATCATTTATGGTTATATGGTAAATGATTGGCTTCATTTCATGCCGAAAAATATCATTTAGTAATTAATTACAGATGTTTCAGTGATTATATCATAAAACTTGTATATACGATAAAAGATTGACTTTAGATAATGTAGACAAATATTTACATTAAAATTGGAGAATAAAAGAATTGTGTAATAATATAAGGATAATTAATACTTAATAAAAAATGTCTCAGTACTTGTAATATAAGTTATGTAATTTTGTTGGATATATTATTTCTAATGTATATTTATAGTTATAAAGTAAATTATTGAATTTGAATTAAGTATATAAATATTTACATTAATGTCAAATATTTATATTAATGTTAGATAATATAGTACAATAATGTAAGGTGATTTGATATTTTAGTGAAAAATGTTAGAGTGTTGGTGTAACATATCAAATCTTTTACATCACTCTTACGAAAATTTAAGAAAGTGTTGGTATGGAATTTTATATTTTTTTTGGCAATTAAAACTCTATTTTTGATGTCATCATTTTTACTTGTTTAGATTTATACAAGAATACAAATTTCATTTTAGTTCTAATTCAGAGAATAAAGTTATGGGACTCAAAATATTTGTACGAGTCCCACATTACTAAGTCTATACATTTTTTATGTGGCAAGTGACATGGCACTCCAAATCATCCTTTCACTTTAAGTTGGTGGTTAGTTAGCACGAGGGAAATGTGACCCCTCCATGTCATCCCCTAGATACATGTACCTTAATAATTATTCTATTTATCATGTATTTATTCCTCGACATATATTGATTTACCCATTTTATAAAGTGCTTTTTTTTCATCTATAACTTATGGCTCTAGCGTGTGGCTAAGAAGTTGTGACCTAAGAATATCTAGGCTACTAAAATCACCTGATGATCGCCTCCAACTTTGACCACAACAAATCCTAACATGGTTGGGTTAATACCCATAGGATTAGAAACTTGAAACCTCAACACAAGAAATTCCTTGAGAATGCAACATGCTATCATTTATTTTATTTCCTATAAGTACCCCTTTTATAAATTTATCTCTCTCTCAGTCTCTCTCTCTCTCTCTCTCTCTCTCACACACACACACACACACACACACACACACACACACACATACAAAAACATAAAAAAATATTATATATGAACTTAGATGCATCTAAAATTTGTATATATCAAGAACCGAAATGGATCAAATATCTCAAGGTGCAAATTTCATTTCTAGTGATAAGCTTGAGCATATGTTTGCACCTCTAGATATTAGTCTTGTGAGCTACACAAAATTTGTCTAACATATGATTAATGTAATAGTTTCAAATATTTTAAATATGTCTAAGATTAATCTAATGAATTCATTCTATGCTATATCGCATGCTCAATATCCCTATATTTATATAAACACTTGAATTATAGCATATGAATCCCCATAACATACATATTTGAACATGATATAATCGATAAATCATGTTACAAAATTTTCAATCTGCAATTTTCATATCAATGAGAGTTATAGTTTTAGCTTGGGCATATATATTTTTTAAACATGTTTTTTTTAATATGATTTTCTTTTGCATATTGGACTATGCCTAAGTTTATTGAATATTGTTTTATTTGTTGATACGTTCTTTGTTATTCATCCTTTTGTTTCCTCTATTCTTCATGTTCTTCAATTTTTATATGCTCTACATTTTTTTGTCAATTTCCTATTCATTATGCATTTTCATGAATTATGTATTCTTGACACTATTCATTTGTAATATGTTGTTCCCTTCTTTGTTGATACAATCTTTGATATTATTTTCGTCATTCTATTTTTTCCTTCATCTGTTGTTGTTGTTTAGTTGTCATTTGTTGTCACTATCATTGTTGATCTTCTCTTTCCTTCTCCCTTTGTTGTTGAATCTCATCAATAATTCTCATTTCTTATGCCTTTCTCTGTTGATTTTCTATTTTTTGTTCATTTCTATTTAATATTCACATAGGATGATGATTAATATGGATCTAGTCTCTTTCTTGTTGATTTCTATTTAGTACAGATCTAGGTTGATTATTACTTTAATACATAAATCAATACTCGATATCAATAATACTTTGTGCATACACTAAAATCAATGCATGCTATTAATTTCATTAAATTTAAAACAATGCACATCATCCATCTATTTATATCATATCAAAAATTAACATCTACACTAAAATTAATGCATCCTCAATTGTCATTTCTTGTGCCTTTCTCTATCAACTTTTTCTTTGTCGTTCACTTCTATTTAAGATGTGTCTAGACTAGTGACTAAGATTTATCTAGGCTCTTTGTTGTTCATTTTGATTTAATATGGATCTCTGATGATGATTACTCTAACACATGAATTATTGCACGTCATTAATAATTAATGTGACACACTAAAATCAATGCACAATATTAATATAATTACTTTGAAAGCAATGCATATTTTTCATCTAGTTACATCAAATCATAATAACATCTACACTGAAGTTAATGCATCTAGTGAAAATAATCAAATAGGACTACAAATAAACATTTATGTTAAAATCAATGCATCAAGTGTAACCAATTAAATAGTATTTTAAATCAACATCTACACAGAAATCAATGCATCAAGTGCAATCAATCAAATAACATTAGAAATAAAAATCTACGCTGAAATCCATGCTTCTATTTTGGTAATGAAAAGAAAATTTTTAATTTCAAAATAATCTAAACTTGAGTTAGGGTGTAGCTTTTTTATTGGTTCATTGTACTGAAGATTGATACTAGATACATGCATGGAAAACCCACCCCTGTCTAGGTGATTCACTTATATTTCATGTAGAAGTGGCTCCTAAGGAGAAAGCATGTCAATATCGATGGGAATGGAACCTGGGTTAGGAGGATAATAATAATTTCTCCCTACCGCTCAGGCTACACCCACTTGAAAAGTTAGGACCTTACATATGTCTTTACCACATTAATTTATTGAAATTTCAACAATTTTTGGTATCTTGGTTTTTATCTCATTTTGAAACCTTTTTATATTTCTAATTCCAACTTATTTTACCTTTTGTTAAATCCTTACTTCCTCTTTCTCTATGGTTAATAATGTTTAGTATGATATAATATTACATAATATAAAACATTATGTTATATAATATTATGTTAAACACTATATAATATTTATTTTAGACATTATAATATTATAATACTATTTCTAATATAATACAATATTATTATTTTTTTAAATGTAATTAGAAAATTTGTATTAATTAAATAATATGTACCTAGATAAAAAATGTGCATCAGGAGATACATGATAATTTTCTTCTATCTTCAGCATCATCTATAGACTCTTGAACTAAAATTGTCCTCTGAAGAGGAATACAAATGATACTAAGCATATAAGAGTCTCTGTAGGTGAATGCCTTCCAATATAGAGCATAAATTTAACCCAAGTTGTAATATATATAATTCACTTCAAAATATAATCCTTGATTACAATATATTTTCCAAGGTCGACTTGATATTTCAAGTGTGAACACTTAACATTATAGCTTCTAGAACTGACTGAATATTTCATATTTAAGGCTAAAATCTTGACGAGATATATCAATATTTAACATATTTATGGAGGAGTTTGATTTCTTCCTCATGTTTATCCAATTGTCCTTTAGCTTGAAGCCAAAGGTTAATGGTTGTGGAGGAAGATCCATAGCTCAATGGTTATGGAGGAAGAGGCGATTTGTTCATTAGCTTGTATCATTAACATAATATTCATGTTTAATCCAATAAGGGATGGAAGACAATCTTTATTGACCATTAACCATCAACTCTCCAAATTCAAATTGCAAACTCAGTTATCACTTTCACCTTCTTCCTTCTTATTATCGCTTAGAATGTGTTTGAAACTCATCTTTGGGATATCATTTTATACCTTTTAATCTAATTGAGGATATTATTCTAAATTATGTGCAGAGGGGAATCTCCTTTGAACAAATATTGAATTATTTAAAAGGAGTCACCTAACACAATGAGATAAGAGACCTAAAATTATTTTTCGAGAACAATTCAGTGGACTAAACCATAGGCTTCTATCTCATAATTTGTTGTCTTCTCCAATTACCATGAATACTCTAAAATATGTATTTCTCTAAGGCCATAAATGTCCCCTCCCCACCACCCCTAATATTCTATAATATTGCAATATTAATATTTTGTATCATAATATTATATTATATTAAATCTCCCTATCTTAACACACTAATACCTAAGCTTGCAGTCATCTCCCAAGTCACAATAAGGTAAAATTTGACATAAATGTCTAAATAGATTCTTAATGGCATAAAATGGAATATTTATGACTCTACTAATGAGCTTTGGGCTAATACAACCTACATATTAGAAACACTCTTCTCATATACCAATGTATAGGCCAATAATGGTAGAACATAAGGGATACTCTTTCTTGCCTCTGATAGTGCATTTAATTTCTTTTGAGAAACACTAAATGGTCCTAAACATGCCAATAAAATTCTCATGCATCCTTTTCACAAGAACCCTCAACTCAATAGGAACCATTACCTCTTTCAAACTCTTCCACAATATTTTCAAAATAATATCAAAATAATTTCTAAACTGAACAAAATAGTAGGAGGGATTACTTTTATTATTATAACATTCTTCTACAATTATATTGATAGGCATAATTTTAAAAAAAAAATAATGATATCTCCTCGACCTAGGTAGACATTTATAGCTACTAACCTCTTCCACTATCTCACGTTTTCTATATCTTCTTAGCAAATTTTCTATGATTTTTGGGTCCCAAGCTTATGGGGTTGTCTTGAGGAGTAATCAATGTTTTCTATAAATATGTGGGGCTAGGGGTTTTCATGGAAAGTTTTTTCCCAAGTCAAAATTTGTAACCCTTGGATAGTTCTTTCCAATGATCTATCGTGCACCCCAAATAGGTATTGTATGCAAATGTTGTGCCCCTAGGAAGATACTGTAGCAATTAAGTACCCAGAGGACCATATACATTTTGGTGTTTGATTTTCTAGCATTAGGATTTTGGACCTCTAGGGTTATTTATTTATGTTAAAAGGTCATTGTTTCAACCTCTTGTACTAGCTTTTGTGAATGCATGTAACTACCATATTTCTCTCTTCAGAGATAGCTACCATCATTCTAGCCAATTTATGTCCTAAAATATTTTTCTATTTCATTTACTAATAGAAGTTAGGTTTTCACCATATTATTATATATTTTAATATATTCTTTATGTGTGTTCTATTTTCTTTCTTTCATTTCATTTCATTCTTTTTATAACTCAGACCAGTGGTATTGGAGTAATTTTCTCCTCTTTGTTACTCAATGTATGTTTACGATGAGGTCAGGGTAGAGAGGGTTGGGTCTTAAGCTGTTTTTTTTGGGAATCATTTCTCTTCTGAACCCAAGTAGACTCCCATGGAAGAACAAAAGAGAGAATATAGAGAAGGATATCTAGTCAAGTTTATAATCTAGAAGGAACTTACTATTCAGGCCTTGAAAAATTGGTGCAACAACATATGGGAAAAACACAGGATCAGGGACATGAAAATCATCCCTTATCCGTTTGGTATGGTGGCTCTGACTGAATTTATAGGACCAATTTCTCACTGATATATATTGGGTGAATGGATGGTATTATAATTGATTGTAACTTGGTAGATGGGAGTGATAACAAGATTGAAGAAAATAAATATACCTATCTATATGTATATCTATCCCAGGATGAATTATTATCTGTGTGATTTGTGATTTATAAATATGATCTTTTAGTGAATGAAAATAAAGATTATAAAAAAAATTCGAGATATTAAACAAATTGAAATAATTGATTTAATTAAATAGTTAATTAAATCAATTGGATAAGAGTATATCAAATATGCTCATTGTGTGTATTAAATATGTACCAAAATATATCAATTTAACATGTTCAAAAGTGAATTAATTCTTGATTCTTTTCAAAATGATACAAAAAAAAAAAAACACCATAAGAAAAATTAACCTTTTCTTATTTGGAATAGAAAATTAACATATAGGATAAAAGTACCATGTATACACTAACTCTACTTGTTTGAAAAACAGTATTTGTTCCAACCCTTCCTATTAAGAAAACTTTAAGAGTACAAAAGTGTGACTTCCATAAAGTCTTCCTTTCAAATGTTCAGGACCCCTTCTTAAAAGACATGAAGGGGTTTATATAATAAAATAGAAATTCTTAAAAATATTAATTACAATAAAATTTGAGGAGGTTTAAAAAATTATCCTTAAAATAAGTATAAAGAGAACATAAACTGAATTTAATGTAGTGACTTTCTTGAAGGTTGCACTGATGTCTCATCAGCCATCTGTTCCTTCAGTTGATGGATGTTAAGAATAATCTTAACCTCAGGAGGTTTCCTTGGCCTGATGCACAGATTCTGAGTGAAAATCACATCTAAAAGTAGAGGCAACATAGAGGGATAGGTATCTGTAGCACAGTCGAACATGAGCCATTGGCCGTGTGGCTTTACCAAGTACATCCAGTACTTATCCCAATCTATATTTTCCAACTTTATGATGCTTTCCTCTTTGATCTTGGAGACTTATTTCCATTGAATTATCAAATATTTAAAAATAAGAGGAGAACTAGTAGGGTATCTATAAATAATATTGAAAACGATGAGATTCTAACTGATTTCTTAAACAATAGTATTAGCCACAACTCTAGGTCTTTAGATGGCCCTTTCACCATGTTTCAATTCTATGTCCCATTTAGTAAATAAGATTTCCTTTTTGGAGTCGTCAATCCTAGGAATATTAGCCTTTCAGCCATTAATAGTATCTTTCCAGGTGACATACTATGACACATTATCGTTGATTTCATGGAAGCTGATTCTCTTGCCTACTATTTGAATCATTATTTAATAACTTTGCTTACATAATTAAATGATATTTTACAACTTTTGAAAAAAAATCACTTGTTGTTGTGCCACTAGGGTATTCAATTTCAATGCTTATTTCCTAAATTCATCTATTTTTGGATTATTTCTTAATTGATCGACAGTAAACTACAATTGATGAATTTGCATCTCCTTAGCACCCATTTCAGTTTGGTGTTGTAACTTCAATTGATAAATGCTCTCTTGGAGTTGTGATACCTGTACCTATAGTTGCTGGTTGAATTTTGGAGGCCTTATCTATAGAAGCAGATGCATAGGCACCTCTAAAATGGGCTAGAAGAGTTAGATCCTGAGAAGGATCTACTTGTGAATCTTTCCAGACTACCTCCATTGGAATATCTCTTAGAGAAAGGAGTTGAGATTGCTTTGTCCTCCTTATTTTTGTTGTTGATAATGGTTTATGTTTATGACTATAGAATATATCCAAAGGATGGATTTCCTCAATTTTGAGTAAAATTTCTATAGTAGGGAAGGCTGGGATGAATTCCACTTGTTATGTGGTAACTAACTTGTTAGGTGGCCCAACAGTAAATGGGTCCTCACTTTTGCTTTAAGGTGTTTGCACTATTTTTTGATGACCAATAATCATAAATTCTTACTCTCCTTAGAGTTTTTTATTAATATCCTTCCAGATGTCATTCAAATTACTCGATAAATATAAATCCATGGTTTGAACTTCAACATATTTAGCCTCTTCAGTTTTACTAAGGAGCTTAGTATCATGAGGTGCCTATTATTTTTCATGTTCCTTCTGTGTTGTGGGTTGGGATACTTCTAGAATTTTCAAAGATATTGATCAGAATCTGAATGTTGGTTTTGCTGTGCTAATTTCACCCTCATAATTATAAAAAAAAATCTGATATTTTGCTTCATGTGCATAGGTTTCTTGAGGTGTTTGTGAGTGTTAAACATGTAAATGTACTGATTTTTATATTAAATTCATGAGAAATTTAAACATTAAAACATAATTCTCAATAGAAGGAACAAAATTTACATCAAACCATCAAATGATCCATTAACACAATATTTTTATGAAGGAGTTCACCCCTCTTGGGCTACATCTCCTTCATCTAGCTTCCATGGTTTGGGCCTTTGCATTAGCTCAAATTTGAAAATCGTGTTGTGTAATATCATCTATTTCTCCTCAAACCTACTTCAATTTGTTCAGAATGTCCAAATCATCTAGAATAGACTCTTATTTCTCCCAATTTGGTCGAATTTTGCAAAATTTATCGCCTTCTCAATCCTGGCCTAGGAAACCCCACTAAATTTGGAGATAACTATAGTTAGGGAAGCTAAATTTGGGGACAACGCAAAATTTGGGGGCTCTGAAATTTTAGCCACCATATTAAACTCTGGTTTAATTAATTATAAACTTGGATTAACATTGAGATAAGCCACATTTTAGGCATAAATCACACTCTACAAAATCCCATTTAAAAATTAGATTAACGCAAATTAACTATGTTTATGGGTTATTAAAACCCACTTAAACTTTAACCCTATGCATTTGTATAAGTCCACTCCTGGTCTTCCGCACGTGGTCCTGTGGTGAGGGAGGTGGCCCGTGGGGCTGGCCCCCTCCTTACACTTGCCATTCATACCATTCAAATTGAAATATGATCCATGACCCACTATTATTAAGAACTATTGTAGTGGTCCAGCAGTAAGATGGGAGAATAGTGTGGGGGAGGTCATGGGGTTGATCCCCGACCTCTACCCTTTGACCAACATATATTTCTCTCCACCATTTATCATAAAGTTTAAACCTTACGGATATTTCACCATATGAAACATTAATCTGCCACCATATGTAATATTTAATACTTTCCATATATATATAATCCACCGACTATACCATATACTTTAAAAATAAAATCGGCCCATGACATTTGATCTTAATATATAAAATTCGACCATAGTTAAAATTTCAACCTTGGAAGGGGCCATGTGGTGGCCTCCAGACTAGCCATGTGTCCCAATACCATTGGTTCTATCCCAAACCAATTAGAATGCAACAATTCAACCACATAAACAACTAACCACAGATTGACACTTGGTCTAGTGTCATTCGGCGAAAATGAAGGAATATTCCTAGAATATCCTTCTTTTTTTACTAGGCTTCAATGTTACCATTCTGTCCTTTTTTTGAAATTTTTTTAGTTGTTTAGGAATATGAATAGTAGGCTCTATCTTCCTCATCTGGAGTCGGTTTTTATGAAATTAATTCCTCCGAATTCCTGGTGACGAGCTCTTCATTGTCATTCATTTTCCAATCAATACCGAGAACTTCCATTTTTGAGCTTTAACAATGAGCACCTAATCATTCCTCCCCACTAGAAGCATTTTCCACCCAAAAAATCTCTTTGATTACTAAACATGTGGATGAGGGTACAATTATCTCACCCTTCTAGTCTCAAACTACTGAAATTTTCCCATTTTCATCAACTTGAGATTTTCACAAAGACTATGATTTTTCCTTGACTCTTGCCACTTTCTCTTGCTATTGTAGACATCGCCATGCCGAAATTTACCATAGTTTTTACAATAGTGAGTTTTTTTTATAAGAAACAAACTGGTTCCCACCTCGGTCATCAATCAAATGACTCACCTTGCACACTATTGTCATGGCAATTCTGAGCGTCTCCTTCTTTGTACTTGTGTCAACTCTTGACCAAGTATTTTCGCCATTGCCATGTACCTTTTGGAAACCAAAAAGAAGCACTTGTGGAGCCTGTGCCTTCTTTTTCAAATTTATTTGGCACTTTCTCTTTGAATTTTTCACTTTCTTGCACCAACATCTTGTTTCCAACACTGTTCAACACTGATGCTGACTGCTACAAATATTTTACATATTTTTCACCTCCTTTCAAAGGAAAATGGTTAGAGTACTAAAACATCTCATTATAAGCATAAGAAACTTTAATGAAATCAAAATTTTCATTCTATGCATCTTTTTGAAAGGTTTCATTCAAAACATATCTATGTTTGACCATTAACCAAGTCAAATTTTGACTTGCATTCACTATCCTCTTCATTTCTCCTTCATGTATAAGAGACAAACTCATTTTCTTGTTATGCACTCTAACTATGTAGTCAATTACATCTTTAAACAAGGGATACTTATTCTCATGGTGATGAGATACAACTTTCCTATCATAATGATAAGGACTTCCCAAAACAATACCTGAAATCTCAAGCGACACCACATCAAGTTCAACTTCATAAAGAATGTTCGAATCGATGGAAAACATTAGTATGAACCTCCTTGTTACCTACAAGTTTGCATTCTTGCATATCCACCTTAAAGGATAAAGTCTTGGATTTCTAACAGTTCCAAGGTTTAGCCTCTTCCCTAATTATTTGGAAATCAAATTAGCTTGAGACCAATTATCAAACAATGTGTCTATCTTGGTATTGTTAGAAACAACTATAATATGGAAAAGTTCAATTCTTGTATCTTCATCTTGAGTTACATTGGAACAACTTTAAGAACTAGTGCTTTCTATGTTCTTACCTTTCAAACCAATTGTTGTAATATTGGTTTGATATCCTAAATCTAAACATAAGTCATGTTCAATTATTGCAATAGTTTTCCCCTTTTCTTTGGCTTTCATTTTGTTTGGCTTCAACTCTGGTTGAAGTTACCAACAATGGTCTTCATCATGACCATTATTCGAACAATGTTTACATGTGAGTCTTTCTTTCTCTTTTTTGATAGAGCTATTTCTCTTTCCCCTTCCATTAAAATTTCTCTTTCATTTACCCTCATACTCAAAGAAACTATCACTTTTATCATGTACATTTTGTTTCCCTCTTGCTTCTAAATTTGTGGCTTGAATGCAAACCTCATCTAAGTTTGTGGTATTGAACATTAAAATAGTGTGCCTAAGTTAACTATGCAAACCCCCAATATACTTCAACAAATTTCCTTCAGAATACAAAATAATACCCAAAATAAGAGCTCTTGTCCTAAATTCATGAGTATAATATTGCACACTTTTCCCATTCAATACTCTAAAATTCTGCCAGTCCATAATGGATTTTTTCATGTAAGCTATAGGATAAAATTTCCATTTAATGGCAACAATAAAACTTGACCAAGACATTGAGATCTTATTGTATTTTTTAATCTCTTCTTTAGTCCTTACTTCCCACAATGCAAGTGTTGATCCCTCCATCCTTAAGGAAGCCAATTGAATCTCTCTGTCATATTATTGAAGGTTTTTAATTTTGAAATAAACCTCAAATTGACGAATCCAATTATCTAGCCTCTCCACATTTACCTCACCATTATACATTGGAATATCAAATTTGACATCAATTTTGAGTAAGGGATTTTTTTCTTTTGAGGATTTTGAGTGAGTATCGGTAGTTTTGGCTGTGCAGCTAGAAGATGCTGATGATGGAGATGATGAGGATGATGATGAATATGGTGGATATGGAGGAGGCTTTCCTTCATGGCCCTTTGAATCCCTCTCTTCATCCTTTTTGTCCCTCTCTTCAAAGAGGATCCTGACCATTTTAGCCAATTCATAGAAAGCCTTCGTGTATGCTTCCTCTTCTGAGATACCTTTAGTCTCTCCAACACCTAACATGATGGAAATGAATTCAAGCTTAGATTCTAGTGAAAATTGTACCTCTTTAATCTCAGCTACAGATAAAACTTGAGATGCTTCAAGTGCATCTGTGAGTGAAACTTTGGGTGGAGATGGTGGCCTTGTGGCCCTCCTCCTTCTGGTCCTAACCTCAGGACTACCAACCAATATTTTCCCTTCTCCTCTTTGTAACTTTAACCTTGTAAGAATCACAAATTTGCAACCATTAAAACCCTACTTGTGAAAAATCAAATAAATCAAGGAAATAAATTTTTTAACCTTTTCTCTAATACCAGCTTGATCTGAATCTGAATGTTAGTTTTGATGTGTTAATTTCATCTTCAAAATTATTAAAAATTTTCTGATATTTTCATTCATGTGCATAGGTTTCTTGAGGTGTGTTGTGAGTGTTAAATAGGCAAATGTATTGATTTTGATGTTAAATTCATGAGAAATTTAGACATCAAAACATAATGTTGAACAACAACAATGAAATGTAAAGAATAACATCAAATGATCCATTAGCACCATGTTTTGATGAAGGAGTTCACCCCTCTTTGGCTACATCTCTTTGATCCAGCTTCCATGGTTTGGAACTCTGTATTAGCTCAAATGTGAAAAAAATATTATTTAAAATCATCTACTGCTCCTGAAACCTACATAAATGTGATGATAATGTCCAAATCATTTAGAATAGACTCTTCTTGCTCCCAATTTGGTTGAATTTTTCAAAATTTATGGCCTCGTCAATTCTGGCGTAGGAAACCCCACTAAATCTCAAGATAAATCTAGTTAGGGCTGCTAGATTTGGGGGCAATGTTGAATTTGGGTGCTCCACTATTTTACCCACCATATTAAACTCTAGTTTAATTAATAATAACCTTGGATTAACGTTGAGCTAAGTCGCAGTTTAGGTCGAAATCGTGCTCTAACCAAATCCCATTTAAAAATAGGATTCACGCAATTTAACTATGTTTATGGGTTATTAAAGCCAACTTAAAATTTAATCCCATGCATTTGTATAAGTTTGCTACTGGTCTTCAGCATGTGGTCATATGGTGAGGGGGATGGCATCCTCCTTACCCCCGTCATTTATACCATTCAAATAGAACTATAATTCACAACCAATTATAGTTAAGAACTATTGTAGTGGTCCAATGGTAGATGGGAGGGTAGTGTGGGGGAGGTCGCGCGTCTGAGCACCAAATTTCGCCCTTCCACCAACATATATTTTTCTCCACCGTTTATCATAAGGTTTAAACCATATGAAACATTAATCTGCCACCATATGTAATATTTAATCCTTGCCATATATATATAGTCCACCGACTATACCATATATTCTAAAAATAAATTCAGCTTATGAAATTTGACCTTAATATACAAAATTTAACCATTGTAGAATAAAATTCGACCATATTTAAAATTTGAACCTTGGAAGGCGCCACGTGGCAGCCTCCAGTTTAGCCACGTGTCCTCATGCCATTGGTTATCTCCCAAATCAATCAGAATGCAAAAATTCAGTCACCTAGACAACCAATCATAGATTGATGCTTGGTATAGTGTCATTGGGCGAAAATGAAGGAAAATTCCCATAATATCCTTTTTTTGCTGACTAGGCTGCCATGTCACCATTCTGTCATTTTCTACAAAAAATTTACTTGTTTAGGGAAGCGAACAACATGATCTATCTTCCTCATCCAGATTCAATTATTGAAGAAACGAATTGTGTTAGATTCCTGGAGACAAGCTCTTTATTGTTGTTTAGTTTCTAATTGATTTCAAGCACTTTCATTTTGAGCTTTAACACTGAGCACCTGACCAAAAATCCCTTCCAATATTTTTTTCATGTATTTTTTAAACTTTGACAACTATTGTGGATGGAACCTTGATGTTTCTAACATATGAACTCTGGAATAAGTGTTGACTGACTCAAACAAATCATCAAAATCATCATCCTAATGTACAAAAGGTCTGATTTTAAATTGAGTGGTAAAATCATTTACAACTTGATTTGGGTCATATTGTCTATTTTCAATTTAGTTTACCTCTAATCCTATGTGTTTATAGTTGTCCAAGGTGTAAACACCACATTGAATCACAAAGGAGGGCCATGATGATTTCTTAGCTTCCTTCAGAAACTTAGTTGATTCATTGCCAACAGTTTGATAAGATATTTATCTTTAGAGAAGATTATACATAACATATAATGGTAAAACATGTGGCCGATACAGGCTCCCAAAAACTTTGACATAGGTAAACAATTCTACTCCGAACCATTTTCCAATGGAGGAGAAGTTAGCTCAAGCTTCTTTAGAAAACCTAGGGGCTTTCTCATTAAACATGACTTGAAATAAATGGAGCATAACTCCATGTAAGATTTTATAAAAATAGTTTTCATATTTTGACTCCCATAACATGCTATGATAGACATGAATGGGGAGAGGGTCATGGGTAGTCCATTTCCAACCCATGGCTGGAGAATATAAAGTGAAATATACAACGTTCATAATATAAGACTCATATAAAATGGGGGAATTGTTTTAGAGTAAAGAAAACGATTTTTCCTATATTCGAAAATTTGAGTGGAAATATTGTTGGAAAAAATGGTTCCCCAGTCCATGATATAAGAATCTGCAATTTCTTTCATTGGGGGAACCGATTCAACTGAAAATTAGGTAGTTTTAGGCTGACCAAAGAGCCTAGACATCATTGCAGCAACATAATAGTAGGGACTAGCAAGGGAGTCAATAGAATACATACCACTATCATCATTTTTGTGTTTACTTGGGTTTCTCCTCCATTTCTTGATAGGATTTGACTTCAACTCATTGTCACTGATGAATTGTGCCATAAATTATTTGTCGCAGAGCTTTTTTGGTTCTGGAATGTGACACATTAGATTCAATTATTATGCTTTAAAAGAACCTATCATCATTCCTCTGCTGGTTAAGAAATTTTTGTCCCCAATATTGAGGTTGTTAATTATCCATATTAGCATATCAGTATATGGTATAATTTTTGGGCCCGCAGCGAACCGATGTAGAAAATAATTGGAAACTTCGTTTATAGTAGCTTCAGAAGAATCATAAGCATCTGCGGTAACTTTCCGTTGAACCCTATGGGGTTTCTCATCCTAAAATAACTTATACATTGCTTCCAAGGAAGAAGAATCACTTTGCGGCTGACATGTTGTGTCTGTGAATAAGGGAAGAATTTATGTTCTTTCACTTAAAATAGTTGTAGGATTTGTGGGTGCCATAGGTTTCTTAGATTTATTCATAGCTTTCAACATCTCTGAAGAGCTCTATTTATTTCGACTCGCCTAAAAAAAATGAAGAATAATAAGTAGAAAGAAGAAATTTTTATTTACAAATAAGAGAGTATCGTAATACTGCAAAATCAAGTGAATGAAACTTGGCACACTGTTACTACATAAACTCAATGCTTCTTGCAGTCAAATCATTTTTGGAAGCGTGGGATATAAAACCGTTTAAGTTATAACATTAATGGATAGTATGGGTAAATGTTCCCATGTAATCATTCCAGTATTTAAAAAATATGTGTCACATCACGGTGTTATTCATGTGTGAATATTTATATAATGTTGATCGGCTACCTTTTGTCGATTGTGATATCGCAATCGTTTTATCGGTGAAAATGAATTAAGGGAAAGAGTGGTCACGAAGTGAAAGTGAGATGCGATAGAGTATATCTCATATGGGAATGTGGAGGATTACTTTAAGATCGTATGGATAAAACTACAAAATTCAATTTGTGATTTGCCTATGTGGCGGAAGTGGGTCCCGCGATTTCTTTCTCATAGAATTTGTTCAGGAAAATGCCTTTTCCTTTATTAAACCGCTTTGATGTATTTCACATCGCAATTTTTGTTGAGTGGCTGTTAGGTTCCATATGTCTTTCATTACGATATTTTGATTGCAACATTGCAATTTTCTTAACATTCTCAGCTCAAGTGTCTCTAAGATGGAAATTCAATGTTTTAAACCCATTTGATTCATATTTCTATTTAAATTAATCACTTAAGGGTTTTGTTTATTTTAATATCAATTTTTTTAAGAGGGTCCCCATTATTTTCCTAAGGTAACTGTGTTAAAATAATGGGGGTTGTTTAATAGCACAACAATTGGTGATTCTCTAGAAGAACAAGTTATCCCTGAAAAATAATTTTCTTAGTATATTCAAATAAGTAAAAATAATTTAAGGAAACAAAAATTGTTTTCGAAATGTTTAAATGAATAAAATTACTCTTAATAAAAGAATAGATATTTATTATTAATATTTCAGAAACCTTTCACAAACAAATATATTCATTCCTCTATATCAATCATCAAATAGTTTAAAAGATAAAGTAAGTGTCTTTTTGTAACTTAGCCCATTGATTTACCCCTTTTGTCATAGGCAGTGCCACTTCCGCCAAAACACATTGATAGCCTCGACAAGGTTACCTTTCAACCATAAATGATTCAGTATCCCATCCATATATTATTATAATTTGTTGAGATAAATCCTTAATCATATAACCTTTTTTTTCTTGTTCTTAAAAATTCGTTGTCCTTGCTTGATGACTAGAAAGTGACAATGACATTCATTGGTTATAATTGAACTGAACAAGTTGGCTTGTGATGACACCCATTGTCTTATGAATATTTAGTAATCATGAGCCATTAAGCTATTTTGATATGTATAAGTGGTAATTTCAATTTATTATTTACCTATGAACATGGTAAGCAGGCTTGTGATGATACCTCTTATCCTTTTGAGTTTTTTATATTTTGAATTACACTCTAAAAAATAATAATTAATGGATGAGGAGAATCATTGACTCATTAAAATTTCTGGATGACAACTTAGAGTTAAAGATACTTAGTGACAACAAGTATATACTTTTTAAGGATGAACCTTTTCAGATTGATAGTAAAGTAAATAGACTTTACATACATTAGTGTTAGTATGAATCTTTTGTCGAAGTGTACGAAAAAGGACAACTTTAGCTACGCATAACTTATAGCCCTAACATAAAATATGGATGCCAATATCTTCAGATCTGCAGTTAGTTGATCAAGACAAATGCTGCAAAAATCCATATCTATGCATAAAAAGACATCAAGCAGTAAAAATAAGGTTTTTCTCCATACATCCAATAGACAAGACAAGAACAATATTTTTGAAAGAATTTTATATTAAGGGCACCTGGGAGGAAAAAAAGAAAGGTGTTTCCAATTCTCCTCAATGGGATGGGTTTTTGAAAGTCCTCAGCACTTCAGATCTAGAATTTCTCTCTCTTGTTGGTGTAGAAAATCCAGACAAACATAGAACTCAAAGGGAGCTCACAAAGCAAATAATGGAAAATTTGACAATGATAATGGCTCAAAGTCAGACCAAGAGTATAGATCCAGACTGATCTAATAGACAACAAAAGGTGAAGAATGGTAGGAAAAACCCTCCTATTTATAACAAAATATTGGGTCATTCTAGATCTTGGTGCATGATTGAAATAATATTAACCAAATCTAGATCCACCCTTTATGGAATATTTTATTATATTTCTCGAGGGAAAAGTGTGTATTTGACTTGGGTCAAATCCCTTTATTTGTAAATAATAAATAAATAAATGATTTATTTATTATTTTAAGGAAGTGGTTGAATGATAATTAAATAAATAATTATTTATAAATTATTTAGTCATATTTAACAACGAATATTATTTAAATAAGATTTAAATAATTATTCCTAGAAAATAATAAGATAAATAAAGATTTATCTAATTAATTTCTTTGTTTTGGGTTAAACATGACCAGGAATAATAATTAATTTATTGTTTAATTAATTATTCCTTGAGGAAAATCAAACAAATATAGGTTTGTTTAATATTTCCTTTTGGGGTTTCCTGTTTAGACCATAAACAACCTAATAAATGTGTTTTATTATGTTATTTTACATAGTGAAAGCAATTTTACTTAGGGTAAAATTGGTCTTACATGGTGTACTTGGGTCCATCTAATGATAATAGGTTAGATGACCAAAAAATGGTGTAACAGATTGCCCCCCAGCGTGCGAGTGTTAGGAGCAAATCGTATGACCGAAGTACATTGTAAGAACTCAATCACTAGATATCAAAAGGGAAGTCAGAGAGAGAAATGTAAGGTAGACTAATGTGATGAAGAACTAGACCCTGAGGAGATGAGACTTATAGGTGCAACAAGTCTCTTTTTATGAATGGGTACCTGTGCTAAAGGTGGCGGGGGAGGCATACCCATGCCAGCCGAGACGAAGTACAAAAGAATAGTGTGTCCAGTAAACAAGGGACCGAACCATAAAGTATAGGCTAGCATAAACATGAGCCAGATGAAAGATATAATGAGAAATCCCACATACATGTTGTGCCTGGGATAACAACCAGGACTTATACAATAATATCTGAGTACATGAGATAAAAATACAACCCAAATGCCCCTTATAAATGGGGGAGGGCTCACAAAATCTGACTGATACATGAAAATCAAAGAGGCGCTGCAAGCGGCTAAGGCTGACATCATTAAATATATGGAGCTGCATCGAAGGTTGCAATGAAGAGGGCATTTGGGCATTTGGGGGGCTACCTACAGGGCCACCCCCTCATGAGGGTTGAGACATCTCACACACACCCGGGAATCACCAATATCTGCTATTGCATCACTCGACCATCAAGTATATGGATCTCGATCATGCTGAAAGGCGCTGGAGTTGAGAAATAATCAAGTCAAAGGGTAATGAGAAATCCCTTTGCCTGATCCGAGGCACCGAACAAGTGTGGAAGCTGGAACCAAGGTACACCACCCTCTAGACCTGTCTTCTGGAATGAATGAGCTAATGTCGACAGAAGGAGGTCTGCCATAGGTGAGGTAATAAGGAATCCTCAACTAAGGCACGAGAGAAAATAATAGAGCGACTGACAGACTGACACCAATGATGATGATGAAATGGGGGGTACTGAGTAGCGAATGGACGACGTCCCTTGTTAAAGCATAAAGGGCATGGATGACCTGGCAATGACTGACACAATATCATGAGGGATAGGGGACAGTGGGACTAAAGGCCATAATGTGCGACACGAGAGAGGGACCAAGTAATGAAGGATGGAGGACTATAGCGGGATACAAAGGGACTCGAGATAGACTCCATGAATGTGATGATGACTCAAATCGAATGCTCTAAATAAGGGTGACTCAATGGTGCTGCCACACAGTAAAGGTCCAATGGGGGACCATAAAAAAATGAGTATAAGATAGTAACTCATGACAAACATCAACATGAGCAAGGACAAGTATGGAGGCCAAGTGGTGCCCCTAGTATGAGTGTTGCAAGTTAAGAAATTCAATTTTGAGGAGGGGTGAAGTGATGCTTCCTGGATAAAATGCATCATGGTGAAGTATCAAGTCACTAAAAACTAGCAGGTACCCAGAGCTCATGAACAGGCCAAGTCACACTTTTTGGGGTCTATTCTACGACCTAGGTAGCAGGTACTGGGTAGAAAACTACGACTTGTCCCAGGAAATGACCTAAAAAGTGAAAATTGTCAGAGAAAGGGGGTTTTAGTGTTGTTTTTGGCTGAGATATGGGATTTGTATGGTTGAGGGGCCTCAATGCCCCCAAGCATGTTGTGGTCATGCCAAAATGTATTTAGGAAAAGGGGAATCTAAACACATTTTAATGATGTGGTGCGCCATTTGTTTTTGTTATGGTTATGTAGCTTGAGAAAGGAAATGGAGAATTACCAATCTCTTTTAGTACTGCATATATGAATCAAATGGACTTTAAGTTTCCGGGTTGGAATATCTAGTGTCACTATCCCAAAAAGAGGATTTGTAGATAATGAACTGATGCTCTCCTAGAAAACCCATAGGTTGGTTGACATCAATGTCTAAGAGACTGGGTTGCTGATGTAAGATGAAGGAACGATAAGGCGTATCGTCCCTCGAGTGATCTGAAGTGATATGGGACTCTAGAGGTTTGTCTAAATGTGGAAGAATAATGGTACTAAAGTCGACATGACTAGATACACTAGGAGAGTTGTGGAAAATTGCTTCTCCTGGTCTCTCAAATATGGGTTCCCCCTTACCCAAAAATTGGGTTTCAATGTAATGGCCACGAGGTGTATGTGGTTTGATTGCATGGGTTCAATGTAAGGGGGAATAGATAAAGTCAGGGGTGGGGATTTCTTCCATAATGTCGTCATCGTGATAGAAGATGGGGTGAATGGTGGAAGAAAGACCACCTAACGTGATGAAGCTACCTGAATCGTCATCATGAGAAGAGAGGTTCACATGTGCATCGTCACAAGGGGAGACAAAAGAGTAAGACGATAAAGGATCTACCGATGTTGAGCCTAGGGTGATTGCTGAAGCAAGGTCAAGTGAAAAAACAGGGGAGGATTCAGAGGGAATGTTCCCCGAGGGTCTCATGGATGATGATAGGTAGAAAATGGTGGAAGAAGGCTCTATCATCTTGACATTAAGAGGGGGAATTTCAATGGGAGTATTCATGTCTGTTAGTTCTGCCGAAGAAAAATGTGCAAATAGGGGAGAGGTGGACTCGTTGCGCTTGGCCTCGAATTGGCGGACCCCGGCTAGAGAGGTGCGGAAGTCCTCGAGGCGGGGACAAAGGTGGGTGTAATGGCCATGGAGATCACACAAAGTATAGGGGTGGTTGGTGTGGTTCTTGGCCACGATCACGGAAAGAAGAGAGGCTTTCAAGACCGTGGACTCAGGGAATGCGACATTAACCATGGGCTTGAGATGAGGCAATTCAGGATAGGTATGGGTGGCATGACCAAAAACATCACACAAAGTACACTAGATGGTATGTTTTGGAGGCCGAGGAGGGGCAGGGTTTGTTGGGGCAGCCTTGTCCTTTGATGCCCCCTTGTGAGCGTTGCCTTTCTAACCTGAAGCGGTCACAACAGGAGGTGGTTCTTGTTGTGGTGACTGAGGCACTGTTGCAGTGGGAGAAGTCATGGGGACCAGTTGAACTAGGGTCAAAGAAAGATAAGGTTTGGGTTGAATAGGCAGGGTTGCAGTTGGAGGATCAAGGTACGAGACGGGAATCCCAAGGGTCAAGTTAAGAAGAGAGAGGGTGGCCATGACAGGTATCATGTACACTCCTGGTGGAGGAGCTAGGAACGATATCTGACCTGAGTGGTAATGGACAGGTGGGAAAACTCCTAAATGGCTAAGGCTCGGAGGAACCATTCCAGGAGGGTAAAGAGGCTTATGAATACCAACTGCAGGTGAAGGGCTAGGAGCAGGTTGTGGAGAGCGCGGTTGCTGACTAGCCAAAGCAGGTTGCTTGAGAGTAGCCCAGGACGATTGCATCATGCAAAAATTTGATGAGCTGGGGTCGGAGATAGGAGGAGGAGGAAGACCAGGGAAGGTTCCAAGCAAAGGGGAGTCTTTGTAGACACCGGGAGAAACACTAGTCAAAGAATCGACAGTTTTCTTATTGGCTACAGAAGAGATGGTCGACTCAGGGGAGGGCTAAGATTTTGGCTCATGATACGTCAACTGGTCAATGGTGAATATCTTTCCATTATGAGGGAAAAACATCTTGTGGTGGACCACGGATGGGACAACAGCCATGGCATAGGTGTAGCTACGCCCCAAAATAATGTTATAATCAAGAGGGGCGTCGATGACTTCAACGTCAACACAAACAATCTTGCCCGTAAGAGTGATAGGACAATTACGGAATAGGCCAATGGGCTGGGAGGCGTGGCCATCCCACGCTCGAAGGGTGATCGTGGAAGGGCCCAACTCAGGAGATCCGAGTTGTTTCCAAACCGAAGTAGACATCACACAGGTGGATGCCCCCTCATCAATGAGACACCGAGAAACGTTCGCGTTCCAGATTTTGACTAGGATTTGGAAAGTTATGGAAGTAGGAAGGGGAGGATGTTCTGATTGACGGGTGTCAAAAACAATTAATTGGCCATCAGCAGGATCTACAGCACCCATGGTAGATATTAGAGCCTTCTTTTGAGAAGGACACGACTGGAGGAGTTCCAATGTTGAAACGACAGTAGGAGACTGCGCCAAATTATCTACTATGCTATACGAATGAGCAGCTCGACCAGAAGTAGCATTTCAGCGTAATGGGCCCTTAGGAACCTTGGTATGAACCTCAAATTTGGGCTGAGGGATCTGCAAGGGACCATTGGGTGTCGAAAGAGGCTCTGTAGGACCTGAAGACGGTGACTCGGGGATAGACGAAGCGAGAGGCTTGGGGTACTGACGAGACCGAGTTTGAAGGTTAAGGTCGACGGGTAAAGGTGTATCAGAGTTCATCATGAGGATCTGGTAATCAGAGGAACCGGAAGGGGAAGGTTGGGTGGCCACCTGTCCATCAGGTGGTTGGGTAGCCACGAAGCCTTGCTGGGGGAAAGGATTGGTAAACACAGCCGGTTAAGTAATGGCCACATTGGGGGGAGTAGTAGGAGAGGCATGCTGTCCTCGCAATGTGGCTTGAGACTCCCACATTTGCCTCATCTGTGGTAAAAGGGGACAATCATGAGTGTAATGACCGTAAACACCGCAACATGAACAAGGCTTATTTGTACGAATAGACCTGTCCGGCTTGGGTTGAGTGCCCTGTTGTTGGTTAGCAGTGTTAAAGGCAATACCTTGAGGATTAGGTCCACGAGTACCATGGGTAGATTGGTTTTGATTTCCTTTCCTCTTCCTTTGAGAAGAAGGAGGATTAGTTGTGCCCTGTTGTACAAATACTTGCCTCGGAGGGGGTGGTAGTTGCTGTTGCTAGGGTTGAGAAGGAAAGGGAGGTGGAGGTGCAAATGCGGGAGGAGCTGGGGCACCAGGATGTGGATAAGGATAATGGTTAGGTTGGGAAACATTGAGGTAAGCAGGAGGTTGGGAAAAAGGATGAGGCATGCCGTATCCTTGATACATGTTATCTGGAGGGGGAAAAGTGCTGGAGGTGTTAGCCCCTCTCGGAGGGAGACCATAGCCCATAGGAGGTTGAGCATATGGATGAGAAAGAGCCCCATTACCGCTAGCGTTAGGCCCTGGACCAGACATAGTGAAGGTGACAGGGGGAGAACTAGAAGGAAGAAGAAAACCCAATGAATCAGAAGAGGAGTCAGAGTGCAGACTCGGAGGGGGACTAACTCGACGATGGCGGGAAGGAGTAGGTCAACCAGCCTGAAACTGAGGATGAAGGCCAAGAATTCTCCCAGATATGCACCTTGGGGGCACAATGATGACAACACAAACACGACATAGAGGAATAAGAACGACCAACAAGGGCAGGGAGGTGTAGAATCAGGTGATTACAATGTCGAAGCAAGGGCAGAAAGGTGCAGTGTCAATTGATTTGACAATGTTATAAAGTCTTTTCCTGGTGGTGTTAACCAGACTCTTCTTCACTTAGGGTGAGTGTGCGGTGTGCGTTAATTTTAATTTTTAAACCCAGAAGTTTTGAGAGTAAAAGAAAATGTGTGCTGCGTAACTAAAAATAAATCTACAGAGAAAAGTATAGAATGCTGAAATAATAGAAAATTAACAACTAACAATGCATCGTTCTAACCCAAGAAGGCAGGTCTCCCAAAACTAGTCTAAAAGAGGGAAAAAATCTAGTCAAAACACACTAAAAAGGGGCCAATAGATCTAAGGTCGGGAGGGACAGGGATCTAAAGGAGAAATCTGCTGGAAAGAGGTGCAAAAAACAGCAAAGAGGCAGCGGCAAGGTTGCTGCAACAAAGGAGGAAATCAGCTAAAGGTAGAAGGGACAAGGAGGTGACCCTAGAGGTAAACCCAAACAAAAATATATGAGGTGATTTGAAAGGGAGAAGAGCTGATCTAAAAGGGATCTGAAATTGAGGTATCAGATCTGAAAAGAAAAAGGCTGAAACTCTGAAAATTCAGACGGCTGAAACAGCTAAAACTATTCCACAAAAATTGGAGGGTACTAAAGCCCTAAGGGGCTAGATTCCCACTTAGTTGAGTAAAAAAGATCAGAAATAGGTCTAAACGGGCTGAGACAGAGGCGTGAAAACCCTGACAGAAGCTTCAGACAAACCCATAAAAATTGCTGAAAAATTGCAGAAAAAGCTGCAGGTCGCAGGTTCTGACCTGTTTTCTATCCAGGTGGCAGATTCTGAGCTAAAAAGTACATCCTGTAGTCCAAGTCGTAGGTTCTGGGCCGAAAAGTGCGACCTGCAGCTTTGGGTGTCTCGGAGACAGATTTCAGAAAATTTGTCGTCTCAGTTGTGACTGATGTCGGTTGCCTGCGCAATAGGGCCAGAAACACACGAAAGTTAGAAATTTTAATGTTTGAGAGTTTTATAGGTAAAAAATGACATAAAAATAGAAAAAAAAAAATCTAAAAAGAAACCATAGTGTCTGAAGCAGCTGGATATGCAGGAATATGAAAAATGACAACGGTCGTAATTGAAAACCCGTGTGGAGTTGCCAATTGTTAGTATGAATCTTTTGTCAAAGTGTATGAAAAAAAACCACTTTAGCTACGCATAACTTATAGCCCTAACATCAAATATGGCTGCAAATATCTTCAGATTTGCAGTTAGTTGATCAAGACAAATGCTGCAAAAATCCAATTCTATGCATAAAAAGACATTAAGCAGTAAAAATAAGGTTTTGCTTCATACATCCAATAGACAAGACAAGAACAATATTTTTGAAAGAATTTTATATTAAGGGCATCTAGGAGGAAAACAAGAAAGGTGTTTCCGATTCTCCTCAATGGGATGGTTTCTTGAAAGTCCTCAGCCCTTCAGATCTAGAATTTCTCTCTCTTGTTAGTGTAGAAAACCCAGACAACCATAGAACTCAAAGGGAGCTCAAAAAGCAAATAATGGAAAATTTTAAAATGATAATGGCTCAAAGTCAGACCAAGAGTATAGATCTAGACTGTTCTAATAGGCAACAAAAGGTGAAGAATGCTAGGAAAAACCCTCCTATTTATAACAAAATATTGGGTCATTCTAGATCTTGGTGCATGATTAAAATAATATTAACCAAATCTAGATCCACCTTTTATGGAATATTTTATTATATTTGTTGGAAGGAAAAGGTATTTGACTTGGGTCAAATCCCTTTATTTGTAAATAATAAATAAATAAATGATTTATTTATTATTTTAATGAAGTGGTTGAATGATAATTAAATAAATAACTATTTGTTTAATTATTTATAAATGATCCAGTCATATTTAACAAGGAATATTATTTAAATAAGATTTAAATAATTATTACAAGAAAATAAGAAGATAAATAAGGATTTATCTAATTAATTTCTTTGTTTTGGGTTAAATATGACCAAGAATAATAATTAATTTATTGTTTGATTAATTATTCCATGAGGAAAATCAAACAAATATAGATTTTTTTAATATTTCCCCTTGGGGTTTCCTATTTAGACCATAAACAAGCTAATAAATGTGTTTTATTAAGTTATTTTACATAGTGAAAGCAATTTTACTTAGCGTAAAATTGGTCTTGCATGGTGTACTTGGGTCCATCTAATGATAATAGGTTAGATGACCAAAAAATGGTGTAACAATTAGGTTTATAAAATTTACAACCGCGATCGAAAAATATTTCAGAGTTATATAACATTCGTTCAATTTTCAAGTTTTGTAGTTATTTCTTCAAAAAAAATTATTGTTCAAAAATAAAAGGTCATAAAATAATTTAGAGGTGTTGCGAAAATCCAAAAGTATGTAATCCAACATTATTCTTCTAAAAATGTAAAAGTATAAGTATGGTACATTTAGAATGAAATTTTCTTCTAAGCTAATAATTATTTTAAAATCATCCCATTGACAGGAAGAAAATATTTTTGTTAGGATATTATGACACATAGGAAATAGTTAAGAATAACTTAGTCTAGTGTAGAGTTAGGTAAAGTGTGTTTCTTTACCATGTACATTTGTAACTTATAATCCGACGGTCACGATTTGTAGTGATCAGACGGTTATCTCTCACCTCGGTATTAACGACACTTGATCCGTGGCTTAACACCTGATTGGTCCATGATCTCTATTTAAAGAGAATGGAGGGTCATTTATCCGGTAAAATTTTATAAGAGAAACATATGTAACTTTTCTTTTTATATTAATAAATTTCCTGAAGTTGTTGTGTTGGCTCAGGCCGTGGACTGTTTCCCTCCTTGAGGGTTTTAACCACGTGATTATACTAGTATACTGATTTTTGATCTGTTTGTGAGCAGTGAAATTTTTTTCTTGATCTAAGGAACTTACCCTGTAAATTCTTACATGGTATTAGAGTTATTTTGATGGCCACGTCCATTGTTAATAAAAAATCGAAGCTGCTTTGATTGCATGCAAATTTCGTTTTATAGATCTACTATTTTTGAACATTTTTGGGCTTGGAGAACTGCTTGGTTGTGTCTGGAGTGTCTGTTAAAGTGAGGAACGCCTTTCATTTCATACGAAAAGGTTTCTAGCTGCCCAAGTTATGACAGTTTAGATCTGGAGGTATAAAGCATCTGTTTTGCAGTTATATTTGTTAATAGTTTTGCTTATTTCGATTTGTTTTATTTTTTTTGATTTTTAGGTTTTATTTATTTTCTGGATCTATACCCTCTTCTCTGTGTATGCTCTTTTCTATGCGCTACATGCGATCCTGGCAAATAAGAAATAGGAAAAAGGGATTTTTTTTGCTACGTATGCTCTTTCCCCGCATCTTTGTACGATCTCGGGAAATCAGAAATAGTGACAAAAGTGATAGTTTCTAGTAAGGCTAACCGAGAATCTAACTTTTTTCCACAAGGATTTGCATTTCTTTTATTTTTTTTGTCGGTCTTTGTGTTTTTTTGTGCAGGAAAAGGCACGCACATCGAAGAGTAAAAAAAAAGAAAACAAAAAACCCCCCTTCTTCCTTTCAAACAATAACATGATCCTTTTACTATCTCACTTGCTGAGGGGTTACTTTATGAGAATAGAGGTCTTGGGTTCAAGTCTCCTTCTCAAGCTTCTTTTGTAAAAAAAATTTGTTCAAAGCAGCGGAATTTTTTTTTTTTAAAGCGGCACTTCATCATGTTCCCATAACTATTCGGCATCTACAACTCAGATTTTTCAAAAGGCATAACTTCTTCATCTGGTAGCCATTTTTGGAGCCGTTTTTTTTTAAACGACCTAATTTTTTGAGATCTTTCTATTGGAGCAGTTAGTTTCAGCTTTTCTCAGCTTCAGTTAAAAAAAAAAAAAAATGGAAAGTGCATGCTCGATTAATCTTAATAGCACCAATTATTTCCAATGGCTACCTCACATGGTAGATATACTTAGAAGTAAAGGGTGTTATAGAATATACATAGGACAAGAAACTAAACCTTTCAATGATGATAAAGTTGATAAATGGGAAAATAAACAAGATCACGCACAAGGGTTGATAGGAATGTCCATTGCTCAAGATCTTCGATTTCATATCCTTGAAATTGACACCCCTGATGAAGCCCTAGAAAAGCTAAAAATTGTTTTTGGCATTCAAAATAAAGTCAGGGCCCACCAGCTTGAAAATGAGTTGCTTACTTTGGACCCCAATAATTTCTCCTTCATTGAAGATTTTTTGTCCAGATTTAAAAGCCTCAAAATTCTTTTAGAAGGTTGTAAGATAAAAAAGGATGATGGTAGCCTCATCTATTGCATTCTTTCTAAGCTTGGCCCTGCATCCTCTGTTTTTGTTTCCACCTTCCATTGCACTAGAGAAGCCATAATTTCTTTAGGAACCACCTACAAGAATCCCTCTTTTGATGCCTTTTATGATTCTTTGATAAGAGAACAAGAAAAACTTTTAAACCTTGGTCTTATCATTGCTAGAAACGCTTCTAAGAAAGCCTTAGCAGCCCAACAACAACCATATCAAAAGAATCCCAAGAAGCAGTATCCTAAAAAATATGGTCCTAAACCAAATAAGGGCCCTAAGAAATTTCAGTTGCAAACTGAAAATTCAAATCACTAAAATAATAAGGAAAAACAAAACAAAGGGAAGAAGACAGATAGACATCGCAAATTTTGTAATCGAGATGGCCATATAGAGTCCAAATGTTTTAAGAATATGGAAAACTTAAAAGCGGCAATGAAGAAGCACAACATCAATTTGGAGCACTCTTCACCTTCATCTTCAGGCATGGCACTTTCTGCTTGTGGTTGTCAAGCATCAAATTCTGGTTATGCATTAAATGTATCTTCTTCTCCTTCTCATGAGTGGTTCATTGATTCTAGAGCTTCTTACCACATGGCTAAAAATAAATCCATGTTTTCTTCTTTAAATGATTGTAACACCAAAAATATTTATGTTCGTGATGATAGATCTCTTAGTGTTGTAGGATTTGGAACCATTCATATAGATAATGGTTAGTTTAATGATGTACTATGTGTTCTTACCTTGTCATGCAACCTTCTATCTATTTATCAGATAACTCATTCATGTGAAGGGAAAATAGTAGAATTATCACCTCATGATGTTGTAATCAAGGACCTAAAAGATCATAAACATATTTTAGCTACTGGCATTGCTGATGATTCCACAAGGTTGTATAATTTTGACAACTTTGGGTCATCATCTCTTCCCTCTATTTTTGTTGCTCATAATGATGATGTGAGAAAACTTTGACATGAGCGATTTGGTCATTTAAACTATCACTCTCTTCAAACTCTATGTAAGGAAAATATGGTGACGAGCCTTCCTATGGTATCTTGTCGAGATGGTGTTTGCTCCGAATGTGTACTCGAAAAATATCATTAGGATAGTTTTGAAAAACATGCCTTGTGGCATGCTTCAGCCCCTTTGTAGCAGCCTTGTGCACAGTGATTTATGTGGTCCACTTCCTGTTGTTTCTTTCTCTGGTTGCAAGTACTTATTAACTTTCATTGATGATTTTTCCAGACGCACTTGGGTGTATTTCTTAAAACTCAAGAGTGAAGTTTTTAATATGTTCTTGGCCTTTAAGGCCTTTTTTGAGAAACAATCTAGACATCAAATTCTTAAGTTAAGATTAGACAATGGTGGAGAATATGTTAACAAAAAATTTATCAATTTCTGCACTGAGCATGGCATTCAATTGCAACATACTATTCCATATACTCCACAACAAAATGGTGTAGCTAAAAGGAAGAATCACACCTTAAAATAAATGGCTAATTATGTGTTTCAATATAAAGGGCTTGGTCTCAATTTTTGGGCAGAAGCCATTAACTGTGAAAATTACATAGTAAATCGCACTCGTATTAAGGTTTTAAATAATATAACTCCAGAAGAAGCTTGGAGCTCAATAAAACTAGATGTAAGTCACTTTCATGTTTTTGGAAGTGATGCTTGGGCCCATATTCTAGATGCAAAACATAAAGCCTTAGAACCTAAGAGTGAAAAATGTGTTTTTGTTGGATATTCTAAAGATTTCAAAGGATATAGACTTCTTCAACCAAAATCCAAAAATATAATCATTAGAAGAGATGTAAAGTTTGATGAAAATATATCGGCCTGCGAGCCTAGTTTGGCAGGTGTGCCACCTTTGGCCTGTGAGCCTAATTTGACATATGTGCCACCTCCCTCTCTCTCTTCTATTTTTAATAGCATTCCTTCGAGTTCAGATGGTGACTGCGAGGATGGAAATCCTCCTCCACCTCTTGAAATTTTTCCTTATACTCCACCACTTCCAAGATGGGTCAGCTCTACTCAGGATGCAACAGGTTCTCTTACAGGTGACCCTGCCGATTGACGACGTACACGTTCTCAGTTCGAAAGAGCTTCTTCCTTATTGGCTCAAGTTCCAGAAAATGCTGATCCAGAAACCTTTGAAGAAGCCTCCGTTCATACAGCTTGGGATGAAGTTATGAATGAATAATATTATTCCTTATTGGTGATTGATACTTGGGATCTTGTTCCTCTTCCAAAAGGAAGAAAACTTGTCTGATGCAGATGGGTTTACAAAACAAAGTTTGGACCAAATGGAAAAGTGGATAGACATAAAGCTTATCTTGTCGCTAAAGTATTTTCACAAGTTGAAGGCATTGACTATACTGAAACCTTCTCCCCTGTTTCCAAAATGAATTTTATCCACCTTTTTCTTTCCCTTGCTGCTTCCTTTAAGTGGGAAGTCCATCAGATGGATGTTAAATTTTCCTTCTTACATGGAGATTTACATGAAAAAATTTACATGGAACAACCCCCTCGCTTTATCCAAAATGAATCTAGCCTCGTTTGTCACCTTAGGAAGTCTCTCTATGGTCTCAAACAAGCTCCTCGGGCTTGGTATGCCAAAATGGATAGATTTCTATTGGATATTGGCTTTTCTAGGTGTCATTCTGACAACACTGTCTACTCTAGGAAAGTGATTAAGTCCTTCACCATCCTTGTTCTTTATTTTTATGATCTTATCCTTACTGGTAATGATCCAAACCATATAAACCATGTGCAGTCTAGCCTCAAAAAGAAGGTTGAAATGACAGAATTAGGACACTTGCATTATTTCCTTGGTCTTCAAGTCTTTCAATCCAAGGAAGGCATTACCCTCTCTCAGTCCAAGTATGCCTGTGATCTTCTACACCACTTTCACATGGAAGACTGTAAGCCAACCCCTTCTCCCTTTCAGTCTAGAGTCAATATTTTAGTCACTTTTACTACACCTAAAGTTGATGCTACCTTATATCTTCAACTTGTTGGTAAACTTCTGTATCTAACCCACACTCGTCCTGACCTTTCCTTTGCTATTGGTCTTGTTGCTCGGTTTGTGCATCAAATTCATGAAAGTCACTAGAAAGTAGCTAAAAGAATACTTTGATATATTTGAGGTACAATTTAGTTTGGGATTAATTACACTGCAGGAGCACATCCATTGTTGATTGGTTTCATTGATTCTGATGGGCTGGTGACCCTGATGATCGAAATTCCACTGCAAGATATGTATTCACTCTTGGTTCAAGACCCATTACTTGGTCTTGTAAGAAAAAAAGTTCCATATCTCTTTCTTCAGCAAAAGCAGAGTATCGTGGTGCAGTTGAAGCCAGCAAGGAAGCCATGTGGCTTCGTCAGATTCTGTCTGAATTTGGTCTTCATTAGCGGCATCCAACTACACTTTGGTGTGATAATCAGAGTGCCACTCAGCTATGTAAAGATCCAGTTCAACATCAGCGTATGAAACACATTGAACTCCACATATGCTTCATCAGAAAGCTCATTCATGTTCGTGTTCTTGAAGCGCAGTATTGTCCAACCAATGATCAAGCAGCCGATATCTTTATGAAGGCTCTCACAGAAGCAAAGTTTACCAAACTTCGATCCATGCTTGGAGTTCAGGAAAGTTGTCATTAAGGGAGGATAGGCTCTAATGCCTCCTTCCTTCTCCTATTGTGTCACTTTTGTAAATCCTTCAATCCTATCCCAATTTCTTCTTAAAGGGGGATGTTAAGATATTTCGACACATAGGAAATACGCTCCTTTTGTGTCACCTTTGTAAATCCTTCAATCCTATGCCAAGTTGTTCTTAAGGGGGGATGTTAGGATATTCCGACACATAGGAAATAGTTAAGAATAACTTAGTCTCATTAGGGGAATTTTGAGGTCTAAAATAGGCCTCCTAAGGAAATAATAAAATAATAGCTAAATCAATAAAATAATATTTATGAATTTGCAATTCACTTTTTGCACCACAATCCATGTAACCATGGTTAAATTCAATTCAAAAGTTGTACCAAAATAAAATTAATAAAAAAATTGTATTGATGTGAGTATAAATAAGAATGAGTTTTTCAAGAAAAAGTCATTATCATTGAACAACTAATGCATTTGTCCTTTGTACTTAAATAACTTAAAATAAAATAAATTATAAATTCATAAATTCTTAATTATATAATATGTTATTAATTAAAATTTGTATTATTTAAATTTTATAATAACATGTAATTAATGTACTATATAAAAATAATATAATAAATATAATATATTAGTTTATGTATCAATTTTATTCAAAAAGTGTGAAATGACATTTATTATGAGTACTTTACTTTGACTTTAAAATTACTTAGAGCACTACCATGGTTAACCATGAGTTTTTATCCACCATTGAGAATGTGACAAGTAAATACCTTTAACTCAAGCAAGGCCACCTCAACCATTAGGGATGATGTCATCCCCTAAAATGTGATTGGTTCTCATAAAGTGAATTTTGATTGTATATTTTCCTTAGGAGGCTCATTTTAGACCTCAAAATTCCCCCAATGAGTGTAGAGTTAGGTAAAGTGTGTTTCTTTACCATGTACATTTGTAACTTACAATTCGATGATCACGATTTGTAGTGATCCGACGGTTATCTCTCACCTCAGTATTAATGACACTTGATCTGCGGCTTAACACCCGATTAGTCCATGATCTCTATTTAAAGAGCATGGAGGGTCATTTGTCCGGTAACCATTTATGAGAGAAACATATGTAACTTTTCTTTTTATATTAATAAATTTCCTGAAGTGGTCATGTTGGCTAAGGCCGTGGACTGTTTCCCTCCTTGAGGGTTTTAACCCCTTGATTATACTGGTGTACTGATTTGTGATATATTTGTGAGAGGTGACCTTTGGTTCTTGATCTAAGGAACTTACCCTATAAATTCCTACAATTTTCTCCGTTGAAGATCTTGTAACATGAAGGTTGATGGGCCAATTTGTTCTGAGATTTAAAATGGTCCAAGCCACATTATTTGGAATTTGATATGCTTACCTTTTTCCTCATGTGCCTTTTCCAACTTAAGGACGATGTCTCCAACTTGAAATGTTTTTGGGGAAGAAAAATTTGCATCAAACTAATCTTTTACCATCTGCGGGTGTCGAGCATCAGTTAATTTGGATTTTTCCCTTTCCTCTTCTAGTTTAAGGATCTGAGACATTCTTAGTTGTAAGGAAGGAGAAGGTACTTCATAAATACATTGAACTACGACTAATGAAGGAAGAGCTAAATTTGATGGAATTACAACTTCTTTCCCATAAAATAGATTGAATGGAGAAGTACCTATAGAGGCCTTCTGAGTAATTCTATTTGTCCATAGTGAAATTTTTATAAAGACTTATTACAATTTTTCTGGCTCTGATCAATAGCCATTTTTATTGTTCTTATGAGATTTTTATTTGTTGATTCCTCTAGACAATTCCCTTGGGGATAGTAGTTCGCAGAATATTTAAGTTTAAATCCCCTTTTGAGGGAAAATCTAGTCATACTATTTCCCAAAAAATAAGATGCATTATCAAACATAAGTACATCAGGTATGCCAAACTTGGTAATAATGAATTGATCGATAAATTCCATAATGGCCTCAGAATTAGCTACCTTTAGTGGAACAACATCCACCCTCTTAATAAAATAATTTGTTGCAGTGAGAATGTATATATGCTATTTGGATGAGTTAGGAACAATATCACGTATGATATCCAATCCCCATCGCTCAAAAGGTTGTTCAATGTTGGTCGATTGCAAGGGTAAGGCTAGTTTTATTTTTCTTCTGACAACATTTTGACATCTTTTACATTTTCTCACATCTGCATGACCGTCTTTAAATAGTGTTGGCCAGTAATATCCTGCATGAAGGATTTTTTGTGCAGTGGTATCTCCTCCGAAATGTCCACCTCCGGGTCCATCATGGAGTTCCTGCAAAACCCTCCATGCTTCAGACTTTTCAAGTCATATTAATAGTATGGAGTCATAGTTATTTCTAAATTAAACATTGTCTATGATCTGATATTGACTAGATTTCAATCTTAAAGATATTTTTCTTTTGTAATTGAGTTCTGTAGAGCATATCCATTCTTCAAATAAAAAATAAGATCAACATATTGTGATTCAAAATCATTTAGGCTTACCTAAGTAATGAATACAGTGCTACCTGACTCTTCATCATCTGATTTGTTGGATTCTACATATAGTAATCTGCAGAGATCTTTCCCTCTGGTGATTTTAGCTAGTCTCATGTCAATGTCATATTCTTGTAGAGAATTTACCCAATTTTCTCTCTTTTCTCCCATTTCCTTTTAAATAAGTACTTTAATTACTTCCGAAAGTGGGACTATTACCTTGGTGTGTGTCTTTAGGACAAAAGTTTTGAAGTACTTTAAATATTTTTAAAAATCAAATTATTGTTTTTCCACTTTTGAATAATTTAGTTCAATGCCTTGAAGATTTGAACTAAAGAAAGAAATGGGTTCTTAAATATTTTGATCATTTATTTGTGTTAACACAAAAACATAAGATGTTTCAGATGAAAAAGTATACATAATGAAATGATTAGAAACATCTGGGGTAGCGAGAGAAGGAGCATTAATGATGACTTGCTTGATTGGATCAAAAGCTTCTCTTTAATTCTGTCCCAATTTAAAGAGTGCATTTTTATCAATCATTACTTGTAATGGCAAAACAATTTGGGAAAAGTTCGAAACAAATCTCTTAATTTTTTTTTTTTTCCAAAAAATGACTCCATCGATTTATTTTTATGGCAGTGAAAGATTTTGGAAATTGTCTTTATCCTTTTTGGATCTATGAAAATGCCTTCTTTTGACACAATAAATCCTAAACGTTTACCTTCACTTAAAGAAAAATAAGGCTTTTTGGGATTTAAATAAATTCCATATTTTAAAGAGCATTCAAGGATTTGCTTAATATCATGATAGTGGTTGCTTCTTTTCCTGGAATAAATCGTTATATCATCTAAGTATAGAACCACAATTTTATTTATTAGTTCTCTAAAGGCAATGTCCATTTCACTTTGAAAAGTTTCTCTTGCATTGATTAGGCCAAAAGACATTTTCTGGTAGGCATAAGTTCCCCATTTAGTTCTAAATGTAGTCTTTAACATATCTTGAGGACGAACCAGAATGTGATTATAGCTTGGAAATCCATTAAGGGAAGACGTTAATTCAGATCCAGCAATTGATTGAAAAATTTGTTCCATAGGTGGTAACGGGAAATTTTCTTTTAAGTAAGCTTTGTTTAAGCTCCTCAAATCTATTAAAATGTTAATGTTACCATTCATTTTCCTAACAGGGACTAATTTTTAGACCCAATTTGAATTCCTAACATGGAATATGATCTTTTATTTAAGGGACTCATTCCGTTGAGATTTGATTTGTCTTTCAAGATCATGGTGAATTTTCCTTAACTTTTTTTGTATAGGTTTTTCAGTGGATATCATTGGGATAGTATGTTGGATGATGGAGGTATAATATGTTTTGAGATCTTCATATTTACATGTGATGATGTTCTTGTATTTATTTAGTAAATGAATGAAGGCTAATATTTCATCAGACGAAAGGCCAAGTCCTAAATTAATATTCTGAGGATTGAGATTTGTGCCAAGGTTTAGTAGTTCAAACCTCAAAGTTGAACTTTGTAGTTTATAATTAGTAACCTTTTAAAACTTGTATCTAAGATCATAAATATCTTTAAGCTTAACCACATACTTAGATATGGCATTCTCTTCAATTTTCTAATTTAATTTCCTTTCATGTTCATGTTCATCAATTACTTTATGATCATATTACCCTTTCGATGTAAGAAAGGTTAGAACATATTTATTACCATTGAATAATCTCTAATTAGTGACATTATTAGGAATAGATGTGTGAAAAATAAATTCTATAGAAAATCTATCTAGACTATAATCCTTTGAAGGAATAAGTCTGGATGCTACATTAGCTAGAAGGTAAGTGCTTGCATTTTGGAGCCTTGGACTAGATCAGATATTGAATGCTAAGAAGTGTGAGGTAAGAGATTGTAATAATGCTTGGTAATGCTTGAGATGACCATAAATACAATGAATAATATTTCTTACCTGTTTGGTAATTATTTCAGAGTCACCATAGGATTGAAGATATTTTACACTAAGATCTATTGATTTGTACAAGCCTTGGACCAATTCCTCATATTTTGTAGTATTATTTTTGCACTCAAATTCAAGCTTGCATGTCAGCCTTATTTTTTCTCCTTCCAGACTAAATAGTATACAACCAGCTCCTGCACTATCGCCGTATTTTGATCCATCAAACTATAATGTAGAGAACTAAGTTTTAATACAAGGTTATCTATGATATTTATAAATTTGGAAGAGTCCGACAATAAAAAAAATTTGACTTGAGAATTAACTGAGTTGGTGAGAAATGGAGATTTCTGAGCATTAAAATTGCCCAAAAAAGATTCAACAGAGTAATTGCTGAAATTTTATTTGTAAAAGCCATGGGTTCATTCTCATCTTCAAATTCGGTTATTGAGTATTTCATGTGTTTTTCATGGTCTACTTAGATTTGATTTGTCTTACCATTATAGGGAAGCAACGTATGAGATCAATTGGTAGCAAAATAACCATGATTATTTTCTGACCAATCTCTACTCAGGATTAAACCGTAAAATTTAGGGATATCATCAACCAAAATATCAATCACTTGATGAAATTTTGAATTAGATGCTAGTCTGATAAGGATTGAATTCATTTCTTCTAATTCCTTAACTTTAGTTCTTTCTAATTGCACAATATGTGATGCATAATTTTGAGGAGTAATGTTTAGCTTTAAACAACCAGAATATGGCATGATATTTGAAGAGGCTCTAGAGTCAATTAGACAATTATGCACATTTTTGTTAAATACATCAAAAGTTAAAAGGAAAGGACGAGTATTCAAATTAGATTTGTCTCTGATTCGAATAGAATCATTTTCATCAACCTTTTCAGGTGGATCACTAGGTAGTTTTCCAAATCTTTTTGAGGCTTTGAAAGTAATATGCGGAGGTAAGGGCGAAGCAGGACTCCATTTAGCTCTTTGAGTAAAATTTTCTGTTGTTGTTTTAATTTTCTCAACTCATGTATGGATATATTTGCCTTTAATTTCTTCATGTATTCCACTATATTATATTCAATGGTATCTCTCACAAATAATGTCTTAGATGTAGATGGAAGATTAGAAGAAGTTGGGATTTATTGAGGATAAGGAGTTCTTTTGTTATCAACTTTATCCTTAACAACAGAGGATGAAGACTTTTTCTTTTGAGCAGATTGAGGGAGATAAGCTGAATTTTTACTTCTTTTGTTAACTGGAAGTGCCTCATGTTCATCTTTTTCAGAGGTTAGAATAATAACGTTCCATTATCCATGAAATTTGACTAATTATTTATCTTGTGATTCTTCTACGGATGTTATTGTTTCATATTGATCTTGATCTTGATCTGATTTAGCATTTGAGATTAAATTTGGAGGTTGGGAAGCTTGATTTTTATTAAATCATATCGAAGGTTTCTTCAAAGAAGATTCAGCTACTTGCTTATTTATTTCAACAATGTCATTCGAAATAGTTTTGAAAACCTTTTGTGATCCCTCAAGATCATAAGGATCCTTGGATATTTTCATTTTGTATTTATCATTAAATGAAAACTTTTTGGTTTGTCTTTCCTCATGTGCAGTTTTCTTTTCTAAGGAAAGATTTCTCTTTTCTACAGAAAGGTCTTCTTTCATATTTTATACCAATGTAGCCTTATGGACTCTATCTACAAAAATAGAAAAATTAGAAGGAAGAGAGGATGTGTACCATTTTATTTTTACATCTACCCCAAGCTTAGATGTGGTTGGGATTTTATGGAGTAGCTTATTAAATGTGGAGTTTAAATATTTTATCTTGTCCCCTATATTTTCTTTGAGATTGGAATGATCATTGATAAGAGTAGCAATAGTATGATCATCACCAAATTTAGAAAGGAATTTTTATTCAAATATATCGCAGCTACTAATAGTTCCTTAAGGTAGTGATAAATACCATGATCCACCCGGTCCTCGAAGAGTATAGGGAAATAAACTAACTATGTAATCTTCTTCAGTGACATCATTAAAATTCATGGCAAGAAGAAAATTATGGAGATGTTATTAAGCAAGTATACCATCATTTGTACTATATTTGGGAAACTATATTTCTAAATTCTTAGGTAAACGATGAATAGGACATCGTAATTGAACAACTCGAGGATTCATCCAAGGTCTAGCTTCCATTGTGTGAACCGAAGGATTCATTTTCCCTGAAGAAGGATTTATAGTGGAAGAAGTAGTTCCAGTAGGGGATGAAGGTGTGGAAGAAACAAATATGGAAATAATACTACTTGAGGCACCACTTTTAGCTTGGGAAGAAGAAGTATGAATTGATGAAAAACTTGTTTGAGAAGATGTAAAAGAAGGAGGAATAAATGATGGAGTTTGAGGGATAGAAGATGATTGAATCTCACTAGTGGATGATTGAGTGTGAGATATTAGTGATTTACTACGTTGATATTAAAGAGGGAACTAAAAAGGGATTATTCCAATATTTTCACTCTTAGACCAAGCTAATACACTAGTGCCCTCAAATATTGAAGTACCACTTCCTTGCGAGACTTCAGAAAGTACAAGTTTCTTTGTCGAAATAGAAATTTCTTCCCATTTATTTAGAAAGGTTTGTACTTCAGTTGATTATCGAGTATAATTTGAGGAGAGTTCTTTAGGAATAGAAATAGGAGTCTTGGAGGGAGATTGCACAAATTCTGATCTAAGATTAGGAGAACTTGAACCATGACTAGGAGTTGTATGAGATTTGGATGGAGAATGACTATTTTGATGTTCTTGGCTTTTTGGATTGATCTTTGGTGCCATTTATAGTCAATGACCCTCCTTCTAGTAGAAAAAATATTGAGGACCCAAAAATCGGTGCAACAACATCAGGGAAAACCACCCTGTCGGGGACTTGAAAACCGTCTCTTATCCGTTTGGTATGGTGGCTCCAATTAGATTTATGGGTCTGGTTTCCCAGTCAAATAGAATTGGGTGAATGGATGGTATTATAAGTGACTATAACTTGATATATGGGAGTGATAACAATCTTGAAGTAAACAGATATACATATCTATATCTATATTTATCCTAGCATGAATTATTCTCTCTGTGTGATTTATAAAGATGATCTTTTAGCGAATGGAAATAGGATTATAGAAACACTTAGAGATATGAAAAAAAATTGAAATAATTTATTTAATTAAATAGTTAATTAAATCAATTGGATAAGACTCTATCACATATGTTTACTTCATGTATTGAATATGTACCAAAAGGTAGCAATTTAACATGTTCAAAAGTGAATTAGTGCTTGATTGTTTTCAAAAAGATACATAAAACAAAACACCATATGAAAAATTAACAATTTCTCATTTGGAACAGAAAATTAATATATAGGATAAAAGTACCATAGTATTTGGTCCAGCGCTTTCTATTAAGAAAACTTTAAGAGTACAAAAGTTTGACTTCCGTAAAGTCTTCCTTTCAAAAATTCAACACCCCTTCATAAAAGACATGAATCAGTTTATATAATAAAATAGAAAGTCTTAAAAATAGTAATTACAATACAATCTTAATAGGTTAAAAAAACTCTCCTTAAACTAAGTGAAAATAAAATGGAAACAAAATTTAATGGGGTGACTTTCTTGAAGGTTTCCTTGCAGTCTCATCAACCATTCATTAATTCAGTTCAACAATGTTAAGCATAGGTGTAACTTGTTCTGAAACTAGCTCCAAAAATATAAGGAAAGAGAGGTCAATGCCTTAGAAATCAGCCACCTCGATGGGGAAACCTCCTTTACATTACATAAATGGAGAATTATTGGATGAGAAAAATGAAAAAACCTCTTTTCTATATATAGGAGTCCATGGGGCCACAATATAATCCTAGCTGACCTGACAATAATAATGTAAGGGAACAAAAATAACAATAGTGGCTTTTATGGGGCACAATAATAACAATATGGGGGTTATAGGGGTTCAACAATAACAATAAGGGTGATACACTAAAAATAATACGAGGATACACTAGTATTATAGGGATCTAACATGCCCCTCTCCTTCAAGCAAGTGTTTCCCTTAATGCTTGATTATTTATGGATGCTTCTGTATAAAATTCTCATCCTCCCATGTGCAACCTTCAATGGGTAAGTTCTTCCACTTGCTGAGATACTCTGAAATTCATCTATTTTGTAGTTGTTGAGTTATTTTTTCTGTGACTGCTTCAAAACTCCTTTTGTTGCGATGTTGATCTTCCTGTTGTTCCATTCAATTCTGCGCCAAAGTTAGGTTATCCTTTGAGAGTTGGAGAACTTGTTGTTCATTCTCTATGTGATCTTCCACTACTTTATCATCCATATTAGCTTTCATTTGATCCTTCAAATCATCCAACTTAGCCTCCATTTTTACTTTTAAACCATCTATGTCATCTTTGATTGCTCTTTCTAAGGTCGAAATTTGGTGCAATTTGTACAATAATTTTGATATATCATACTGCAATTCTTCCTCTTCATGCGTCATATTAGAGATTTCTCAGGGCTTCATGGGTGCATAATTATTTTTAAGAGACATTATATAAATCAACGCTGATATTTATGTTTCAATATTCCCTTAGAATCACTTAAAACTATTTTTTCAACAAATTTTATGAAAACTTGTTTAAAAAATGCACACATTTTTCCTGCTTTTCAGGAGATGGATATTGAAACTAATGTATCTCAGTAATTGGGATCCCTGAGATTTTATCTTCATCCCCTTAGTAGTCCTTCGAATATTACTTCCAATGCCATAGGTATGACCTCACTTGGATTCTTCAAGACAAAGTTATGCCCATTCTCCCATAATGACCTAATTATAGACTCATTCAGTAGAGCAAACTTGTACAATGTTCCATGTGTCACTTTTTCCTCCTTCGGCTCTAAAATTGATACACAGGAAGCTACACTTGGTGTAATTTTGGCCACTTTTTACACAATTCCATTCTAATGCTTAGAGATATAATTATGACGATTTTCCCAAGGTCACCTCTCTGAGATGAAATTTGGGAGCCTGCAAAAACCCTAACTTCCCCAGATCATATCTTCAAAAATATTGTGAACCAAGATCTGAGTTTTTTACACAAAGTTACTTAGGATTTATTCACAAATGGGTTTATTTTTTAGTTCTTAACCTTCGTATAAAGAAAGTTGTAGCAAAACTTCTGTGATGACCTGTTTGAAGCAGCGAAACCCTAGAATCCAAAGCCCTCATACCAAATGTTATTAAACGAGCTCCAAAAACAGAAGAAAACGAGAGATCGACGCCTTAGAAATTAGCCACTTCGAGGGGTAAAACTCCTTTACATTACATAAATGAACAATTCTTTGATGATACAAATGACAAAACCTCCTTTCTATATACAGGAGTCCATGGGGTCACAATATAATCCTAGCCGACCTAATAATAATAATGTAAGGGCACACAAATAACAATAGTGGCTTTTATGGCTCACAATAATAACAATATGGGGGCTACAGGGGTACAATAATAAAAATAAGGGGGCTACACTAACAACAATAAGGGGATACACTAGTATTATAGGGACCTAACATAACCTCAGGAGGTTGGCCTAGCCTGATGCGTAATTGTCCAGTGAACACCGCATCGAAAAGTGGAGGAAATATATAGGAATAAGTATATATAAGAAGGTGAAATCAGGTCATGTACAATTAGTTTATTTGGCATGTAGGGTGAATTTGTGTGCAAGACTCCAGGCATACACAAAGTTCGGGTCAGGTTGTGCACATTCTTTTATGTAGAGCATGTAGACCGTGTCAAAAATTCAGGTCATGTAGTCTGTGTTGTGCAAGTTTTGCATACCATGTCAGATGTTCGAGTCATAAATTCTATGTTGTGAAGGTCATATAGACCATGTTAGACGTTCAGGTCATGTAATCTATGTCATGCAGGTTGTGTAGAACGCTCGAGTTGAGGTCAGGTCGTGTACAGGCTGAGTCGTGCAGGACATCTTGGGAGGTTTATATAGGATTGGTTAGGATGTCTCGATAGGGAGACTGTGTATTGAAAGACGAAGAGTTTTTCTTTCCACTAGGCATGACCGTGATAAGGCAGTTGTGAGCTGGACTGGTATAATTGTACGATGGCACATGGGTAGACTGTGAAAAACCCTATAAAATATTTGAAATTGCAAACATTTTTATAATTTTGTAAGTATTGGGTTGAATTATCCTAGATTTTCCCCTCCCTTCATGAATGTGTGTTTATGCTTATGATTGAATTGCACAGATTATAAATGTATTTCCGATGAAATGTTGAATAAATTAAATTCTTGATGAAAAATTGGCTAATTGTTGGTGATAGGTGTAGTTCGTGAATCGTATTAGTGAGAAAAGGAAAAGGTTGGTCAATGTCACGGATTGCCCACAAGTGGAAATCCAGTCACCACTATTGTGGGGGCGTGACAAAACTAGTTACCTAGAGGCTGTGACTTCAGAGAAGAATTGACTAAGTTGTACTTTTTTTTTGTGATTTGGGTATGTCGTCAACGCATTCTGAGATAGAGGAACATTGCGCTAAGATGAAAATCATGTTGCGTTTTGGGTATGGTGTTAATGCATTTTCCGATAGAGGAAGGTTGTGCTCAGATGAAAAAATTAGCTACTACTTTTTGAAGGTCAACCCACTTAATCTTTCTCGATGGGTGCGATGGTCATTTAATTTTTTTTAATAATAAACTTCTCTCAACCTTCTTTTTCAGCTAAGGAAAAAATATGGTTCATCCTCTTGGCCTTTTAAAATCCTTTTAGTTTCCTTCTTCACAGAATCAAATTCACACAAATAGCTTCTTCAAACAATAAAGGCTTCTTCTCCTCATTCAGTTTTCCATCTCTGTTGCTCTCTCTAGAGTATTATGTGACCTCGTGCTCTAGTACCATGTTAAGAAATGAAACGTGTGGAGGAGAGGTTCGATATTATCAATATTATCAACAATTAAATAGATTATGTAGGAAACATCGGCAATAAATCACTACAGTGAGACTCAACTAGAACTCAATCGAAGTGGACTAAACTGTAACTAATTGTTACACATGTATGGATAGGAACAACACGCAGCTATTGGTTGGAAATATATTCTCCAACAAACTCATGGAAAAGATACAACATAACAAGCTTGAAACAATGTTACTGATCACCGCACCATTCTGGAATGTAATGTTCGTATGACGAAGGGATGTGTGGGTGACTTTGATACGACTTCAAGAAAAAATTTTAGGATGGAATTTTATCTTAAAGTTTAGAAACATTTGTGAATCTTACTAGTCCATAATATGAAAATTGTAAAATGTTTGACAACATTTTTGTAAAAATATTTAGATTTGTAATGATTCTTTATTAGTCAATTTAAAATTTGGCAATTTTTAAGGTAAAATAGATTTATACTATAAAATGTGGGCAAATATTTTTTTAGAAAAAATGGAAATTGGCCAATATTATTTTTTGGAAAAAAATTGGAAAATTAGCCAACCTGCGAATATTACCCCCTCAAATTTTCCCTTACAAGCTTTAGTTCCCTTACAAGCTAGCTTCAATAGCCTCTAAAGGATCGACTTGAATTTATTAAATAAAAAGAAGGTACTTAGGTCCCGATGCTATTGTTGCTGCTTATCAAACCACAATGAAACTCTCAATGTTGCTAATTCTGAACTGAAACCTCTAGTAATAGAATCTAACATTCTAGTATGCATTTGTAAAACTATACCTAGTCAAGTGATTAACAAGAATTGAAATGCAGAAAAAGAGGAGTAACTGGAAAATGAAAATGGAGTGAACCTGTTTTCTCATTATTGATTAACAGCTAAATAGATTACATAAAAATATAGAACATAGCGGATAAATGACTTAGAAGGCTTAACTAAACTGAAACTAACATAACTGGACTAAATTAACCATAACAACTAGCAGGTAAGATATAGACAATAACAATAATTCTCTCAAGAAAGTGATGACCTCGCCATGAGTACTTTTCTCAGGCAAGACACACCCTTCGCCATTACAACTTGTACCTAGTTTTTGAATCCGCTGGCTGAGATGACTAACACTTTCTTCAGGCAAATTTTTTGTGATCTGAAAAAAGAAAGACGTGTGTTATGTGTGCGCTATATACAGATAAGATACGAAGATGACTGAATATGGTCGCTCAAGGTGGGCCACTCCCATGTAAGATCAATGAAATTCTTGTTCACCGTATCCAAAGATGATTCAGTCCTCAGGCCAATAACATTTTCATCCTATTTAAATTGTACGAGATGTGGTAGATCGCACGCTTATTAGTCAAAATCACATTCGAAGACAATTTTCTTTCAAAACGATGTGGATGGCGACTTGCCAAAGAATTGTGGGAGGTTACATCCAAGACTGGGACACTATAATTCTCAAATGGAGAAACCGACAACCCTTACGTGTAGTTAACTAGTAATCAAGCAGCAAGCTCAACCAATTTTAAACAGGTGTCTGTAGAAATCTGTAATTAAATGCTTATAAATAGTAATCAACCAGAAAATTAAAAGAGGGTTTGAAACAATCCCTCTTCAGCTACAGTAAAACAAAATTCAAAATTAAAGTTAAATTTAAAAATAGTGTATCATGAAAAACAACCGTATGAAAAAATGGAGCAAATACATTTACAGAATAAATTATAAATCTTTCTTTACAATTTGACATGTTTATCATTAATTAATGTTAGTAAAGATATAATTCCAACATAATTTTAGCCTATATTGAACTCTATGGATGAATATTGTCTGCACGCATTCAGATGTTCTCTGTGTTCTAATTTAAAATTTGTGGTTTTTATTGTAAATTAAATGCGTCTTTTACATTACAGTTTGTTGTTTATGGATAGTATTGATGGTTGATGAGTGTTGTTAAAATATTTTTATTCAAAATATTACTATAAAGGTGATCTAATTTTAGTTTAAATGTTTAGAATTCTAATAATGGAATGGAAAGAAGGTTAATATTATAACATAATGCTCACAAAAGTGACAAAACAATTTTTTTGAGAGTAAAAAAATAAAGTTTTTATAATCATTTGGGGTTTTAGTATTGAATTTTTGGGTTTATTATTATGTTGGGTTTATAATATCAATCAGTTGGGTTTACTGTTCCCTAAGGATGGTCAACCTTGGTCGAAGCATTGTGATAATGATTGTTTGTCCAACGTCACACATGCACAATGATTGTCTCAACATGGAAATCAACTGTGGTCAACCATATTTATTTTAAGGTTTATAATTTTAACCTTTGGCTTTTTTATTTCTTGAATATGACTAATTCTATTAAGTGATCATATCGTACAAGAAGAGAATACAATCAAGAGAGGCAAGAAGCGGGATAGTCGAAAATGATAAATTATCAACCTCGGTCCTGAAGATTGAACATGAAACAAACATAAGAGCAGAGAAGTGATACTTAGAGACTGAAGAAGATAAAAGCTCGGTTGTACCCAGATTGGGCAGAATCCTCCATGCAAAATTTTTTTCCTTTCTTTTTTGTTGACTTTGACCCATCCACCTTGGTGTGGATGGGCTAGAACCACTTGTAGACTGTTGTTGACTGTAGGAGGAGTCTCCTTATCTGTGTTGAAAAAGGAGGACTCATGGGTACGTTTCTGAGCGGTCGTGGTGACAGGGGGACCCTCATGGACCTCGGAGGAGGGGTCTTTAATCTGCTTTGCCTGCTCCATTTCTGCCTCAATCTCCTCTTCATCTGAGCTCGAGGGTTCAACACGATCTACGAAAGGCAAATAACATGGTATCCATCTTTTGGGTTTTGGTTTGCGGATGTTTTGATTTTTTTTTGTCAAGGAGTGAGGGGCAGCTATTCTGAAGGTGCCCTGTTTGGTGACAATGGTGGCAGCGGAAGGCAATGTTCTCATAATCCAGAATCTGTGTCCACAGGAAATCACCGATCTTGAGATTGATTTGATCAGGAATCCCTTTACTTATATCTATTTCAACACATATTCTTTCATGTGTGTAAACTCCCATGTATTCTCGAAACATATCTGTTGTCAGATATATGCCTAGGGCATTTCCTATACTTTGAAAAACTGAAGGGTGTCATAAGTGAGTAGGTAAGTTGGGAAGCCTGACCTAGACTGGGATCTTGGTGATGATAGCCATAGAGGGGTCGAAGTCTGAGAACCAGGGTGTAAGGAATAATCTTGCTGCTCCCCAGAACCATAGACCTTCAGTTACATCCCTCTGGTAGTGCTTGCCATGATCAAACACTACAATAAATAAGCCCTTTGAGAAGAAGATGACCATGCAGTTGTTGGTCTAGTTGGCGTAGATCCAGTCCTAGAGATCCTTTATGCGAGGCCAGAGTCCATTGAATCTGCAAATGATGGAAACTTCTGCATATTTTTGGACTTGATCTACCAGCTCTTGATGGGAAATCTTCATGGATGGAACCTCTTCCATCCTGTCAACCAGAAAAGACCTGGGGGCTGTAGGGGTTTGAGCTTCTTTCTTGGGCTGTGCATGCACAACATCCTTGTAAGAGAAATCTAGTGCAGATGAAGAGTGCCCTGCAACTCCCCCTCTCAAACGAAGGTTTAAAATTATAATAGCGTTTCTAACATTGTTACCGATGAAATAGGTAACCTGACCTCAAAACGGGAACTCTGGCCCAAAAATACTCAAAAAACAAGAAAAAACACCAAAAAAACAAAAAAAGTGTATTCCAGAACGCACTTGGTTTTTTTTGAAGGTCAGATTTCAACATTTTATAAAATTATGCTAAAAACAAAATTGTTTCTTGAAAAAAGGATTGAAAAAACACCCTCAAAACAAAACCAGTTGATGCTGCAATAACAAAAAAAAAAATTGTGTCATATTTTTGACATTTTAAAAAACAGAAATAACATTTTTTAATTTTTAAAATTCAAACATTAAAAAAACCTAAAATTTAAGAAAAAAAATAAATTTAAAAAATAAAAACATTTTAAAGCTTAAAATTTAAAAATATATAGGAATAAAAAAATAAAAAAATAAAACAAAATAAAATTTTTAATTCAAACATAAAAAAAAACCTGAAATTTGAGAAAAAAAATAAAAAATAAAAAATAAAAAAAAATAAAAGATTAAAATTTCAAAATATATAGAAATAAAAAAATAAAAATAAAAACAAAATAAAAATATTAAATTAAAAAAAAATTAAATAAATAAAAAATTAAAAAAAATAAAATATAAAAATAAAATTAAAAAAAAAAAAAAAGTTTATTAAATTAAAAAAAAAAAAAAACAAATTAAATTTTAAAATAAAAAATTAAATTTAAAGAAATATTTTAAATTAAAAAAAAAAAAAAAAACAAACATTATTGAAATTAAAAGTAAAAAAATAAAAAATTAATTAAAAATAAAAACTGAAAAGTAAAATACAATAAAAATATTAAATTTAAAAAAATATATATTAAAAAAACAAATATATTTTAAAAAATAAATTAAATTTAAATTATAAAAAATAAAATATATATATGAGCTTAAATTGAAAATATATATATTAGATTTTATTAAATTAAAAACAAATGTTAATATTAAAATAAAAAATTAAATTTAAAAAAAAATATATTAAATTTTAATAAATAAATGAATAAATAAATAAATTTTGAAATAAAAAATAAATTTTAATTATTAAAAAAAACATTATTAAAATAAAAGTTAAAAAACTTTAAAAATAAATTAAAATTGAAAAATTGAAAAAAAATAAATTAAAAAAATATATTAAATAAAAAATAAAATAAAAAATAAATTAATTTGAAAATATTAAGTTTAATTAAAAAAAAAAATCTAATTTTAAATACACAATTTTAATTGAAATAAAAAAATATAAAAATTATATGTAATTAAAAAAATAATAATAAAAAAAATATAAAAATTGAAAAAAATATTAAATTCAAATAAATGAAAAAAAAATACACAAACTTTACTAAATTTTAAAAAATTAAATGAAAAAACTAAACATAAAATATAATAATTAAAGAAAATGAAAAAAAAAAAACAGTTAAATAAAAGAAAAATTCAAAATTTAATAAAAATTATTAACAAAATTTAGAAAAAAAGAATTAAAAACAAAAAAAATTAAAAAAAAAATAAATTAAAACAAATTAAATTTCAAATGTAAAAATTAAATTTAAAAAAAAATAACTTTAAATTTTTTAAATTGAAAAAAAAATAAATTAAAAAAATCAAATTAAAAAAAAATATTAAAAATATTAAAAATTAAAAAATAAAAAGAATATTTTGATCGTGGTGGCGCCACCAATTGGCCTCCGGCCCAGGTGGCAGCGGAGGCCGGCCGCTGGGTGGGAGGCCGATTTCGGGAATCTCCCTGAGGCCGATTCTGGGAATCACCCTCCCTGGATGGGAGGCGGCGCTGGAGGTTGATTCCAAGAATCGCCTTGAGGGTGATTTCGGGAATCGCCTTGAGGCCGATTCCCAGAATAGGCCTCCCGTCCAGGTCGTGGCGGAGGTCGGTCGCTGGGCAGGCGGGGGGCTGCATGCAGCCTCCCCACCGGCGCAGCGGCCGGCCTCTGCCGCCACCTGGGCGAGAGGCCGATTGGCGGCACCACCACGATCAAAAAATTCTTTTTTATTTTTTATTTTTTTTAATTTTTAGTAATTTTTTTTTAATTTGATTTTTCTTTAAATTTTTTTTTTTTTAAATTCAAAATATTTTAAATTATTTTTTTTTAATTCAAATTTTTTATTTTAAATTTAATTTATTTGTTTCATTAAAAAAAAAAAAACAGTAAATTTATGGATACTTGTTTTTTAATGATTTGCTCGTGGTTTTTTTCATTTTTTTTGTTTTTTAATCATAGTTTTTTTTATTTTAATTTTCTTTTTCAATTTTATTTTATTTATTTATTTATTTATTTTTTTTTAATTTTAAAATTTGTATTTTTTTTCTTATTATTATTTTTTTTAATTTAAATTTTTAAATTTAATTTTTTCTTTTTAAATTTTATTTTTTTTCTCTAAATTTTAATTTTGTAATTTAAATTATTTTTAAATTTTCTATTTTGAAAATATTTTTTTTAATTATATGTTTTTTTTAATAACTTAGTAAAAAAGGTTTTTGATGTTTTATTTTTATTTATTTTTTTTGCTTAATTTTAAATTTTTTTTGCTTAATTTTCTTATATATATATATATATATTTTAAATTTTTTATTTTTACGAGTTAATTTTTTTTTTTTTTTACATTTTTATTGGTTTTTTTAAATTATTTTTATATATATATTTTTTATCTAAGTTTTGTGTTTTATTACCAACATGAAAATCACCACTCTAAAAAAAGGGTTGATGCTACATTAATACTTTTCAAAATTAGCATGAAAATCACCACTCTAAAGAAAAAAAGTTGATGTTGCATCAATACATTTCAAAATTAGCATGAAAATCATTAACATTTTAAAACAAATATTCATACTTCATAAATAAAACTATTAGAGTGTCAAAAATGTGCTAAAAAAAAAAGGTGATTCTCCATCACCACTTTTCAAAATCAGGTGCTTTTTATACTACCAAAAAAAGTAGGTAACAGTGCGGTTACTTATTTAATCGGTAACAGTGTTCTCTCTCAATGTTATAAAATGAATGGGGAAATGAGACATCGAGTTATTTACCTCCATATATAAGTATTTGAAGAGATGAGGGAATCCCCAGTCTGTGCTCCAGGGCGTGCAGGAGTTTCTGAATTGTATCCGCTGAGCGAACCCATAACATCATGGATCTGTCAGTGAGGAGCGAGATTTGGATTTGAAAGGCAAGAGAGGGTAGATCTATGAAACTCAGGTTGTCGAGATTCGATGCAGAGCCTAGATTGAAGGTTCTTGCTCGATCTCTACATTCCGCGGCCTTTTCTGTATTCTAGCCGCAATCCTGTGAGTGAGGGCTTCTCAAATTTTTTTGATCTGAGGTATTGCGCTGGATATAGGCATCTTTCCGAATATACGAGGGGTCGGGGGCCATATTTTCGCCATTTTCCAATTTGCAGGGTTTCTGTCGTCGAGGAGGAGACTTATCCCTGTGGTCTTCGCCAATATCGTGTTTCGCAGTGCTCCAGAAACTTTGCGCAAGCCCTTTTTCCTCGAATGGCTACTCACAGGAACAAGGACGAATGCAAGATCAATCGGGAGCTATGGCAAGGCTAGCGTCCTCTGGACGCTTGGATCTTCAGAGCCATGCGATGGCTTGATGACGACAGAGGGAAAGGTCTCCATAACAGGGGTGCTAGGATTCTGATTCAAACTTGTAGAGTTTTTTTGTGCTCTCCTTAGTGAATGATTTAACGTGTGTTAATATACCTCAAATTTATCATTTTTATCACTTAAATTTATTATTTCCTTAGATTTATAATTATTTAATTAATTACCAATATTAACAATATTTACTTTAATAAATATTTTTAATTAAAATTGAAATTATTTAAGGTTAATATTATTTAATTAAGAATATTTTTTAATATAAATATTTTTAATTAAAATTAAAATTATCTAACGTTAATATTATTTAGTTAACAATATTATTAATATCATTAATTAAAATTAATAAAAATATCATTAAATTTGTTTAATAACAAATATGGAATATTAATAATAATAATTCAAAATAATTATTAATGACAAAAATAATAAATAACATTTTTTTATTTAAATTAATTAACCATATTAATTAATTAATTATTATTAATATTTATTAATTAATAATATTATTAAATAAAATAATAATAATAATAATTATCTCTCTTTATAATTGTGCATGTGATTAATATACACATATATCAATCACAATTACAAATATGTTTATGGTTGTGGCCCTATGGACTTCTGGTAGTCTACTTCTTAGTTGTATGCCCTAAATAAGAAGAGTAGTGAAAGCCATACTAACTCCGTCGGGATGGGGTAACGGATTCCTGCCGTTGGATCACTCTAGGAGTCAACCCATTGATTAGTAAGGTGTTTGTCTCGGAATAGAGCTAGTCCAATAGAGCAGCGGGGAGCAGAGTGAATTAGAGCAGTTGGAATAACAAAAATATCAAAAACATAAGAGATTTTTCCTGAAAGTCGCAAATCTCCCCCCATAGAATAATAGATATATAATTCTTTTGAGCGAATATATATCACCTCATGAAAACACAATCATTAACCATAAGACATTTCCATAATTTCGTTCCTCTCACTAAGATGTTTTTTTTTTATCATTTTCTTCCTGTCAAATACGACAATTCACTCTAAAAATGTTATTGATTGGGAGTGCAGGACTTCAAAAAACATTACAACAATAACTCAAAGGAAGAGGGAGCATGTGAGGTCCATAATGGATATAATGGGTTGTGGCATTTATAGTATTTATGAGAGTATTTTTGGCTTCGAAATTTTTATTTTATTTTGTATCTAAAAATTCATTTCAGCTATTTTTGTTTAAGGATATGTTATTTTGGATCTGGAATTTAAATATAGATATAAATTTATATTTATATTTATATTTATGGAAAAAAATCTTTTCAATGAGATTTGAATTAAAAATGTAAAATGTTATATGTTTATATTTTACAATTATCAAATTTAAATATAGACATAAATGTAAATTTATGAGAAGTTAAATTTTATGTTTTATTTTAATTTAGATTACAAAATTATTTCTTCAACATTGAGTGTTTTGATTTAAATTTTAATTAAATATTAACAAGTCTACGATGATGTTGATTAATATATGTCTTTAATGCAAAAAGTAATTGATAATAAAAATATAAAAATTTTGTGTATAAACATGCATAAAAATCTTAAATTTTTTTAATTATTAAACGAGTAGTCTTTAGCGCGACTTTTTGAAGGATTTTACGGTGACTTTTTACGGTGTAATTTTTCTAAATTCCGGTAGGAATTTATTGAAAAGAGAAATTGGATTGCTAACTTTGCACAATCGAAGTGCTCCAGAGGTTTTTGAGGGTGCTGAATCCATATATAGAGTCAAAAAACCAGTTTGAATAACAAAAACCAAGATTTTACCTCAAAATTTTTTACCAAATTCCGGCACCTGAAACTTCAAAAAGTCGCACTAAAGACAACTCCATTATTAAAACTTATGATTTGCAAGGTTCCATTTTGCTACCAAGATTATAATAGTTTAGATATTCTACAACATTTGAATTTAGGCTTCTACTTTAGAATATTAATATATATTTTTAAAATATAAAAATAAAATAAAATTGTTGATGTTTTTAAGTAGCTATATTTTTAGAGTTGAATTCACAAAGGTGAGATTTAGTCAGTATTTAGTTAAACCATTAAAATTTATATTTTGCATTAAAATCATTTATAATAAAAATTTACACAACAAATGACATCAATTGACTTTTGTTTGTCATTTATATTCTTAAATATGCATTTACAAATTCTTATAAGTCTTTACCTTTCATTATTTGACAACTTAATATTTCAAGGCCTTATATGACTCCTACACAAGTTTCCCATAAAATAAAGGTAGATATTAAAGGAGGTAAAAATGTTTGAACGAAAAGCATTATATCATATTAAAGAAATGTATAAGTAATTATGAAAGGGCATGTTGACTCACGGTCATACAAAGAGCTATAAAAATTTATAATGGAGGGGGAATTGTTTATTCTTATCAATACATGATATTATTTGGAAATATGTTGTTAAAAAGTAAATTGTTAAGTTTTAGGCATTTTATATTTTTATGGAAAAACAAAACAAAAATATTTATAAGTATTGAGAGATTTGAAGTTATTGATAGATTACATAGGAAATAAATATAAAATTGAGACTATTACATCAGTTTCAATTAGAAATAAATTGATGAAAGTAAAAATAAATTTATCTCTCTCTCTATTTATATATAATTCAACTCAAGTGTTGATCATATATCTAAAGAACTTGTATTAATGTAGGAAAGAACTTAAATGACGTAACAGTTTAGAAGAAGAACTTAAATTGCATTTTCAAAAATATTTTTATATTCATATAGGAAGTGATAGAAAATCACAAATCTGTTTGTTGATATTTTTTTTAATTGTTGCAATAGTATTGAAGTCTTAGTAGTAAGACTTTAAAGGCATTTTGTTAAAAATTTCTCAATATAACTTAAGAATCTTTTATTTAAATAGTAATATAATAATTTTACAAGTTAGAATATATATGTTAATATTATATATAATAGTGAGCATATATATATATATATATATGATAAACTACCAAAAATATATATCAGAAAATAAAATGTGATTGTTAAATTTTTTATTTTTTTAAAATTGAGCAAGCTTTGTAAATTATTTTCAATAGTTACATATTAATTATAAGTCAAAAATGAGTTTGACACACTTCATTACAAATTAAATTTTTATAAATATTGAGATTTGTTGCATATACTATTATGACACTTGGTGGAATATATATATTTTAATTTTTTATTTTTATAAATAATGATTTTTTCATCAATACTAAGATATGATGTGTGTACAGTTTTTCATAAATATGGACAATGTGTGTACTATTTTGACACTTGGTTATATATATATATATATATATATATATATATATATATATATAATTTTTTAACAAATTCTATTGATAAGTCTATAAAATTGCTCATTTACTCTACATGAATAAAAGAAAGAAAGAAAAATTCAAATTTAAAATTTATTTTTTATTTTCAAAATATTTAATTTAATAATCACTTTTTTCAAAATATTAATATACTTTATAAATTATATTAATATTAATATACTTTATATTAATATAATTAAAAGCCAAATCATTTTGACTATAAAAAATTACAATACAATTTTCCATAAGCATAATGGTTTTGAAACATAATATAAGCATACTTTTTTCACCCTAACAATAGGAAATTGAATAATTTGATTTCATCTCGTATAGTATTGTTGTTTAAAAAAATTTATGAATTTACAAATAGTCAATCTTGGTTATGATAAGTACTAGAAAATCTGAGAGTTTTGAATCAATGTTTTGTTTATATAAAATAAGTAAGTAAATCAATGTTCAATTTTTTCTTATAATAAATTCGGAGTTTTGAATGAATGTTTTGTTTATATAAAATAAATAATTAAATCATTTCTCAATTTTATTCTCATAATAAATTAGGAGCATGACAGAGTGTTATGATAACTAATACCGAGTTAGGGAAATAAAAAATTTAGTGATGAAGGCCATTAAGTATGCTATAGACTTGTAGCTTTGTGAAGTGTTTTTCTATAAACAATCTCTCAATTTCTTTAGTAAACGTCGATTAATCCCGTATATTGTAATGATTATTACCTATTGAGATTTTATGGGAATTTAACATCTTGGCAATACTTGATTCCTCATCACTCAAGTGTGGATATAGGATCTAGGCCATAGTATTTCAGTGTTGGTGAGGCCTAACCAGGGGAAGAGAGACATGATTATGGTTTCTAAATTTGTTTGAATCTCTACTACAATGGTTGAACTTTATATGTTCGGCATCATTAGAGTGTGAATATAAGGTCTAGGCCATAGTATTTGAGGCTTAGTGAGGCCTAACCAACGAAATGAATAAAGACATGATTATGGTTTCTAAATTTGTTTGAACTCTATATCTATGAAAGTATACATGAGAGAATTTTGTATAGGAGTGTACCTCACTTTAGAATATTGGCTAATGAGAAACCAACTACGGTGCTCCACTGAGACTTGGTTATGGTTGAAGATTTCATTAGAATAACACATTAACTTTTATTAAAAAACAATCCAACGAACATGTTCGTAGAATGTATGTCATGTCAAATCATAAGCGTAAACAAATTTATTTAATAAATATCATCTAAACATTGAATCCGGATGAAATATCATAACATTATTTATATATCATAAATTTTTTTATATATTCAAGAAGGCCGTATTTAAAAAAGATATATATGAACCGAACAATATGATTGATTTTCGATGAGGAAGAAATGTGATTTATCATTTTTTATTGGGCTTGTCATAAAATTATTTATATATTTAAGAAGGCCGTATTTAAAAAATAAAAATAAAAAAATATGAAATCAACAATATGATTGATTTTTTTTAAGGAAAAAGCGATGTGATTTATCATTTTTCTTGGGGCTAACACTGATATGTAATTTTCAATATTAAATATTTCCTTTCTCATAATATCAAATTTTAATACCATAAATATGTATAAAATATATAGCCAAAAATTAATACCAAATAAAAAATGCTTTTTTAATAAAATTAATTTATTAAATAAGATGCATAACATGTGCAATGAAAAGAATTTAACATTAACAAAAAAATAAATAAATAAATAAATAAATTGTTTCAAAGTTAAATAAATAAAAATATTTATATAAACTAACCATAAACAATAATATAATACATGGAAAAATAACACTAATAATAAAATATTTACAAACAGCATACTCTAAAATTATGTATGCCAAAATTATTCTATAAGCTTATACGGTGACAACCTAACAAACATCTACTTGTAATGGTATACCAATCTATTATTTATGGTTACACGATGTAAATGATTGACTTCGTCTACCTGTAATGGTATCCCAATCTATTATTTATGGTTACATGATGTAAATGATTGACTGCGTACACTGTTTACATTAGTGTTAGTTGAGATAGTAGGACCAGTGATGTGGATGATATCTTGTTTTTCTTCACAATAGATTTCAAATTTAATACTACATATAATATATTTGTTTATAACATTACTGTTTATTTTGATTCTGTGGAATAGAAAGTAAAACATGTTATTTAATTATTTTTAGGAATTGAAAAGAAAAGCTGTCAGTGGTGGAAAAAAATTTATTAGCTAATAAGTAAGAAATTTGAGGAATAGATGTGGCACAGATTCATTGAAAAATAAATTTGTATTCTACATTAAAAGCCAAATTACAAGGCACATAAATAGTTCTGATCAGATCTAATAATTTTGTTGAGAATATATCTCAACCACTCAACAAACCAATTCTAGATATAGAGTAATGTAAGATTTTTTCTAAGCTCCTCCTTTAATGCTTACATTAAATAATTACAAGAAGTAATACATAAAACACAAATTACAATTTACATCATAGTCACATCAGTCTTATTATTCTTCATCAACACTCACATCCATTTTGGAATCTCGCAAACATCATTTTTTCTTCACCACCTTATCTTCAAGTTGTCACCTGAACTCCATTTAAAATATGCTTGCCTCTGACCATCTTTAATGAACTTTGAAAAATCCACAATATTGACATCTCTCATCGCAGCTTCCGCAATAAGAGTTGTCTAGTAATGAACCATCTCATGGACCAATCACCATGTGTCTAATATTTCTCTTTCAATTATGTGCAGTTGATATGAAGACAGTCTAATACTAAACGGCTTCAAAAGTTTAACTAACAACTTGACGTTTTCACACACACAAGGATCTTATAACATAGCTTGAAAGTGATGCTCTTGAAACATAAAGGTATCATGACATAACCTCTAAAACTTCTAAAACCATATATATATATATATATAATAATTATAAACCCAAATTTAAAATAGCCTTACATATAATATCATATTTATATTTCTTAAAATTAACTTATTATTATTATTACTATTATTGTAATAAAATTTATAAATATATAAGATTTAAAATGAAACATCACTATTTTCATATATAAAATACAAGAAATAAATAAATTAAAAATTATCTAAATAAATAAATTATATTTAAAAAGAAATTTAAATGGTTTATGAAAATAAATTAATTTAAATAAATATTATAACAAATTAATGTATTGTTGTTTATTTTATATTTTTCAAATTAAAAATAATATAAATAATTAATGAATAACTATATTTATAGTTTCTATATTTTCATTAATAAAACTATATAATAAAAATAAATATTAAAAAAAAAGTGAAAAATAAACTACTAATAAAAAATATTTAGATTTGATAGGTGTACTCTTTATTAAATGTTATGACACTTGGTTTGGTACTCTGTACAATATTTAGATGTGATAGCTGTAATCTTTGTCAAATGTTATGACACTAGGTTCAATAGAATATTTTTTTGATTATATCCTTGTTAAATATTTTTTTTTCTCACAATATTTTGATAGGTGTAGTCTTTGTCAAATGTTGTGACACTAGGTTCAATAGAATATTTTTTTTATTATATCTTTGTTAAATATTTTTTTTTCTCACAATATTTTGATAGGTGTAGTCTTTATTAAATGTTATGATATTTGGTTCATACAATGACAATTCATTTTCATAAATATTTAGATTTGATAGGTGTACTTTTGTAATATTCCAAATTTTCCATCAGCTAATTGGAATATTAGAGTTCTTACTTTTCTTATTTAGTTAAGTAAATAGAAGGGTGGAGGGACCCATAAAGCCAGTAGATGAATAAAATCCATTTCTATAGTGTGAATGTGGGTTAATTGAGTTGTGGAGTAGCATTATGGAGTAGTGGAGCAACATAATAATGAAGAAAAAGTGGAGGTCATAGAGCATTAATGAGGATATAATGGAGATAGTGGAGGAATAAATGCAAGATGATGGAGGAAGTGGTGCATTAAATGCACACATGATGGATGACGTGGAGAATAATTGCAGTAGTGATGGAGATCATGGAGGACAGCACAGTCTTTATGGAGGCTACTAGCTACATGTGCATCACAATTATGAGGTGGGTCAAGGCTAGGGAAGGCTCACAACCATAAAAGGAAGATGAGGGAAGCAAAGGAATAGGGTATGGATTTTTATTGTTTAGTGTTGTAAGACATTTGTTTGCACGCTTAAGTTGTTTAGCTAAGTCTACTGTGTTGTTTAGCATCGGGTGTTCCCCAGTGGGGATCCCACCCTTACCCATGAGGGACTTTGAGTGGCTACTCTGGGATGGTTTTCTTGGGTGGAATTTAGCATCCGAAAATCAGTGCCACTTTCAGCCACTCTCATTTGCACTCCCACTTATAGGAATTACGCATTCCTGAACTAGGGCTTGAGATTCAGAAGGTTATTATGATTACTTCAGCTCAAAAAATTCCCGAGGGATCAACCCTTCACACTGTCGATCCATTACACACTTCCACGAGTTTCATTAGCATATTCAACATGATTCCATCCATCTAATTATCCTATTGAGCAAAATTTTCTACGGGAATTGCATAATTTTGCAGTGAGGGTTTGAGTGGAAGAGGAAGTTCCAAGCAACTTAGCTTAGAATCCTGTGAGGGATTAATCCTTCACTCCGAGGATCACTTCAGCAGCCTGGGATCGGCATAGTATTATCTATCGGTAGGATACATCATCATCCATCCTAGACAGTGCAGGTTTCCCTGCAGTTGTGCCTGTAGTAGTTTCATATTCAGTGGAGGAGCTAGATCTTAAGTTCCTCAGCTTGGGATCAAGAGAAGGACCAACCCTTCAGTTAGTGATATGAGTGGGTGTTATTGTAGCAGATATATCATTACTTCAACTCCATACCAGTATTTTTCTCTAGGGATTATGTAACTCAGCCAACAGGGGTGTACTTTGCAACCCAAAAAGGGCCAAAATTCCAAACTCAAAATGTAGCCAAACCATTTCTGGGTTTTCCTAGGTTTGTCGAGTAGAATCCGTGGTTCAATGACCGAATATTTTGAAGTATTCCAATAGCCTCTCACACATATATATTATTCTTAACATCAGTAGTTTCCAGCAGCAGCAGTTTATACTTTCCAGTGCTATGTTTCAGTAGTGTATTTCAGCTATCTTGTGGCTTGAGTTCATTCCTTTTGGAGCATTGTGTACTTACAATGTTGTTGATACATAATGATATGGCTCAGCTGTTTCTACGCCTATGTATGATGTCTTAATGTATTCTAGAATTTTTCCAGGTTTATATGTTTTATTCTTATTTGGAAATATGAATATGTTCTATATTCCTATCTTTCCCATTTTGGTATATTAAAGTGTTATCAAAGCATGATCATTGCCTCAGCTTGTGGGCATATCATGACATCAGAGGAATAAGAAGAAGAAGCAGAAAAATAAGAAGTCTATAATGGCGGAAGGATTGAGTTTTTCCACACTTCTCTTCAGATCTATGCAGAATCTCACCATGGTGATCAAATAAATGAGAAGGGAAATGAAAAAGGAAACCTCAAGAGGGTTTCATAATGGAGAAGGTTGGAGCACTTCCTATCAACAGTATGTTGGGTGGGGAGCCTGATTATCTTGTTTATTTTGTATCATAGCATTGGACCCCTGTACCTTAATGGGGCAACAACGCCACCCATAATTAAACGCTGCCTGGTGTGTCCATGGGGGGGTGGCTATGACTTTATGGAGCCCCCACTTGGCGGGGGGTTTCGGGGGCAAAGCCCCCAAAGCTAAAAACAGATGTAAAATTGCCTTGTAAAAGTATAGTAATTTCTAATCAATCTGGGCCCTTCATTAGGCAGATGATCTGACGGTAGAAGTTATGTTTAGTTTAGGGTTTTTTTTCCCTAGAAGGAAACCCCTCGCTCGTATGAGGGTATTGTATTGTAGCTGTGTATTGTATGTCCATTCCCAAAGCGAGAAAAAGATAAGGATATTGCGAGAGAAAACAAAGGATATTACAATGGATCTGCAGTAGATTGTGTCTCTTCATTTTTCTAGATAATAGAAAGGAAGGATTGATTGTTCAGGGTGGATGTAGCCCAACCTGAGTGAACCACGTATGTCTGTGTCTCTCTGGTTTTATGTGTTTTGTGTGCTTGTGTTTTCCGCATATTTGATGTGTTGCATTGCTATATAATATATAATTTTTGAACAACTAGTATTAGAGCCAAAGGTCTATTTGGCTAATAAACGTGCAAGAAAGAAGGGTTCCTACTTCGGGTGGAGAAATGGCAGAAGATGGTAAATTTAGGGTCGATAAATTTAACGTTCAAAACTTCCCGCTGTGGAAGATGCAGATGGAAGATTATCTGTATCAGAAAGATCTGTACCTACAACTGAGCGGAAAAACAATGAAGTTGACGACTATGATAGATGTAGAATGGGAGATTCTCAATAGAAAGGCACTCGGAACAGTACGGTTGTGCCTCGCGGCATCAATAGCCTTCAATATTTCGAGGGAAACAAAAATAGAGGGTTTGATTAAGGCATTGGTGAAACTATATGAAAAACCCTCAGCCTCAAACAAGGTATTTCTTATGAAAAATTTATTTAATATGAATATGTCAGAAGGTGGATCTGTTGCAGACCATTTAAATGATTTTAATACAGTTACCAGTCAGTTAAGTTTTGTAGGGGTAAACTTTGATGATGAAGTTAAGGCTCTTCTATTTCTGTGCTCATTGCTAGAAAGTTGGAATGGTTTAGTTATGGCCATTAGTAACTCTTTCTCTAGATCTAGTACTCTAAAGTTTGATGATGTTGTCAGTGCTATCCCGAGTGAGGAAATGTGACAGAAAAGTTCTGGTGAGACATAGGGTAATGCTTTGAGTGCAGAGTCTAGGGGAAGAAAAATGGAAAGAGAAAAGAGCTCAGGATATCGCAGTAAATCAAGCAAACGTAGATCCAAGTCCAGATCAGGGATAGTGTGCTGGAAATGTGGAAATATAGGACACCTGAAGAAAGAATGTAGATCTCGAAAGGGAAAATATGGAGACACGCAACAAGAAAACAATCATGAAGCAAATGTGACAGGTGATGTGTAACAAGATTATTTGATTCTTTCTTTCGAAAATGCTACTAATTCCTGGGTGGCAGATTCAGGGGCCTCATTCCATGCCACACCTGATAAGAAATATTTGCATGACTATGTTCAAGGATATTTTGGACAAGTTCATTTGGGTGATGATAAACCCTGTAAAATTTTTGGAATGGGTAAAGTTCTTGTAAAAAACAGAATGGGAAGCAATGGCTATTAAAGGAGGTAAGGCATGTTCTATATCTGAATAAAGATATGATTTCAATAGGGCAGTTAGGCGGTGAAGTTTGTGTGATAACTTTCACAGATAAAACTTGGAAGTTCACCAAAGGAGCCCTAGTAATAGCAAAAGGCGAAAAGGTTGGTATATTGTATTTATGCAATGGTATTTCTAACTTTGTCAATGCTTTAACTTCCAAAGGAGCAGATGCAGCTTTATGGCATCATAGGCTCAGACACATGAGTGAGAAGGGGATGAAGATTCTTCACTTAAGAAATTTGTTGTCGGGTTTGAAGAATGTTGATTTGGATTTATGTGAGAATTGTATTTATGGAAAATAGAAGAGAGTCAGATTTCTCAGAGTTGGGAAAGAAAAGAAGAGTGAAAAATTAGATCTCGTGTATATAGATATATGGGGACCTACTCAGATATCATCTCTTGGTGGCTCTCGTTATTATGTTACTTTTATTTATGATGCAACTAGAAAAACTTGGATTTATTGTATTCAAAATAAATCTAATGTATTTGATACTTCCAAGAAATGGAAAGCTTTGGTTGAGATTGAGCAAGGGAAGAAGTTGTAGTATCTCAAATCAGAAAATGGAGGTGAATATTGCAACAAAGAGTATGATAGGTATTGTTCATAGCATGGAATTTGCAAAGAGAAGACACTTCCAAGAACACCATAAGAAAATGGTGTGTTAGAAAGGGTGAACAGAACAATCATGGAGCGTGCAAGGTGCATGAGATTGCATGCAGGATTGCGTTGACAATTTTGGGCAGATGTTGTAGGTACTTTTGTTTATCTCATAAACAGAGGGCCTTCAAGTTACTTGGATGGTGGTATTTCAGAGGAAACAGGGAAAGGTAAAAAGGTAAACTACTCTTTTTAAAGCCTTTTGGATGTGAGGCCTTTGTCCATATTAATAAAGAAAACAAAACAAAGCTTGAGACAAAATCAAATAAATGTACCTTTATTGGATATGGTGTTACTGATTTTGGTTATCGCTTATATGATTATGAAAATCACAAAATCATTAGGAGTAGAGATGTAATATTCAATGAAAATGTTTTATATAAGAATCAGTTGTAGGAAAAGAAATAGGAAAAAGAAAAAAAGAATACACAATTCTTGATGAGACCAAAGAAAAATTAAAGGTGCTTGAAAATAATAATAATCAACAGCCACAACAACAATAACCACCACAATAACAACAGGCACCTCAAACACCTAAAAGTGGTGTTAGAAGATCTACCAGGATAAGTAGACCCCCTAAATGATACTCTCCTTCATTATATTATTTACTGTTGACTGATTCTGGTGAATCAAAATGTTATGAAGAAGCAATGCAGGTAGAAACCAGGAAGAAGTGGGAGCTAGCCATAGCAGAATAGATGAACTCCTTAATACAGAACCAGACTTGGGACTTAGTCAGGTTGCCTACAGGTAAAACACCATTTCAGAATAAATGGGTTCTTAGGCTAAAGGAAGAAGATGAAGGAAAATATAAGTACAAACCTAGAGTTGTGATGAAGGGGTTTGAAGAGAATAAAGGTATTGATTTTGATGAAATATTTTCTCCTGTTGTTAATATGACTTCAATCGGAACTATTTCAAGTCTTGTAACAGTGGAAGATTTGCATCTTGAACAATTAAATGTAAAGAAAAAATTTCTCCATGGAGATTTGGAAGAAGATATCTATATGCAACAACCAGAAGGATATGAAGTAAAAGGGAAAGAAAAATTAGTGTGCAAGATAAAGAAGAGCTTGTATGGCTTAAAACAAGCTCCAAGGTAGTGGTATCTAAAATTTGACAAGTTTATGTCCGAACAAGGTTATACTAGATGTCACTCTGATCATTATGTTTATCTGGAAAAAAAAAATGATGGAAGCTTTATTATATTGTTATTGTATGTAGATGACATGCTTGTTGCAGGGTCTAACATGCAGGAAATAAATGTGCTTAAAAGAAAATTGGAAAATTCATTTACAATGAAGGATTTAGGAGTTGCAAAACAAATCCTTGGTATGAGAATAACTAGAGAGAGAAAAAATCGCAAATTAACACTGTCTCAGAATGAGTACATACAGAAGGGGTTGAAAAGATTTAATATGCAAAATGAAAAACTATTTAGTACACATTTTGCTAGCCATCTCAAACTTAGTAAGGAGATGTGCCCCAAGACCCAAGAAGAAATGGATTATATGTCTAAAGTTCCATATGCATCAGTAGTTGGAAGGTTAATGTATGCAATGGTTTGCACAAGGTATGATATTGCACATGCATTGGGAGTCGTAAAAAGGTACATGAAAAATCCAAGAAAAGAACATTGGATGGCAGTGAAATGGATTCTCAAATATTTGAGAGGTATCACAAATCAAGCATTATGCTTTGGTGGTTCAAACATTTCCCTATGGTGATATGTTGATGAAGATATGGCACGTGACAGAAATAACAGGAGGAGCACTACAACATATGTATTTACTGTAGGTGGAAGAGTTGTTAGTTGGGTTTCAAAAATCCAAAGTGTTGTTGCACTTTCAACAACAAAAGCAGAGTATGTTGCTGCTACAAAAGCTATTAAAGAAATGATTTGCTTACAAAGTTTTATGGATGAATTGGGTAAGAAGCATGATATGGGCACGTTATATAGTGATAGCCAAAGTTCCAGTCATCTTACAAAGAACCCAACATTTCATTATAGGACTAAACACATACATCTCAAGTACCATTTCATACGATCAGTATTGGAAGATAGATAGTTGAAGCTAGAAAATATACACACTAGCTAGAATCCTGCAGATATACTAACAAAAGTTGTAACCAAGGAGAAACTGAGATTATGCTCAGTTTCAATTGGTCTTAAAGGATGACGATGAAGATGAGAAACAACCAGGTCCAAACATGAGTCATTGTCCAGCAAATGAAACAGCGGTGGAGTTGCTACAATTAGTCTCCAAGTGGAAGATTGTTGGGTGTGGAGCTTGATTATCTTGTTTATTTTGTGTCACAACGTTGGAATCTTGTACCTTAATGGGGGGGCAAAGCCGCTCGCAATTAAATGTTGCCTAGGAGGTCCACGGGGGGGGGGACGGTTGCGACATTATGGAGCCCCTCCCTGGCGGGGTGTTTTGGGGGTAGTGCACGCAAAGCTAAAAACAAATGTAAAATTACCTTCTAAAAGTATAATAATTTCTAGTCAATCTCGGTTGTTCATTAGGCATATGTTCTAACGGTAGAAGTTATGTTAATTTTAGAGTTTTTTTCCCTAGAAGGCAACCCCTCACTTGTATGAGGGTACTGTATTGCAACTATTTATTCTCAGATCGAGAAATAGATAGGGAGACTCTGAGAGAGAACATAGGATATTAGAGTGGATTTGTTGTAGGTTGTGTCTCTTTGTTCTGCTGGATAATGAAAGGAAGGACTGGCTATTCGGGGTGGACGTAGCCCAACCTGGGTGAAACATGTAAATCTGTGTCTCTGTGGTTTTATGTTTTTTGTGTGCTTGTGTTTTATACATATTTTATGTGTTGCATTGCTCTATAATATATAATTTTTTAACGCAGTATAAGCAACCGACAGTGCATAAAGTTCCACAATGCCCTACTATGCCCACTTTCCTTGAAGAAGGAAATGAATGGCATTGAGATGGAGGATATTTGGAGCCTGAGACTTTGAGTGATTATATTTAAGAGTACAAATCTCAATCTACAGAATTCAAAGAGACTTTGACTTTCCAAAAATTTTGCAGACTAAAGAGAACTGCAGACCCCGCAACAGCAATAGAAGAAGAGGGCATATGAAAAATAGATTCTTTCTGCCTAAATTCGATGGGTCATCCAAAAGGATGAAAACGGCTTAAATGGAGAAGTTAGATGATTTCTTCGAACTACACCCAGTAGTGGAAAAGGAAGCCATTGAGATTGTTGCACTGCACCTTGAGGGTGAAGCAAATGATTAGTGGTTCGGCAGATTGAAACATGCAAGAGTGTTGTGTAAGAAAAGTTCACTCAAAGGTTGGTAAAGAGGTTTGACAGAATAAAACATGAGACACATTCCATTGATAAATTTTCTGACATTGGTGAAAAAGTATATGAGGAGAAAAAGGAAGATTTCAGTGTTGATACTCTGGGCGAAGAATAACTACCACAACCACCAGCTGCAGTAGAGGTACTTGCATCAGTGGGAGTAGCACTTGCATTTTGGCAAGATTTTCCCAAGACTTCGACATTGAGAGTCCAAGGCATGATTGAGGAGGCGCATGAGGAAGAGGAAGCGGATACCAGCATTGGTGCAGCAGTAGAGGAGCATCCATCACCATCACCAGCATTTGGAGAATCAATTTCACCAGTTGGAGGAACTCTTGTAGCTTTGCAAGATTTCTCCAAGCATCATTTAATCAAAGGTATGCAAACACTTCCACCGCAGATTTTGTTAGCACATCATTTTGATATTTGTGGGGTCATGCCATCAGGGAAATTGCATGAACAAGGGTTAGAGAACATTGCTCATTTGGAGCAGCAGACTATCACTGCGCAGAGGACCCTTGACTCATTCAAGGAGAATATGTATAGCTATCCCATTTTGACAATGTTGAGCGGCACAAAACAATTTGTGTTTGAGTGTGGAGTTTCTGAGGATGGGATTAGCACATTCCTAATGCATGGAAGCTACTCCATAGATTTGAAGAACCGGAGGCTACTATCACATGAGATGTCGTATTCTATTTACGAGAGGGAGGAAAAATTCTAGCAGTATTTGGTAGGCAGTAGATTTCAGGTGAAGAAAAACCACCATAATCTCCGGCATATTTTTGAGGAGGAGCAGCAGCTGCAGAAGAGTCAGCATCGGTGGATCAGTACAATGCAGGACTATGAGTTCAACAGTGTATGTGGAGAGGGCCATGGGACAACATATGCACTATCATGGAAATCAACAGCACTATCACTGAGGAGCAGTGATGATTTGAGTGCTCAGTTATTATTTGAGAATTCCAATGACTGCTTCACTTATGGAGCTTTGGATGGGCAGATTGTAGATGGTAGACATGATGTAATGGATAAAATATTCCATTATCATGACAAAGCCTTCTTGATGAGCACCTCATAGCTCAAAGAGAAGTTTCTGCATGCAGCATATTCAAAACCTCATAGGTTCTATCAGGCCATCAGAGATGTTCTCATGGAGAGACTTCAAGGGGGATGCACTTTGACATATCATGGAGTTCAAGGATTGTCATCAGATTATGGAGGATGGTATTTTCGACATTGATCCACTGTCGAGGTATGCACATTGCTTCGACGTTTTCACACAGTACATCTCTTCACCCATGATCGGATTATCTTTCTCGGATGTCTTCATGCTTCATGGTCTTCCCAAGGCCATAGAGAGTGATGGGGATAGTTATTGTATGAGCAGCTTTTGGCAGGATCTTCTCCATTGGGTGGATACTAATCTGGTGCATGATATGATTCATCACCCACAGTTCGATGCATGGATGGAGATGATGAGCAAGTGGTTGGAAAGCTACTTGCAAATGTATGACACATGGCAGAAAGAAGCATGCTTGTGTTGGCTTCTCTTGGGTGAGTATGGTTACCACCAAAAATTTCAGATTGGTATGTTCCATGCCTTGCAGAGTACTGGGGTGATGCAACAACAGGAGGCATGGCTGCGTTGGCTACTCTTGGGATAGTATGGCAAAGACATTGCATTTTATATGTTGAGGTATATCATTGTTTCCTACCTTGCATAGTAGTGTTGAGATGCAACAGCTGGAGGCATGGCTGCGCTAGTTACTCTTGGGAGAGTATGGCCACCATATGACATTCCACATGTGAATTCGGATGTCACTATTTTATACTTGGCATGATGATGTATTGTGGCAGCAGGATGCCTCGCTGCATTGGCTTCTCTTGAGGGAGTATCGCTACCATACATGGTATGATGATGATGTGATGTGGAAATAAGATCCATTGCTGTGGTCACTTCTCTTGAGAGAGTATGGACACCATACTTGGTATGATGATGATGTGGTATGACAGAAAGAGACGTTTCTGCGGTGGCTTCTATTGGGAGAGTATGGTTTTACATTTCACATGTCCAATCCATATGTCTATTTCGTACTTTTCACAGTGTTGAGATAATGCTTAGAGCATGCAAGGCCATCGGGGCCAAGGATTCGAGCATGGAGAGACACAACCTACTCCTTGTAGCATTGGTTCCAGAGATAGTCTATAAGTTGGGACTTTCCACTTGGGGAAGGAACCACTACACTTCACATATCTCATGCAGAGAAGAGAATGTTGGACAATAGATGATTGCCACTTGGGGACTCGTTAATGAGGAGAAGCATCTAACTACACAGCTAGAGGCCATTCTAGACATTCTAGAGAGGTAGCTATGGATCTTGGAATTCATAACACATTGGAGCAGATATGGAAACCTTCCATATTAGGATGCCACTTGGGAGGGAGATGAATTTCTGTAGCATCCACTTTTGCAGTTGCTTAAGGAAAAGCAACATTTCAGTGGGAAGGAATGTAATATTCAAAATTTTCCATCAGCTAATTGGAGCATTAGAGCTCTTAATTTCATTATTTAGTTAAGTAAATAAAATGGTGGAGGGACCCATAAACCCAGTAGATGAATAAAATCCACTTCTATAGTCTGAATGTGGGTTAATTGAGTAGTGGACTAGCATTATGGAGTAGTGGAGCAACATAATAGTGAAGAAAGAGTGGAGGTCATAGAGCATTAATAAGGAAGATGATGGAGATAGTGGAGGAACAAATGGAAAATGATGGAGTTTGTGGAGAATCAATGGCAGAGATGATGGAGGAAGTGGTGCATTAAATGCTCACATGATGGAGGAAGTGGAGAATAATTGTAGCAGTGATGGAGATCATGTAGGACAACACAATCTTTATGGAGGCTAGCGGCCACTTGTGTAGCACAGTTATGAGGTGGGCCAAGGCAAGGTGAGGTTCGAAACCATAAAAGGAATATGAGGGAAACAAAGGAAGAGGGTTTGGCTTTTTCTTGTTTAGTGTCGTAAGACATTTGTTTGCACGCTTAAGCTCTTTAGCTAAGTCTGATGTGATGTTTACCACTGGGTGTTCCCGAGTGGGGATCCCACTCTTACCCATGGGGGAATTCGAGTGCCTAATCTGGGAAGATTTTCTTGGGCAACATTCATCATCCAGTAATCAATGCCACTTTCAGCCACTCTCATGTGCATTCCCAGCTATAGGAATTATGTATTCCTAAACTAGGATTTGAAAGTTGGAAGGTTGTTCCCAATACTTCAGCTGAGAAAATTATGGACGGATCAACCCTTCACACTGTGGATCCATTATAGTGTTCCAAGAGTTTTATTGACACATCCGGCATCGGGCCATCAATATTATTCTTCTATGCAACAACATTTCCTGCAGGAATTGCCTAACTCTGCAATGAGGGTTTCAGGGGAAGAGGAAGTTCCAAGCAACTGAGGTTGGAATCCTGTGAGGGATTAATCCTTCACTCTAGGGATCACTTCAGCAACTTTAGATCAACATTGTATTATCTATCAACAGGCTACATCATCAACCCTCCTAGACAGTGCAGTGGTTCCCAGGAGCTGTGCATGCAGCAACTGCATATTCATTGGATGAGCTAGATCTTAAGTTCCTCAACTTGGGATCGAGAGAAGGGATCAACACCTCAATTAGTGACTGGAGTGGGTGCTATTGCAACAGATAGATCATTCCTTCAGCCCCAGATCAATAGTTTTCTCCAGGGAGTGTGTAACTCAACCAATAGGGGTGCACTTTCCAACCCAAAAAGGGCCGAGATTCCAAACTCAAAATTGGGTGAAACCATTTCTGGGTTTCGCGAGTAGAATCCATGGTTAAAATCCTGGATCTTTTTGAGAACTACAACAACCTCTTGCACATAGATCTTCTTCCTAGCAGCAACACTTTCGAGCAACATGGGTTTATACTTTTCAGTGCTAAGTTTGAGTAGTGTATTTCAGCCATCTTGTGGCTTGAGAGCATTCCTTTTGGAGCAGTGTGTAATACATAATGATATGGCTGAACTGTTCCTATGTATAGTTTAATGTATTCTAGCATTTTTCCAATTTTATATGTTTTATTATTATCTAGAATTATGCATATGTTCTATATTCTCTCTTTTCCATTTTGATATATCACAACTTTTTATCAAATGTTATCCCACTTGATTATATAAAAGAAAATTCTTTTAAATGTGTCTTATATTTTTATTTTTAAAAACCAAAAGTACCTAAAACTGTTCCGAGAAATACGAGAAAAAGAATTATAATAAAAGGAAATCCTTCTAACAGGTAAAGTAACGCATAATGCTAATTATGACAAGGAAAATTATTTCATATAACAAACACCCTTTTATTACATGAACTCGGTAACGTTCTGTTAGTTTGCAGTTTGCACGAAATATTATACTCTTAAATTAGGTTCACACAGAACAACGATGGCCTATATCATCGATTGATAGGTTATAATTTCAGCTAAAGTTGGAGAACACATCTCAAGCACTTGCCCTCCAACAACAAATCAAACGCTTGGTTGATCTCCGAAAAAGGGAGCTCATGTGTAATGAATTCTTCAACGCTGAACTCCTGCGATCAAAACGTGTTTATATGTTTATATGATATATAAAGAAAACAATACGGTGAATACAAGATGATTGTAAAATGAAGGAAAAATACATCGCTTGTACCTTACGCATATACATGTCTACTAGACCGGGCAAGTCGGTCTTACCCTTGACACCGCCAAATATAGTGGCCACTAATCTCCTCCCTGAAAACAATTCCAGTGGATGAAAACTTATCTTACGAGGACTTGTATCCAGCCCCAATAACACCGTCAAACCCAATGCCTGCAACCCAATACCATCGTATTAATGTCAAATTGACGAATTTGAATGAGATGCCATGGTGGTTTTTATCGTGATTTTTAGAGGATTTTGGGTTGAGTGGTTTAGTTAACCATTTGTTTTTTTTATTAAATGGGTTTAAGTTTCCGTAATATATTATAAAAGTTTATTAGTAAGATTTATGGTAACAGTTTGTTCAGTAACATTGATGAAATAGTATATTTGGTGTAATAATTGTAATTGTAATTGTAATGGTCTATTAGTGACATTTATAAAATAGCTGTATTAGTATAATAATTGCAATAATTGCAGCTGATAACGATACTCCATAAATTTTCAATCACTCTTTTAAAAAAAAAGAAAAAGACTAGCTGTTTTACCTCCCGAGTGGCCAAGAAAGCTTGATACAAAACATCTGTATTTCCAATACATTCGAAGCTATAGTCCACACCCCCTTGTGTCTTCTCTGCTATTACCTGACAGAAATATCACTTTCTCTTTATCGCGAACCAGAGATAAATCTCTGAACCTTTTATTAAAATTAATGCATTTAAATTACCTCTTGAATGGGCTTTTCATGGTCTTTTGGATTAATGCATTCAGTCACGCCCAAGGATTTCGCTGCAATGGAAATGAAGTTAACTTGTGAGTTTCTACTTGATTCTTTGGTCTCAGCTATGATGATATTCAGTTGATTTTTTTCTACATAATTAGTACTCAGAAAGAAAATCTATGGTTGTCTGATCTCATAAGAGAATCCATTTTACCTTTGATGAACTTGCTTGAATTTGTGTCAATACCAATTATCATGGAGGCACCTCTCATTCTTGCACCCTCTGCAACCTACATAGTGCCCATTAAAACATCATCAATACACTGTAGAGAATATCATCAATCCACTGTAGAGAAGAAAAATCTGAAATCATTTGTAGAGAATATCACATAAAACTGAACTAGTGTCAGGATGAGATTACTCACAGCAAGGCCAACGGTGCCGAGGCCAAAAATGGCCACAGTTGATCCACTTGGGATGTCAGCTGTATTGAAAACAGCTCCAATTCCTGAATATCCAAAAGAAAATTTGGTCATTCTGATTGTAAGATGAATATTGTAGCTCCAATATTGAGGTTTATATGCATAAAAATAGTCACAGTAAATATACCAGTGGCTATTCCACAACCAAGCAAGCATGCTTTGTCCAGTGGAGCCTCTGGATTGATTTTTGCAACACAAGCATAGTCAACAACTGTGTACTCGCTAAATGTAGAAGTGGACATGAAATGGTAAATGGGCAATCCCTTGATTGAGAAACGAGTCTTTCCATCGTTTCTCATCACTTTTCTTGTAAGATCGATTTTGAATTTATCACAGAGATTAGTCTTCTTAGATTTACAGAACACACAATCTCCACACTCTCCTGTGAACAAGGGAATCACATGGTCTCCAACCTTAATATCTGTCACACCTTCTCCTACGCTCTCTACTATCCTGTAATCATAAATTGTCTTATCTCATTTAGTAACTTGTTTGAAGAGCATGCAATCAGACTAATATTAACTTTAACTAACGAAGGTTTACCCAGCACCCTCGTGTCCAAGTATGCGAGGAAATGTTTGCATGTTTTCATCCTGCAAACATACATAAGCAGTTCGAAATAAGACAATTATGGCCAGCCATGAGTAGCAATAACAAGCTTGACAACCATAATGAAAAAGTTATAGCATAACAAGCTTGAAACGAAGATCATACTGATTACCCCTCCATTCCAGAATGTAATGTCAGTATGACAGAGGGATGTGTGGGTGATTTTGATACGGACTTCCATAGCCTGTGGTGGATCTACTTGAATTTCTTCAATAACCAGAGGCTGCTTAGGTCCCCATGCTACTGCAGCTGCTTATCAGGCCACAATGAATCTCTCAATGTTGCTAATTCTTAACCGAGACCTCTAGGAATGGAAACTAACTTTGTAATATGCATATGAAAAGCCATACCTAGGCAAGTAATGACTTCGCCATGAGTACTTTTCTGAGGCAAGAGACAATCTTCGCCATTACAGCTTGTATTTAGCTTTTGAATCCGCTGGCTGAGATGGCTAACAACTACTTCAGCCATTTTTTTGTGATCTGAAAAAATGAAAGAGGATTTCATATCAGAGTGTGTGCTTATCTGGGTGCTATATAGAGCTAAGATTCCAACCTGACTGAATATGGTTGGTTACGTTGGGGTACCCCACGTAAGACAATGAAATTCTTGTTCACCCTACAGAGATGATAGAATCGTCCGGTCAACATCATTTTCATCCTTTTTATATTATAAGAGGTAAAGAAGGGTAGTTCGCACGCTGAATAGTCAAAATCACATGGGAAGACAATTTGCTTTCTAAACGATGTAGATGGTAACATGCCAAAGATGTGAGGGAGCTTGCTTCCAAAACTGGGACACTTCAATTCGCAAATGGGAAAACAACAATCCTTAATTGTAGTTAAGGAGTAATCAAGCAGCAAACTCAAACATGAGTATGCAGCATCCTTATCAAATATAAAGAGGAGTCTATAACTGTCTTACCAAATTCAAACAGGTGTCTGTAGCAGTCCGTAGTTAAATTCAATAAATAGTAATCAACAAGCAAGTTCAAACGGTTCAAAGGATAAGCTTGTAGTTAAATGCTTATTATGTCTATTAAAATAGGTTTTTGGAGTTTTAATTTAATTGTCAATATTTATTGGATAATAGAAATTTAATGGAATATTTATATTATAAGATTTTAATATATTTAGTTTTTACGGGTGAAGTTTGTTGACCAGCGAACCTATGGCTAAGATGTTTGCTACGGTGCAGGTCATAGATTCAAACCTCATCTTCTAGTAACTTATAGTAGCTGTTACACTAGTACAACCTTGAAGTTATAATGGTTATAGTCTATTTTTATATAAAAAAATTAATTGATAGGATTACTCTAATATATTTAATCAGCAAACAAATTCAAATAAAAATGTAAAAACAAATAAAAATTAAATGAAAAAACAACATATCATCAAAATCAACAGTATTATCCATATAAATCCAATGTTTGTCAAAGCTAGACAAAAATAAAAAGCTCAGTGTTTGCGATTTGGGATGCTTTATAAGATAATTTTAGCCTAGATTGAATTCTTCGGATGAATACAGTCTGGATGCATCCAGGCATTCTCCTCGATCCAAATTAAAATTTCTGGTTTTCATTGCAAATTAGAATTGCTAATTTTAAATTACAGTCAAGTTTATTGGAGGTTTTAAAATAAAGATGATCTGATTTCAATTTAAAAATTTATTGGAGGTATTAAAATAAAGATGATCTGATTTCAATTTAAATGTTTGAAAAGATTAATATTGAAATGCCAAAAGTATCCAAGACCAGCTGGGTTTTTCAGTCAATGTGATAGACCTTGCCAAAGTCAAAATAGAACGGACTCTTAGTATAAAGAAATCATAAAAATTATCATTCTAGAGAAGATTATTAAAATCATGTTGGAGTTATCTATATATTTAAATATATTAAATTTTTCAGAAATCATAAAAATTATCATTCTAGAGAAGATTATTAAAATCATGTTGCAGTTATCTATCTATTTAAATAGATTAATTTTTGAGCGCATATTTATCAGGTCGTGAAAACACAATCATTAACCCTAAGATATTTCCACAATTTGCTTTCTCTCAATAACATGTTTTGACAATTTTCTTCCACTCAAATAGGAAAGGTCATTATAGAAATGTTTCTGGCCGCGAATTCAAGATTTCAAAAACTATGAGAACAACAATTCAAAGGAAGCGGCATCACGTGCTTGACTGGAAGCTATTCCTACCGAAAACTTATTTGGACGTAGATTGCACGCAAAAGTCTTATTTGGAAGTAGATTGCACGCAAAAGTCCATACGTCCATTCAGATGGTCCGCTGTAAAACCTTGAAGGTTCGGTGAGATTGAATCTCCGACTTTTAATATTTTTTAAAGTTACTTTTTAACATATAAAAGATATATATTTAAGATACGAATGTATTTAAGATACGAATGTGTTCATATAGTAATGCACGCCATTTCAACCTGCTTCACAATCTCCACTTTATACCTGTGTTCATATAGTAATGCACGCCAATGACCTGGTTGATTACGAGAGGTCATTCGATCACTTAAACTAATGACGGTGGATTGGGACTATATCACGCCATCTGATTTTCAATGTCATATGACATTAATAATCCAATTGACACTACACCCATGAAAGCTCTCTTATAATGTTAGGATAGATACCCAACCATTTATCAAACAATGTTGGATATATATTGCACAATGCTATGCAAGCCCACTTGGAAAGTTGTGATGGATTATCTCTTCCAATTATAAAACGTTTGTATTCAGAATGAAATATAATTAATTTTAAATGTAGTTAATATGTACTCATTTGATCACACAAAAGTAAAATATGCTTTCTTGTTTTATTAAATGAATAAAGCTTAGAAAAGTAAAACATGATTATTATGCGTATTATATCAAAATCTTAAGGGTTGCACCCTTTTCCTCAATTTCATTGGATACATTCTAATGAACAACTTGTTTCATATCTTTTCATTTTTTACTCTTCATTTAATGTTGAACCTAAGCTCCACACCTCAAGCCATGATCCCTAAGACCTCTCTAAATTCTTTACTACACTTGAATTTGAGAATTTCTCTTATATCTTTTGTCCATAGTTTTTGGAACTCTATTATAGATCCCTCTATGTTCACTTTCTCATGTGCTCAAATCACCTTCCTCCCTTGAGTTATCCTAAGCTCCCTACTATTGTGTGACTCAAAGCACCCTGTAATTGAATTGAATTTGGGTTCTCTTTTTATATGCCGTGGACCTTTTAAAAATCCACTAACAAAAGTTGAACAAGTCAACTAGGTCCACATCATTAATACCTCTCCATAATAAAAAATGTCAAATGGGTCTACCTCATCATTAGAAATGTCCTAGATTTATGACCATGTGTATATGTTGTGGTCACTTTTTCTTTTGTTAAACACAAGGAGCTACTTGTTCAATTTAAAAAAGATCTAAAATTAGAATGTACTTATGTTATGGATCCACGATCAGCCATAAACTAGATGCTCTTTTATCATAATCCCCTTGCACAAAATACATTAGCATCCTTCTCAAAGGGTTGAGGATAAATAGATAATGTCTTGCTATTATAATTCTTCTTTCTCTTCCTTTTTTGATCCAGGTGGGTATTGATGGAAACCGACCTATTCCACTAACTTAATGATTCTCCATCTTGTTGGTAGTTTTTCTATTATGTTTTAGGCACCAAACATCGAGAGTCCTTTTGACGCCCTATACAATGTTTTTTGGCCATTCATGGGGCTATGAGTTGTCATAGCATGCCTTAGCCCTAGTCAAAAGTTCCAATCCTTAGGTAGTTCTTTGCAATGAAATACTATGAAAATTGTATGCAGATATTGCATTCGAAAGAAGTTGAATTACCAACTAAACACCTCACATTCTACGATCCTTTCGATGCTTCCTATTCTAAGATTAGTGTTTTGAACCTTTACAGTTCCTTTTTTTATGTTTAAATGTTAGGATATTTCGACACATAGGAAATAGTTAAGAATAACTTAGTCTAGTGTAAAGTTAGGTAAAATGTGTTTCTTTACCTTGTACATTTGTAACTTATAATACGACAGTCACGATTTGTAGTGATCCGACATTTATCTCTCTCATCGGTATTAACGACACTTGATCCGTGTCTTAACACCCGATTGGTCCATGATCTCTATTTAAAGAGCATGGAGGGTCATTTGTCAGTGAACCATTTATGATAGAAACAAATGTAACTTTTTTTTTTATATTAATAAATTGCTTGAAGTGGTCGCATTGGCTCAGGCCATGGACTATTTCCCTCTTTGAGGGTTTTAACCACATGATTATACTGGTGTACTGATTTGTGATCTGTTTGTGAGCGGTGACCTTTGGTTCTTGATTTACGGAACTAACCCTGTAGATTCCTAGATGCCATCAGAGCTATTTTGAGAGCCGCATCCGTTGTTGATCAAAATCCGAAGCCGGTTTGACTGCATGCGAATGTCGTTTTGTAGATCTACTATTTCTGGATATTGTTGGGATTGGAGAACTGCTCTATTGTGTCCGAAGCATCTGTTACAATGAGGAACATCTTTCGTTTCATGCGAAAAGGTTTCCGGCTGCCCAAGTTATGACAGTTTAGATCTGGAGGTATAAAGCATCTGTTTTGAAGTTATATTTGTTAATAGTTCTGCTTATTTCGGTTCCCTCTCTTTATTTTCGTTTTTTAGGTTTGATTTATTTTTCGGATCTATACCCTCTTCTCTACGTATTCTCTTTGCTCTGCGCTGTGTGGGATCTCAGCAAATCAGAAACAAGAAAATGGATTTTTTTGCTACGTATGCTCTTTCCCCGCGTCTTTGTACGATCTCAGAAATAAAAAATAGTGGAGAAATAGATATTTATTGGTAAGGCTAACCAAAAATCTAACAATCTACCGTAAGGCTTGCATTTCCTTTTTTTTTTGGATCGATTTTTTGAGTTTTTTGTGCAGGAAAAGGCATGCACACTGAAGAGTTAAAAAAAAAAAAAAAAAAAAAAAAACTTCCTCCTTTCAAAAAATTACAGAATCCTTTTACTATCTCACTTGGTGAGAAGTTAATTTATGTCTTGGGTTCAAGTCTCCTTCTCAAGCTTCTTTTGTAAAAAGTTTTTTTTAAAAGTGGCGGATTTTTTTTTAAAGTCACACTTCATCCCGTTCCCGTAACTATTCGGCATCTTCAAGTTGTTTTTTAAAAAAGGCATAACTTCTTCATCCGGAAGGCGTTTTTCGAGCTGTTTTTTTTTAAACGACCTAATTTTTTGAGATATTTCCATTGGAGAAGTTATTTTCAGTTTTTATAAGCTTTAGTTTTTAAAATAAAATGGAATGTGCATGCCCGATTATTCTTAACAACACCAATTATTTCCAATGGCTACCTCACATGGTAGATATACTTAGAAGTAAAGGGATTTATAGAATATCCACATGGGTAGAAACTAAACCTTCTGATGATGATGAAGTCACTAAATGGGAAAATAAAAAAGATCAAGCAGGAGGGTTGATAGGAATTTTTGTTCCTCAAGATATTCAATTTCATATCCTTGACATTGACACCCCTCATGAAGCCTTGGACAAACTAAATACTGTCTTTGGCATTCAAAATCAAATTAGGGCCTATCATCTTAAAAATGAGATGCTTACTTTGGACCCCAATAATTTCTGCCCTATTGAAGATTTTTTTTCCAAATTCAAAACCCTTAGACTTCTTTTAGAAGGTTGTAAGGTCAAAAAAGAAGATAGTAGCCTCATCTATTGCATTATTGCGAAGCTTGGCCCTACATACTCTGTATTTGTTTTCGCCTTCCATTCCACTAGAGAAGCCATCATTTCTTCAGGAACCACCTACAAGAATCCCTCTTTTGATTCCTTTTGTGATTCTTTGATAAGAGAACAAGAAGAACTCTTAAACCTTGGTCTTATCACTCCTCAAAACGCTTCTAAGAAAGCCTTAGCAGCCCAACAAAAATCATATCAAAAGAATCCCAAGAAGCAGTATCCTAAAAAATATGGTTTGAAACCAAACAAAGGTCCTAAGAAATTTCAGCTGCAACTTGAAAAAGAAACTCACTATAATGATAAGGAAAATAAAAACAAAGGGAAGAAGATCGATAGACATTGCAACTTTTGTGATCGTGATGGCCATATAGATTCCAAATGTTTTAGGAACATGGAAGCCTTAGAAGCAGCAATGAAGAAGCACAACATCAATTTGGAGCACTCTTAACCTTCATCTTCAGGAACGACACTTTCTGCTTGTGGTTGTCAAGCATCAAGATCTGGTTATGCATTAAATGTATCTTCCTCTTCTCATTCTCATGAGTAGCTCATTGATTCTGGACATTCTTATCACGTGGAGGAATAAAAAGCCATGTTTTATTCTTTAAATGATTGTAACACCAAACATATTTATGTTGGTGATGATAGATCTCTTAGTGGTCTAGGATCTAGAACCATTCATCTCAATAATGGTCAGTTTAATGATGTACTATTTTTTCCTACCTTCTCATGCAACCTTCTCTCTGTTTATTAGATAACTCATTCAGGTGAAGGGAAAATAGTAGAATTATCACCTCATGATGTTGTAATCAAGGACCTCAAATATCCTAAACATATTTTAGCTATCGGAATTGCTGATGATTGCACAAGGTTGTATAATTTTGACAACTTTGGGTCATCATGTATTCCCTCTGTTTTTGTTGCTCATAATGATGAAGTGAGTAAACTTTGGCATGACCAATTTGTTCACTTAAATTGTTGCTCTCTTCAAAATCTATGTAAGGAAAATATGGTGACGGGTCTTCCTATGGTATCTTGCCGATATGGTGTTTTCTCCAGATGTGTACTTGGAAAACATCATCGGGATAGTTTTGACAAACATGCCTCTTGGTACGCTTCAGCCCCTTTCCAGCTTTTGCACAGTGATTTACGTGGTCCACTTCCTGTTGTTTCTTTCTCTGGTTGCAAGTACTTCTTAACTTTCATTGATAATTTTTCCAAATGCACTTGGGTATACTTATTAAAACTCAAGAGTGAGTTTTTAAACATGTTCTTGGCCTTTAAGGCCTTTGTTGAGAAAGAATTTGGACATCAAATTCTTAAGATAAGATAAGACAATGGAGGAGTATATGTTAACAACAAATTTATCAACTTCTGCACTGAGCATGGAATTCAATTGCAACATATTGTTCCATATACTCCACAAAAAAATGGTGTAGATGAAAGGAAGAATCGAACCTTAAAAGAAATGGCTAATTGTATGCTTCAATATAAAGGACTTGGTCACATTTTTTGGGAAAAAGCCATTAACTGTGAGAATTACATCGTAAATCGCACTCCTACTAAGGTTTTAAAGAATATAACTCCTGAAGAAGCTTGGAGCTCAATCAAACTAGATGTAATTCACTTTTGTTCTTTTGGAAGTGATGCTTGGTCCCATATTCCATATAAGAAACATAAAGCCTTAGAACCTAAGAGTGAAAATTCCATTTTTGTTGGATATTCTAAAGATGTAAAAGGTTATAGACTTCTTCAACCAAAATCCAAAAATATAATCATTAGAAGAGATGTAAAATTTTATGAAAATATATTGTCCTGCGAGCCTAGTTCGGCGGGTGTGCCACCTTTGGCCTGCGAGCCTGATTCGGCATATGTGCCACCTCTCTCTCTCTCTCTTCTATTTTTAATAACATTCTTTCTAGTTCAGATGATGATAGTGATGATGAAAATCCTCTTCCATCTCTTGCAATTATTCCTTTTACTCCACCGCTTCCAAGATGGGTTCGCTCTACTCGGGATGCAGCAGGTTCTCTTGGAGGTGAAATTGTCGATCGACGACCTACACATTCTCAGTTCAAAAGAGCCTCTTCCTTATTGGCTCAAGTTCCAGAAAATCTTGATCCAGAAACCTTTGAAGAAGCCTCCGGTCATCCAGATTGGGATGAAGCTATGAATGAATAATATTGTTCCTTATTGGCAAACGAAACTTGGGATCTTGTTCCTCTTCCATAAGGAAGAAAACTTGTCAGATGTAGATGGGTTTACAAAACCAAGTTTGGACTAGATGGAAATGTGGATAGACATAAAGCTTTTCTTGTTGCTAAAGGATTTTCACAAGTTGAAGGCATTGACTATACTTAAACCTTCTCCCCTATTGCCAAAATGAATTATATCTGCCTTGTTCTTTCCCTTGTTGCCTCCTTTAAATGGGAAGTCCATTAGATGGATGTTAAACCCACCTTCTTACATGGAGATTTGCATGAAGAAATATACATGGAACAACCCCCTGGATTTATCCAAAAAGACTCCAGCCTTGTTTGTCACCTTAGGAAGTCTCTCTATGGTCTCAAACAAGCTCATCGGGCTTGGTATGCCAAAATGGAGAGATTTCTATTAGATAATGGCTTTTCTAGGTGTCATTCTGACAACACTTTCTACACCAAGGAAGTGGGTAAGTCCTTTAACATCCTTGTTCTTTATGTTGATGATCTTATCCTTACTGGGAGTGATACAAATCATATAAACCATGTGAATTCTAGCCTAAAAGAGAAGTTTGAGATGACAGACTTAGGACACTTGCATTATTTCCTTGGTCTGCAAGTCTTGCAATCCAAAGACGGCATTACCCTCTCTCATTCCAAGTATGCCTGTCATCTTCTACACCACTTTCACATGTAAGACTCTAAACTATCCCCTTCAACCTTTCAGTCTAGATTCAAGCTTTCATTCACTTGTACTACCCTTGAAGTTGATGCTACCTTATACCGTCAACTTGTTGGTAAACTTTTGTATCTAACCCATACCCATCTTTAACTTTCCTTTGCTATTGGTATTGCCTCTCGGTTTATGCACTAACCTCATGAATGTAAATTGAAAGAAGATAAAAGAATACTTCAATATATTCAAGGTATAGTTCAGTTCGGGATTCATTACAGTGCAGGCACATCTCCTTTTTTGATTGGTTTCACTGATTCTGATTGGGCTGGTGATCCTGATGATCGAAAGTCTACTGCATGATATGTATTCACTCTTAGTTCAGGACCTATTACTTGGTCTTGTAAGAAACAAAGTGCCGTCTCTCTTTCTTCAACAGAAGCAGAGTATCGTGGTGCAGTTGAAGCCAGCAAGGAAGTCATGTGGCTTTGTCAGATCCTGTCTGAATTTGATCTTCATCAGTAGCATCCAACTACACTTCGGTGTGATAATAAGAGTTCCATTCAGCTATGTAATGATCCAGTTCAACATCAGCGTATGAAACACATTGAAATCTACATACACTTCATCAAAAATATCATTCATGATCGTGTTCTTGAAGTGCAATATTGTCCAACCAATGATCAAGTAGTCGAGATCTTTACAAAGGCTCTCACAGGAGCGAAGTTTACCAAACTTTGATCCATGCTTGGAGTTCAGGAAAGTTGTCATTAAGGGGGGATAGGCTCTAATGCCTCCTTCCTTCTCCTATTGTGTCACTTTTGTAAATCCTTCAATCCTATTTAAATTTGTTCTTAAGGGGGGACGTTCGGATATTTCAACACATAGGAAATAGGCTCCTATTGTGTCACTTTTGTAAATCATTCAATCCTATCCCAAGTTGTTCTTAAAGGGGGATGTTGGGATATTTTGACACATAGGAAATAGTTAAGAATAACTTAGTCTAGTGTAGTGTTATGTAAAGTGTGTTTCTTTACCTTCTACATTTGTAACTTATAATCCGATGGTCAAGATTTGTAGTAATCCGATGCTTATCTATTTCTCGGTATTAACGACACTTGATCCGTGGCTTAACAAACGATTGGTCCATAATCTCTATTTAAAGAGCATGGAGGGTCATTTGTTTAGGAAATTTTTATGAGAGAAACATATGTCACTTCTCTTTTTATATTAATAAATTTCCTGGAGTGGCTGTGTTGGTTCAGGCCATCGACTGTTTCCCCCTTTGAGGGTTTTAACCACGTGATTATACTGGTGTACTGATTTGTGATATGTTTGTGAGCGGTGAACTTTGGTTCTTGATCTACAAAAATTACCCTGTAAATTCCTACATTAAATGCCATTCTTCGAACCTATTATCATAGCTTCTTACGAATGCATGGAATACCATCTCTCTCTCTCTTTAGAGATAGCTACCACCATTCTAGTCAATTTGTTCTCTACAATATTATACTATTTTATTTATAAATAGAAGTTCAATTTTCACATTATTACTATGCTCTTTATTAGATTTTTCTTTTTTTGTTTCATTTCATTCCTTGTACAACTCTGATGAGTGATACCAGAGAAATATACTTCATGTTTTTTCTCAATACATGTCCCCGACTAGGTTATCGCATAAATATTTGGGCCGCAATCTAGTTTCATTTGGGAATGATCACTCTCAACAACCGAAGTGGTCCCTTATTGTAAAAGAAAAGAGAGTTCACATATTAGGATATCCAATAATTTTTTTTCTTTAGGAAGCACTCGTGCGACAATGACATAAGATGATGGAAAATTTCATCCAAATCCTTTGATGACTACAAATATTTTCTCAGCCACCTCCAATAAGCAACAACTTTGGACATGTGACAACTTTAAAAGTAAAACTTAACTTTGATATCCCCTTATTTGAAGGCAAAATAGATGTATATTCTTAGGAAAAATATCTAAAACTACCAGAGCACTAATACTCTATTTAAAAAAAATTGATAATGAAATTATCACATTCACACACATAAGTCCCTTCCTGATGCCAACGATTGGCAAGAAGGTTACTAAGAGATACATAATGAACATGAGTATAGGTTATTTTGGGAAAAATAGGATTGGGAAGATTTTTTTTTTTTTTCATTAAGAAATTCTACCTTTTAGGGAATTATCATGACCAATACATGAAATGGAAAATTCTCGAATTGGAGAGGGACAAGATGGTGTCGGATTACAACAATATTTTCCATATCTTATGCTCAAAGTAGAGTATTAGCGACTTTGAGTGACACCTATTTTTGAGGTAGCATAATTTCCTAAATAATAACATCCAATTAGAGATGTATTTCCTTGGCATATCCTCACGGGGATCCACTTATTAATATATTTACAAAATTGACTAAAATTTGAAGAAAAGGAATAAGGGATTTTTTATGTTTGAAATTCCAATGTAATAAACATCTAGAAAAGGTATCCCAAGTCACAAAATAGAATATAGATAAAGTAGATCCAACCTGAAGAAAACCAAATCAAGTCATAAGAAAATAATGTCACTTGAAAGTGGTGAAAGTTTGATAAAATCCCCTCGCATAACACTGATGAATGCCACTTGAAACACCATTTTTTTTTTTTTTTTTATGTTAAAGAAAAATGTAATGAATCTAACAATGATTGTATTTCAGAATAGGAAAAAGGAAAGTGGATCATTGATGCAAAATCCATTGTTAGCATAGTTATTGCAAATATCCAACTAGGAGAGTTAGAGGACCCTGAGGAGAGGGAGCACCTCTTCCATTGATATATGTGGGTGAAGGGGACTCCAATATACTTAATTATTGAAAATTATATCTAGAAGAACCTAATATTGTGTGAGATCATCGAGATATTAAAATTATCAATAGTGTTGCACCCCTAAGAATACACAATTACTGGTTGATCCATGGACTAGATGTCCTCGTCAACTAGAAATGTTGATTCTACTAGGACATAAAGTCCTTCAAACATGAATAAATAGGTAAATTTGTCCCATTTCAAATCTGCAATGTTCTTTTGGATAACCTTATAGGTGGAAAAATAACATTGTTTATGAGTCTCCGAGATGTAAAATCCATATTGTACTAGAGGTCATTCTAACTACCTCATTTTGATTGATCTTAGAAAAATAGTGTTGAAAGGTAATATCTCAGACTACAAATTTTGTCCTCTTCATGGTTTGGTCAAAAGGTGAAAGGAAGGTCACTGCAACCAACAAAACGTCAACGCATGACCTCTTTATGCAATAAAAGTAGGTGGACAATATTGTAGAGACACAATGATTGTAGATACACATACACACACACACACACACGGATATATATATATATATATATATATATATAGATATATAGAGATACATACACATAGAGATATATATATATATATATAGAGATATATATATATATATATATATATCCTTTCTTCACCTTTCAAGTCAACTCTACACTTCCACGTCAAACACTCAACTAACTTGGTATCAAGTGATTATTTACCAAATAGACCAATATATAAACACCATGTCTTGGATAATGAGGAAATAAAATGTTAGATTCATGAGCTTTTCAAAAAATTCCACATTTGGCCGAGTTCCTCACTTGACATGAGCCTAATTTTGTTTGTGCAAAATAAATATGGGGCGTGGAGACTCTATATTCATTATAGAGCTTTAAAAAAAAACTATCAATAATATATCCACAATCCCTAGGATTGACGATAGTCATGATTGCCTTACTAGTGTTGTATTATTTATTAAGACTAATTTTAAGTTAGGAGATGACTAGATTGCTATTGAACAAAATAATTTGTGGAAGATAACTTTCAAAATTAAAGAAGAAATTCTGAGCGTTTGTTCATATCCTTTGTCTTGGAAAATCATCCAATAATGTTTATGAGAATTATGGATGGTATCTTGAAGCCATTCACAAACTCTTTTGTGGTTTTTTATTTGCATGACATCCTCATCTTTAACAAAACCTAGGTAGAACGTTTGCATCACTTTCAATATGGACCTAAGCACCCTGTGAAAACACAAGTTGTATGCTAATATGGATAAATTTTCATTTGGAATGTATAGAATTTAGTATTTAGGATACATCGTGGATAAACATGGGGTAAATTTGGATCAAGCCAACATCCAGTTCATTGGGTATTTGTTAGTCCTGATGAATCTCATGAAGGTTCATATTTTCATGGCCCTTGCCAACTTATAATGTAGTTTCATTTCTGGGTTCTCTCATATCACTTGGCCCTTAACCCAAGTGACCAAGTGTGGAGATAAAAGAAATTTTTTTCTGATATGAGTCACAATAGAAAGCATTCAAGGATCTAAAACACCACAAAAAATTTTCCCCAATCGTTACCATACCAAACCCGCAAAACCTATTTTTCATTGAGAAGGATGCCTATATCTATGATATTGGTGTAGTCCTCATGTATTAAGGACATCTAGTGGCCTATCATAAAAAAACACTATTTGATACTATATGGAGATACTTCAACTATGATAATGAGATATAAAATATTAGGTAGGAATGCTAACACTCGAAGGATTATATTATAGGGAAGGTGATGATCATCCACATTTATCACAATCCTCTATAATTCATGGAGACATAATAAAATCTAAAAAATGAATGCCAACATAAATGATCCAAATACCTCCAATAATTCCACTTAAACATTAATTATAAGAAGGGAATCACCAATGATGTTGTAGACTACCTTGGATCTCCCTTTGATTGTGGCACTCACCACAGTTCCTAACTGTTGTGGGTGTGAGACCTTCTGATGACCACAATTATACAAAAAAAAATATGACTCCGTTGCTACATAAGAGATGTCGTTGATCACAAAAAAACATGTTCCATAATTCAACCGCGAATATTTTCTCATGTTATTTGGGCCACCTTAGTAATCCTTGAAATGAACATGCCAAGTTGACTTTGTATGAAAATTATATTCAGGTGGTAGGGTGCTCTGATTTGTGGAAGACTATAGTGGTACCTCAAAGGTATTTATACTATCAAAATATTTGACAAGATATCCATTCATATAAAATATCATTCATTTTCTATGTCATTGCTAAACCAAACATTAAGAAATAAGGTTGTCTACTTCTCCACTTACCACAAATAAGCCTCGGTATCCATTACATGTTAGCATTACCCTCCACCAAGCATGTTAATGATTTTGTGTTTGCAGTTTTCAACTAGTTCTCTAAGATGACCATTTTTGCACCATTCAAGAAGAGTATAGTAACCAAATCCACTACTAAACTATTCTTTAAATGTATTTGGGTTCATTTTGAGCTACCCAAAATAATTATTCAAATAGGGATAGTGTGTTCCTCAGTACCTTCTAGTCTAGTTTATAATCTTTGATGGATACTAAGTTGACCAAACAGATCCCCTTTCATCCCCAATTAGATGGAAAAATATAAGTGGTCAACTGGATGATTATGAATATCCCATGCATGTACAAATCTGAGAATCCATGTACATGGTATGAAATACTTCTATATGTTCAACATAGCTATAAGAAAATCTTACATAACACTATAGGCCACAATCCTTTTTAGGTGTGTTTGGGGTTCCAACTATTGGACTAAATTGATGTATCTCTTCCCATTGCATCTTAACGAGTGGAGTATATCCAGGCTCATGATGAGGCATATAGATTATAATTTTTTTAAAACATATCTAGCAACTCCAGCAACAAGTTCATGATATCTTGTGGAATGAAAATTACAAATACTAGCAATGGCATCACCAACATCAGGTTCCACAAAAGGTTTACGATGGTAATAAGGTGTGGTTGCATTTACAGAAAGAGTGCATCTTAGGCCAAAATCATAACCTTAGGCCAATTTAATATGGGTCTTACACAATAACAAGGGTCGAAGATAAAATAATTTTGAATTGAATATTCTTCCTTTAATTGACTTTCACCAAATATTAATGTGGAGTTTCTTCGACCATATTTTCCACCTCTGTCGGACATATTAAAGGCATCAAAGGAACTGGATCATAGAAAAACAAATCTTCGGTACATTGAATATGCTAAAAAGGATGGAATATTGAAAACTAGTATGAATACTACCCACCAATATCACACACAACTCTACCAAGTTGTAAAATAAGGGAAACTTCTTCACTAAAGTAATTTTCTCACTAAGAATCAAATTCAATAGAAGTTTCCCCATATGATGAGGGAACTTGATGTAAGGGAAATCACTTATTTTTAATCGAGAAGGATTAATCTAGCTAGATATCGGTGTCCACCCACATCTTCACCTACCAAAAAATTCTCTATCTTCTGGGCGATATTTATATGGTGTATTGGGTCCGAAACGTTTGGGATCGTTTAATATTGTAAATGAAATTTTTTGGTCATTCAAAGGGATATGGGTTGCTATAACATGCCTTGATACATTCAAAAGTTTTAATACTCATATAGTTCTTCCTAATTATCTATTGTGCTCCCCAAAAGGAGATTAAATGCAAAAGTTGCACCCACAGGATGTTTATGTACCAACCAACCACCTGAGGTACCAAAAAACTTTTGGAACTTCATATTCTATGGTTAGGGTTTTATAACTGTAATTTTTTTTGTTTGTTTTAAAATTTCATTCTTTTGTCCTCTTTTTATTTCCTTTTGTAAATTCCAGTGGTTTCCATCTATCTCTCTTTTTAAACATATCTACCACAATTCTACCTAGTTTTTGTTCTATTATATTTTTCTATTTTATTTACTAATATAAGTTTGGTTTTCAATATATTACCTTGTTTACTGCTATAATTATTAGTTCCAATTTATCATTTCCCTTCTCTCCTTTCATTTCATTCCTTGAAAAACTTGGATCATTTTCCTTATGCTCCCAACTTTCAACTCATTACCATTATACACATCCCATATTGGGTTCTTCTTATTTCTCAATGATCTACTCATTTTTTTTGCAAAAATACTTGTATCCCACTATTGGGCCTTGAAATTGTCATTCACTTCTATTAAATTTTCACTTATATTTCCATATTATCACCTTCACTCCACCTCCATTTCATTACATTTACCTTACCATTACCACTATTGGGTTACATTTATGTTTTTCGAACCTTTATTAATTCCTAGTATTTTTAAGTGAATTTGTGGTTAAAAATTAGAAAATAATATGCACATATTTATACCTAACAAGTGGAATGAGTTTGTTGCCATGTGTAGGTCAAAAAGAAGCTTCCGAAAGACCATTATGTGTCCTCCTATGGCCAAATTATAATTTTTATGGAGAAGATCATGGGATCATAAGGATATGTATCTCATTTCCTATTTGTATTGCAACTCTAAGAAGACATGTGCCTTATCACTTCATATTTGGATTGTAACTCTGGAGATATAGGGAGAGATTCATGGACGCTCGTTAATGAGATAGATTCCCATTTTTTGTAGAAATAGGGGAAGCTTTCTCCTATCAAATAATGTGTAAAATTGGAGTTATGCTCAAGCTTTGAATACAGAATTAGATTGTGGCTCTATACTCATGAATGTTCCTTCATTTTGATTTTGTTTTGTAAACATATGGAGCATATCGATTTACCATCTCTCATACTTTTAGATCAGCTGCCTAAAATGTGTGAGATTTACTTGCTCTGATAGATTAAAGTTTATTTTGTTTCTTAGTATTAGTTTTAGAATAGCCGTGTAATCATTGTTCTTCTAAAATATTTCGTGAAGATAGATAAATCTGTTTTCAAATCGAATTAATATTGAAGTAATAAGAATACACAGTTGCCTAGTTTCCTTACTATATTGTCATTCATTTTCTTAGAACAGAATTATCAATTAATTGTGTCAATGGATGTTTTCAAAAGTCATTCCAAGATGATGATCCTAAACTAAATGGTTGAATGTCTAATGCATAGAGTGATTGAATCTACTTTGCACATTGTTATTTTATTTTTAGGAATTCAGAGACTAAGACATAATTGACTTCTCACATAGCATGTCAAGAGGGAAATACTTCACATTGGATGTTGCAAAAATTCAATTATATATTAGTTGTTTACAGTGAGTTTTACATGCTTTCACATTTTTCTTTTAGATCCACGCTTAATTGCATGACTGATTCCTAAAAATAATTCCAAAGAAATTGATTTAATCATGTTTCAGGACTGAATGGTTGAATGTTTAATGAGTGAAATTACTAAGTTACCTTTAGCATACTTTACTTGGTTTTCTAGTTTATTAGGTATAATTGGTTACTTAACACTATCTCAAGAAGATCACACTTCATAATTGAATGGTGGAGTAACTAAATATACATTAGTTATTTTCCTTTACATGTTTTGAAATTCTTTATTGGATTAAAATTTCAATTCCAGGAAGTGGGATTACACGCTATATTTTCTTTTGAATTTGTTTTCTTTATTTTCGTTACTTTATTTCATAGGTTAGTTGAATTTCATTTTCATTATTTGACTTCATAGATTAGACGAATTGGTTTCCGTTATTCTTTAGTTAGATTGATCTAAAATGAAAGATAGTTTCTAGCACATACAATGCACGCATGCTTCACAAGCTTACGACACCCTCGGGTTGACAAATTAAATGATAGGAAATTATTTTGACCCAACATTTTGGCGTCGTTGTCGGGGAAGTGTGCATAGGAACTAGCCTTTAGTCTAGAGTGTATTTTATTTAGTTTTTACTAACCATTTATGGAAAAATGATCTAGAATGCAGCCCAAAGACTACATTGAGGAATGGTATCTAAAAGTGATTACGCCACAACATTCATCAATTCTTCAAGAGATCCTTGCGGAAAATCAAAAGATCAAGATGATTTTTCATATCCTTAGGAAAAATTAGGTACATTTTTCAAATTTGGATATGAATATTTCAAAGATTCTAATTCGTAAATGGCTTCATTGGAAGCCTGAATATACTTAAAAATAGAATAAAGATATAGGTTTTTTAGATAGATAGGAAAAAATAAATAAAACCAAACTTAGCTAGAATTTTAGAATTTTTTATTTTGTTGATTAATTCATTTTGAATAAATTTCAGTGACGCAGTAAGAATCACTTCGCTTTTTATCACCATCAGAAATAAATTTTGTGTGTGAAAATATGAATTTATTTGAAGGCGTTGATCAATATGCTCTCTTCCCGCTTGTCGTTGTGACTTGGAAGATTAGAAAATCAAAATAGTCAATTTAAAAAATTATAAAAAAAAAAAAATATTTGCTGGAAATTGATCTACAATTCTATTGAAAATCGTCGTTTGAGTCATTATGCTTTTATCAGTTCTACAAATTTTAATGTTTTGCATCCTCTCAATTTTTTTCTGATTTATTGATTTGCATGTGCAAAAAAAGCATAATAATTTGTATTTTTTATTTTATTTTTTTGGCCCATGGAAAGGAGGCTCACACATATGTGTTAGGCCAGCCTTTGGCTTGGCCTTATGCATATGTGCAGGATTTAAATCCACACAAATACCCATGCACTGCATTAAAAAAAAGGGAACATTCCATTTTCCATATTCGATCTTCCTCAAGTAGCAGTTATTAGAAATTGATTTTAAAGGTTGCAGAGACAGACAATGAAGGTGCATCAGACGAAGAAACTGCCGATGAAGAGAATATTACAAATTTCTGATGAAGAAGAGATTTCAACTGTAGAGACAGACAATGAAAGTGTATTAGATGAAGAAACTGCTGATGAAGAGAAGATTGCAGACTGTTGATGAAGAGAATATTGCAAATTCCATTACAGGGCTGAAACGTGAAGCTGGATTACACTTTTGTGAGAATCAGGGGCCAATTTTTTTTTTCAGCAATAGTTCAATAGAACATTTTATAAAGTTCGGCCGAACTTGTGATTTCGTTTAGATTGACGGCACACTGACGACGCGAGAAAACTGAATTTTTGTTGGAGATTGGAAAACCGACAACAAAATTTTGGTCGAACTTCTAAAAAAAGTTCAGCCGAACTGTGAGTTCGACCGAACTTTTACTTTTAAAATAGTTCGGCCGAACTATTTTCTAGAAATAAATTTCCCGCGAAGTTGGTTTGTTTACCTGTTTCATTATTCGCGCGTTTTCTGTCACTGTCGCTGCTCTTCCCATCCGCGCTGTTGCTCCTCCCGTCCGCGCTATTGCTCCTCCCATCCGCGCTGTTGCTCCTTTCGTCGGGTATGTTGCAACTTGTATGACACCCTTCGTCAGGTGTTTGTTTTCAGTGCCTGTCAATTTACGTTTTTATTGAATTTATGACTGTCAATTTGTTTTTTGTTGCGTATTAAAAAAATTTACAAGAGCTCTTGCAGTTTGGCATTCAGAGCTTTGACTGTCAATTTACGTTTTCAGTGAATTTATGACTCTCAAACTTTTTTTGTGTTGTGTATTAAAAAAACATCGAGGCTTGAATTTTGGTTTAAGGCCTTTTTGGATGTGATTTATGGAACCTCGTTTTCATTATATCCTAATACTTCCTATCTACTAAATTGATGCAATATCCCTTTGAAAGTTAGACGACTTGCTTTAACTTTAAAGAACTCATCAAACTTTAGGACTTTGCACAAGAATTTTTGGAGCGTTAAACAATAAAGTAATTTTCATTTAGGCTTAATTATGTGGGAATAATTTGTTGGTTTTTTGAGGACTCAACAGCTGACATAAGTTCTGAGGAATTTGAAAGTCTAAATGACTTTTCATAGTCATCATAAATCAGCCATCACCACTGGTATAGATCTATGCTGATTTAAATAATTATGGAAAGATTCTGATATAAGGATCACTCTCATGAATGTTAAACTAAGCATTTAATTTGTAGGTCTCATGATTGGGAATGTTTTCATCACTCACAAATATATCAGCTCTAGCATAATATGTTTAAAATCTAAGCACTTGACACTTGAACAATGTAAGTCTCATGTGATGATGGATGGATCTCAAATATATGATATTTAGGTAGTTCATTGGATGCAGTCATAGGCAAGACAATCTCTTCATGGTTGAAACATTATAACCACATGGATGCTAACTGAGCATTTTTAAGGGTAAATTTGATGTACATCCTTCCATGATTCTGTTGGTAATAGCCTTCAACATACTCACTTTCATAATTTTTCGAACAAAACTTATTCAGGGAATCTATAATTCATATATTCTGGGAATCTATATATAGAGTTCTTGCAAGTTGCAGTTTGGTGTTTGTGTCTCATGCTCATCGTTACAGTGCTTCCCGTTTTACAGTTTGTGTCTCATTCTCATCAATACAGTCCCTAGAAAAGTGTTAAATTGTAGAAACTTCATCCATCAATCAAAACTCGCATATTACCCTTACTCAAGAGCTGACGATGGTATTGAAAACTGAGCTAAGACAAAATTAAAAACCAATTTTAACAGTCGTAATCAAATTATCTTTTCCATGGCCTAATTACTTTGTTTGGTATTATTATTTCTCTTGGGGTGTACACGCATCATTTTCACAAACAACTTAGCTCATTAGCAGCGAAGCGATGTAAGATACCATCCATATCGATGAATATATGCTTTGGGCGGAAACGTGATATGAACATATATAATTTGTATGCTGTATGTACATTGATTGAATGCACAATTCATCCCTTCTTTACAGATTTTTGACGTCAGCCATTTATCGTTGCTCCACTTTTTCACATTCATGAATGAAAAGACTTTTATAGTGGATATCCCATCTTCTCTCATGTTATTTGGAGCACTTGTTGAGCCATTTGACTCTTTTGCAAAAATTGCAAAAAGATTGTGCAATTAGGTAGTTTACTTTGCAGGATTGGATCATCTTCTTTCCTTTTCCTTTTTTTCTATCTATGGTGCTTGCCTCTAGCTTCCCCACATAACTCTCAACTTCATCATGCTCATTACCCTCTTCTATACCATTTTCTTGACACCATGGAGGGATTTGAATTCTCTCCATGAAAACTTGGACATCTGCCTCTCCTTAATCAAATTATAAAATTATTGTTTCATGGCTGTAATATGTTTCAAAATCTGCAGCTTAGTTGCAGGATTTATGATTTACATGTTTCTGGAAAAATTAGTGTTGTTATCAACTTCAGCGAACTAGATGGCTCTACTTTAAAGTCTTCATTGAACTGTTTCCTTTTCTAATAGTGCTTGCTTTCTCCCCTCCAAAATTTTCAAACACTGCAAGTATTTTTCAGTAAAAACTGCATTTACATTATTGTCAAAAATCCTAGAAATGACCTCTTCTACTTCTAAAAGATCCTTTTTATCTTCTGTTGCCTTCTTTTTAGACTAGTTAGTAGCCACTTTCTTAACTCTTTTGATATTGTCCACAAAGTGTTTCATTAAAGCCCCCCCAAAGCTTCATCATATTTTATGCAAATGTTTGTAATTAAGAATCCATCCATATCAATAAAGGTATAATACTTCAGTTCATATTGTCCATTATGTTTGTTATTCTATTTCCTTTTGTGATCTATTTGAGTGATATTTGTAAGTTCTAACTTTCGCTTTGAATATTTCTATTTGGCACACCACAAATAGGAATTTAAACTATTAAATTAAGTAATATAGATTTAATTTAATTTCAGATTTATCAAGAGGTGTTAATATGGATTTAAGTTACTGTAAATGAAATTTATAATTTTTTTTTTTTTTTGGTTCATTTCCAAATTTTTTTTTTTTAAAGTTAACATTATTTAAACTTTTATAGTATGAGTAACTCTTGTCTTATATTTGACTAATTTTTTATATAATTGAAATTCAAAAACATATGATTTTCTCCAAGTTTTAATTGTTTAAAATATGATTGTTTGAGCAACTCTTTCTTTGGGATACAAGGAGGCTCAAATATTTTTTTCTTGTATATTTGAAGCTCTCCATTATTGTAGAAAATGATTTTTTGCTTGTATATTTTTATGCTCTTTGCCATAGTAATGTCATAGTGTATGAAGTTTTAAATTGTTTTTATTATTTTTGTTATATGTTGGATGTGATTTTGATTGAAAATGTTTCTTTTTTATTTATTAATTAAAAAATATTATTAGAAAAATTATTGCTTTAAGCCTTCGAATTTACAATCAAAATTAGAAAATGTATTTTTATCTAAACTATTTATGAAAAGTTTAATATTGTTTGATCTTCTCTACCATGTCCTTTTTACATATATCTAGAATAATATTATTTGTCGTTTCTGGTTTTTTGTAACATTTTACTACCATAATCAAAATCTATAGAAATAATAATCTAACATTATAATATCTTGAAATGGAGCTAGCCAACTCAAATATAGTATTGCAAATCCCTGGCTAAGTTAGATGAGGAGGCTATGTATTACTTAGTATTGTATCCATATTGGGGTTGCAAGTTCTAGTATGGGTTCAAAGGAACACTTGCAAACAATTTGTTTTCCATATGACCTCTCTTTTTCTCTTTTAAATTTCATTCTTTTAGCCATTATGGATTTGAGAAAAATACATCCTGACAAGCCAATAAAAATCCTTAACAATGAATTAAACATGAACAACTATTAAATATGGGTAACCAAGAAGCATAAAAAAAAACAACTAAATCACCAAAGCTAGTAGTGATAAATAATAAACATTCTAGGATACTTCAAAATTCCATGTAAATAATTTCTTACCTAAAATCACTATATGGTAAGGCCCACAGCAACAACTACAAAAGAAATGCAATATAACCAATCAAACTACATCAACAAAACATATGGTATTGAATGAGCTTTTGGACTCGTTAGATATAAATGTACATCGTGGCAATGTATCTTATATAAAACTTTAATCCATGTGCTTAACCTTAACATTGACACAAATGGAATACAATTTTACTCACTGCTTTATGATAGAAAAATATGTGGATGAGTATTGCCCACATATCCGAAGTAAAAAGGGATAGATTAAAAAGGCATGCTCCGGTCATCTATAAAAGATAAATTAAAGAAGCGTGACATATTAGTAATGCAAATTAGATATGCATACCAATTATGTTCATATAACACAACAAATAGATGATTCAATACAAATGTCACATAGAAGTCATATTTATCTCATGGGCCTTCAACTTAAATTATATATCTAGCATTACATTAAGCTATATGAGATAAATCAAAGAAGCATTTGAATGTAAATTAAACAAGTGTTAATAATTATGTCCTTTAGTTCAATAAATAGATAATAATTTTCAAATGCCATATCTAAGCTATATTTCATCTAAGTAGCTTTCAATTTAAACTTATATCTAATGTTAAATTATATAAAAGAATAAAAGTAATCCAAACTTCAAAATAATATTTAGAGTTAGTATAAAATGTGACATATAATTTTCTTGCGTGGAAAAACATAGTTACCGAGAGTTGAAAACTCATGCATTTGAATAGAAAGTGGATATACGAATGAGCAAGTAGATTTTTTCTAGAAATGAGGAAGTGAAGGTTGATAGAGGGCCACACAAAATTGCAAATTCATACCTTAACAAAATTATTAGATCCTTTTAAAGAAAACATGTCATATTTAATCAAATTTCATTGAAATATATGATAAACTCAGCCCAATTTTATGAAAAATAGTATACCATTTTTTACATTTCACATAATACAAATAGATAAATATTACTTAAGTATTGTTATAAAGATTTAACTACCCATCGAGAGATGGCCAAGTGATTGAGACAGGACATCATCACAATAAAAAACCAAGTACAAATTGTAGTAATCCTAGAATCATACATAAGGTAAAATTGGGGAACTCATGAATTGTACTATAGATAAAAAACATTTACCCTTACCAAAAAATATATGATAAAAATTGACAAACTACATAAGCTTAAGCTTAAGGGGATATAATCCTTCTTGCCTTCCATATAGATAATGAAAATTATTGTTCCAAGTCTCATGTTGCTTCTCATGTTACTTTATAAAACTTGATTGGAAAGAAAAATAGGAGGGCAGAAATGTAAGAAATATAAAACATAATGAAACACAACGTAAGAAATAGAGAACATAATGAAACACAAACATAAATATCTCTATACAATCAACACAATTATTTTCCTAGGAAATCCTTATGGGAGACAAGCAACCCTAAAAATTAATGATGCTCTAGACTCCTTTTTCCCTAGGAAATCCTTATGGGAGAAAAAAAACACTAAAATGTAAACATGCTTTAATATCTCTTTTATGGTATGGAAAATATGTGAGTACAAAGAAAGAGGTAATCTCTCTAGAGTTAGCTAAGACTTTTGGCATGTAAGGTTGCTATAAAAAGTTAAATTCATACATTTTTCTCTCTAACTTCACACTCCTAGTTGTATTTTCAACTATGGAACAAAATACAATAACACAAAATGGAACTCTTATTCCTCCTAGTGGCCAAGTATTTAACATAGTGTGATAGCCAACTAGGTGTAAGATTTGACTCTGTCAACCATTAACGAGGTTTGTGATTTTAGACCTTTTAGAGTCTTGTTAAAATTCCACATGTAGCTAGCTTGCCATGCATGAGTAATGGGGCTAAAATGTCATTCTCTCCTACCATGGTGGTCAACATGATAGGTCAACTTACTAAAGGCATAAATTTTGAATGAACTTCATTTGATGTTTTTCTTGCACCATTGGATATGTCTTTAAGTGTAGAATAATGGTCAACATTTCAGCACAAGGGATAATCGTTTGACCCCCAGAAATGTCATTTAATACCTCAAAATGACTCCAAAAGGTTTTAGACCCAAATTCTCCACCCACCATTAAAATGACCCTACAAGTTGATTCTTTCAGTTTTTTCACTCTATAAGCATCAAAATATATGAAAAATAATATAATTATCCAATCTAGATCATTATTTAATAATTTGTTAAAATTATGAGTGAGATATACATCATGGAATTTAAATAAATAGCATTAATTCATTGAACACCCTTGTACATTCCTTGTTGATACTTTGAAAGTAATACGTTTTGAAAAATAATTTGTTTTTTGGATTCTTAAGATTATGTAACTTTTGAACCATAATTACAAATTTATTTATTTTTTTACTTATCATTTAGTTGCTAAAAGTTGAAGAATTTATGTTGGTAAATAATTAATTAGGTCTATTTAAATCATTTACCACTTTTGGGATTTTTGTTTTCATGGTTTCATTCATAATTTCACTTTTTTGCAAATTGTCAATTTCAATTTTTCACACCACATGTGCACAATCAAAGGACCTAAGGTCTTTCCCCTACCAAAGTATGTTATTTTAAAACATGTTTTCTTGGTGATATGGGTGATTTAGAAATGATTGGGAGAGCAAAATTCCTCATTTAATACACAATATGTTTGGTTCATGCCACTAAGCCAAGAATAAGGATGCACTCCCATTTGATTCTCATGATTAGGTTGTAATCATGAGGCTCTAGCTCAAGAGTGGACCTTCCCAAAATCTTGTGACATCTTGTCACAAACAAAACCATCAAACTGAAAAACACATCATGCAAGAAACATAGCTCGCTGACATATCATTTTTCTCCTTCAAAGAAAAAAAATTCACATCATGTGAATATCTCCATGTACTCTTACATGTTGGTGTACAAAACCATCAACCAAACACAAGTCGAAAAAACATGCCTCTTCAAACAATTGACTCTCAAGTCAAATAATAGCTCATGTACAAATTTCCATATTTGTTGCATTTAAGTGTGTCAACATAACTCTACCTTCAACATCTTGCTTCATGCAACATGCACCATACTTTGAATTTGCAAAGAAATTCATGAAACATCAAAATACATGCAAGGCCTTAATTGGATAAGAAATCTAACCATCCGTTACCAAACCATTTCAGTGGTGCTTCTTGTAGCTGCACTTCATCATCATGTGAATCATCTTGACCCTCATCGATTATGGAATCCTCTTTTCCATTCTTTTCATTATCTCTTTCCACCTTCTTCAAATGTTGTGGATGACTTGTTGGATACAAAGTCCAACACTTGTCTACAAGGTGACCTTTCTTATGGAAATGAGTAATAAACAATTGCAACTTATTTTCAACATCATTTTCCTTGTCCAATGGGCCTTTGACTTTTTGCCTCATTTATTTAGAAAGTTTCATGTGCATGGATATATTCTTCCAACATCTATAAACATTATGATTATTCAAACCACAAAAGGAACATGCAAGTTCTTTTCCAAATATTATGTGAATATTTACCATGTTTATCATAATCAAAAGCAATTTGATTAAAGGCAAATTTATACCTTGAACATTCACCGTTGTCGCCTTCTTGAGGAGGTGAATTTGATGAGGTAGTGGCTCTCCTTTGAATACTAGCAATGAATTCAATGACTAGATAGAGCTTTCAACATCCTCTTATTTTACATTCTCATTAGCTGCATGTTTATTAACATCTTCTTGCAAAGTGGGTGTCAAAATTTTCCATTAATCATGAACACAAACTTCACAAGCTTGAGGTATTGAACACGAAATAAAATTCCTTCTTGGAACAACTTCATGTCCCATAAACTGTACAATATTCTGTCCCATAAACTGTGCAATATATGTGGATTTGCCTCGCCCTAAGCGAGATGTTTAACAAACATAATAATAGAGAAACAATTAGTGACGTCACCAAAATATGTAGCCTCTTCAAGGTATCATATCCTCTCATCAAGGTCAAGAATCTATTCACCAAAAATGTCCTATGGAAATGATGGTTTAAGAAACAAAACTAGACAAAAACCTTCAGTGAGAACAACAAAATCTAAAACCTCTTCAAGGTCTTCAATTTGATCGTAAAGTTAAATTGTGTTTTGATCAAGTCCAACAACAAAGAAACATTCGGTGACAACACCAAAATCTACAACTTCTTCAACGTCTTCTAAACCATCTTCAAAGTCAATATTGTGTGCATCAAATTCCTCAGCAAGGTCATCAATGGAGTCATCAAAACTACTATTTCAAACTTCAATGCCAAAAATAAGTCAAAAGAATTCAATTTCTCCTCCAAAACCTTATTCTCTGAGCAAAGCTAGCATGATGTCGTCGAGAAATTTAGTAATTCCACGAGGAAATTCTATCAAAGTTAAAACAAATACTTTTCATCCATATTTAATGCCTACTTTTTCAGGTGGAACACCTCCAAATTTAAGGACCACAATGCCATAAAATATGTAACTTTACCTAATAGGTGTAGACCTAGAACCCCCAACTTTGTGTGACATGTACAATTGAAGATCTTATATGGTAAGCAGTGTGAGAAGAGAGTCATGGTCACTGAGTTGAGCAAGAGAAATAGTTTGGTATGACAACCTTACTTGTGATAGGTCTAGCTAGCAGACTACCAAACTACATGGTAATGGCATTCAAAATGTGAAAATTCCCATTTCACTTGGAAATAAGATAGTAGAGAAGGTATAGATGAAAGGAGATATCAATCTATGGTAAAGAAATCAAATAGTTCTATCAATTCCACCTTACAACTCTAAGAGACATTGAATTAAATTTCATCTCAAGACAGGGCTTTGGGAGGACACTCTCAAAGCCAACCTTCGTTATGGCTTTGAAACACATCGTAAGTATCAAGACTTAGCAACCTTATTTGCATAATTTTTTCTAGCATGGACCTTAATGTCATAGCCTTATTTTTCCTAAAATGAATGCAAATTTCCTTGCAATTTGGCTTGCAACATTCATAATTCATGCTCATGGAACATGATTGTGTTGCAATTGTGATAACATCTGCTGTATGCAGAAGCTAATAAAAAATGATCGAAAATGATATTTTTGCTCTGTTTTTTTTAAGATTTAAGGAAAATTACACCAAGTAGCTTCTAGCCTCATATGACCATCATGTCAAACTCATCTCAGGATATTGTCCAAGTAAGAGCCACTTAAGCAAGAAATCTAGTATACATGACTCTCCAATTTCAATTAGCAGCAATGAAAGTTCTAAGTATGGTGCAAACAGTTCTCCAGATCCTCAATGGGGCATGTTTGATGACAATAATTTGGGGAGTGAGAGAGGGAGATGGTAGGAGAAAAAATTCAATGAATCCACGGGAAATTGAAAAATATATAACTAATAAGGTGGAAGACACTTTGTAACCTAAGAGAGAAACCTGTTAGGAAATGCGTGAAGTTGGTATTACACACCCAATTGGATAACCTCGAGGAGAAAACATTTCTCCCACTTTATTTTTTGGCATAACCTAGTAAGTGTTATTCACTAGGATGTATTTTGTAAAGACCTTGACCTAGTTCCCATTCAACTCCATCCACCAGGTTGTAGAGGATTCCAAGTCTAATTTCATGAAAAGTAAGTTGGGGATGATCACATTGACCTTCTTGATGACGTGTCTATGAATATTAACTACCTTGAGCTATTTTTTTGCGTAGGGAAAGAGACACATTCCCATGTCTGAGCATGAAAACGTTCTTTGATATTGTTAATGCCTCTAGTGTTTACTTCTACAAGTTCTATAGGAAGATTCTGTAAAGGGACAGGTAGCCTCTGGATCTCATCTTTTATGAAAGGTGACATATCTAGTAAATGCCCCTACAGTCAATCTCTGGAATAGATATAAATATAATTTCTTCATTTTAATATCCATAAAACACAACAACTTTAAGGTAAACTATGTACATGTGTCATTTCTCCCACAAAATAAAGTGTATAAGTGGTAAATTTTATAGCAAGTGTGCTCCCACCATGTAAAGCGCAGTTTGGTGAACTTATCATTTTTATAATTTCTTTTTCGATTAAATTTAGTTTCAGACATCAATTATTGCTTTGAAAGTTGTGTTCTACATAATTTGTGTACACTAAATTACAAATTGATTTTATGAAATCCATTTTGTGTAAATGTCGACCAATAGATATATATCATGGAGGATGAATGACAAAGATTAGCCGAATCCCATATGGAGGTTTAGGGATCGGGGGATGTTCACGGTATTTAAATATAATCTTAAATCTCCATACATGTATGTACATATGGAATTGATTTTTTATTAACTTTGTGAGTTAAATTAGTTGTTAATAAGTTTCATATTTTAATTTTTAGAAGGTAAGAGGAGAAGGGTTTCTACTCCATCCATGGAGCGTACCCATGGTTCAACCGGTCGAGGTATGACTGGTAGCAGGTTGTGTGAAGGGGGTGATATTTATTCCCTCGAAGGCCAATCAACAACTGCTGGTTCTCAACAGGGTCATTTTGGGTCTGATTCTCAGCAGGGTCATTCTGGGTCTGGTTCTTAGCAGGGTCATGTTGGAGAAGATGCTAACCAACAACGTCAAGGTTACCATCAATTTCAATATTTTTTCATTAAATTTGTACAACTTTTTTTATACGTGTTTTTTCTAATATATGAAATTTTATATATATTGATGCAGAGGCCGAAAATGTTCGAACTAGTGGTCAAAATAGACGCAGAGCAGCCCGCTACATTCAAGAAGAAGGTTGTCAACCCAGCACAACTTATCCGGCCGAGATTACTGATATACCATGGGAAACCAACATGGAGGAATGCACCTTACAAAGATGTGAAAGACTTCATGCAAAATTGCAAAGAGATCTCGTGGCTTTGTCTCTACCTGCTGAGAGTCGACAAAGCCTTGAAATAAATACACATTCATTGGGTGAAATGGTAAATGTGTACAGAAATCTTGGGCCGACAAATGATTCATTTGTAGAAATGATGAGAAAGAGAAAAGAGACAGTGATGGGTCCCGATAAATGGGAGGAAATAAAACAAAAAGTTACAAAAGAAGTGGCCAAGTCAATGTTTAATTACAAGGAAGGGCCAAAAAGAAAAATGTTGAAGGTGCAGTATTTCAAGCACCAAGACATAGCTCGTTATTTGTATGATAAGCATTTTGCGGCCTATGGAAGGCTTCCATGGAACGATGATGTTCTTCTTTATTTTGCACAAATGTTTTATGCAGAATTTTTTTTGGGTATGAAACCCAACTATTCGGAGAAATAATTGTTAGATTAAACCTCCTAATATTTAATTTGTCAATCCGGGCTCATAAACATGAGCTGCACTGCACTTCTTGATTCAGGTTGTATGTCAGAGTTTTAATGATTCTTTATGCTATTTGATTTGAGAATCGAGTCACACAAAAACACCAATAAACACACACCTTGAAAATAAATCAATTCATAGCAAATCCTAGTTGGAAATCTTTTTTCTATCTATCTAAATCTAGAATCAAAACCATTACCAATCAACAACAACAATAACTCATCGCTTGAAGAAAATCTCAAAAAACCTAATTCTGATCTTCGGAGGTCACACTTGAAAGGAATTTATCTAATCTGAGTAAACCTATAAATGATCCCACACTCATACAGTAAACTTGAAATTACAAATGGTATCTCAAATTATTTCTAATAACAACACTCCATGCGAGTTTCACTATACTAGGGTTAAGCGAAAGATGCACCATCACATTGGTTTGAATATCAATCTTACACACAGACTTCAGTCATGACAGCCTTCACTCTTTCATACCTAGCCAACCTATTTGTATATGTATCAATTACTTCTGGTAGTTTTAATTTCACAATTCTACCTTGCAAATCGAACTGAATCAGACTCAAGCTATCGAAATGCACAATTTTTCTGTGGGAATTAGCTTTGAATTACAATTTTCCAATTATTCTTGGGCAAGGTTACTTAGGCTTCTATTACAATGAACATTCGGCAACAGGACAATGTCATGAATTTAATCAACACATGCCGCACAGAGACAAAGATGAATTTAACTCCTGAATTTCACAGTTGACTTTACCATGGGCAATTATATAATCACTCTCTGGAATTTGCAAAAAGGTTTCAATTTTCAATGAATAATTGGTTTTGAATCAAGTTGCAAGGGTTCAATTCTTCTGTCACTCTTGTGGATTGAAATCGTGAGGCTTTATACCAACTAACACACTAATTCAAATATCAGTCCAAGCTAGTTAAAACTCTGTTTTCAAGGAATACACACTTTCACTAAGGGATCTCACTAATTCAATTGCAAACCCTAATCTCATGCAAACAAGGAAAACTACAAACACTGATTTAAACATGTCAAAGGAATGGAGAAAACTCTTTGCTCAAAACTACTCTATGCATAATCCATTTCCTTCCACCTAATCAACACACTGTCTCTTTGTGACTTTCCAGCTAAGATCTAAAAAGGACCTATAGATATCACTCTGCAATGCATCTTCACACTCCTATTTTATGATAAGCCAAACTCTAAGGTAAACAAAATTCTACCTCTTCAACCCAAGTGCATCTGATTCAAGAAAAATTGTTCACTTAATAATGACATCTATCTATTACAACAATTGAACTATGGTCTTCAAGCTATGCACACATAAATGGGTTGCAGATTACTTAATGCATAGGTTCATTCAACACACAGAACAGTGAGCCATTGAATCTTAATTGCAATCCGAGTTGTGCTCTGCTATTGGAATTGGTTTAGTGAAATTTTCTCATCAAAGGATTGAATCATATGTATACAATCAAGCTTTGTTCATCCATGCAGAAATACAGTCAGCAATTTGTTTGTTTAGGGAGAGGACAGATTGTTTTCTCAACTCTGTTTCTGGGCAATGCTCAAGTCAGAACGACGCACATGTGGTAACAAATGGAACGCAGTTTCTATGGGAGAAATCGAACACACCTTCAGCTATAATCACAACGTTTTTAAGAGGACATTCCAATCTGATCCAGGGGATATAAACTTACTCTGCTATGGCAATGTAAACTCAATGCTGACATCGATTTCCAAAATCAAACAACTGGGCACTCGAGCATCTAATCAGCAATGATTTTAGATTATAGCAACAGGAATTAAAGCCACGACACAAGTCGATTTCTAGGAATAATTAACTTCTGCATTAAAGAATTTGAAACAACGATATTTGGGAATTCTAGCAAACGTAAATTTAAGTCAAAACCAAATCGTAATTCAATTTACTCTGCATTCCTACATTAAGATCAGTGGGATCTTGGGAATTTCGGCAATGTAAATCAGGCATACATCGACTGTCACAACTAATTAGCACTGCAATTTAAATCACCCAAATTCTGGATGCTTCAGAAAATGTAAATCTAGCAACATAAATCAATTTTCACAACTATTTAACTCTGTAATTGGAATCACTGAATCCTTGAATCTTCAACAAAGGTGGACTGTGCCAAACATAAATCGATTTTCTTAACCAATTACTCTGCAATTCAAATATTTGAAATTCTGGCAATGTAAATCAAACCAAGACAAATCGATATGCAAAAATAATTAATTTTGCAATCAAGAATTTAACCACACAGTGCCTATGAATTACCTCTAATTACTCTAGTGGACTGAGCCGGCTGTGGTGGGCCCTTGCCACACCCGAAAAAGCGCTAATTACAAACTAATTCACAGCTACAACAATCTGCTTCAGAAACTCATCACACCCACGAAAATCTTCAAGCAATCAAGAACAAACCAACATTTCAAATCGATTTCTGCTTTGGAACACTAGAGCACAATAAAACGTAAATGGATAGCTGAAAGATGTAGTATATTAACCTTTTTCATCAAAAGGCGAGTCTCTGCCTTTATAGGCATGCTTACATTGCAAATTTAGTAATAGTTTCATAACATAGCAAGGCGTTGGATACCAGAGATCTGGAATCCACGAAATTGGCATTACCTTGTCTAAATTACACTATTAGTTTCTATTACAACTAATTGCAACTATAATGAAAAAAACAAGATCTTGGCTCACTGGCCCTTCACCACTTTTGGCTATGTCAGAGTGCTAGAAGGACGTTGAATTTGCTGAGCTGGGGCTTGAGCTAGAGCTTCCTATGTTGGCATATCCATTGTAGGATGTCTGAACAAACATAACTTCCTCCAAGCCAATAAAGCTAATCAACAAATCCTACAATATATCCATTGTTCTGCCCATAGTGGTAAGTTGACAAGTAGAATATCACTAAAAATGCCTAATACTAGCTATAGAATAGTGAAAACAACTTCTACTTGTACTTCTTTTACCTTTAACCATGGTTGATGAAGGTCTTGGCCATTTTAGGGACCTAGGAGAGGGAAAGAGGGTTTATAGGTGTCAAAATTAGGCCAAAAGGGGCAAACAAGGTAAGGAAGAAAAGACAAAAAGTAGCCTCAACATCTTGAATTAGTCCTTAGGTTGATAGATGATGATATTTAGGACATATGAAGGACAAATATGGAATAAAGGAATTGATATTTTTCCATAACAGGGTTGTTTGGGGTATTTTGACAATGCTGGAAATTTATGAATTTTACATAAATTGGCCTTAGTCCCCCGTAAATATATCCAAGACCGTAAGGTAGTTTTCAAAACTGTTATAGGTTTAGTAAATTGGCTATACTCGGATCAGAACCCATGTTCCAAAATTTCTTCCTTCACCTTCATCTGCATGGAAATGGAGGCGCAATTTGGCAGTTTAGAATTCCTTTACAGATTTGGAAAAATTGGGTAATTTCCTTCTAGAGACCCATATGAACGAGCTGGGTGGAATACAAATTATGGAGAGGTATAATAATGTTATTTTTGATAATAACCTCCACTGGATTCTCATGAAGCGTGGTTAAAGTGTGAAAGCCTCAAATTAGGCATTCCCATACTTAGTTGGCTTGTGAGGGATTTCAGCGATGGAACCCTGTAATAAATGTATTTCAACGAAACCCGTCATCAGTAAAACATGAAAAAATATTCTTTAATCATTGATAAGTGAAGAAATTTATGATTATTAACCACAGAGAGTATTTGGCTGCAAGTGACAGAATTAGGGTATAACACGGGCTAAAAACCTAGGGTTTTAGGGTATAAATAGTGATTTTTCATGATGAAAACATGGGCATATACGAGGCCCAACATACCCCCTTGTCTTAGGTTTTTCATGTCCTCACACAAACAAAGACTTTACTCATATCTAGGTTTTTATGTCATGATGGCTTTTAGGTAGGGTTAGGTCTTGTGAAGCAGCACTGCATGAAGATTTGATTGCCATAGGTTTGATTTTAAGAGCGACACAAATCGAGGAAAATATATGGTAGGAGGAAAATGATGAATAGTATGATAGGTGACAATGGAAATGGTAGATGAGATGAGGTGGTGATGGAGATGGGAAAACATGTGCTTGCATGCTCTATTTTTGTGAGGCCAATGCTTATGGATGGTTCCTTCATGGAAGACAGCGATGAATTCACCCTCTAATTGATTCGACTGACAACATGTGTGAATGTAGGAGGGGAAGGCATCATAGTTACTGCGTTTTTTTACATGAACCATTATGATTGTGACCTAGAGTAGCATGGAAATAGAGGGTATATGGAAAACCAGATATACGAAAATATGCGGTGGTTAATCATCAAAAATTTCTTAAATCTCCAATCAATTAAAGAATCTTAAGCCATGTCTACCTTAATTTTTACCCTTGTTGTTGATGTACTTGGTGCTGCAAGATGAAGTAAATGATGGAATGGCTCAAGCTGGTGTGATTGCTGATATGATTTGCTAAAGAAGGAGAAAGGTCTCAATGTCCACATTATCCCGAACATGTTGATGCATGTGTGATTTCATGCAGCTTCCTGAAAAAACACAAGCACCATCATCAATATTTATTTTCATGCGAATATTATCGAAATAAAGGAAATGGGGTAAATAATGAACACTTACCTGATCATGCTCCAAGCCCAACAATTGTGAAAAATGAGAAACATGAGTAAGCATAGGGTGAAAATATGAATCAAAACCTAACAATTCTCATCATTTTTCCTAACATCTCTCCCCCTCATGCCTATCATCTTGCATGTCCTCATGCAAGAAAAACCTCTGACAGAGACCAAGACTGAAGGGCTAGGGTTTCTATATTAAATTCATGTTTCATTGACTTGAACCATAGGGTTAATTGTGAGAGCATGCAAGTAAGTTTCATCGGATGTCATCTTCCTTTGCATCAATAAGATAAGAAAAGTAGTGACCAAGGATCCAATGACGTTAAGACTGAGTTTTATTATTCCAAAAGAGTAACTAATGCTAGGGCTACTAAAGGTATTCTTAACAATTTTGTTACTACAGAGATACATTCATCCTAAAATGATTAACCATAAGAATTTTCACAAAGCATCTCAAGGGTAATCCAAAACAGCATGTCTTCACTTTCAATAGCCTAATTATTACAAGTAAAAGTGACTTTATTTGAAAACCAAGATCTTAAAATGGATCGAAAGTAGGAAAAATAAATATTACAAAATGATACCTTCCGAGAATGATTGTCTTAACATTACCCAAGCATATAGTTGAAGCTTGTCTTATTCAAGCAGAGTGAATCACCTGGACTAAGGGTCTCACATCCATAAAAACCAAATCATCCTTGAAAGATAGAACTCCAAAGCACACTACTGAAGGATATTAAAGCCATTCTCAGAGAGATATGATAGTGAGTTCAGGGAAAAGACAAAAACAACCAACTAAATCATAGTGTAGAGTTAAATTTGATACCACAGGCATGGCCCTGCTTCCAGCAGGCGTCTATAGCCTCGACAGGGATGCCTTTTAACCTAACAAAATGTTTGTGTCCCACTTACTAGATATAGATTCAGAGTTAGCTTATTTGAATTTTCGGTAAAGGCCACTGTCCTGGCTTGGTAACCAGATGATGGTAGTGCCACTCACAAGAAGTAACATGGATGAGCAGGCTGACTCGTGATGAGACCTCCTATCTTCCAGCTTTTTGGGCTAAAATCCATTACTCTGGCTTGGTGATCAGGAGCAGTAATGTCATGCATGTTAGGTCTCATGATCGTGGTAGGTTAGCTCATTACGAGACCTCCTATCCTCCCCTAAATATTTTTGTAGACTCTGATTATGATTAACCTTAGAGGTTACTCAATAAGTGGGGAGATAGATCTATTCCTTAATAGTGCAGGATGGCGTGAAAAGTTTTTAATTACTAATCTTTACTGGTCGATCCTTCTACCCTAAAGACTCAAGAAAAAGAAAATAATTCAAATAATGACTGGAATATTCCTCAAGTAGGTCGTGCTAGGGTTCTTATGAGAGCTCATTAGGGTTTTATAGGAGTGGTCCACCATAGGAGGCTTTCCATCAAATACCTTCAAAGAGAAACTTGAAAAGATTCTTGGATGATAGTATGTTAAGCTTTATGAGTGGGAAGTATAACAATAAAAATTCCCCTAATTGACCCAATGAATAATCTCGGCCAATAATCAGAGTCAATTTATAAAATATGAGGTATTGAAAGTGAATTTCTCTCGACAAGTCTTACCACAAGAGTGCATAATGACAAAAAGGTCAATGGTTATGCCTTAGGAATTTCAATTTCAAGAGTAATGCCATAACAACAATTTTATTTCATATAACAATTTTATTCATTTCTACCCTACCCTAATCTAGAGAGAGGAAGGCCTACTTCAAGTGTAGGAGTACTTCCAATGCAACCATGTTTGTAAGATCATGCTAAATATACTCACACTCAGTTTGAAAGAATAAATTTCAACACATACCAGAGTATGAGAGACTAGTCACTTCAATTGATATGGTACCAATAGTATTTGAAGATGAGAGTGGTATTTTGATTGGATTGTGACCTGGAACCAACGCTCGATGTAATCCTGGTGGTATTGGCTCATTTCTTCATTTGGACCACTCTGAATGTCTTCCTTTGTCATGTATGAAGAACTTGGATAATCGGCCTCTGGAATGCTCATAAGGCTTGTTGCTGGGCATGGTGAAATCTCTTTGATCTCAAGTTCAGCTGGATGCTCCCCATCAGATTTGGTATATGATGCGTCGACCTCCTTGATAGATAGGCAAGAGGAATCAAGGGAGACTTCCAAATCCTTTTCTGGCTGTGGAGAGACAAATAATTTCTTAAATGTGGTGAAGATGAACTCTTCCTGAGAGGCAGATATCCCAGCTACTGCTAGGACTTGAGAAAGTATTTCGAGGGACATTCTTCAAGCTCTCGGTCATTGCTGAATTTATTGTGTTGGTTGATGTTCTCTGTCCATGACATGGATTAGTATAGAAAGAGGGTTCTTACAACACCCCAAAAATGTTTTATCGTTAAAAGCTTGAGTTTGTTTTTTCTAAATTGCTAACTGCAAGAAAAATAGCACTGGAAATAAATCTACCTTTACTTCTACGCATATAAAAAGGAAATAAAAACTCAAGAACAAGCAGTGATCAGTCAGACTTTGGAGCAACCCAACAAAAGTGGATGCATGGCTCTTCACTCACGTCTTACCATACACTCTCCGCCCTCCGACAGTCCTGCAAGATCCTGAAACTCGGATAATAGTTACCTGAATAAAAAATTGCAACTCCCTGGCAACGTCGCCAAAATGTTGGGAGAAATAATTGTTAGATTAAACCTCCTCATATTTAATTTGTCAATCCGGGCTCGTAAACACGAGCTGCACTGCACTTCTTGATTCAGGTAGTACGTCAGAGTTTTAATGATTCTTTATGCTATTTGATTTGAGAATTGAGTCACACAAAAACACCGATAAACACACACCTTGAAAATAAATCAATTCATAGCAAATCCTAGTTGGAAATCTTCGTTCTATCTATCTAAATATAGAATCAAAACCATTACCAATAAAAAACAACAATAACTCACCGCTTGAAGAAAATCTCAAAAACCCTAATTCTGATCTTCGGAGGTCACACTTGAAAGAATTTATCTAATATGAGTAAACCTATAAATGATCCCACACTCATATAGTAAACTTGCAATTACAAATGGTATCTTGTATTATTTCTAATAACAACACTCCATGCCAGTTTCACTATAGTAGGGTTAAGCAGAAAGATGCACCATCACACTGGTTTGAATATCAACCTTACACACAGACTTCAGTCATGATAGCCTTCACTCTTTCATACCTAGCCAACCTAGTTGTATACGTATTAGTTACTTCTGGCAGTTTTAATTTCACAATTCTACCTTGCAAGCTGAACTGAATCAGACTCAAGCTATCAGAATGCACAATTGTTCTGTGGGAATTAACTTTGAATTACAATTTTCCAATTATGCTTGGGCAAGGTTACTTAGGCTTCTATTACAATGAACATTCGGCAACAGGAAAATGTCATGAATTTAATCAACACATGCCGCACGAAGACAAAGATGAATTTAACTCTTGAATTTCACAGTTGACATTATCATGGGAAATTATATAATCACTCTCTGGAATTTGCAAAAAGGTTTCAATTTTCAATGAATAATTGGTTTTGAATCAGGTTGCAAGGGTTCAATTCTTCTGTCACTCTTGTGGATTGGAATCGTGAGGCTTTATACCAAATAACACATTAATTCAAATATCAGTCCAAGCTAGTTAAAACTCTATTTTCAAGGAATACACACTTTCACTAAGGGATCTCACTAATTCAACTGCAAACCCTAATCTCATGCAAACAAGGAAAAATACAAACACTGATTTAAACATGCCAAAGGAATGGAGAAAACTCTCTGCTCAAAACTACTCTATGAATCATCCATTTCCCTCCACCTAATCAACACACTGTCTCTTCGTGACTTTCCAGCTAAGATCTAAAAAGGACCTACAACTTTCACTCTGCAATGAATCTTCACACTCCTATTTTATGATAAGCCAAACTCTAAGGTAACAAAAATTATACCTCTTCAATCCAAGTGCATCTGATTCAAGAAAAATTGTTCACTTAATAATGACATCTATCTATTACAGCAATTGAACTATGGTCTTCAAGCTATGCACACATAAATGGGTCGTAGATTACTTAATGCATAGGGTCATTCAACACACAGAACAGTGAGCCATTGAATCTTAATTGCAAACCAAGCTGTGCTCTGCTATTGGAATTGGTTTAGCGAAATGTTCTCATCAAAGGATTGAATCAAATGTATACAATCAAGATTTGTTCATCCATGCATAAATACAGTCAGCCATTTTTTTGTTTAGGGAGAGGACAGATTCTTTGCTCAACTCTGTTTCTGGGCAATGCTCAAGTCGGAATGATGCACATGTGGTAACAAATGTAACGCAGTTTCTATGGGAGAAATCGAACACACCTTCAGCTATAATAATAGGATTTTTTAAGAGGACATTCCAATCTGATCCTGGGGATATAAACTTACTATGCTATGGCAATGTAAACTCAATGCTGACATCGATTTCCAAAATAAAACAACTAGGCACTCAAGCATCTAATCAACAATGATTTTAGATTATAGCAACAGGAATTAAAGCCACGACACAAGTCAATTTCGAGGAATAATTAACTTTTTCATTCAAGAATTAGAAACAATGATATTTGGGAATTCTAGCAAACGTAAATTTAAGTCAAAACGAAATCGAAATTCAATTTACTCTACATTCCTACATTCAGATCAAGGGGATCTTGGGAATTACGGCAATGTAAATCAAGCATACATCAACTGTCACAACTAATTAGCTCTGCAATTTAAATCACCCAAATTCTGGATGCTTCAGCAAATGTAAATCTAGCAACATAAATCAATTTTCACAACTATTTAACTCTGTAATTGGAATCACTGAATCCTCGAAGCTTCAGCAAAGGTGGACTATGCCAAACATAAATTGATTTTCTTAACCAATTACTCTGCAATTAAAATATTTGAAATTCTGGCAATGTAAATCAGACCAAAACAAATCGATCTGCAAAAATAATTAATTCTGCAATCAAGAATTTAACCACACAGTGCCTATGAATTACCTCTAATTACTCTAGTGGACTGAGCCGGCTGTGGTGGGCCCTTGCCACACCCGGAAAAGCACTGATTACAAACTAATTCACAGCTACATCAATCTGCTTCAGAAAATCATTACACCCACGACAATATTCAAGCAATCAAGAACACACCAGCATTTCAAATCAATTTATGCTTTGGAACACCAGAGCACAATACAATGTAAATGGACAACTAAAAGATGTACTATATTAACCTTTTTCATCAAAAGGCGAGTCTCTGCCTTTATAGGCCTGCTTACATTGCCAATTTAGTAACAGTTTCATGACATAGCAAGGTGTTGGAGACTAGAGATCTGGAATCCACGAAATTGGCATTACCTTGTCTAAATTACACTATTAGTTTCTATTACAACTGATTGCAACTATAATGAAAAAAACAAGATCTTGGCTCACTGGCCCTTCACCACTTTTGGCTATTTCAGAGTGCTAGAAGGACGTTGAATTTGCTGAGCTGGGGCTTGAGCTGGAGCTTCCTATGTTGGCATATCCATTGTAGGATGTCTGAACAAACATAACTTCCTCCAAGCCAATAGAGCTAATCAACAAATCCTGCAATATATCCATTGTTCTGCCCATAGTGGTAAGTTGACAAATAGCATATCACTAAAAATGCCTAATACTAGCTATAGAATAGTGAAAAAAAAATATACTTGTACTGATTTTACCTTTAACCATGGTTGATGAAGGTCTTGGCCATTTTGGGGACTTAGGAGAGGAAAAGAGGGTTTATAGGTGTCAAAATTAGGCCAAAAGGGGCAAAGAAGGTAAGGAAGAAAAGACAAAAAGTAGCCTCAACATCTTGAATTAGTCCTTAGGTTGATAGCTGATGATATTTAGGACATATGAAGGACAAATATGGAATAAATGAATTGATATTTTGCCATAACAGGTTTGTTTGGGGTTTTTTGACAATGCTGGAAATTTCCGAATTTTACATAAATTGGCCTTAGTCCCCCCTAAATATATCGAAAACCGGAAGGTATTTTTCAAAAATATTATAGGTTTAGTAATTTGGATATACTGGGATCAAAACCCATGTGCCCAAAATTCTTCCTTCGCCTTCATCTGCACGGACATTGAGGTGCAATTTGGCAGTTTAGAATTGTTTTTACAGATTTGGCAAAATTGGGTAATTTCCTTCTAGAGACCCATATGAATGAGCTGGGTGGAATCCAACTTATGGAGAGGTATAATAATGTTATTTTTGATAATAACCTCTCCCGGGTTCTCAGGAAGCGCGCTGAAAGTGTGAAAGCCTCAAATTAGGCATTCCCATACTTAGTTGGCTTGTGAGGGATTTCAGCGATGGAACCCTGTAATAAATGTATTTCAACGAAACCCGTCATCAGTAAAACATGAAAAATCTTCTTTAATCATTGATAAGTGAAGAAATTTATGATTATTAAAGACAGAGAGTATTTGGCCGCAAGTGACAGAATTAGGGTATAGCACGGGCTAAAAACCTAGGGTTTTAGGGTATAAATAGTGATGTTTCATGATGAAAACATGGGCATATACGAGGCTCAACTTCCCCCCATGCATGAGGTTTTTCATGTCCTCATGCAAACAAATACTTTACTCATATCTAGGTTTTTATGTCATGATGGCTTTTAGGTAGGGTTAGGTCTTGTGAAGCAGCACTGCATGAAGATTTGATTGCCATAGGTTTGATTTTAAGAGCGACACAAATCGAGGAAAATATATGGTAGGAGGAAAATGATGAATAGTATGATAGGTGACAATGGAAATGGTAGATGAGATGAGGTGGTGATGAAGATGGGAAAACATGTGCTTGCATGCTCTATTTTTGTGAGGCCAATGCTTATGGATGGTTCCTTCATGGAAGATAGCGATGAATTCACCCTCTAACTGATTCGACTGGCAACATGTGTGAATGTAGGAGGGGAAGGAATCATAGTTACTGCGTTTGCTTACATGAACCATTATGATTATGACCTAGATTAGCATGCAAATGGAAGGTATATGGAAAACCAGATATACGAAAATATGCGGTTGTTAATCAACAAAACTTTCTTAAATCTCCAATCAATTAAAGAATCTTAAGCCACCTCTACCTCAAGTTTTACCCTTGTTGTTGATGTCCTTGGTGCTGCAAGATGAAGTAAATGATGGAATGGCCCAAGCTAGTGTGATTGCTGATATGATTTGCTAAAGAAGCAGAAAGGTCTCAATGTCCACATTATCCTGAACATGTTGATGCATGTGTGATTTCATGCGACTTCCTGAAAAAACACAAGCACCGTCATCAATATTTATTTTCATGCAAATATTTTCGAAATAAAGGAAATAGGGTAAATAATGAACACTTACCTGATCATGCTCCAAGTCCAACAATTGTGAAAACTGAGAAACATGAGTAAGCATAGGGTGAAAATATGAATCAAAACCTGACAATTCTCATCATTTTTCCTAACATCTCTCCCCCCCATGCCTATCATCTTGCATGTCCTCATGCAGGAAAAACCTCTGACAGAGACCAAGACTGAAGGGCTAGGGTTTCTATATTAAAGTCATGTTTCATTGACTTGAACCATAGGGTTAATTCTAAGAGCATGTAAGTAAGTTTCATCGGATGTCATCTTCCTTTGCATTAATAAGATAAGAAAAGTAGTGACCAAGGATCCAATGACGTTAAGACTGAGTTTTATTATTCCAAAAGAGTAACTAATGCTAGGGCTACTAAAGGAATGCTTAACAATGTTGTTACTACAGAGATAATTTCATCCTAAAATGATTAACCATAAGAATTTTCCCAAAGCATCTCAAGGGTAATCCAAAGCAGCATGTATTCACTTTCAATAGCCTCATTATTACAAGTAAAAGTCACTTTATTTGAAAACCAAGACCTTAAAATGGATCGAAAGTAGGAAAAATAAATATTACAAAATGATACCTTCCGAGAATGATTGTCTTAACATTACCCAAGCATATAGTTGAAGCTTCTCTTATTCAAGCAGAGTGAATCACCTGCGCTAAGGGTCTAACATCCATAAAAACCAAATCATCCTTGAAAGATAGAACTCAAAAGAACACTACTGAAGGATATTAAAGCCATTCTCAGAGAGATATGATAGTGAGTTTAGGGAAAAGAAAAAAACAACCAATTAAATCATACTGTAGAGTTAACTTTGATACCACAGGCATGGCCCTGCTACCAGCAGGCGTCTATAGCCTCGCCATGGATGCCTTTTAACCTAAAAAAAATTCTGTGTCCCACTTACTAGATATAGATTCAAAGTTAGCTTATTTGACTTTTAGATAAATGCCACTGCCCTGGCTTGGTAACTAGATGATGGCAGTGCCACTCACAAGAAGTAACATGGATGAGCAGGCTGGCTCGTGATGAGACTTCCTATCTTCCAGCTTTTTGGGCTAAAAGCCATTACTCTGGCTTGGTGACGAGGAGCAGTAATGTCATGCATGTTAGGTCTCATAATCGTGGTAGGTCAGCTCATTACGAGACCTCATATCCTCCCCTAAATATTTTTATAGACTCTGATTATGATTAACCTTAGAGGTTACTCAATAAGTGGGGAGATAGATCTAATCCTTAAGAGTGCAGGATGACGTGAAAAGTTTTTAATTACTAATCTTTACTGGTTGATCCTTCTACCCTAAAGACTCAAGAAAAATAAAATAATTCAAATAATGATTGGAATATTCCTCGAGTACGTCATGCTAGGGTTCTTATGAGAGCTCATTAGGGTTTTATAGGATTGGTCCACCATAGGAGGCTTTCCATCAAATACCTTCAAAGAGAAACTTGAAAAGATTCTTGGATGATAGTATGTTAAGCTTTATGAGTGGGAAGTATAACGATAACAATTCCCCTAATTGACCCAATGAATAATCTCGACCAATAATCAGAGTCACTTTATAAAATATGAGGTATTGAAAGTGAATTTCTCCCGACAAGTCTTACCACAAGAGTGCATAATGACAAAAAGTTCAATGGTTATGCCTTAGGAATTTCAATTTCAAGAGTAATTCCATAACAACAATTGTATTTGATATAACAATTTTATTCATTTCTACCCTACCCTAATATAGAGAGAGGAAGGCCTCCTTCAAGTGTAGGAGTACTTCCAATGCAGCCATGTTTGTAAGATCATGCTAAATATACTCACACTCAATTTGAAAGAATAAATTTCAACACATACCAGAGTATGAGAGACCAGTCGCTTCAATTGATATGGTACCAAGAGTATTTGAACATGAGAGTGGTATTTTGATTGTATTGTGACTTGGAACCAACGCTCGATGTAATCCTGGTGGTATTGGCTCATTTATTCATTTGGACCACTCTGAATGTCCTCCTTTTTCATGTCTGAAGAACTTGGATAATTGGCCTCTGGAATGCACATAAGGCTTGTTGTTGGGCATGGTGAAATCTCTTTGATCTCAGGTTCAGCTGGATGCTCCCCATCAGATTTGGTATATGATGCATCGACCTCCTTGATAGATAGGCAAGAGGAATCAAGTGAGACTTCCAAATCCTTTTCCGGATGTGGAGAGACAAATAATTTCTTAAATGTGGTGAAGATGAACTCTTCCTGAGAGGCAGATATCCTAGCTACTGTTAGGACTTGAGAAAGTATTTCAAGGGACATTCTTCAAGCTCTCGGTCATTCTTGAATTTATTGTGTTGGTTGATGTTCTCTGTCCACAACATGGATTAGTACAGAAAGAGGGTTCTTACAGCACCCCAAAAATGTTTTATTGTTCAAAGATTGAGTTTGTTTTTTTAAAATTGCTAATTGCAAGAAAAATAGCACTGGAAATAAATCTAACTGTACTTCTATGCATATAAAAAGGAAATAAAAACTCAAGAACAAGCAGTGATCAGTCAGACTTTGGAGCAACCCCACAAAAGTGGATGTGTGGCTCTTCACTCACATCTTACCGTACACTCTCTGCCCTCCGAAAACCCTGCAAGATCCTGAAACTCGGATAATAGTTACCTGAATCAAAAATTGCAACTCCCCTGCAACGGCGCCAAAATGTTGGGAGAAATAATTGTTAGATTAAACCTCCTAATATTTAATTTGTCAATCCGGGCTCGTAAACACGAGCTGCACTACACTTCTTGATTTAGGTTGTACGTCAGAGTTTTAATGATTCTTTATGCTATTGGATTTGAGAACTGAGTCACAAAAAAACACTGATAAACACACACCTTGAAAATAAATCAATTCATAGCAAATCCTAGTTGGAAATGTTCGTTCTATCTATCTAAATATAAAATCAAAACCAATACCAATCAACAAGAACAGTAACTCACCGCTTGAAGAAAATCTCAAAAACCCTAATTTTGATCTTCGATGGTCACACTTGAAAGGAATTTATCTAATCTGAGTAAACCTATAAATGATCCCACACTCATACAGTAAACTTGCAATTACAAATGGTATCTCGAATTATTTCTAATAAAAACACTCCATGCGAGTTTCACTATACTAGGGTTAAGCGGGAAGATGCACCATTACACTGGTTTGAATATCAATCTTACACACAGACTTCAGTCATGACAGCCTTCACTCTTTCATACCTAGCCAACCTATTTGTATATGTATCAGTTACTTCTGGCAGTTTTAATTTCACAATTCTACCTTGCAAACCGAATTGAATCAGACTCAAGCTATCAGAATGCACAATTGTTCTGTGGGAATTAGCTTTGAATTAAAATTTTCCAATTATGCTTAGGCAAGGTTACTTAGGTTTCTACTACAATGAACATTAGGCAACATGACAATGTCATGAATTTAATCAACACATGCCGCACAGAGACAAAGATGAATTTAACTCTTGAATTTCACAGTTGACATTATCATGGGAAATTATATAATCACTCTCTGTAATTTGCAAAAAGGTTTCAATTTTCAATGAATAATTGCTTTTGAATCAGGTTGCAAGGGTTCAATTCTTCTGTCACTCTTGTGGATTGGAATCGTGAGGCTTTATACCAACTAACACACTAATTCAAATATCAGTCCAAGCTAGTTAAAAATCTGTTTTCAAGGAATACACACTTTCACTAAGGGATCTCACTAATTCAACTGCAAACCCTAATCTCATGCAAACAAGGCAAACTACAAACACTGATTTAAACATGCCAAAGGAATGGAGAAAACTCTCTGCTCAAAACTACTCTATGCATCATCCATTTCCTTCCACCTAATCAACACACTGTCTCTTCGTGACTTGCCAGCTAAGATATAAAAAGGACCTACAACTATCACTCTGCAATGAATCTTCACACTCCTATTTTATGAGTAAATAAAATTCTACGTCTTCAACCCAAGTGCATCTGATTCAAGAAAAATTGTTCACTTAATAATGACATCTATCTATTACAACAATTGAACTATGGTCTTCAAGCTATGCACACATAAATGGGTCACAGATTACTTAATGCATAGGGTCATTCAACACACAGAACAGTAAACCATTGAATCTTAATTGCAATCCAAGTTGTGCTCTGCTATTGGAATTGGTTTAGCGAAATGTTCTCATCAAAGGATTGAATCAAATGTATACAATCAAGCTTTGTTTATCCATGCAGAAATACAGTCAGTAATTTGTTTGTTTAGGGAGAGGACAGATTTTTTGCTCAACTCTATTTCTGGGCAATGCTCAAGTCAGAACGATGCACATGTGGTAACAAATGGAACGTAGTTTCTATGGGAGAAATAGAACACACCTTCAGCTATATTCACAGGGTTTTTAAGAGGACATTCCAATTTGATCCTCGGGATATAAACTTACTCTGCTATGGCAATGTAAACTCAATGCTGACATCGATTTCCAAAATCAAACAACTAGGCACTCGAGCATGTAATCAACAATGATTTTAGATTATAGCAACAGGAATTAAAGCCACGACACAAGTCGATTTCAAGGAATAATTAACTTTTGCATTCAAGAATTCGAAACAACGATATTTGGGAATTGTAGCAAACGTAAATTTGTGTCAAAACCAAATCGTAATTCAATTTACTCTGCATTCCTACATTTAGATCAACGAGATATTGGGAATTCCGGCAATGTAAATCAAGCATACATCGACTGTCACAACTAAGTAGCTCTGCAATTTAAATCACCCAAATTCTGGATGCTTCAGCAAATGTAAATCTAGCAACATAAATCAATTTTCACAACTATTTAACTCTGTAATTGGAATCACTGAATCCTCGAAGCTTCAGCAAAGGTGGACTATGCCAAACATAAATCGATTTTCTTAACCAATTGCTCTGCAATTCAAATATTTGAAATTTTGGCAATGTAAATCAAACCAAAACAAATTGATCTGCAAAAATAATTAATTCTGCAATCAAGAATTTAACCACACAGTGCCTATGAATTACCTCTAATTACTCTAGTGGACTGAGCCAGCTGTGGTGGGCCCTTGCCACACCCGGAAAAGTGCTGATTACAAACTAATTCACAGCTACAGCAATCTGCTTCAGAAACTCATCACACCCACGACAATCTTCAAGAAATCAAGAACACACTAGCATTTCAAATCGATTTCTACTTTGGAACACCATAGCACAATACAATGTAAATGGACAGCTGAAAGATGTAGTATATTAACCTTTTTCATCAAAAGGCTAGTCTTTGCCTTTATAGGCATGCTTACATTGCAAATTTAGTAACAATTTCATGACATAGCATGGCGTTGGAGACCAAAGATATGGAATCGACGAAATTGGTATTACCATGTCTAAATTACACTATCAGTTTCTATTACAACTGATTGCAACTATAATGAAAAAAACAATATCTTGGCTCGTTGGCCCTTCACCACTTTTGGCTATGTCAGAGTGCTAGAAGGACGTTGAGTTTGCTGAGCTAGGGCTTGAGCTAGAGCTTCCTATGTTGGCATATCCATTGTAGGATGTGTGAAAAAACATAACTTCCTCCAAGCCAATAGAGCTAATCAACAAACCCTGCAATATATCCATTGTTTTGCCCATAGTGGTAAGTTGACAAATAGCATATCACTAAAAATGCCTAATACTAGCTATAGAATAGTGAAAACAACTTCTACTTGTACTGATTTTACCTTTAACCATGGTTGATGAAGGTCTTGGCCATTTTAGGTACTTAGGAGAGGAAAAGAGGGTTTATAGGTGTCAAAATTAGGCCAGAAGGGGCAAAGAAGGTAAGGAAGAAAAGACAAAAAGTAGCCTCAACATCTTGAATTAGTCCTTAGGTTGATAGGTGATGATATTTAGGACATATGAAGGACAAATATGGAATAAAGGAATTGATATTTTGCCATAACAGGGTTGTTTGGGGTATTTTGACAATGCTGGAAATTTCCGAATTTTACATAAATTGGCCTTAGTCCCCCCTGAATATATCCAAAATTGTAAGGTAGTTTTCAAAACTGTTATATTCTTAGTAAATTGGCTATACTGGGATCAAAACCCATGTTCCCAAATTTCTTCCTTTGCCTTCATCTGCACATAAATTGAGGCGCACTTTGGCAGTTTAGAATGTTTTTATAGATTTGGCAAAATTGGGTAATTTCCTTCTAGAGACCCATATGAATGAGCTGGGTGGAATCCAACTTATGAAGAAGTATAATAATGTTATTTTTGATAATAACATCTCCTATATTCTCAGGAAGCGCGCTGAAAGTGTGAAAGCCTCAAATTAGGCATTCCCATACTTAGTTGGCTTGTGAGGGATTTCAGCGATGGAACCCTGTAATAAATGTATTTCAACGAAACCCGTCATCAGTAAAACATGAAAAAATCTTCTTTAATCATTGAGAAGTGAAGAAATTTATGATTATTAACCACATAGAGTATTTGGCCGCAGGTGACAGAATTAGGGTATAAATAGTGATGTTTCATGATGAAAACATCGGCATATACGAGGCCCGAAACCAACTAAAATGACCTTCCGTCAGAATTTTTTGGCCTGGGGAAAGGTCGATTATATGACCGTAAGGAGGCTAAGCGAGATGTGGAGTTGTCTCAGCCTGAGCCGCCATTGGTGAGTCAACCGTTTCGAGTTGAAACTCTACGATCAGAGATGGATGCGACTTCTCAAATAAGTCGATAATCAAGGGATGTTATGATCGAAAATGTTCATAGTGGATTGGGTGGAGTCGATCTTTGTTTAAATCGACAAAGAGCATGTGAAAATGCACGTGCCAATTTTGTTTATTGTACAGATGAGGAGATTGACAACATGAATGTTGAAGATCTCTGAACATATGCAAAAAATTGTCGCAATGGTTTGCAAGACCTAATTTTTCATGAGGAAGAGGGCACCAGAACGGTATGTGTTAGTGACCTTAGGGTTTGAAATTATTTTAACATACATATACATGTGTACAATTTGTAATAAATACATGTGTATGTATATGTATACATTTATTTGTATGTGTACATTAATCTAACAAAAATGTATGATTATATGTTAAAACACCATTTGCAGTTCTCAGGCATGATGCGTGACAAAAATGTTAATATCACGTTCGGGACCTCTGGTTCAAACGATGCAGATGGGTCTGACCATCATGATATGTTGGCAAATGTTAGTGTTTTTTAAGTGACTCTAAAATAAATAATTGTTGCCACACATGTACATGTATGTATATATATAATTTGATAAAATGTTTTAATAGGTACCGATTCCGTCTGATGTTTTTGGGATGGCGGTACCTTCTTCTTCCTTAGGAGATATACCTTCTACTTCATTGGGAGATGAGCCACAAGTATGGACAATTTTTCACAAGTTTAAAATTTATGTTTAAAATTTATATATATATATATATATATATATTCTACCTCAAAAAGTTCCATTAAAAATTGATATATATATATATATATATATAGAGAGAGAGAGAGAGAGAGAGAGAGATCTATATTTTGAGTTATTTAAAATTTTTTGAATTTAGGTTCCTATAGAAGATTTATTTAATTCGCGGACTCTAGCGACGGAGATAGGAACATCCACAACATTTGAACAAGTTGTCTTTGGTTCCTTTTTTTAATATTATTGAAAATAAATTTATATATGTACACGTGCATTTTCATCTGAAAGTTTTTAATATATATATATATATATATATATATATATATATATATATAACTGTGCATGTATATTGTATAGTTTACCACTATAGATGTTCCTATGGGAGAACTTGTTCATCAAATGGAGAGGGAACCTCATGAGGTATTGCATGATTTTTTTGTTATATTTTGTTTTTTACATGAAGTTCTAGATATATATATTCTCATTCATTTTTAAAACATTAAATTTTAATGTTCAAGTACATGTGCATTGTGTATGTAGGTTTCCCATTCACATGATAGGGCGCGGACTGAGACCCTAATAAGAAAGACGCTAGATCTGTCTCTATTTGATGGACATGATTTGTAGATTTGATTTCAAAATTTAGATGGTCTTAAGATTTGTTAAACTTGATATAGTTTGATACTTGTGAGATTTACAATTTTTGGACATATTTTATTACATTGTTAATATAATTTGTTTTATTTAATTTTTGGATGGTTTTAGTACTTTTGGCATGTGAATGTGAAGTAATGTTGTCATCTGTAAATTAATGTTGTCATCTGAACTACATTTGGCATGTTATGTAATGACATGTGTTATAATTTGTTTTGTTTTTAAAATTTAAGTTTTGGATGCTTGGAGTACATTTGGCATGTGAAGTAATGTTGTGATCTATATTTTTTTTGTTAAATTAAAAGTTAAAAGTTTTGGATGGTTTCAATCTACATTTGGCATGTGATATTTAATGTTAAATGTTTTTATTGGATAGTTGAATTATAATTGGCATGGCATGTGAAGTTTTTAAAACTCAAGTTTTGGATGTTAACACTGATGAAATAGGTAACCGCATTGTTACCTACTTTTTTTTGGTAGCATAAAAAGCACCCGATTTTGAAAAGTCATGATGCAGAATCACCTTCTTTTTTTTTAGCACATTTTTGACACTCTAATATTTTTATTTATGAAGTATGAATATTTGTTTTAAAATGTTAGTGATTTTCATGCTAATTTTGAAACATATTGATGCAGCATGAATTTTTTTTTTAAGAGCGGTGATTTTCATGCTAATTTTGAAATGTATTGATGCAGCATCAACCTTTTTTTTTTAGAGTGGTGATTTTCATGTTGGTAATAAAACACAAAACTTAGATAAAAAAAATATATAAAAACAATAAAAAAAAAAAAAAAAATGTAAAAAAAAACAAAATTAACTCGTAAAAATAAAAAAATTTAAACAAAAATAAATAAATAAATAAATAAATATTCGAAAATTATATCAAAAGAAATGACCAAATTTGAAAAAAAAAACACATAATTTAAAGAAAAAAAAAAAATTAACCAAAAAAATAAAAATAAAAAAACATCAAAAACATTTTTTTCTAAGTTATTAAAAAAAACCATATAATTAAAAAAAAATTAAAATAGAAAAGTTAAAAATAATTTAAATTACAAAATTTAAATTTAGATAAAAAAAATAAAATACAAATAACAAGAAATTAAATTTAAAAATTTAAATTAAAAAAATAATAATAATAAGAACACAAAAATACAAATTTTAAAATTAACAAAAAAAAAAAATTAAAAAAAAAACAAAATTGAAAATTCAAAAATAAAATTAAAATAAAAGAATTAGAAAAAAAAAAAAACTATCACTAAAAACAAAAAAAAATGAAAAAAATCACGTGCAAATAATTAAAAAACAAATATCCATAAATTTACTGTTTTTTTTTAAAACGAAACAATTGATAAATTTTAAAAATGAAAAACTGAATAAACTAAAAGATTAAAATAAATAAAATAAATTAGATTAGAATTTAATAAATTTAATAAATAAATTTTAAATTTTAAAAAATAATTAATCTAAAATATTAAATTTAAAAACAAAATAGAAAAAAAAAACAAAAAAAATTAAAACAAATTAAATTTAAAATAAAAAATTTGAATTAAAAAATAATAATTTTAAATTCTTTGAACTTAGAAAAAATAAATAAATAAATAAAATAAAAAAAATAAAAAAAAATTTTGATCGTGGTGGCGCCGCCGCTACCTAGGCGGGAGGCCGATTCTGGGAATCGCCCTCCCGCCGCGGGAGGCCAGAACGGGAAATTACCCTCTCGCCGCGGGAGTCTGATTCTGGGAATCGCCCTGAGGGTGATTCCGGGAATCTCCCTCCCACCGCGGGAGGCCGATTCCGGGAATCGCCCTGAGGCCGATTCTGGGAATCGCCCTCCCGCCGCAGGGCCTCCCGTCGCAAGAGGGCGATTCCCAGAATCGGCCTCAAGCCGATTCCGGGAATCGCCCTCCCGCCGTGAGAGGCCGATTTCGGGAATCGCCCTCCCGCCACAGGAGGTCGATTCCGGGAATCTCCCTCCCGATGCGGGAGGCCGATTCCGGGAATCGCCCTCTCGCGACAGGAGGCCGATTCTGAGAATCGCCCTCGCGGGAGGCCGATTCCGGGAATCACGCTCCCACGACGGGAGGCCGATTCCGAGAATTGCCCTCCTGCCGCGGGAGGCCGATTCCGGGAATCGCGCTCCCGTGGCGGGAGGTCGATTCCAGGAATCGCCTTCCCGCGTCGCGGGAGGACGATTCCCAGAATCGACCTCCCGCGGCAGGAGGTCGATTTCAGGAATCGCCTTCCCCGTCGCGGGATGGCAATTCCCGGAATCGGCCTCCCGCCCAACAGCCGTCCTCCGCCGCCACCTAGGCGGGAGGCCGATTGGCGGCGCCACCACGATCAAAAAATTCTCTTTTTTTTTTTAATTTTTTAAATTTTTTTATTTTTTTTTTAATTTGATTTTTTTTAATTCAAAAAATTTAAATTTTTTTTTTTTTTAAATTTAGTTTTTATATTTGAAATTTAGTTTGTTTTAATTTTTTTTTCTTTTTTAAATTTTAAATTTTATTCATTTTTTTTGTTTTTAATTTTTTTTTTCTAAATTTTGTTAATAGTTTTTATTAAATTTGTATTTTTTTTTTTTAATTTAATTGATTTTTTTTTATTATTAAATTTCATGTTCAGTTTTTTCATTTAATTTTTAAAATTTAGTAAATTTTGTATTTTTTTAATTTATTTGAATTTAATATTTTTTTTTAATTTTTAATTTTTTATCATTATTTTTTTAATTACATAAAATTTATATATATTTTTTTATTTCAATTAAATTTATATATATATATATATATATATATATATATATATATATATATATATATATATTAAACTTAGTATTTTCAAACTAATTTGTTTTTTATTTTATTTTTTATTTAATATATTTTATTTAATATATTTTTTTCAATTTTAATTGATTTTTAAAGTTTTTTAACTTTTTTTTTTAACCATGTTTTTTTTTTCTTTATATTTAAAATTTATTTTTTATTTCAAAATTTATTTGTTTATTCATTTATTTATTAAAATTTAATATATTTTTTTTAAATTTAATTTGTTATTTTAATATTAACATATTTTTTTTAAAATTTAATAAAATCTAATATATATATTTTTAATTTAAGTTTATATATATATATATATATATATATATTTTATTTTTATAATTTAAATTTAATTTATTTTTTAAAATCTATTTGTTTTTTTAATATATATTTTTTTACATTTAATATTTTTATTGTATTTTATTTTTCATTTTTTATTTTTAATTAATTTTTCATTTTTTTACTTTTAATTTCAATAATGTTTTTTTTTTTTTTTAATTTTTATTTTAAAGTTTTAAATTTATTAAAATTTAATATATTTGTTTAAATTTAATTTTTTATTTTAAAATTTAATTTAATTTTTTTTTTTTTAATTTAATAAACATTTTCGTTTTCTTTTTTAAATTTAATTTCTACATTTTATTTTTTATAATTTCTTTCATTTTTTAACTTGTTTTTCTTTTTAATTTAATATTTTTATTTTTTTATTTCTATATATTTTGAAATTTTAATCTTTAATTTTTTTTTTCTTAAATTTTAGGTTTTTTTTAATGTTTGAATTAAAAATTTTATTTAGTTTTTATTTTTATTTTTTTATTCCTATATATTTTTAAATTTGAAGCTTTAAAATGTTTTTATTTTTAAAATTTTTTTTTTCCTTAAATTTTGGGTTTTTTTTAATGTTTGAATTTTAAAAATAAAAAAAAGGTTATTTCTATTTTAAAAAATGTCAAAAATATGACACTTTTTTTTTTTTTGTTATTCCAGCATCAACTGGTTTTGTTTTGAGAGTGTTTTTTCAATCTTTTTTTCAAGAAACAATTTTGTTTTTAGCATAATTTTATAAAATGTTGAAATTTGACCTTAAAAAAAAACCAAGTGCGTTCTGGAATACACTTTTTTTGTTTTTGGCGTGTTTTTTCATGTTTTTGAGACTTTTTGGGCTAGAGTTCCCGTTTTGAGGTCAGGTTACCTATTTCATGGGTAACAATGTTTGGTTTCAATCTACATTTTGCATGTGATATTTAATGAACTTTAAATGTTTAATGTTTTAATGTTGCATGATATATAATCAAAAGGTTTTTAAAACTTAAAGTTTTGGATGGTTTCAATCTACATTTGGCACATGTGGTATATAATGTTAAATGTTTCTATTTGATCTAGTTGAACTATAATTGTCATGGCATGTGAAGTAACGATCTATATATAATCAAAAAGTTTTTTAAACTCAAGTTTTGAATGGTTTCAATCTACATTTCGCATGTGATGTTTAATGTTTTAATGTTGCACGATATATTATCAGAAGTTTTTAAAATTTTAAAGTTTTGGATGGTTTCAATCTACATTTGGGACGTGTGGTATATAATGTTAAATGTTTCTATTGGATAGTTGTTCACTATAATTGGCATGGCATGTGAAGTAATGTTGCACAAATCCCTTTTCGATGGTTGAAGTACATTTGGATTTTTAAGATTGCTTTTGATCTCTCCATGTAATTTTGTTTGAATGAAAAAATTTCCAATAGGAAGAACATAGCTTTTCAATGCAACTAACCATGTATCAATTGAGCTCTAATTGAAACAAGAGTTTAATGAAGTAGATATATGTACAGATTATCCCTTTAATTTTTATTGGAAATATAAGTCTAGTATATATATATGTTTTTTGAATTTGGGTCAATGTCGTTAATGCACTCAAATAAGTAGCCTTGTCGATTTATTTACATTGTCGAAACTTTTTACCAGAAAATCCAACTAGTTTTTCATCAATGCACTTAGAAAAACTACTTGGACCAATTAATTGTGCATTCTAGAACATATCTATCCAAGACAAGTAAAATTTTTCATCAATGCACATTGAACATATCCGACCATTGGACAAGCAAATTTTGTACTAGATTTTCAATCAGGATTAGAGATGTGGGTCAAATCCCACCAAAAGTCGGAGAAGTGCTCTGAGTCTCTTGTCTGAAAGGAATTTTCATACAAAACTATACTGCAGATGATTTATTTACATTGTGTCCATACTTTTTACCAGAAAATCCAACTAGTTTTTCATCAATGCACATAGAAAAACTAGTTCCATTTAATTGCATTCTAGAACATATATATTGAGTACGTAAATAATTTTTCATCAATGCACATAGTAAAACTAGAACAATTAATTTCATTCTAGAACATATATATATATATATATATATATATATATATATAACATTTTTCATCAATGCACATGTATAGAAAAGCTACTTTCAGTTGATACTAGAGCACGTGCTTGTACTAAAACAATTTGTACATGTGCAAACACTTGCACAAATAACATAAGAAGCTCAATTTTTAGTTGAGTACTAGAAGTTCTAAAACATATTTAATCTAAAGAGAATAAATTGTTGGACAATTCACTCAAAAAAATTCTAATGGAATTCCATCTTCAATAATCTGTTCATGATCGGATTTTGACATTTTCCATCTCTTAATTTTTGATTTTTTCTTTGATTGAACTTTTATCAACTTTATGCGTGCTGCACACACCAAGTGACTATATTGACAACTTATGGAATCAGGTTCATAGTCTTCAAAGTAAACAAAGACTCCACTTTGATGAGTTTGTCTGAAAAAATAACCTTTTAGTATAATAGACCCTCTGTCATATTGAAATCCGTGATCATTATATTTTTGTAATAATTTCATTTTTAGTTCAGTGCAACGCATCAAATAATACTTCACATTTTCATTGTTGTCAATAGGTGCAATTACAGCAAAAACATCTCCTGCACAATAAAATAAACTTAACAAAATTATACATATTTAAATTTATTTCTAGATTTTTAAATCATTAGAAAGTAATTCAAATGTTACCTTCTCTAACAAGATCAGAAACTCTATCACCATCGGATGATATTTTAGTTTCCTCTGATTGCATTTCTTCAAACATTGCAACAGACATTTTTCCCTTTGTATTTAGCTCTATATGTTTCCAATCGTTTACATACATTTTGTTTTCACAAATGTCATTGGATTTTGTATTGTCTATGCAAACATCACAAAAAAAGAATATTTTCTTTTATCCAATGCAAACACATTTCTGGACGACTTTGTTTGAATTGAATGCAATTTTCGAGTCCCTTTTATTGTTTCAACGTCATTTCCAATTGATCTATCTACGTCTTCAATTCCAATATGCCAGAAAAACCTTTATATGGAAAATTAGAAGAAGAATTTGTAAATATGATATCAAAATACAATCAAAGATAATCATTGCATGATAAATGTACAATGTTTAAAATTAGATTTCCAATATAAATTAAATTGAATGTACCTTCGCACTTCTCTTGATGGGTTTATCTCATGGCTTAGAGCAGCGATGCACCATTGAACAACTTCTTCAATTTTCACAAGTCGGCTTGCAGAGTGGTTCATTTGATATCTTCGAAGTGCTCGTTTTATGCATGCTCCTGCACTGTCATGTTCTCCTTTTCCATGGCTAGTCTCAAAGAAATTCCAACAATGTTTAATGCAGGTTTTCTTATGAAGACAACACAACCAAAAGAATTATCGTGCAAATTTGAATTGACCTATGCATCCGTCTGACCATATCTAATGTTCATTGAATGTTATTCCATGATTTTTCAATGAATCATAAAATTTTCCAAAACAATGTTGTACAAAACATGTATCATGTGTACGATCATCACTGATATAAAAGTGATGTTCTTTAATGATATGTTGATTTTCACTTGTGCTTTCTATATGATTGACATTTTTTTCAGCATGTCTATATAGAATATGGACAAGCATGGAGACTTGGTCAGAATGATAGTATTCACTCTGAATTTCTTTTTGTGGAACAAATGTATAGTTTTCTGCAAAATCAATCACTGACAAAATGGTCCCTGGTGGAAAAACTTCACGAGATTTTTTGAATTGCAAGTCTTCCCATCGAGCTCTATGGGAATGCTTGGTGTATTTGTAAATTTCTGCCTCAAAATTTCTCAAAAAGTCTATCAGAAAAATTTCTTCTTCTAGTAATTCAATTCTTTTAACACTATTTGCACCTTGAATCGATGTATCGATATATTCATATCTCTTCCATTTCACTTTCATGTTGGACAATGATTGATAATTTATATCAATACGATATTTGTTTTTAAATTTAGTCAAATTTCCACAATCATCGCATTTTTTACCACCAACACATTTCTTTTTGTAAAATAGTTCATCGCTTTCTCTTTCACATAGAATTTGAGATATATGAAATCACGGATAGTGGAAGGAGGAGGTGAATCCTTCCATAATGTTCTACCGAAATCAAGGAATGTGTCATAATATAACTCAAATTCCACATGATAACGGCAATAACAAGTGTCGCATACGGTGATAGGTTTTACATACCATGGTTTTTGTTGAACAAAAGCATTGAGTGAAACATGAATTTGACGATTCTCTTCTTTGAACTTGTTGAATAACTCTATCTGAGTGGTTTCCAAGAAATATTATTCATGTTCTTCGTACTGATTTCGTGCTATTCTTCTTCGCATCACATGCCTTGCAATTGGCGAAACACACGAATTGTTCTTCCAATATTCATATATTATTTTTTTAACATTTTCTCCAAGTCTATATTTGTATGGTTGCCTAAAAATAGCTCTCCAACAAGCGAGTTCATCATTTACATCTATTTGTAGCCGAAATTTCCGATGTTTGTGAAAAAAATTTCGTGAGGTTCCCAGTGCTCGTGCCATAGATGTTACCAAACGATTCTTTTGAGTACTTGATGAAACCATTTCCATATGTATTCCTCTATGTAAAATTGAAACATCTTTCTCTCTAGATCTCTTAATTGACTTTATATCACTACTCATATTTTTTATTACATCTTCCTTCATTTTTTTATCTTTGGTTGATTTTCGAATACCCAATAGTGTCGTAGCTTCTTTTAATTTCTTTAATGATAGGAGACCTTTCAACATTTGAGCCTAAACTGTCACCCGCTCATTTAAGAAATACTTTTCAAAAATGCAGTTAACACAATATCGTATAACATGGTCAGGTTTTTTTATCTCCACATGTGTGCGTGTCAACATTTTCTAACATCTCATTATTGATAGTGATTTCATCTGTACATATTCGAAAAAATAGTACATATTCAATAAATAACTAAATTAATAAATATATCTATAATTTCAATGATATGTGCATGTGTTTAATATATATATATATATATATATGTACATACCTTGTAATTCAATTTCTTTATTTGGATTTCTTTCAATATTTTCACCATCTTCAATCATTGGTTCAATATATCTTTCAAAATTTTGTATCTCATCATCAATGTTTTGAGGAATATCTCTGTCTGTTTACATTAGACAAAATATTTTTCAAATTAGTTCATCAAATAAAAATTAAGCTTCACATTTTACATTAGGAAAATTTTAAATATATCAATAGATCATAATATTTACATTTACATACCTACTTCAATTTCTGTTTGAGGTTGATTTTCCTCTTCAATATTTGAGAGGGCTTCTAACTTTCTTTTGTGAGATTGTCTCGTCTCTTCTCTATGTTCCTCAGGGTCTCTTTTTCGATCATATTTTCTCACACAAGTTCTTCGATTTCCCATGATAATAGGGTATGAAGTTCAAAAAATTTGCTTCAAAAAATTAGACAATAACTCGATTACAAAAAATATCACAAAAGATTTAATTTAAAAAAATTCAGTTTAAACATTTTGCAAAAAATACATACTCTAATCCAAAACACTTTAAAAAATTCGAGAGAAAAATGTCTTATAAAAATGAAACGAAGCTCAACAGATTTACTTCAATTGAAAACACGTACATACCTCCAAGAAATGTCTTTTGAATGCACGTCCAAGAAATTTTTTTAAGTTCGAAACAATTTTTTGCAAAATCAGGCCGCCTACAAGAAATGTCTTCCAAAAAAATTCTTTAAACTCAAAACAATACTTTGTAAAATCAGTTTGCTTCCAAGAAATTCTCTTAAATCCAAACTTTGAAGAATTTTTTTTAAACCCAAACCAAGATCTTTGTAAAATCAGATGAAATGTGTGAAATGTGTGAAAATTGTGAATGATTTTGTGGCAATTTATATTGCCGCGAAATGTGTTTTAGTAGGGGCCCCGCAAAACTTTCCGGACGATGGAAAGTTATACAATATTTCAGCCGAACTTTTGATTAAAAGTTCGGCCGAACTATTAAGTCGTTAGACTTAATGAGCTGTCGGCGCAAAACATAGTTCGACCGAACTTTTAATTGGGTAATTGGAATGAGGGAGATCAGTCTGAACTTCTATATGAGAGACAATCCATTACTTATCAAAACCTACAAATAAAAAAATCAAACCACAAAAATTTTATTTTGTTGCAAAAGTAATTGCCAGAAAACAAAATTGCTAGAAATGCGTAACTGTTAAAAACACCCGATTTTAAAACACATTTTCTGAGAGAACCAAGGTGAATTAGGAAAAAATAAAACATGGGTTTTTTTGGGAATGAGGTAAATTAGCTTAATTTCAAGAAATATTCTAGAATTTATAGCCATTTGTGAGAAATTCAGGGTTCTTCGGAGGTCCATTATGTAGATTGCATGAGGAATAAATGATTTGTTTTAAACTATTTAATCATGGCAAGTTGAAAGCAGAAGAATCCAAGTGAATAGCAAACTCTGCTCCACATGACATGTGGTCTAAGAGTACAATAAATTTGATTTTAGAAATATATGTGTCTCATGATTAAAAAATAAATAATAATAAAAAAGAATCAGTTGAGAGAGTCGTGGAAAATTTCACATGCTCAATTTCACTTAGCATTTTTCCAACATAATAGATCATCTATCAATTTCATCATTATATTTTTTTTAGATTTAATTGGGATCATGAAATCTCCAAAAACATTACTCATGAAAGAAAAAAAGAAAAATAAATAAATAAAAAATTAATCAAGAACATATTTTGCAACGCAGATGACGATTCAATTTGACAGATTTAATAATGACTTGCAGAACAATTCGAAGATTATTTAGATTATTTCTCAATATTTGGCATTAAAAATTTTGTTGTTATGTATTTTTCTATGAAGATTTAGCTTGCAGAATACAACGAATCTTTGAGATGCCAATCATATTACTGAGTACATTGCACGAAGTCATCCGACAATAGGGAGTTGATTTATTTTTCATGGATATTTCTTAAAAATGGATTGTTATCAATATCATGAATTGGAATGAATATAAAAATTTTGATTTTCCTTAATCTGTTTCATTTGACATTCAAATTTTTGTGTAAGAATCAGAGAGGAATTACCCATTTCTTTTTTAACACACTTATGTTCTTTATGTCAAGTTTTTTTGCAAGTTTGGGATGATTGAATGATCATTTAAGGAAACCAATTGCGGGCACAATTGGTCTTCAAAGGACCAATTTCATGAGAACCATAAGAACAAGTCCATGTTTATATCCATCAAGACCATTAAATTTCCTCCATTTTGAATTATAAATCCAACCAAGCAATTCAAAGCAAGCCACAATTATTTTCCTAGCAAGAGCGAGTTGTTCATCTTCCTTTATTCACATACACTTTCCATTAATTTTTTTCTACTCCTAATCCACAAATAAAAGCAAGAAGCTCATTTAAATTCTTATTTCCCATTGTCATTTTCCATTTTTGTCTTTCATTTCCATTTTCCTTCTCCTGTCCTTTTCATTTCGCAAATAAACCTTTCTTCAATGCAAATTATTGAGTCCATAGTCCTTTGAGTCTAAAATCCTTGCAAAAAACACCTTCAGGATTCCATGCCTTAATGGCAAGTCTTCTTGTTGACGAACAATGGGAATGGATTAATTTCCACTGTTCATCGGTCTTCTAGGTACTTGACAATAGAAAAATTATTCATACCTAGAAAGATGTGTTTGGGCATCTTGACTTTCATTTTCATCAATGGTGAGAGTTCTCGTGTTGATTAGTGGCATCCATTAATGGAAACTAAGTTAACAATTTATTTCTATATTCGACATCAGAACATTTATTCACATAGAAATAATTATGCCAATGAGTTTTGAATACATGAAGACTATCATTTTTCAGCATTTTGAAGTAAATGAAGAAGATATGTAGCTACAACAGATCAACACCATTTTGCAGCAAACACAACAGTTTTAGTAGAAGTAATAAAAAGTCATCTTGACTCTTTTATCTATAACTCATACAGTCACATGAAGAATATTATGATCAGAATTTTATGGCCACCACACATGCTACTCATCCATTTTCAAAGGATAAGTTAAGGTATGACATTTTCAAAATTTTGACCATAGAATTCCTTGAAAATATAGAATGATAATTTTTGGAAAAAAACACTTCTTTTCCTCATTTCATAAAATTTCCAATACCATCAGTTGGGCGAGGGGGGTGATTGTGGAGGGGGGATACATTCATATTCAAATTTTTCCACATTCATATCACATTTGAAAGCCCATATATTTTCAAAATATATTAACTATTACATTATTATTATGAGCATACAATGGCTTTACTTAAAATATAATTGGATGCAAACATAATCATGGTTGTCACACAAGAACCAACCATGATGCAATCCAATAAAAATATACTTTGCAACAATAATCTAATTATCATTATGAAAAGTTGAAAGATCAAAATTGAATGCAACATGAAAATATGGTTGAAACACAAGAACCAACAATGTTGCATTCAACTAAAAGACTTTGTAGAAGTATGAAGTTATCAAATGATATCATGCAAAGTTAAGTCAAAGCTCAAAGGATTAAAAAGAATTAATGTAATAGATTGCATGACGACATGCAATAACTTGAGTTGGGGGGTATGTTGGGCCTTGAAATTGTCATTCAGTTCCATTACATTTTTTCTTAAATGTGCATGTTATCACTTTCACTCCACCTCCATTTAATTACATTTACCTTACCATTACCACTATTGGGTTACATTTATGTTTTTCCAAACTTTATTAATTCCTATTATTTTTAAGTGATTTTATGGTTAAAAATTAGAAAATAATATGCACATACTTATACCTAACAAGTGGAATGATTTTGTTGCCATGTGTACGTCAAAAAGAAACTTCCAAAAGACTCTTTTGTGGCCTCCTAAGGCCAAATTCGAATTTGGGTGGAGAAGATCATGGGATCATAAGGATATGTGTCTCATTTCCTATTTCTATTGTAACTCTAAGAAGACATGTGCCTTATCACTTCATATTTGGATTGTAACTCTAGAGATATAGGGAGAGATTCATGGATTCTCATTAATGAGATAGCTTCTCATTTTTTGTATAAATAGGAGAAGCTTTTTCCTATCAAATCATGTGTAAAATTGGAGTTATGCTCAATCTTTGAATACAAAATTAGATTGTTCCACCTTACTCATGAATGTTCCTTCATTTTTATTTGGTTTTGCGTACATATGGAGCATCACGATTTACCATATCTCATACTTTTAGATCAGATTCCTAAAATGTGTGAGATTTACTTGATTTTATAGATTAAAGTTTATTTGCCTTCTTAGTATTAGTTTTCGAATAACTGTGTAAGCATTGTTCTTCTAAAATTTTTCGTGAAGATAGATAACTCCATTTTCAAATCAAATTAAGATTTAAGTAATAAGAATACACGGTTGCCTTGTATCCTTACTGTTTTGTCATTCATTTTTTTAGAATAGAATTGTCAATTAGCTGTATCAATGGATGTTTTTAAAATCCATTCAAATATGATGATCCTAAACTAAATGGTTGAATGTCTAATGTATAGAGTGATTGAATTTACTCTACACATTGTTATATTCATTCTATGAATTTAGAGACTAAGGCATAATTGAATTCTCACATAGCATCTCCAAAGGGTAATACTTTACATTGAATGTTACAGAAAGTCAATTATACATTAGTTGTTTACACTGAGTTTCACATGCTTTCACATTTTTCTTTCAGATCCTCACTTAATTGTATCACTGATATTCCTAAAAATAATTCCAAAGAAATTGATTTGATCATGTTTCAGGACTAAGTGGTTGAATATTTAATGAGTGAAATATTGAGTTACCTTTTGCATATTTTACCTGGTTTTGTAGTTCATTAGGTATAATTTGTTACTTAACACTATCTCAAGAAGATCACACTTTATAATTGTATGTTGGAGTAATAAATATACATTAGTTGTTTTCCTTTACATCTTTTGAAATGTTTTCTTAGATTAAAATTTCAATTCCTACAAGTGTGATTGTGCGCTATATTTTACTTTGAATTTGTTTTTTTTCTTTTCATTACTTGATTTTATAGGTCAGTCGAATTTCATTTTCATTATTTGATTTCATAGATTAGACGAATTGGTTTTTGTTATTATGTAGTTAGATTGATTTAAAATGAAATATAATTTATAGCACATATAGTGCACACATACTTCACAAGCTTACGAAACCCCCGAGTTGACAAATTAAATGACAAGCAATTATTTTGCCCCAAAATTTTGGCGCCGTTGCCAGGGAAGTGTGCATAGGATCTAACTTTCATTCTAGAGTGTATTTTATTTATTTTTTTAGTTTTTACTAACCATTTATGGATAGAGGATCTAGAATGCAGCCCAAAGACTACATTGAGGAATGGTATCTAAAAGAGATTACGCCACAACATTGATCAATTATTCAAGAGATCCTTGCAGAAAAACAAAAGATCAAGACGATTTTTCATATCCTTACAAACAATTAGGTACATTTTTCAAGTTTGGATATGAATATTTAAAATATTCTAATCCGTAAATGGCTTCACTGGAAGCATGAATATGCTTAAAAATAAAATAAAAATATTTTTGTTTTAGATAGATAGGAAAAATAAAAATAAAACCAAACTTAGCTAGAATTTTAGAATTTTTTATTTTGTTGATTGATTCATTTTGAATAAATTCCAGTGACGTAGTAAGAATCACTTCATTTTTGATCACCATCAAAAAACAAATTTGTGTGTGAAAATATGAATTTATTTGACATCATTGATTAGTATGGTCCCTTCCCAAGCCTCGTTGTGACCTGGAAGATCATAAAATCAGATCAGTCAATTTAAAAAATTAAAAATTAAAAAAAAAAATTAAAGTTTTTATGGAAATTGATCTACAATTCTATTGAAAATCATCGCTTGAGTCATTATCGTTTTATTGGTTCTTAAAATTTTAATGTTTTGCATCCTCTCAATGTTTTTCTGATTTATTAAATTGGATGTGCACATTTTTTCTTTAAAAAAAAACATAATATTTTGTTTTTATTTTTATTTTTATTTTTTTTGGCCCATCGAAAGGAGGCCCACACATATGCGTGAGGCCAACCTTTGGCTTTGTGTTACGCATATGTGTAGGACTTCAATCCACACAAGTACCCATGCACTGCAATTAAAAAAAAGGAACATTCTCTTTTCCATATTCGATCTTCCTCAAGTAGCAGTTATTAGAAATCGATTTTAAAAGTTGCAAAGACAGAAAATAAAGGTGTATCGGATGAAGAAACTGTTGATGAAGAGAAGATTGCAAATTTCTTATGAAGAAAATATTGCAACTGCAGAGACAGAAAATGAAAGTGTATCAAACGAAGAAACTGTTGATGAAGAGAAGATTGCAAAGTACTGATGTAGAGAAGATTGTAGATTTCATTACTGGTAATTGGAATGAGGGAGATCAATCTGAAATTCTCCACGAGAGATAAGCCATTACACATGAAAACCTGCAAATAAAAAATCCAAACCACAAAAATTTTATTTTGTTAGAGAAGTAATTTCTAGAAAACGAAATTTCCAGAAATGCGTAATTGTTATAAACACCGGATTTAAAATGCATTTTCTGAGCAAACCAAGGAGAATTAGGAAAAAATAAAACATTGGTTTTTTAGGAATGGGGTAAGCTAGGTGATTTGCGATGAATTTTCTGGAATTCGCAGCCATTTGGGAGAAATTCAAGGTTCTTCAGAGGTCTGTTTTCCAGATTGCGTGAGGAAAAACGATATGTTTTGAATTGTTTAAACATGGAAAGTTGAAAGAAGAAGAATCCAAGTGAATAACGAACTCTGCTCCACATGGCATGTGGTATAAGAGTCCAATTTTATTTAATAAATTTGATTTTAGACACATATGTGTCTCATGATTAAAAAAATAAATAATAATAATAATAATAAAATTAGTTGAGAAAGTTGTGGCAAATTTCACATGCTCAATTCCACTTGACATTTTTCCAACATAATAGATCATCCATCAATCACATCATTATATTTTTTTTAGATTTAATTGGGATCATGAAATCTCCAAAAACATTACTTATGAAAGGTAAAAATAAAAATTAAAAGAAAAAAAATTAATAAAAAATGATTTTGCAACAAATGAAGATTCAATTTAATAGATTTAATAATGACTTGCAGAACAATTGAAAGATTATTTATATTATTTCTCAATATTTGGCATTAAAAATTTTGTTTTTGTGTATTTTTCTATGAAGCTTTAACTTGCAGAACACAGGGAATCTTTGATATGTCAATCATATTACTGAGTACATTGCATGAGTCGTCCGACAACAGGGAGTTGATTTATTTTTCATGGTTATTTCTGAAAAATGGATTGTTATAAATATCATGAATTGGAATGAATATGACACTTTTGATTTTCCTTAATATGTTTCACTTCACATTCAAATTTTTATGTAAGAATCAGAGAGGAATTGACCATTTCTTTTTTAACACACTTATGTTCTTTATGTCAAGTTTTCTTGCAGGTTTGGGATGATTGAATGATCATTGAAGGAAACCAATTACATGCACAATTGGTCTTCAAAGGACCAATTTTATGAGAAACATAAAAACAAGTCCATGTCTATATCCATCAAGACCATTACATTTCCTCCCTTTTGAATTATAAATCCAACCAAGAAATTCAAAGCAAGCCAAAGTTATTTTCCCAGCAAGAGCCAGTTGTTCATTTTCCTTTATTCACATACACTTTCCATTAATTTTTGTCTACTCCTAATCCACAAATAAAAGAAAGAAGCTCACTTACATTCTTATTTCCCATTGTCATTTTCCATTTTCATCTTCCATTTCCATTTTCCTTCTCCTATCCTTTTCATTTCGAAAATAAACCATTTTTCAATGCAAATTATTGAGTCCATAGTCCTTTGAGTCTAAAATCCTTGCAAAAAACAGCTTGAGGCTTGCATGCCTTAATGGAAAGTCTTCTTGCTCACGAACAATGGGAATACATTAATGTCCCTTATTCATCAGATCTTCTAGGTACTCGACAACAACAAAATTATTTGTACCTAGCAAGATGTGTTTAGGCGTCTTGACTCTTATTGTCATCAATGGTGAGAGTTCTCGTGTTGACTAGTGGCATCCATTAATGGCCACTAAGTTAACAATTTCCTGCAATGTTTGACATCAAAACATTTATTCACATAGCAGGAATTATGCCAATGATTTTTGAAGACATGAAGACTATCATTTTTAGGATTTTGAAGCCAATGAATAAGATATGAAGCTACAACAGATGAACACCATTTTGCAACAAATTCAACAGTTTTAGTAGAAGCAATATAAAGTCATCTTGACTCTTCTATCCATAACTTGTACAACCACATGATAAATATTATGATCAGAATTTTATGGCCATCACACATGCAGCTCATCCATTTTCAAAGGGTAAGTTAAGGTAAGTCATTTTCAAACTTTTTACTATAGAATTCCTTCAAAAGCTAGAATGGTACTTTTTGGAAAAATCACTTCTTTTCCTCATTTCATAAAATTGCCAATACCATCAGTTGGGGGGGAGGGGGGATACATTAATTTTAAAATTTGTCCACATTCATATCACATTCAAAAGCCGACATACTTTCAAAAGATATTAACTGTTAAATTATTACTATGAGAATACAATGGCTTTGCTTAAAAGATAATTCGATGCAAATATAATCATGGTTGTCACATAAGAACCAACCATGATGCAATCCAATAAAGATATACTTTGAAATAATAATCTAATTATCATTATGCAAAGTTCAAAGATCAAAATTTAATGCAACAACAAAATATGGTTGAAATAGAAGAACCAACAATGTTTCAATTCAACTAAAAGACTTTGCAAAAGTATGAAGTTATCAAATGATATCATGCAAAGTTAAGACAAATCTCAAAGGATCAAAATGAATTAATGTAATAGATGGCATGAGGACATGCAATAAATTCAGTTGGGAGGGATGTTGGGCCTTGAAATTGTCATTCACTTCCATTAGATTTTCACTTATATTTCCATATTATCACCTTCATTCCACCTCCATTTCATTACATTTACCTTCCCATTAGCATTATTGGGTTACATTTATGTTTTTGCAAAATTTATTAATTCCTAGTATTTTTAAGTGAAATTGTGGTTAAAAATTAGAAAACAGTATGCACATACTTATACCTAACAAGTGGAATGAGTTTGTTGCCATGTGTAGGTAAAAAAGAAGATAGCTTCTCATTTTTGTATAAATTGGGGAAGCTTTCTTCTATCAAATCATGTGTAAAATTGGAGTTATTCTCAAGCTTTGAATATAAAACTAGGTTGTGGCACCTTACTCATGAATGTTCCTTCATTTTTATTTGTTTTTGTGTAAATATGGAGCATATCGATCTACCATCTCTGATACTTTTAGATCAGCTGCCTAAAATGTGTGACATTTACTTGCTTTTATAGATTAAAGTTTATTTGTTTTCTTAGTATTAGTTTTAGAATAATTGTGTAATCATTGTTCTTCTAAAATATTTAATGAAGATAGATAACTCTGTTTTCAAATAGACTTAATATTGAAGTAATAAGAATACAAAATTGCTCAGTTTCCTTACAGTTTTGTTATTCATTTTCTTAGAACATAATTGTCAATTAATTGTGTCAATGGATGTTTTCAAAAGCCATTCCAAGGTGATGATGCTAAACTAAATGGTGTAATTTCTAATGCATACAATTATTGAATTTACTCTGAACATTGTTATTTTCTTTCTAGGAATTTAGAGACTAAGGCATAATTGATTTCTCACATAGCATCACAAAAGGGTAATACTTCTCACTGAATGTTGCAAAAAGTCAATTATACATTAGTTGTTTACAGTGAGTTTTACATGCTTTCACGTTTTACTTTCAGATCCCCACTTAATTGTATCAATTATATTCCTAAAAATAATTCCAAAGAAATTGATTTAATCATGTTTCAGGACTCAACGGTTGAATCTTTAATGAGAGAAATTACTGAGTTACCTTTTGCATACTTTACTTGGTTTTCTTGTTCATTAAGTATAACTAGTTACTTAACACTATCTCAAGAAGATCACACTTCATAATTGAATGTTGGAGTTAATAAAGATACATTAGTTGTTTTCCTTTACATGTTTTGAAATTCTTTCTTAGATTAAAATTTCAATTCCTGCAAGTGTGATTGCACGCTATATTTTCTTTTGAATTTTTGTTCTTTCTTTTCATTACTTGATTTCATAGGTTAGTTGAATTTCATTTTCATTATTTCATTTCATAGATTAAATGAATTGGTTTTCTTTATTCTACATTTAGATTAATCTAAAATGCAGGATAATTTCTAGCACATATAGTGCACGCATGCTTCACAAGCTTACGAAACCCCCGGTTTGACAAATTAAGTGACAGGAAATTATTTTTCCCCAACAATTTTGCGCCGTTGCCGAGGAAGTGTGCATAGGAACTAGCTTTCAGTCTAGAGTGTATTTTATTATTATTATTTTTATTTTTTACTAACCATTTATAGATAGAGGATCTAGAATGCAACCCAAAGACTACATTGAGGAATTGTATCTAAAAGCGATTGTGCCACAACATTCATCAATTCTTCAAGAAATCCTCGCGACAAATCAAAAGATCAAGACGATTTTTCATATCTTTATAAAAAATTAGGTACAATTTTCAAGTTTGGATATGAATATTTGAAATATTCTAATCCGTAAATGGCATCATTGGAAGCATGAATATACTTAAAAATAAAATTGCAGTGACGCAATAAGAATCACGTCATTTTTTATCACCATCAGAAATAAAATTTGTTTGAAAACATGAATTTATTTGATGATGATAACTAGTATGCTCTCTCCCCACGCCTTGTTGTGACCTGGATGATTAGAAAATCAGATCAGTCAATTTAAAAAATTATAAATTCAAAAAAAAATGGTTTTTCTTGAAATTGATCTACAATTCTATTGAAAATCATCGTTTGAGTCATTATCCTTTTATTGGTTCTGAAAATTTTAATTTTTTTCATCCTCTCAATATTTTTCTGATTTATTGAATTGCATGTGCACAATTTTTCTTTAAGAAAAAAAAAAACATAATATTTTTTTTTTTTGTTTTTATTTTTTTGGCCCATCGAAAGGAGACCCACACATATGCGTGAGGCTAGCCTTTGGCTTGGCATTACGCATATGTGCAGGAATTAAATCCACACAAATACCCATGCACTATGATAAAAAAAGGGAACATTTTGTTTTCCATATTCGATCTTCCTCAAGCAACAATTATTAGAAATCGATTTTAAAAGTTGTAGAGACAGATAATGACGGTGTATCGATTGAAGAAAATGATAATGAAGAGAAGATTGCAAATCACTGATGAAGAAAAGAATGTAATTACAGAGACAAACAATGAAAGTGTAGCAGATGAAGAAACTGTTGATGAAGAGAAGATTGCAGACTACTGATGAAGAGAAGATTGCAGATCTCATTATAGGTAATTGGAATGAGGGAGATCAATCTGAACTTCTCTTTGAGAGAAAAGCCATTACACATCAATATCTGCAAACAAAAAATTCAAACCACAACAATTTTTTTTTTTTTGCAGAATTAATTTCCAGAAAAAGAAACTGCCAGATATGTGTAACTATTAAAAAGCACTAGATTTTAAAATGCATTTTCTGAGCAAACCAAGAAGAATTAAGAAAAAACAAAACATGGTTTTTTTTGGAATGGGGCAAGTTAGGCGATTTTCGAGGAATTTGCTAGAATTAGCAGCCATTTGGGAGAAATTCAGGGTTCTTCGAAGGTTCGTTTTGCAGATTACATGATGAAAAAACTATTTGTTTTGAACTATTTAAACATGGCAAGTTTAAAGAAGAAGAATCCAAGTGAATAACAAACTCTGCTCCACATGGAATGTGGTCTAAGAGTCCAATTTGATCTATTAAATTTTATTTTAGACAGAAATGTGTCTCATGATTAAAAAAATAAATAATAATAAAAAAAAATTAGTTGAGAGAGTTGTGAAAAATTTCACATGCTGAATTCCACTTGACATTTTTCCAACATAATAGACCATCCATCAATTGCATCATTACATTTTTTTTTATTTAATTGGGATTATGAAATCTCTGAAAACATTACTTAAATATATATATATATATATATATATATATATATATATATATATATATATAGTAAAAGAAAAAAAATAAAAATAAAAAAATTTGCAACACAAATGACGATTCAATTTGATAGATTTAATAATGACTTCTGGAACAATTGAAATATTATTTATATTATTTCTCAATATTTGACATTAAAATTTTTGTTGCTGTGTATTTTTCTATGAAGCTTTAACTTGCAGAACACATGGAATCTTTGAGATGCCAATCATATTACTGAGTACATTGCATGAAGTCATCCGACAACAGGGATTGGATTTATTATTTCTTAAAAATAGATTGTTATCAATATCACGAATTGGAATGATATAACACTTTTTATTTTCCTTAATCTGTTTCATTTTACATTCAAATTTTTGTGTAAGAATCAAAGAGGAATTGGCCATTTCTTTTTTAACACACTTATGTTCTTTATGTCAAGTTTTTTTGCAGGTTTGGGATGATTGAATGATCATTGAAGGAAACCAATTTCACGCACAATTGGTCTTCAAAGGACCAATTTCATGAAAAACATAAGAACAAGTCCATGTCTATATCCATAAAGACCATTACATTTCCTCCCTTTTGAATTATAACTCCAACAAAACAGTTCAAAGCAAGCCACAATTATTTTCCCAGAAAGAGCCAATTGTTCATTTTCCTTTATTCACATACATTTTCCATTAATTTTTGTCTACTCATAATCCAGAAATTAAAGCAAGAAGCTCACTTACATTCTTATTGCCCATTTCCATTTTCCATTTTCATCTTCCATTTCCGTTTTCCTTCTCCTGTCCTTTTCATTTCGCAAATAAGCCTTGCCTCAATGCAAATTATTGAGTCCATCGTCATTTGAGTCTAAAATCCTTTCAAAAAAAACCTTGAGCCCTGGATTCCTTAATGGCAAGTCTTCTTGTTGACGAAAAATGGGAATACATTAATTTACCTTGTTCATCGGATCTTCTGGGTACTCGCCAACAGAAAAAGTATTCGTACCTAGCAAGATGTGTTTAGGCACATTGACTCTCATTGTCATAAATGGAGAGAGTTCTTGTGTTGAATAGTGGCATCCATTAATGACCACTAAGCTAACAATTTACTGCTATGTTCGACATCAGAACATTTATTCACATAACAGGAATTATGTCAATGAGTTTTGAAGACATGAAGACTATCATTTTCAGGATTTTGATTCAAATGAAGAAGATATTCAACTACAATAGATCAACACCATTTTGCAGCAAATTCAACAGGTTTAGTAGAAGAAATAAAAATTCATTTTGACTCTTTTATCCATAACTTGTATAGCCACATGAAAAATATTATGATTAGAATTTTACAGCCACTACACATGCAGATCATCCACTTTCAAAGGGTTAGTTAAGGTATGTCATTTTCAAACTTTTTACTATAGAATTCCTTGAAAAGCTAGAATGATAATTTTTGGAAAAAAAATTCTTTTCCTCATTTCGTAAGATTTCCAATACCATCAGTTGGGGGGGGGGGGGGGGAGGGAGGATACATTCATATTAAATTTTTTCCACATTCATATCACATTCAAAATCCCACATACTTTCAAAAGATATTAACTATTAAATTATTATTATGAGCATACAATGGCTTTACTTAAAAGATAATTGTATGCAAACATAATCATGGTTTTCACATAAGAACCAACCATGATGCAATCCAATAAAGATCATATACTTTGCAACAATAACCTAATTATCATTATGAAAAGTTCAAAGATCAAAATTGAATGAAACGACAAAATATGGTTGAAACACAAGAACCAACCATGTTGCAATTCAACTAAAAGACTTTGCAGAAGTATGAAGTTAACAAATGATATCATGCAAAGTTAAGCCAAAGCTCAAAGCATCAAAAAAAATTAATGTAATAGATTGCATGAGGACATGCAATAACTTCAGTTGGGAGTTATGCCGGGCCTTGAAATTTTCGTTCACTTCCATTACATTTTCTCTTATATGTCCATATTATCACCTTCACTCCACATCCATTTCATTACATTTACCTTACCATTACCACTATTGTGTTAAATTTATGTTTTTGCAAAATTTATTAATTCCTAGTATTTTTAAGTGAATTTGTGGTTAAAAATTAGAAAATAATATGCACATACTTATACCTAACAAGTGGAATGAGTTTTTTGCCATGTGTAGGTCAAAAAGAAAATTACAAAAGACTCTTATGTGGCCTCCTAAGGCCCAATTCGACTTTGGATGGAGAAGATCATGGGATCAAAAGGATATGTGTTTCATTTCCTATTTCTATTGTAACTCTAAGAAGACATGTGCCTTATCACTTCATATTTGGACTGTAACTCTAGATATATAGGGAGAGATTCATGGAATCTAATTAATGAGATAACTTCTAATTTTTTGTATAACTAGGGGAAGCATTAGCCTATCAAATCATGTGTAAAATTGGAGTTACGTTCAAGATTTGAATACATAATTAGATTGTGGAACCTTACTCATGAATGTTCCTTCATTTTAAATGGTTTTGCTACATATGGAGCATCTCGATTTACCATCTCGGATACTTTTAGATCAACTACCTAAAATGTGTGAGATTTACTTGGTTTCATAGATTAAAGTTTATTTTCTTTCTTAGTATTAGTTTTAGAATAATTGTGTAATCATTGTTCTTCTAAAATATTTCGTGAAGATAGATAACTATGTTTTCAAATCGACTTAAGATTGAAGTAATAAGAATATAAAATTTCCTTCTTTCCTTACTATTTTCTCATTCATTTTCTTAGAACAAATTTGTCAACTAATTGTGTCAATGGATGTTTTCAAAAGCCATTCCAATATGACGATCCTAAACTAAATGGTTAAATTTCTAAAGCACACAGTGATTGAATTTACTTTTCACATTGTTATTTTCTTTCTAGGAATTTAGAGACCGAGGATAATTGATTTCTCACATAGCATCTCAAGAGGGTAATACTTCACATTGAATGTTGCAGAAAGTCAATTATACATTAGTTGTTTACAGTTAGTTTTACATTCTTTCACATTTTTCTTTCAGATCCTCACTTAATTGCATCATTTATATTCCTAGAAATCATTCCAAAGAAATTGATTTAATCATGTTTCAAGACTGAATGGTTGAATGTTTAATGAGTGAAATTATTGAGTTACCTTTTGCATACTTTACCTGGTTTTCTAGTTCATTAAGTATAATTGGTTACATAACACTATCTTAAGAAGATCACACTTCATAATTGAATGTTGGAGTTACTAAATATACATTAGTTGTTTTCCTTTACATGTTTTGAAATGCTTTCTTAGATTAAAATTTCAATTCCTGCAAGTGTGATTTCACACTATATTTTATTTTGAATTTGTTTTCTTTCTTTTCGTTACTTGATTTCATAGGTTAGTTGAATCTAATTTTCATTATTTGATTTCATAGATTAATTGAAATAATTTTCTTTATTCTATAGTTAGATCAATTTAAAATGAAAGAACATTTCTAGCACATACAATGCACACATCCTTCACAGGCTTACGAAACCCCCGGGTTGAAAAATTAAATGACAGACGATTATTTTGCCCCAACATTTTCGCGTCGTTGTCGGGGAAGTGTGCATAAGAACTAGCTTTCAGTCTAGAGTGTATTTTATTATTATTTTTAGTTTTTACTAACCATTTATGGACAGAGGATCTAGAATGCAACCCAAAGACTACATTGAGGAATAATATCTAAAAGCGATTGTGCCACAACCTTCACCAATTTTTCAAGAAATCCTTGTGGTAAATCCAAATATCAAGACACTTTTTCATATCCTTATAGAAATTTAGGTACAATTTTCAAGTTTGGATAAGAATATTTCAAATATTATAATCCGTAAATGGCTTCATTAGAAGCATGAATATACTTAAAAATAAAATAAAAATATAGTTTTTTTTTTTATATATATAGGAAAAATAAAAATAAAACTAAACTTAGCTAGAATTTTAGAATTTTTTATTTTGTTGATTAATTCATTTTGAAAAAATTTTAGTGGGGTAGTAAGAATAATTTCGTTTTTTATCACCATCAAAAATAAAATTTCTCTGTGAAAATATGAATTGATTTGACGACGTTGACTAGTATTCTCTCTTCCCACGCCTCGTTGTTACTTGGACGATCAAAAAATCAGATCAATCAATTCAAAAAATTTAAAATTCAAAAAAATAAAAGATAAAAAATAAAGTTTTTGCTGGAAATTGATCTACAATTCTGTTGAAATTGTCATTTGAGTCATTTTCCTTTTATCGGTTCTGCAGATTTTAATGTCTTGCATCCTCTCAATCTTTTTCTGATTTATTGAAAGGAGGCCCACACATATGCGTAAGGTAGGCCTTTTGCTTGGCCTTACACATATGTGCAGGCCTTCAATCCATACAAATACCCATGCACTGCAATAAAAAGAAGGGAACATTCTTTTTTCCATATTCGATCTTCCTCAAGCAGCAATTATTAGAAATTGATTTAAAAATTTGCAGAGACAGAAAATTAAGGTGTATCAGATGAATACATTTTTTATGAAGAGAAGTTTGCAAATATATGATGAAGAAAAGATTGCAATTGCAGAGATAGACAATGAAAGTGTATTAGATGAAGAAACTGATGATGAAGAGAAGATTGCAGACTGTTGATGAAGAGAAGATTGCAGATTCCATTACAGATAATTGTAATGAGGGAGATCGATCTAAAATTTTCTGTGAGGGACAAGCCATTCCACATCAAAACCTGAAAATAAAAAAATCAAACCAAAACAATTTTATTTTGCTGCAGAAGTAATTGCCAGAAAACAAAATTTCCAGAAATACATAATTGTTAAAAACACCCGATTTTAAAATGATTTTTCTAAGAAAACCAAGTGATCCAGGAGGATATTTTCATTACAGTTCAGCAGAAAGGTCCAAGTCAACTCTAGCAGGTAGATGTCCATTTCAGTTTCTAAATCCGTAGTTTCGTTAATTCGCTAGTGAAAAGGTCCTTCAGTATTGTCCATGGTTCAGTGTTAGGTTCATGGCATGCTCATCATATGTTTGGAATTTGAGTTAAGAAATGTCTACAAAAGGTGTAATACCTTATCATGTACAAGGTCTACGGTCAAAGCTAACCTAGATATAAAATCATAGACCTAAACCTAAATTTCTAGACCTAAGGTGTCAAACCCTAAAACATAAGTCAAAAACCTTACCTAAAGGCTATGGTAAACATTTCATGTAAAAGACATAATTATAAAGTCCTAGACATTAAAACCTAGTCCTATACATATAAACCTAACTAAAAAAAAACCTAAGCCCTAAGACTATAGTGCAAAACTATATATTAAAAACCATATTATAAAACCTATGTTATAAACCTTTTATATAGGGTTTGTGATATTAAACAAATGTTGTTTTAAAAACCTTATAATAAAAAAAACACCATAGCATTATCCTAACGACGTGGTCTAGACCGCGTCAAAATTTGTAACATGTGAACAGAGGAAAAGGAACCGCAGCGGAGGATAACGTTATGTTGAAAGTTGTATTAAACCAAAAGTTGTTAAACCCACCGAATGCCACGTGATAGGATAAGCCTGTTACTGCCAGATGTTACCGTGACCACCGGGATGAAGACCGTGACCGAAACCACTGGGATTCTGCCTGTTCACACGTAGGAAGTTGAAAACTCTGCCTGGTTAATAAGCCACCAGTTTTTTGATATGGTCTAAATATGGGTTTTTATATTTAATTATACGCTAAGGTGTCCCTAGGTTTATGTGATTGATATGGATTCAATACCCTTATCCCACCATGTGCTCAACCAATTGTTAAATGGAGTGAACATTGGTTAGAGGCAACCTTATAAATCCATGTAAAATTCCTCATGAAATTCATCTCTGTTTTGTAAAGGCATAGAGGGTATTTGGAGTGCAGTTTCAGAAGGACATAGGCGATTTTGTTTACAACATTGCTCAGCCGTCGGTGGTCGGAATGGAGCATGGAGATAGGCGTCGGAAAGGTGAGGAAGAGTAATTTATGTTTAAAAGGTTCAGAAGTGCCTGTGAGCACAATCAATCTCTTCCATTTCAGTGTAAATATTCTTCAAGATCAATCCTAATAAAAACGAACCCGGAGATGTAGTCCAGGAGGGATGAACTCCGTCATCAAATTGTTTGAATTTTCTTCTCTCTAGTTATTATTGTTATTTAATTCATTTATGCTGTTGGTTTATGTCATTTTTCATTAAATCATACTTCAGTTAAGAGTCGATCTAAAGGAAAAACTAATCAAACTGCTTAAGCACTTTATTCGATCAGTTACAGATCATTTTGGTATCAGAGCAGGTTGTGCTTGTAGTTTGTTTGTCAGTGGATGTTAACCATGTTGGGATTGCAACGTGGAAAATGCAAGCTTGAGGACTTCGATCCAGAGATCGGAAGGCAGAAAGTCGATCATCAATCAACGATGATAGGGACTAAGACCGTTGAGACTCTTGAAGCTACTGAAAAGAAACCCATGGATGAGAATCAAATCCAAAAGATGTTTCTAAACATGCAGCAAATGTTTGCAGAATTATATGAAGACAAGAAGACGAGGGATGCAGCCTCATCATTAAAGGCATCAAAGAAGGACAAGGGTAAAGGAAAGGCAGATAACTATCCTTCTCCTCCATCATCTCCATCATCTTCTTCTTCCTCTTATACTTCTATTTTTGAATCAGAAAACAAAAGAAACCTAAGAGTCCATTATTGAAACTTGATGTTAAGTTCAAATTACATATGTATGATGGTGAAATAAACCCTGATAAACTAGATAATTGGGTAAAACAATTATAATTCTATTTTTGTATTCAAGATATTACTGATGATAAGACAAAGATCTAATTAGCTACTCTTACAATGGGAGATACTGCTTTGATCTGGTGGGATATTAGGACACAGATAGATTTAAAGTGTAAGGGAAAAGTTATCACCTCATTGAATAAGTTTATTAAATATCTAAAGAAAAAATTCTATCTGTTGGATCACACACAACAAGCTATAATTGATTGGCAGTGCTTGCAACAAGGTAAGGGATAGAGTGTTCAAGATCACATAGGAATTCAGAAAGAAAGCATTAGCACTGGGTATTTCTTTGGACACAAAAGAAACTTTTTTGAAGTATATTAGTAGTTTGCATTCATATTTGCAACATACATTATTAATTTTCAATCTTAATGATTTTTATGAAGTTTTTGTTCAAGAAATTCACGTCGAATCAGGTGGTAGACCATTCAAGTTTACACCAAAGAAATCCAAGCAGATGGAAACTGAAGACAACAAAAGGAAAGGAAAGTCAAAGGGAAAGAAGTCTGGCACAGCTCAGAAGGAAGAAGATAGACCTATGTGTACACATTGCCAAAGGATCGGCCATGGTGAAGCTATGTTTTGGAAACTTCATCCGGAATAGAAGCCGAAGAAGTTTCAATCAAAAAAGGGTGAAAATAAGGCGGAAACAACAATCTAGTAAGGCTTAGACTTGGGATCCGATTCAAGTGATGAAGGTAAAATCACTAATATGGTTACAACAGGTAAAATTTCTAATGCTAGTACTTATGCTTCTTCAAACATCAAACAACTGAATGAAGATAAAAGAATCGTGTTATTTCATATAAGGGTAACTTCAAATAATACTAAGACAGATACATTGTTCGTACGAGATCATAGGAAAATTTGATTTCTGAGTCATTGGTTAAACAATTTGGTTTCAAAACACATAATCATCCAAAGCCATATCCTTTAGGGTGGTTAAAGGAACAAAGTAAAATTCATGTTACCGAACAATGTCAGTTAAAATTTGCAATCATAGCTAACTATATCGATGAAGTGGAGCTAGATGTGATACCATTAGACATTTCTGGAATTATCTTAGGTAGCCCTTATCTATATGACCGTGATGCAACATTTTATAGAAAGGAACATATGTATCATCTCATAAAATATTGGATTAAATACATCGTTCGGGCACATAAAAATAAAGATCACTTGAATTTAATTAATGCTAATCAAATGAAGTGCTTAATAAGTTCAAGTATGAGATACATACTCATGTCGATAAAAGAGCAACATAAGGATCTTATTGATACTTTTTTAGGCTGTGAAATTCAGTATGAAGGTAATTTGGTTAAAAAAATAGATTCATTTCAAGATCTAGTTAAAGAACCAAAACATCTACTTCATAAAATGAAAATATCACATCAGATGCAGTTGATGTTTGATGCCTCTAGTAATGAAATGTATCACAAGTCAGTTATAGATAATAAAGAAATAAAGCAACAAATTATAGGGAAGGTTGGAAAAGAATTAATGCGACTCAGATCATCTCCATAAAGTTCACCCATAATTTTGGCTCATAGGCAAAACATGGCATGGAGAATAAGTGTTGATGTTAAAGTTGATTCATTTACGAAGAAACATTTCACAGCATTGATAAATCATCAACAACCATATGAAGTTAAAACATATGTTAAAGGATATGAAATGAAAACAATGATTCACATAGATTATCAACTTCTTCAATACTTTCAATCATATACTAAGATGCAACAATCTCACTATAGTTGGATGGGATTTCTTCATCAAAATCAATTAGTAATGAAGGACATGGAAGGTGTAACAAGTAAAGTAGTTGATTTGTTGTCTTTGAATGCTTCAGCAGTACTGAATAAAAGTTCATTTTTTTATGAAATTTATGTAGAACAGTCTAGTACTGATAATGATTTCGAAGATACTTCTAAATTTCTAACTCATAATGCTCAGATAGAAAAAGTGTAGGTTATTAAGGAAATTTATCTTTCTCGGATTGCAGGCATAAGAAAGACTACGACACAAAGTCAAAAGTATTATTACTATCCTCATATGTATGAAACAATTGTGAAGTACATAAAGGGATGTGTGTTCGAAAAGAAAGCCATGCAATCGAAATATTGGTTTGCACATGCCACTTCTAGCTCCTTTGCAACCATGGGGCAACATGGATTTGGTTCAAGGACACATAGAAATGGTGAACATGATCAGGATAAATATTCTTCGAGGTAACTGCAGTATACATCCTTAGATGTGTGATGAATTTGAAACTTATGTGCATCAAGCTTACAATCAAGCCTTACATTTTCTGCGCCACGACAAGCATTGAGTCAAGTCAGGTTAAAATTGTGCTATGATAAGCATCAGTTTCAGGTCAATGAGCAAGTATAGTTGTATGTCATCAAAGTCAAGATGAAAGTGAGAGAGCTATATTATCACTTATTATTAGTTTAAAATTAGGCTTTTTTGGTCCAAAAGATTTTTAAGTGGAAAGGATTGATCCAGAAGGATTTTGATCATTATAGTTCAACAGAAAGGTCCAAGTCAACTCCAACAATTCGATGTCCATTTCAGTTTCTAAATCCGCAGTTTTCTCAATTCGCCAGTGAAAAGGTCCTTCATTATTGTCCATGGTTCAATGTTAGGTTCATGGCATGGTAATCATATGTTTCGAATTTGGGTCAAGAAAGGTCTACAAAAGGTGTAATGCCTTATCATGTACAAGGTCTAAGGTTAAAGCTAACCTAGATCTAAAATCCTAGACCTAAGGATAAATTTCTAGACCTAAGGTGTCAAACCCTAAAACATAAGTCAAAAACCTTACCTAAAGGCTATGGTAAACATTTCATGTAAAGGACCTAATTCTAAAGTCCTAGACATTAAAACCTAGTCCTATACATATAAACCTAACTAAAAAAAAAACCTAAGTCCTAAAACTATAGTGCGAAGCTATATATTAAAAACCATATTATAAAACATATGTTATAAACATTTTACATAGGTTTTGGGATATTAAAAAAATGTTGTTTTAAAAAAATTATAATAAAAAAAACCACCAAAGCATTATCCTAACGTGTGGTCTAGACCGTGTCGGAAGTTGTAACATGTGAGCAGAGGAAAAGGAATGACGACAGAGAATAAAGTTATGTTGACAGTTGTATTAAACCGGCAATTGTTAAACCCACCGAATTCCATGTGACAGGATAAGCCTGTTACCGCCAAATGTTACCGTGACCACCGTGATGAAGACCATGATCGCAACCACCGGGATTCTGCCTATTCACATGTGGGAAGTTAAAACCTCCGCTGAGTTAATAAGCCGCTAGTTTTATGATATGGTCTAAATATGGGTTTTTATATTTAATTATGCGCTAAGGTGTCCCTAGGTTTATGTAATTGATAGGTATTTGAGACCCTTATCCCACCATGTGCTCAACCAATTGCTAAATGGAGTAAATAGAGGTTCGAGGCAACCTTATAGATCCATGGAAAATTCCTCATGAAATTCATTTTTGTTTTGTAAAGGCATAGAGGGTATTTTGAGTGCAGTTTCAGAAGGACATAGGTGATTTTGTTTGTAGCATTGCTCAATCGTCGTTGGTCAGAATTGAGCACGGAGACAAGAGTCAAAAAGGCGAGGAAGAGTAATTTCTATTTATAGGGTTCAGAAGTGCCTATGAGCATAGTAATTTTGTTCCATTTCATTGTAAATATTCTTCAAGATCAATCCTAATAAAAATGGACGCCCACTTAAAAGCGAACACAGAGATGTAGTCTAGGAGGGATGAAATCTGTCATAAAATTGTTTGCCTCTTCTTCTCTCTAATTATTGTTGTTATTTAATTAATTTATGCTGCTCATTTTTGTCATTTTTCATTGAGGAATACTTCATTTAACAGTAAATCTAAAGGACAAACTAATCAAACTGCTTAAGCACTTTATTCAATGAGTTATGGATCACCAAGGATAATTAGGAAAAAATAAAACATGAGTTTTTTTTGGAACGGGTAAATTAGGTGACTTAGGAGGAATTTTCTCAAATTTGGAGGCATTTGGGAGAAATTTAGGGTTCTTCGGAGGTTTTTTTTGGAGATTGCGTGAGTAAAAAACGATTTGTTTTGAACTGTTTAAACATGGCAAGTTGAAAGAAAAAGAATCCAAGTGAATAACAAACTCTGCTCCACATGGAATGTGGTCTAAGAGTCCAATTTTATTTAATAAACTTGATTTTAGACACATATGTGTCTCATGATTAATAATAATAATAATAATAATAATAATAATAATAATAATAATAAAATCAGTTGAGAGAGTTGTGGAAAATTTTACGTGCTCAATTCCACTTGGCATTTTTCCAACATAATAGATCATCCATCAATTGCATCATTATATTGTTTTTATATTTAATTGAGATCATGAAATTTCCAAAAACATTACTCATAAAAAATAAAAATAAAAATAAAAATAAAGAAAAAAAAAACAAAAAGTCAATAAAAAAAATATTTTGCAACACAAATGACAATTCAATTTGACAGATTTAGTAATGACTTGCTAAACAATTGGAAAATTATTTAGATTATTTCTTAATATTTGGCATTACAAAAAAATTTCCTATGTATTTTTCTATGAAGCTTTAACTTGTAGAACACAACGAATCTTTGAGATGCCAATCATATTACTGTGCACATTGCATGAAGTCATCTGACAACACGGAGCTGATTTATATTTCATGGTTATTTCTTAGAAATGGATTGTTATCAATATCATGAATTCAAATGAATTTAACACTTTTGATTTTCCTTAATCTATCTCATTTGACATTCAAATTTTTGCGTAAAAATCATAGAGGAATTGGCCATTTGTTTTCTAAGACACTTGTGTTCTTTATGTCAAGTTTTTTTGCAGGTTTGGGATGATTGAATGATCATTGAAGGAAACCAATTTTGCGCACAATTGGTCTTCAAAGGACCAATTTCATGAGAAAATTAAGAAAGAGTTGAAGTCTATATCCATCAAGACCATTACATTTCCTCCCCTTTGAATTATAAATCCAACCAAGAAAATGAAAGCAAGCCACAATTATTTTCCCAGCAAGAGCGAGTTTTTCATTTTCATTTATTCACATACACTTTACATTACTTTTTGCCTACTCCTAATCCACAAATAAAAGCAATAATCTCATTTACATGATTATTTCCCATTGTAATTTTCCATTTTCATATTTCATTTCCATTTTCCTTCTCCTATCCTTTTCATTTTGAAAATAAACCTTGCTTCAATCCAAATTATTGAGTCCATAGTCCTTTGAGTCTAAAATCCTTGCAAAAAACATCTTGAGGCTTGCATTCCTTAATGGCAAGTATCCTTGCTAACGAGCAATGGGAATACATTAATGTCACTTGTTCATCGGATCTTCTAGGTACTCGACAACAACAAAATTATTCGTACCTAGCAAGATGTGTTTGGGCATCTTGACTCTCACTGTCATCAACGGTGAGAGTTATCGTGTTGACTAGTGGCATCCATTAATGGCCACTAAGTTAACAATTTCTTGTTATGTTCGACATCAAAACATTTATTCACATAACAAGAACTATGCCAAAGAGTTTTGAAGATGTGAAGACTATCATTTATCAGCATTTTGAAGCAAATGAATAAGATATGCAGCTACAAAAGATCAACACCATTTTATAGCAAATTCAACAATCTTAGTAGAAGCAATAAAAATTCATCTTGACTCTTTTATCCATAACTTGTACAGCCACATGAAGAAGATTATGATCAAAATTTTACAGTCACCACACATGCGGCTCATCCATTTTCATAGGGTAAGTTAAGTTATGTCATTTTCTAAATTTTTACCATATAATTCCTTGGAAAGCTAGAATGATAGTATTTGGAAAAAATAATTCTTTTCCTCATTTCATAAAATTGCCAATACCATCATTACAGGGGGGGATACAGTCAAATTCACATTTTTCCACATTCATATCACATTCAAAATCCCACATACTTTCAAAAGATATTAACTATTACATTATTATTATCAGCATACAATGGATTTTCAAAAGTAATTAAAAGATAATCGGATGAAAACATAATCATGGTTGTCACACAAGAACCAACCATGATGCAATCCAATAAAGATATACTTTGAAACAATAATCCAATTATCATTATGCAAAGTTTAAAGATCAATAATGAATGCAACAACAAAATATGGTTGAAACACAAGAACCAACCATGTTGCAATTCAACTAAAATACTTTGCTGAAGTATGAAGTTATCAAATGATATCATGCACAGTTAAGCCAAAGCTCAAAGGATAAAAAAAATTAATCTAATAGACTACATGAGGACATGCAATAAATTTAGTTGGGGGGTATGTTGGGCTTTGAAATTGTCATTCACTTCCTTTACATTTTCACTTATATGTCCATATTATCACCTTCACTCCACCTCGATTTCATTACATTTGCCTGACCATTACCACTATTGGGTTACATTAATGTTTTTCCAAACTTTATTAATTCCTAGTATTTTTAAGTGAATTTGTGGTTAAGAATTAGAAAATAATATTAACATACTTATACCTAACAAGTTGAATGAGTTTGTTGCCATGTGTAGGTCAGAAAGAAGCTTCCAAAAGACTCTTATGTGGCCTTCTAAGGCGAAATTCGAATTTGGATGGAGAAGATCATGGGATCATAAGAATATGTGTCTCACTTCCTATTTCTATTGTAACTATAAGAATACATGTGCCTTATCACTTCATATTTGGATTGTAACTCTAGAGATATATGGAGAGATTCAAGGGCTCTCATTAATGAGATAGCTTCTCATTTTTTGTATAAATAGGGGAAGCTTTATCCTATCAAATCATGTGTAAAATTGGAGTTATACTCAAGATTTGAATATAGAATTATATTGTTGCACCTTACTCATGAATTCTCCTTCATTTTGATTTGGTTTTGCGTACATACGGAGCATCTTCATTTACCGTCACTAATACTTTTAGATCAGCTGCCTAAAATGTGTGAGATTTACTTGCTTCTATAGATTAAAGTTTTTTTTATTTCTTAGTATTAGTTTTAGAAAAACTGTGTAATCATTGTTCTTCTAAAATATTTCGTGAAGATAGATAACTCTATTTTCGAATCGAATTAAGGTTGAAGTAATAAGAATACACAGTTGCCTAGTTTCCTTACTATTTTTTCATTCATTTTCTTAGAACAGAATTGCCAATTAACTATGTCAATGGATGTTTTCAAAATCCATTCCAAGAACATGATCTTAGACTAAATGGTTGAATGTCTAATGCATACAGTGATTGAATTTACTCTGGACATTGTTATTTTCTTTCTAGGAATTTAGAGACTACGGCGTAATTGACTTCTCACATAGCATCTCAAGAGGGTAATACTTCACATTGAATGTTGCAGAAAGTCAATTATACATTAGTTGTTTATAATGAGTTTTACATGCTTTCACATTTTTCTTTCAGATCCTCATTGATATTCCTAAAAATAATTTCAAAGAAATTTATTTAATCATGTTTTAGGACTCTATCATTGCATTTTTAATGAGTGCAATTACTGAGTTACCTTTTTCATACTCTACTTGGTTTTCTAGTTCATTAAGTATAACTGATTGCTTAACACTATCTCAAGAAGATCACACTTCATAATTGAATGTTGGAGTAACTAAATATACATTATTTGTTTTCCTTTACATGTTTTGAAATACTTTCTTAGATCAAAATTTCAATTCCTGCAAGTGTTATTGCGTACATTATTTTCTTTTTAATTTGTTTTCTTTATTTTCGTTACTTGATTTCATAGGTTAGGTGAATTTAATTTTCATTATTTGATTTCATAGATTAGATAAATTTTTTTTCATTATTCTATAGTTAGATTGATCTAAAATGAAAGATAATTTCTAGCACATACAGTTCACACATTCTTCACAAACTTACAAAACCCCCGAGTTGACAAATTAAATGACATGCAATTATTTTTCTCCAACAATTCCATCTCTCTCTCTCTCTCTCTTTAAAGATATTTACCACAATTCTAGCTAGTTTGTGTTCTATTATTTTTTTCTATTTTATTTACTAATATAAGTTTGGTTTTCAATATATTACCTTGTTGACAGCTATAATTATTAGTTCCAATTCCTCATTTCCCTTCTCTCCTTCGATTTCATTCCTTGTAAAACCTGGATCATTTTCCTTATGCTCCCAACTTTCAACTGATTACCATTATACAAATTCCATATTGGGTTCTTCTTATTTCTCAATGATCTTCTCATTGTTTGCAAAAATACTTATATCCCACTCCACAGAGTCAACATCATTAAACCTCATCATTATTACTATATTATTGTAACATAACCAACCACCACCATTCACGAGACATGGTTTCTTCACTAAATGGACTTATAACATATCATGTATGTTCATGGGATAGTAAATGATACCTCCAATTTCACCAAATATTGATAAATACCTCCTAATATTATTTTTTAACCTCCCCCCCTATACATATTTGAGAGAATGAGAGCCTTTGTTTTCACTAGATATCTCTTTTTATGCCCGCCAAGATCTATAAACCCCTAATACCCTATATCCCTCCCCTCCAATATCTAAAATATATTGAGTCCATTTATCACAATGTGAAAACAAAATTTATGAAAAAATATGTTAATATATTGATCAATAAGGTAAAAACATTTGTTACACTAATTAAACATATAGGGAATTGTAAAACAATTCCAAATGCTTTAATATTACTTTGTAGCATATACAACAATATTTGTACCATGGGGACTTCACTTAGTGAACCTGTGATATATCATGTTCATTCACTAGATATTAAAAAATAACCCTAGTTTCACTATATATATAAAAACACCTTCGAAAATCCTTATTTTGAACCCTCTCCCCCACCCCTCCACACAACACATCTTTCCAATTACTAAAGAACATAGCTTTATGTGATATCCTATATATCCATTTTTTTGTGGCTATTTATAATACCCTTTTTTATCTCTAAACCTAGTACAAAGAAATGACATAACTCATATAATTCCACAATTCACAAAACTAATCCAAAAATAAGAAGAAAACTCCATGAACACACCAACATGTAAGGGATATGCCACTACAATAAGATAAATTTTAGTTCTAGGGATTTGTGTTATATTATTTTCATCCATCCCTTTGTTTTAATACATGGTATTTCATTAATTTAAAAGGGGTTTATGTATATGGATATTTATCTCTTTATAGGCCTTGAAACTCGACCACATCAGGTCATAATTATTCAACCTTTAGATTTATGATTTACTGCGCATTCAAAGAAACAATTTTGATATATCTACCTATCAAGATTGTATTTGTGGTAATGTTTAGGTGAGTGGTTTCCTTAATAAACTATTCCTTTTTCCTTATCATTTGGTCTCAAATTCACACTTATTATGAGAGTTTGTGATCCTAGGGATAAATGGGTAATTCTTATTGTCCTTTAGGTACAAATCAATGATTTCCTCATTATAATCTTTTTTTTTTTCATATATTAATTTATGCATCATTTAGTCCCCAAAGAAATGAGATATTGTTGTAATATGGACATATCCTACCTATGGACTAATATTTCAATACAAGGAATGTACTAGAATAAAAAAATATCACAATTTTAGTTTGCGTTAGAGATTTTTAAAGCCCCCTTTTAAAGCTTAGTAAATATCAATTAATATTATTTTCGATATAGAACTTTTATATACACTTTAACTTTTTTCTAACCACCTCCAACCCATTTCCCATCATGAGACATTGAATGGTTACATGTTTGACCTGATCTATAAGGTATGTTATGAAGATAGGGTTAGAAAAGCCTAATTTTCAATTTTGCAAAATTTAATTAATATACCACCATTGGGATTAATTTGTCGATATATTTTCAATAATATTGAATTTATCTCAATCAAAATCTTGGATCAAAATTTATTCTTGTTATAAGTTTTGAATGTTATAAGAATCCATGTAATCACATTAACCATGTATCACCCATATGGATTCCACTAGGCTCGTATGACCCTAAAAAATCACCACTGCAGAGCCTATAATATTCCTCTGTTGTGTAACCAGCTCCAAAAATAGAAGAAAAAGATATCAACGCCTTAGAAATAAGCCACTTCGAGGGGGAAACCTCCAATACATTACATAAATGAACAATTCTTGGATGATACAATTTACAAAACCTCATTTCTATATATAGGAGTCCATGGGGCCATAATGTAATCCTAGTGGGCCACAATGTAATCCTAGCCGACCTAACAATAATAATTTAAGGGCACAATAATAACAAAATGGGGGTTACAAAGGTACAATAATAACAATAAGGGGGTTACACTAACAATAATAAGGGACTATACTAGTGATATAGGGACCTAACATGCCCCTCTCCTTCAAAAAAGTGTTGTCCTCAACGCTTGAGTAGCTCTGGGTGCTTCTGTAAAAAATTCTCATCCTCCCATGTAGAATCTTCAGTGGGTAAGTTCTTCCACTTGATGAGATACTCTGAAATTGATCAATTCCATAGCTTTCAAGTTCTTGTTTTCGTGACCGCTTCAGGTTCCAATATGATTTTTCCTTCCTCATCAAGTTCTGGAAATATTGTTTGAACTGGAAGATTTTCACCTATAACCTTCTTTAAGCATGAAACATGGAAAAATGGATGCACTTGTGAAGAAGCAGGAAGCTCCAATTTGTATGCCATAGTACCAATATTTTGCAACACCTTGTAAGGACCATAGTTCTTTGGCGATAATTTATTATCCTTCTTAGCTTGCTTGAGGGACATTTGTTTGTATGGTTGTAGCCGTAAAAATACCCAATCTCCTACATCAAAACTTCTCTCGCCGCGATGTTGATCTGCCTGTTGTTTCATTCGATTTTGTGCCAAATTCAGGTTATCCTTTAAGATTTGGAGAACTTCTTGCTGATGCTCGATGTGATCTTCCACTGCTTGAACCTTCGAATTTTCCCTTAAAGATGATGTGATCGATGGTGGACGATATCCATAAAGTGCCATAAATGGGGTCATTTTTGCTGCAGTATGGAAGGAAGTGTTATACCACCATTCAGCGAGAGGTAACCACTTGACCCATTGTGTTTGTTTATCAGATACAAAACAACGAAGATATCCTTCCAAACATTTATTTACTATCTCAGTTTGACCATCAAATTGAGGATGATAAGATGAGCTATGAGTTAATTGAGTACCCAAACAAGAAAATAACTCCGTCCAAAAATTTCCAGTAAAAATGGGATCTCTGTCGCTCACAATAACCCTTGGGCTTCCATGTAGCTTTTTAATTCTGTCCATAAATGTAGTAGCAACCGTACTTGCTTTAAATGGATGAGATAATGCACAAAAGTGTGCATACTTGGTAAGTCTATCAACTACCACCATGATGACATTCTTTCCTTCGGACTTAGGTAAACCTGTGATAAAATCCATTGAAATCTCCTCCCAACGTTGACTTGGAATGGATAAAGGTTGTAGAAGTCCCTAGGTCTTAATTGTCTCCACTTTATTCCGCTGGCAAACCAAACATTCCGCCACAAACTTTTGAATATCAGATTTAAGGCCATCCCAAAAAAATTCTTTCTTCACCCTGTGGTAAGTTTTTAAAAATCCTGAGTGTCCTCCTAAAGGAGAAGTGTGCAATTCCAGAAGAATATTTTGTTTTAGTTGGGAATTCTTACAAATATATAAGCGATCTTTGTACCATAAGGAATAATTTTTCCAACTAAATGTATCAGATGTACTAGGATCTTGCTGCAACTTTTGAATGAGTGTCCATACATCTTTGTCCTTCTTCCATTCATCTCTTGCTTTAGCTATCCAATCTGGTTGGATAATAGAAATGGCACAAAGCAATGCTTCCACCTCTTCATTCTTTCTTGAGAGTGCATTTGCAACAACATTAAGCTTTCCTTTTTTGTATATTATTTCAAAGTCATAACCCAACATATTTGTGACCCATTTTTGCTTCTCTTCTGAAGATAATCGTTGTTCCAAAAAGTTTTTAAGACTATCATGATCAGTTTTGACCTTGAAGTGTCTTCCCATTAGGTAAGTTCGCCATTTCTTTAGTGCATGCAGTATTGCTAACATTTCCTTCTCATAAATAGGTTTCTGTAAATACTTTCCTTTGATTGGACGACATTCAAAAGCAATGGGTCTTCCTTCCTGCATTAAAACTGCACCAACTCCATTTCCTGAGGCATCACATTCCACAATAAAGGTTTTTGTGAAGTCTGGCGTAGCTAAGACCGGTGCTAGGCACATTGCCTCTTTAAGATATTCAAAGGCCTTAGTTGCTTCAGGAGTTCATGAAAATGCATCTTTCTTCAATAATGTTGCTAGAGGTGCTGCTATTCTCCCATAATTCTTAACAAACTTGCGATAATACCCTGTTAACCTGAGAAATCCTCGCAACTGCTTTATGGTCATGGGGACTTTCCATTCCTTAATGGCTTTAATTTTGTTAGGGTCTACTTTAACACCGTCATGAGATATAATATGACCCAGATATTCCACCTCTTGTACTCCAAAGAAACATTTGGATGTTTTTGCATATAATTGTTTCTCCTGCAATAGTTTGAGCACCCCGTCAAAATGTTCAACATGATCCTTCCAAGACCTGCTGTAGATTAGTATATCATCAAAAAATACTAGCAAAAATTTTCTAAGGAAGGGTTTGAAAATGGAATTCATCAACCCTTGAAATGTAGAAGGTGCATTGGTAAGGCCAAAAGGCATGACAAAAAATTCATAATGACCCTCATGAGTTCGAAATGCCGTTTTTGGAATATCTTTAGTCTTCATTCTAATTTGATGATATCCTGAACGAAGATCCAACTTGGTAAAATAAATTGCTCCATGTAATTCATCCAATAATTCATCAATCACAGGAATGGGAAATTTATCTTTAATGGTGAGCTTATTGAGCTCCCTATAATCCGGACACATTCGACATGATCCATCCTTCTTGTGTACCAATACTACAGGAGCAGAGAAAGAACTTTGACTAGGTTGAATTATACCCGCCTCTAACATTTCTGCAATCATACGTTCAATTTCACTCTTTTGGAAGTAAGGATATCTATAAGGCCCGATGTTTGGAGGAACACTTCCTGGAATCAAATGAATAGCATGATCATGATCACGAATAGGTGGGAGTCCTTTGGGAGTTTCAAACACCTTGGAATGATTGTCCAAGACTTGTTGGAGATTTGCAGAAATAGATGATTTTGATGTCGGAACTTCTAGTGAGCATAATTGTGCAATTATGCCTCCTTGTTCTTTCTTTAGAAGCTTTGTCATGACATTAGAGCTTATTATCCTTCCCGGCTTCCCTTCAATACCCCGTAATTCGACTTCCTTTCCTTCTGAAAAAAATTTCAAGAAAAAATCTTGAAAATTAAAAGCTATCGTCCCCAAATATTGTAACCATTGTACTCCTAGTACAACATCAGCACCTCCCATAGGAATCGAAAGCATTGGACAAGTCAATACATATTCCCCCATGGTTAGCTTGATATTATGGCATTTTCTAGAGAAATTTATAGTTCCTCCATTTGCAACCATCACTTGACATTCTAGTGATGGGTATAGGAAACAATTTAATTCCTTGGCTACCTTACAATGAATAAAATTATGGGTGCTACCTGAATCAATCAACACTATTACCTTTTTCTTCTTGATTTGTCCCTTTATCTTGAGAGTTTGAGGAGTGGTAATTCCTGCCAGTGCATTACACGATATGGTCGGATTCATTTCTTCCTCTTCTGGGGCTGGTTCCTGGTGTATATCCTCTTCTTGTTCATTTTCTTCTTCCTCTTCACAATCTATGTAAAATAATTTCTTCTCAGGACACTTATGACCTTTAGTGTATTTTCTATCACAACTGTAGCAAAGCCCTTTTGCTCTTTTTCTTCCAATTGTTGTGGTGTCAACCTTGTAGGTTGTGGAAATCTAGGCGTAGCAACACTTCCTTCTTTATAGAATTGAGTGGTAGGCTTCCTTGCCGCCATTATTTTACATTCAACTTTTCTTGCCAACCTGAATGCCTTCTCCAATGAATCCGGTTCCAAAACACGAACTTCATGTTGGATGTTATCCTTTAAAGTGCCTATGAAGAGATCGATCATGTGTTCCTCTGGAATATCAGTTACCCTTGTATTCAATTTTTGGAAGTCCTCAATGTGCTGCCCCACTAAACCCTTTTGTTTGAGATTTATCAATTGGCTAAAGAAGGTGTTGCTCTTTGTATCCTCATAATGTGCTATCATTTCCTCCTTAAAAATTGACCAAGTGACAATTTTTTTATGGGAGCAAAGGCATCAATACCATACAAATGTATTTCGTTCTAAATGTAAAGTTGCAATGCGTACCTTTTGTGTGTTTTGCACGTTATGGAGATCAAAATATTGCTCCATCTGTAGTATCCATGTTACAGGATCCTTTCCATCAAACTTCCTCATATCCATTTTTGGAATATGGTGGTTCTTCCCGCCAGCATTAGAGTTAATGAAATCACGATTAACATTGATTTTGTTCTCATCATGAGGTTCTTCTACTATGTTTTCACCATTAGGAAACATTTCTTGTATCAACTTTGTCAAACCTTCGATGTCTATTTTTAGATCATTCTTCATGTTTTCCATGTTGTATTTCATGTCATCCATCTTAGCTTCCATGCCATCCATCTTAGCTTCCACGCCAGCTTCCATGCCATCCATCTTAGCTTGCATGCCATCCATCTTAGCTTCCACGCCTTTCTTCAAAAATTCCATTTCATTTTTTGTTGCTCTTTGCGAGAGTGAAATTTGTTGCACTTTCTCTTGTAATTTTGATAGATCATGTTGCAATTCTTCATTTTCATGAGTCATAGTAGAGCCTTATGAAGGCTTACTAGGTGTTGAATTATTTTTACGGGGCATATTTTAGAACCTAATACTGATATCTATTCTACAATATGCCCTTGGAATCAATTCAAATTGATTCTTCAAACAAGACTTATGCAATTCGGAAAAAAAATACACACCATTTTCTTGCTTTTGAGGAGCTCGATATTGAAATTGGACTATCTCTGTGATTGCAGCACTTCAATATTTGAATTTTGGTACCGACATATCCCTCTGAATTATCATTCAAATTCCACAGGTCTGACCTGATTTGGATTCTCCAAGACAAAGTTGTGTCCAATCTCCCACAATGACCTAATTATGGACTGGTTCAGTAGAGCGAACTTGTACGACTTGCCACGTGTCACTGTTTCATCCTTCGTCTCTAAAATTGATAGCCAAGAAACTAAAATATGTGTACTTGCGACCACTTTTTACGGCACTCCAATCCGATTCCCAGAGAGAGAGTTATTGAACTTTTTCCACGATCACATCTTTGAGATGAAATTTAGGAGCTTGAAAAAGCACTACCTTCCACAGATCATTTCTCCAAAAATATTGCGAACAAAGCTCTCAAATATTTTGAAGAATTTCTTCAGGATTTCAAATTTGCACCATAAGAATTTCAGATTCTGAAAATTTGTAGAAAACAAGTAATAGCGCAAATGCCACGATGACCTGTTTAGGAGCCTGAACAAGGACCTAACTTCCACAGATCATATCTCCGAAAATATTGTGAACCAAGATCTGAAATTTTTAGAAAATCTTCCTCAGGATTTCAGCTTCATACCTTAAACATTTCAGCTTCTGAAACTTCATAGAAAAAATTTATAGCGAAATTTCCACAATGACCTGTTTGGAGCAGCGAAACCCTAGAATCCAAAGCTCTGATACCAAATGTTGTGTAACCAGCTCCAAAAATAGAAGAAAAGAGATATAAACGCCTTAGAAATGAGCCACTTCGAGGGGGAAACCTCCAATACATTACATAAATGAACAATTCTAGGATGATACAATTACAAAACCTCCTTTCTATATATAGGAGTCCATGGGGCCATAATGTAATCCTAGTGGGCCACAATGTAATCCTAGCCGACCTAACAATAATAATTTAAGGGCACAATAATAACAAAATGGGGGTTACAAGGGTACAATAATAACAATAAGGGGGTGACACTAACAACAATAAGGGACTATACTAGTCATATAGGGACCTAACATCCTTCACGTGACACCGAAGCAGTTGCACCTTCACACTTTTTTTTTTGCAAAGCATGATATCAAAAAATATAGTGGTTGGCAGTCTCTGAGTGGAGAAGGTTGTTATACTAGAACAATCACTATATTGACCTAACCTTTAGTAGCCACCGATTTTACAAGTTATCCAATGCATGAAGTTTGTTGAAGGTGGTAGTAGCTGACCTCACGATTACACTAAGTTGAAGCTTGTCCACACTAGCCAACTCATGATTGTTTCTCACTAGACATTAGAAGAGATAGGGTGGGTAAGAGGTATCGGTTTTGAGATATGGGTAGTGACAAGGTTCCATACTTAAAACCATGGTCATTTGGTCCCATTCTTGTCAACAAACCCACTATGAGTTACAAGGTTTAAATAACCACGATGATGTGAGGACTCACAACTACATGATTACGTAGCATGAACAATGGTCATATCAACACATCCTCCATCATTCGCCTGTGTCAAAAACTACAATGGTACTTAGATATTGGTGGTGGTCTGCAGTTGGTGACAAGTTTCCACTCTAGAATCACAGCTAAATCACATTTCTCCTTATTGACATACTTGTTAGAAAGGATTCAAGGTTTAAAGTGTCAATTGTACACGGTGATTTACCTTCCCTTTCATGTCAATTTGGAGTCATAGCAAAACCTGGTCTAGCTAAGGATAAAATACCTATCAAAAAAAAAAATGTAATTATAGACATAACGGTGGACACCATTCCTAGTGTAGTTCCTATCAAGGGTCCATGTATAATTGTGAACTTTTTGATCTAGATATGTATCCCTGATGCACTTTGATTAAGCATAACTAATGAATTTAATCAACCCATTATGTAGTAGGTAACACATCACGTCACCTAATTTCTGAATGAGTGAGACAATTATAGACACATTGATTCATAATCACTATTATCAAATTAGGTAGGAGAAAACATTACAAATAGTACAATACATTAATATTAATCAAAAGTTGAATCATCCCCATCTATTGATTTATCAATTTATTAACATATATAAAATTATGAAGAGTATGAGCATAATACTTCTTGTATTAGTTAAGAAATCAATAACATTCATGCATATTCTTGATCCCATACCAAACATGTGCAACAAATTTCAATTCATAACTCAAGATAAGCGTATATTAAACTTACCAAAGTATGTTAAGATGGTTGGAAACTAAAGGAGGGACTTCCACTCTCCAACCAACCATAAAATGACTACACTACAACTTTCTTGCAACTAACCATCCCTAAGCTAGATCAAAATTTTGAGGGGGTGATTCCTCTGAGAAATTCATAGCAAAGCTTAGTATACACCATAATATGGGTTTCACTATTTTTGTGGCTTAACAACTTCCCTCCGGTAGTGAGCACCATATTGTCTCACTAGACTCTTTGAGTTTAATCATAGGGATTCACCCAAGGTCTAAATGGGATATTTCTTTTTTGAGGAGATTGAATCAACTATTCAAGTGGTTTAATAATTGTATTTTCATATAAAACAATATAATGGATTGCAATCCAGTGCCTATGTGGTTTAATAACACTCCACCAAGCACAACAATGGCTCAAATTTCCAAATCTAAGTGTTTTAACAACTATACAAAAAGCATCATAATGACATGATCTTACACTAAGCCTCCAACTAACCACACATACGTATACACACAATATGGTGGCCTCAAACATAGGTCATAGGGATCACACGCAATTTCGATATGAGTTATTACTCAATACAAGAATTGGAATCCATTGTCTCGATGTGTTATCAACAACCTTCTAGTATTAAACAACACATTGATTATTCATCCAACAAACCACACACTAACCAAATAGGCATAAAGAACCTAATCCATAGGCCTCAAATAAGTATCTTCTACTATCAATGCTACATCGACTACTTTTGCTTCATTGACCAGATCCTTGGAAAAATTTTCACATACAAGGAGAAATAATCCTCCTCTTCTACCGCTTTCCCTGTTGACTCTCATATTCCATCACGAGGCCTTAATTCCCTCGCCTTGATCCTAGAGGCGGATGAGGATGGGAATATTCTTTTTCCCATACACCCAATCCCATATCTTCATTTTTTTTCCAACATTGATGGTTGTATGATCAGTAAGTGGTTTTGAGAATTTAATGTTTCTAGGCATGGCCACAAAATATAAACCAGTTGGTTATGGGATCACTCATGACACAAAATACGTCCTCCCCCTTAGGAGTTGGTTTTGTGGGTTCCTTCTCTAGTTACCCACCAATTACAATTAAATTTAACTCTTAAGTGTTTGTAGGTTATGTTCCAACTACACATGAATCTCGCATTGGTGTCACATAATCGTGTTTACAATTATGGGGGTGAAGAAAAAAGCGATGTCACTATCCCCACCCCGCTATGGGAGGACCATCTATGTCCAGAAAAAGAAAAAAAATATTGAGATTTATATTTATAACTCTTACATTCATTTATACATTAAACAAAAATGGGCAGTGTACCGTAATTTGATCTGCCATCTCCGAGGTTTCTTCATCTAATTTAGAGTGGTTCCTTTACACTTTGACTTACTCTATTTCTTGATTCCACAGTTTGGTCTACGTTCAATCTAGGATGAAAAATGTGTTTTTGTTAGAATTCTCTGTTGTATTACACATGTATTATAAACTAATCAATGACATGATTATTTCCACACACATATGTTTTTAGCAAAGAAATGTGAAATACATTGTGTTCGTTCACAGTAGATGGTAAGGATGTTCTATAACCCACTGGCCCCACCCTTTCCAAAATATGAAATGGTCCACAAAATCGAGGTGCTAACTTAGCACAAGACCCTGCTTTCAATGAGCTCTTCCTTGATCTGATGAAAATAAATACATGGTATCCCAATTGGAATTATTTATGCATTATATGTTGATCTACACATCTCTTTTTCCTTTCCTACGAAGCCTTAAATTTCTTTTTGATACTGAGCACTTATTTCTCCATTTCATTTAGCATTCCAGTTTCAAGAACCACTCTATTCACTCGGTCATCACAACTATTAATAGGAGTGTTACATTTGTGTCCATAAAATGCATCAAGATAGATCATATTTAGTGACTCATGATACTCATTGTTTTATGCAAACTCAAATAATGGTAGGAATTCTTCCTACTTTTTTGGTTGATTCATGATGTACATCCTCAACATGTCTTCCAAAACTAGATTAGCCCTTTCTATTTAACAATCTATTTGAGGATGATACATTCTAATAAAACCTAGTAGAGTACTAAGGGAAACAGAAATTTCCTTCCAAAATATTGTTGTGAAATTAGCATAGCTATTTGACATTATCGGCTTGGGAATGACATGTAATTTGAACATTTATTTTCTAAAAATTTGAGCATCATCAATGGATTTGGAGGTGGACTTGATAGCTATAAAGTGGGATTCCTTTCTTAAATTGTCTAGTACCACCATTATGGAATCATGTTTCTTATATTCCTTCATAAATCTTGTAATGAAGTACTTAAATATGACTTCCCATTTCCACTTAGGCTTTGGGATTGCTCACAACAATTTTGTTGGTTGTTTGCATTGTACTTTGACTTGTTTTTATTTTAGGCATCTTTCATTTTATTCAACAATATCCTTCTTTATTCATAGGTATTAATACAATTTTATAATGGTTGTTTTCATGTTCAGATAACCAGATAACTTGAATAAGGTATCTTATGAAATACATCCATTATAAGCTTATGCAACTTAGCTTATAAGGTATTTTAGGCATCTTAGCTTCTTATCATTAATGACGTTGTAATTCTTGGTCATTGTTCACTTTAGTTCGTGTTGTAAGCATTCCTTCACATGATGGAAATTCTCACCGTGCATCTTACCTATATAATATTTTCATTTATGTCAACTTGAAAATTTCTCTTGGTTATGAAATGAGCCACTTGTTGAATTCTATTAAGTTCATTTTCTACTATGTTTTATTTACCCTTACTATGGTTGATATCAAAATCAAATTCACTAATTAAAGATAACTATTTTGCTACTAATTAGAGATAACCATTTTGCATGTCTTTCATTTAATTTGGGTTGAACAAAAAAATATCTCAGACCTCCATGATCTAACATCAACACAAACTTCACTTCCTCGTATTGGCTACCCAACCAACTCCCCAATAATTTTTGAAAATATATGGACCCCCCTTTTTTATTTTTTTGTTTCGTTTGAATTCTCGTAATTGGTTTTGAATCGAAGTGTGGATTTTAATCTGGAATCTGAAAATGACGTTATTTTTATGATTGACCTAGAATATTTTTTTTTAATTTATTGAGCTTAGTTACTGGTTGTTTTTTTCACATAAGGTTGTCTATCTTGATTCTATAGTAATAATGCATAACCTATGCAGCTATGAAACTAAAAACATAACCAATATGAAAGTCTTCATTATGGTTATCTTCTCATTTTGATTTATGCTTCACATTGCACATATGTCATAGTCATTTTTATATTTCAATGGATCATATGAATTATATAGGTTTTGAACATTATTATAACATTAGTCTATTTACCATATGCAAAAGGTTTCATTCCAAGTCTGATGGTATTGATGTTGGATTTCATTAGGATTATTGATCTCACATCTCATGTTAATATGGGTCTGTTATTTTTGGAAAAATGTTTTTATATAGCTACCGTTTATATTCAAAGCTCTGGTTTTTTGCTAGATTTAATTTTTTTTTCCAAAATTCTTGATGCATTATGATGAAACGATGTGTCGCAAGTGTAAGTAGATTATCTTATATTTATTTTGATTAAAATACTTTTAGGCTCCGATGAATCAACATAAGATTTTCAAACTGTTAACTACGCTCTTCCCCACCTATTAATACCATTCACCATTAACCAACTCGAGTTTCTGATCCCTCGAACTTCTCAAGCTGCCACACTTGTTTCTTGGTACATTTGGTATTTTCATTTCGTTAGTTCATGCCTTAAGGTTTTATTTCCCATCTATTGCATTTAACTTCTATCATTCAGCCTTCCCATATTTCTCTGTGGAATTTTACGGTTTCATAACCTTTGGTTGTTCTTTCACTCCTTTCGAGGCCCTATTCCTATCAAAATTTCACCATGATTCCAAAATTCTCCTTATAATGATAAATAAGCCATTCAAAGTGGATCTCATCCAACCTTATGATGAGTATTTTCCATTTTTTCAACAGGTCGGGTGTTGTAAATTATTTAAAATTTTTCAAGGCTTCAACGAAGGCGTGGTTAGAGACTTATCTTCTAACTCTTTATTGTAAAACAATGAGAGTTGGAAACCTTGAGATACCTGTGGATGTTATTTTTATTGCCAAAGTGACCAACCTTCCCTCATAGGGAGAAAAATGGTCGAAGAATTGTCAAATAACTGAAATTCCATTGAAAAAGTTTCTTTCCAGCAATAATTGTGCATATGATTCAAAGGTATGTCCAATCCCCTTCTTGAAGCCTACGTGGAAATATCTCTTGGTTTTCCTACACCGCAATATGACTTGTGGGGGTAATTTGGCCTTAGTTTTTATTTATAATATACATATCCTCATGGCGCAATATGACTTGTGGGGGTAATTTGGCGTTAGTATTTATTTATAATATACATATCCTCATGGTGTTTCTGGGTATAAACTGAATTTGGCATATTTTATGTATAAAATCCTGGTCAAAATGGCCAAAGTTGATCAGGATGAGGATAAGAACCCTGAAAGGTCCTTATTTCACCACAATTTTTTTTATATTTTAGTGAATACATGTTTGGCTAAAAATTGACATGTCTGGAATACATTCCCCCTTTAAAATGGGTTTGAAAAACATCAGGTTTCTTAGCAGCTCAGTCTTACAACTAGGGTTTCTGCTAGTCCTTCACCTTCCGACCCAATTTTGTTTGATTCTCATGCTGAGGATAATATTAATGAGTCATTTCATGCATAGAAACATGATTATTATAACAATAATGAAGATGTGGATACTAAAATGAAAAATTCCATGTTAGGAGCATGGCTAAAAATGCCGAATTCCATTATGAGGAATGTGAACCCAAATTTAGAGGAAAATAGGATTTAAAAATATTAGTCGGTAGCCCTAAAAGAAAATACAAAACAAGAAAAATCAGTCAACCTCAACATAATTCACAGTCTAAAGTGAAGGTAAAACAGATTAAAAGAGAGATTTTAGAGTCCCATTTAATAGGAAAAAGAACACCCTAGGTCTTCATCGATTTAGCAGTGCCACCCAAGCCTTCACCAAAGAAGTCTAAATATTAGACCAACTATGGTTTAGGTTTCTCTGACAATAACAAATTTGAGCGATATAGCTACAACAATGAAGAAAAGATTCCTCAAATCAATTCTGGTTCTAACCCATCACTGTTGTATATGTACTAGCACCAAATAATTATGTCATACTACCTCACCTAAAAAATCATATTAACTAATTATTATAGTAAATTTACCAAATTAAATCGCAAAATTGATTAAGAGAAAAGTACAATTAAACATAAATCTACTGAAACTGATGTAAAAACGCAGTCTTGAGATACTAATATTATCATTAAGTATTCAAGTTTAAAGGTTGTCACTTCTCAAGATTCCAATCCTGCTTAATAAATGTTTATGTTTATCATGTTTCGACAAATTTTTTAGGTATGTTTTTTATTTATTACATTAACTAAATTTAATATGCCGACTACATAATCATGATTTTGTAGCAGCTTTTTTTTAGTATCATTAAAAGTTCCTATTTCTATTTTCTTTGTTTTTTCACAGGTTGAACCTGTGATGATATTGGTCTCAATGAAGAAGTTGTGATGGATACCCTTACACTATGCAACGATTACATGTTACTCCTATTTTTATTTCTTGCAAGTACTTGGTTTGTGACTGATAGGTGAGCGACAAAATATTGTAATTTCGTTAAAAAAATCTTATTTTCTAAACTTTAGCTTCGAATAGAATTAGACTCTAGGGCCCGTATATAAACCCTTTTATTTTTCAATAGAGGGAGAAGATGATATGGGATATTGTACAGAAAAGTAATGTTTGCTAACATTTTTTTGACAGTGGAATTTTTTATTATAAACCTTTATGGAAGTGTGGTTGGTTTTGTTTGATTCAATCGCTTAATACTTACGTCATTCCTTTTTTTCATAGACACTTTTTTTTTTATACGGTATTCTTAATGTTATGTGATTTGATTCCTGAATTTTGGGAAGATAGCATGTTCTTGTTTTGTGGCTTGGACTGGTGAACAAAGATTGCAAATATTTGCATTTATTTTCATCTTAATTCAATTTCAATTGCTTATAATCAATAATATCATTCTTAAATGATTTGTATACTTAGGCTGATATTGATCCAAACATGATTTCAATCCGGGTTCCTATCAATCGTGTCCAGGAACTAAGATTGCAAACAATGTTACATTTAGATGAGTTGAGTTAACATGCAAATTTTAGTTGTTTCTAATGTGTTTTTATATTGTGTTATTTATTTATTGAGATGTTACATAAATAGATAATTGAAACATCATTTAAATATTTGGAAATTGTTACAGTCACCTCTCTAGTATATTTTGTCCTAAAAATAGTATTAGCTAGTTTTGTTTTGCATGTACCATTTATTCTTGATGTGAGTCATTGAAAATGGACATTTATTTCTCTGTGTTGATTTAAAAGATAAGACACTAGCTTTTAGTAAGTATTTTTATATAACAGATGTAGATAAATTATTCTTTTGACCAATTACATTAAGTTTGGAGGTGTTTTATTTGGAATATTATAATTTTTGTATTATTTAAACAATGTTAATTGTAATTTAGTTAATAATGCTAATTTGATTTATCTATTATATTTTGATTAATTCTTTAACTTTTAAAGTATATTTATTAACAATTAACAATTAGTTTTAGTTGTATTAGCAAGTAGTATAGATTATGTACATACATTGCATTAGTTAACGGTACGGTCCCTAGGCTCTCTTCTTTGCCAGAGAAGGGATCTAAAGTCTAACAGAGCTTTAAAATTCCTTGAGAATGATCACCCCAAAGAGCTTGGGTTATTTAAATAGCTTTGTTACTGGCCACTTCTCCTTTAATGACTAGGGTTCCAAAACCCGTATCCACAAAATAATGCTATATGGAGGGAATAATCAATTTTAAATAGCTAAGGGTACACATCAGAGTCAAACTATTATCTCCGCTATCATCCTGAGAAGTCATATAGACCCTCCCGTGCTGATACTTCCTTTAGCTCTCAACCTCAACTTGAAAAAACAAACAACGAACCCATAACTCCACCTCATTCACAAGTCAGATCTGAGATCAACGAAGTTTTACAATTCTATAAATAATGAAAGATTACAACTAGAAACGTTTATTGAAATATAGTTATCTTAGCATCTCGTTGCACCTCTTTATTTCCATCTAGAAGAAACTTCAGTACTAGAACCTCATGTAGACAATCCCAAACCTACCACTATCGCTAAATAGGTTTCATGATATGTTTCAATCAACGTCTAAAATAGTTGCTCGTCAATTGAACAAACAAGCTATGTTTGGAGGATTTGGTCCATTTCCGTCCCCACTGAGCTTTCCATCTTCTCCAGGAGACTCCTCATGTGAATAATATTTATATGAGTCATACGAATTCGAGGGATCTCCAAAAATGGCTAATAATCAAGGAAATACAAGAAATAACGAAGGTAATCAACCAAATAACTGTGTCATTATTCCTAGTCTGAAACGTGCCTATAAACCTATAAAAGATTCTCCCCAAGTTCGACCTAGATTCTAAGCAACCAGTTGAAGATCATATTAAAGCTTTTATGTTGAATATTAGATATAAAATTGTTCAACACTAATATGTTGTTTGTAGGTTTTTACCTTACACATTTGAAGCAAAGGGTACTACTTAGTACTTGTGCAACCCCTTCAAAGTATTAGATCTTGGGCACAATTAGAAACTACACCCTTAGAGAAATTTGATGATAATAAACCCCAAAAGTATTAGTCAAGGAGTTATGCAATATGAAAATGGAAAATAAATAAAAGTAAAGGATTTTAATGTAATGTTTCTTTTTCTAAAAAATGAAATTGCAAATGATTCTATGCTTACTCAGAATTTGATAGTTTGCTCATAATTTGGTATTTTCCTACTATATTAAAGCCTTGCCTACCAAGATTTATATGTGGGTGAAGAGGGCCAAAACACCACTTTACAAGTATCCTTTGAGCAGGTTCTCACGGTAGAGAAAGGTATTATTAGATTTAAACCTAATTTTGATAAACAAAGTGACCTAGCCTAATCTTCTTGTAAAAAATCTGAATCCAAACAAGCTACCAAAAAGAAAGAAAAATATCCTTTTCATCTAGAAATTCTTTAGAAATCTCTTAACAAGATGTCTAATCTTGAGAAAAAATTAGGAGAAGGAACTTATAATAGAACAAATTTTAAAAATCCTTATAGGAATCCATTTCAAGATAAATCTATTCCCCCAAATGAAGGCCTCACTAAAGGCTTGTGGATACCTTGCAGACAATTATTGTTGATTCTACCTATGATGATAAGGATATATAGGAGGCTGAAAATTGTTTTGAAGAAGATGATAATAAACCACACTCTTTTATGGGTCATTTTTGGGACATGTTATATGAAGGTGATCCTCATTCAATTATTTCAATTATGAATATCAGGGCATGATGGAATTGAACCACCTATCTCTTGCTTGTAAAGCAGGTGCACTTCGATTGAGCTAGTACCCTTTAAAGAATTAGAATTTTAAAAATTACATCTTGAAACTTCATAGATTGTAAATTTTAAAACTTTCAATAAATTAAAGTCTTGGAAATTTATGTAAGGGATACTCAATGCAAGATTGTTTCTTTTGATGGTGCTTTATCTTCAATTTATATCAACTATGTCTCTTCTTTATTTTGTAGGGTTCAACATTTTTGAAGTGCATTGAACAATTAATTTGTAGCTTTGTTTCATGATCTGCCACCTCTATGTGCACTTCCACATATTCAATATAGATCTAGATATGTTGGATTTTTCCGAGGATCTGTCATGAAAGTGTACCCCTGCAGACGAAAAAATATCAGAGGCCATGATACAGATACTATGGAGAATGAAATGGATCCTCAGTTTGAAACAGATCTTGAAAATATTCCAAAATTATAGACACACAGACATGTAATGGCATCCAATGAATATCAGATAAGATGTGATTTATAAGCATTCACTCAGCACTCTCTTACAACCAATGGCATTTTTTCTCTATAAACACCCACTGACCCAACAAATCCTTTAACAAGATATCACCATTGGAATGCTTGGAGGCAATGTTAAGAATTCCCTAAATCATTGGGACCTTGATGAACCCCAATGAACCCCTTGGGAACCATTCTAGAAGGCAGTTATTTAGAAGGCAGTTGGGATGCATTTGAGCCACAAGCCACAGATAACAAAATATTAGATGTCAAATATCAACTTCATGTATGTAAGGGGTACTCGACGCATGATTGTTTCTTTTGAGGGGACTTTCATTTTCAATTTATACCAACTATTTATCTTCTTTATTTGGTGGGGTTCAACAATTTTGAAGTGCATTGAAAATTTTATTAGTAGCTCTCTTACAGGATATGCCACCTCTATCTGCATTTCCACAAATTCAATCCAGATCTACATTTCTTAGAGTCTTCCCAGGATCTATCATGCACACATACCCCTACAGAATGAAATAGATCAGAGGGCATAAGACGAATCCTATGGAGAATGAAATGGATCCTAAATTTGAAGTAGATCCTGAAACTTCGAGTGCTTTTTCAACCCAGAGATCCCCAAAAAAATATTTTTTAATGAAAATGTTCAAAACTATGGACTCCTAAATCATTAATACTATAAATTGCATTCCTTGTTAAGCTCTGATCTACCCTTAAGTTAAGACCAGCTCCTGAGTTCTTCTATCAAGGTTTTCTCTCAAGGTTTGTTTTATCGTCATGGTAAAGTTATGTTGTCAATGTCTTATCCTTCCTTATCTACTATGTTGTTGCTCACTTAATTGACACTATTATTTAGTCTCATCATAGCTGTCAAGAAAATAACTTTATTCACTACTGATATCGACATGTGGATATGGCTCACAAGAGCACTCTTATGATGTACTAGATGGTCGCGTTGAAATGATCTTCAAAATTATCAATAATTAATAATAAACAAATTATCAGTTATGGTACATAGATGGCTAATATTAATATGCATGATAACTCTATTTTTTATTTTGTTAACCGATCATGTAATTCCTCAATGGTTTTGATTATTGACTTTTTATTTATTTATTATAATGCTATTTTTATATTTCTGTTATTGTTTCCTCGTCATAAATGGATCCAATGTATTCAAAAATAATGGTGGATTCATATTCATATTTTTGTAACTTAGATTGGTAGAGAGGGGAAATTGAGAAAATGTATGTTAAGCCATATGAGGTGGACATACCCTCAGTGTTCACACAATAAAAATATTTGTAAAAACATGTTCAGTGGATAATTTTGTATACATTATATTGTACATATGGTTTTGTATATTGTATGTTTTATATAGAAAAGTTTCAACTAAAACAATATAACACTTATAGTTTTGTGAAATTCCATGGAAAATAGAAAGTGTTCCTCTAGAGTTTGATTCCTCCAACACCTAGTCAGAAAATATATCCTCAATATCACATGGGTAAATCGATCCACATATACTTCAAGTTTACTTTGGAAAGCATGTGGAATTTTTTGATCCTAAAATTGAGGACACTATACAAAATTTTTCATTCCAAAAGACATATCAATAGTAATCATTATAATATTTCCATAGAATTTGTTTATTTTGGAAAGCAGACTGATTTCTTTGATCTTGCACTTGAGGACCTTATACATAATTTTCATTCCAAAAGACCTATGTATGGTAAGTATCAATATATTTCAAAATAAATCTACATACAACTTACTTAAATTTATGGCAACAAATATAATTCTATAAACTAAATATCTAAGTACACATACCCAAATGATTCAAGTAGTTCCCTTATTTGTGCTTTTGTGAAGTAATATGATAAGCCACCAACAAATATTTGATCAGGTTCCTCAACTTCTCCAACAACACTGGCATAAATGTATAAATTAGCCATGTTATATTAGGATTTATCATAGTAAAATATCTATATGTCATATATGTGAGTATCATTTGTATCTAGGACTAGAAACAAAACAAGAACACAAGAAAAATAAAGCATTTCACTTCTTAGCCACTAATATACAAATGTTGCATTACATAACTTACCCTAGTGTAAGACCAACAACACCTAAATGAAGGTGGGGATTGGGTTGTTTGGGGCCAATGTCTACTACGAATGAGGGACTGTAATCACTTGGTCTCCTCACTCTAACAAAATCGTTGTATGAAAGTCAATGATAATAATAAGAAAATTAACAAAATCAATTGCTCAGTTCATTAAAATGGTGGAAAGGAATTTTTTACTATTGTACAACTGAGTAAGACTCTTTTTAAACTTACATATAATGGTAATTAGAGAATAAGTATAGAATAAATTACCTCAAACATGATACCATCAAGAGCGATTGCAATGTTGGCCTCTTCAACTCTGCACATCTCCACAAACACAAACTTCTTTTCATGATTGATATAGAAATTAATAGCAACATCGCCTACTCGCAAATAGAATTTTCAGTTCCATGCTCTAGAGTTTAGGATAATGATGTAAAAAATAAAAACTTAAAATACTTCCTTATAATCCATACCTAGCCCAATATTGTTTCCTCCTATAGCATTCGTAACCTGACTAAAATATGTAGCAATTCTCTGGAAATCAAACTATGAGAAAAATAAATATTCAGTTCACCATAAAAAAGATGCATGGGATTAAATACCTTCTTCACCACTTCAATGTCACTTTTAAAGTTCTAAACATGTTTAGAAAGTTAATATTATCTATACTTTTATATTACGTTGTGAAATAATACCCATTCTAAACATGATAAAATCCATTAATCTCTTGATTCAGGTAGAGATTTAATAGATGGATCATCCATGCAATTAAGAACACACATATAGAATTTTCATATTATCAAACATCATGACTTTTGGAGACTTGTCTTAATTGTTATAAAAGGAGTGTGTTGAAGAAATTTGATGTTCAATTTTTTTTAAATGTTTTAAGTAATGAATTACAATGAACACTCATTATTGAGTATATACAATTCAATAAAGAAGTAAATAACAAATGCAAAATTGTAAGACAATTTCTACAACCCCTTAAAAGTATAACTTTAAAATTTCTATGGTTGTTAATTAGCTTATTAGAAACATATCAAGAATTTTTCCAAAAAAAGCACATAATTTTACCTTCTCATTGACCATTGGAGGAAGGCAACCAAAATATACATGTTTTGCATGACTAGTTTCCTATATCAAGACCAAGAAATTAATAGGTTATTCCTAAGAACTCATCCAAATATCATGAAAAATCAAAAGAATCCAACCTCAATGAAACCAAATCCATAATATGTTGCCTCTTCTAGAGCAATAGAATATATTAAAGACAACTTCCATTCTTCTAGTAATAAGAAACTTTGCAATATCCGCCAGTATATAAGCTACATTCCAAAAATATTACATTTAAAAGGCTTAATAATGTGTTGTCTTATTTTGAAGGGAAGTGTGCATGTTTAAATATTATTTTCCTTCATACCTGCTCAGTTTCATAAATGGAGCTAACAAACTAGAAATATAGTAAGATGATAAACCCCAAATCCATCCACCGCTCCATATAGATCATCCTAAAACTCTTGTTATTTGATGAAAATCACAATTTTACCCCTCATACAATACTAGGAATGGAAACTAGGAAGAGCCAATTCTATTTAATGAAACAACCCCTTAAAATACTGTAATTATTTAACCCATAAAGTGGGTAAAACTTATCAACTTTCCGTTGGAATTTTAATACACATCAAAATTTTGACAAGTTGGAATAACTTGGGCTCCTCTCTTATGGCCTCAAGATACATACCATAGCTAGTGAATTTAAAGAACACAAGAATTTTCATAAATGTAGATCAGAACATTTACAAGCTTTGATCAAACTCTAGATTGGCAAATTCTAAATTATCTTGAGAAAATTCTCTCTACTACACTAATGTTTCGTTTAAGTTTGGAAACAATTTCAAATATGGACACCTTGCTCATTTTTTTAAACATTAGCTAGTCATCACAGTTTAGAAATATTTGGAGAAGCAACATCCTAAAGACCCTATTTATACACGCAAAAAAGGTAGAACTGAATTATTTACCCATATTCATGTTCTCTTAACCGGAAGATCGAACTCTGGAGCTTCGGCAAGGTACACACACCATTAATTTTTTATTCCAATGACAACATCATTTTATAGCATAGGAGCATTAGAACCCAAGCGTGGAAAAAAACATCGAAAATATTCTCGGTGTCTTAAAAAAACATACAGTCCATAGGTATTATGTATATGAATTCGATCCTTAGCCACCTAAATTTGGTGATTTATTTCAAAAAGATGAATTTCATTGAATATGAAGAAACAATGAATTTAATCAACATAGTTAATTTTTCTAATAAATTTTAAAAATAAATCTTTAAGATTCATTTTTTTTTACTTGAAACATTAGAAGAAATACTAAATAATTGAGTGAGGGATTTGGAATAATATTTGTAAAATATTGAGCCTCCTCTTTTTGTAGAACTTATAAAAATATGAAAACAAAATCCATGTAGATAGGTAGATAGATAGATAAGACCAATGAATGGGGTCGATGAATTTGAAAGGGTTGTTTGAAGGTAGATTTTGCGATGAGGTATCCATTTCTCGTCTAGTCGAGGTTTGAGTCCGAATGAAAATGCCAGGTTACTAGCTCATGTTATCAATGATAGTTAAAGAAACCTCCATCCAGATACTTCGAGGAAAATCTGTCACGTTTTTCTTAGAGGAAAAAAGGTAGATAATTAAAGATATAGTTATGAATTTATAATGAAACTAAAAAATGACTTAATTTTTTTGTCCAATGTAATGGTGAATTGTATGATACAATTTTTCACTGCCACATATTTTCAAATTCCATTTTTCCCAAGTTCTAATATCCACTCGTTGAATTAACCTAGAGCAACATATAACCCACATATAAGAAAACAAACACCAACTCTCTTCAACAACCTCTAACAAACCATACATTTCTATATTAGAGATTACAATATAGGACCTCACTTCAATATTAGGCTACAATACGAGTCCCATGGGCCACATTGATCTAAGTAAAAATTACTAAAATTAATATAATGTCGATGGCTTTTTTTTCATAGGTGAGATTAGGGAAGTGTTAGAATGTAAATAGGTGTTTAGTTCTCTCTGTGGCATGCCTCACCCATGTCGCATCGGTAAAAAAAGAATAAGGTAGGGCGCCCAGGCCAGGTGAGTTTGATAGAATGGCTACCACTCATACCTTTAATCGAAGGGGAAGGAATTTTTCTTAAGATCAAGACCCTAGGAAATTTCATATGTAAATTACCACATCTAGTTTCAGGAGCAATTTATTCAATGAGCTCAGAATTCTGTTCAACATTTGATACGCAATAGAGAAGGCTGGGAATTTTTTTTTATGTTTGTAGGAAGCAAACTCTTCCATCAAGATATTAAAGTTCAGTTCCCATTTTATGGTGCATATATTAAACAAAATAGGGCCAAAATACTACAACACTTGAAGTTCAGGTTAAATTTTATGTTATAAAAAAAGAAGAAGAGATTTCTACTTCATTTGAAAGAAAAGCACACAAACTTTGGAAAAGTATAGCAGAAAAATATGTAACTCACATCCTATTACATCCACTATTTATCCTCTATCACAACATCATTAGAACATTCCTAGGACACTTGGCTTTGTTTTAACGTTTTGATGACAGAATCTGGAAAAAATAGTTGATTGCTAGGCGCAAAAATCATGATGGCTTAAGTTTTCGATGGCTTCATCAATTTTAGCATTAGCATCATACTGTCCTCCCTCTTTGAAGTAAGTATGAAGATGGGTTGTGTTTGCAATGGCTTGGTCAATGTAGCCAACAACAACATCATACTCTCCTTCCTCTTTGCCCTTTCATGTTCACCATGAGTCGATATTATTTCCCCAATCTGTTTGTCATGACCATGGAGCAGGGATGCCACGCCACTTTTGTCATGCTGAAATTCCTTCGAGGCCCTGTACAAATGTCTGGCTCCTGGTAGAACGTTGCGCAGAATTATCTCTTCACCATCAATTAGAAAGCTCAAAAGCAAGTTCACATGGAATTTTGAATTGAATTCAGATTCCTCATTCCAGAAGGCTCACAAGGATGTTTAGATGACGCTGTTTGTTGGGCTTGGATTCCTCATTCTTCAAACACTCCCTTAATGCTGGACAGGGACCTGTTGCTCTGCAACCAGTATTGTTTCTTTTGTAAGTTTGATTAAAGTTTTGAATTTCTCATGTCAAATTTACATGCTAATGTCCAGTTTCCATTGAGAATGACGCAAATCGTTCTTCAATTTCACATTCTCCAAAGTTAAGTAGACACAAAGACACATATAGATGGCCATGATGCCTATTTCTCATGTCAAATTTACATACTTATGTCCAATTTCCATTGAGAACGAGACAAATGGTTCTTCAATTTGACATTCTCTAAAGTTAAGTAGACACAAAGACACATATAGATGGCCACAACGAAGCCATAGACTTTTATAATCAAATAAAATGGTTGAGAATAAGATCTAAAAATTAAGGTCTTTGAAAATATTCCTAACTTGCTCAAATAAAATTGTTGAGAATAAAATCTAAAAATTAAGGTCCTTGAAAATCTTCCTAACTGCATAGTGAATTATTCCCAATATATATGTTCCTAGATAATATTTTGTTTGAATATGGTGCCCTCCCACCATCTGTTTGTGCTTTCATTCCTCACTCGACTCAATCAAATGGGTATTCCACCATCTCTTCCTTGGTTTGCAACCTAACCAATCACTCAATTTATAGCACATCCTATAACACCATCAACATCTGGGCCATTGGATTGATCAGGGAAAGTTAGGAGGACAAGGAAGGGCCAACAAAATAAAAGATATCATCATGGAAATAAATTTCGTACCTCATAGATATATATCAATATGTTTCTATCTGATAGAAATATATAAATATGTTTCTACCTACCTCAGTCAGATGGATAAGGAAATATGTTGGTAAATTGAAAAACTAATTATGCTTTATATTGGAATCCGATCAGTATCCCATCACTGAAAAACTGATTATTTAAAATCTTCCTACATTTCTCTAGAGTAATGAAAAGAATGACAGTAAAAGGACATTGTCTCGTCACAATGGGAATAAACCCCTTCTAAAGAGCCATAGGACCTTAATCCTTGATGGTTTTCCTAACAGAGTCAAGGGCTCCAGAATAAGGTGTCGGCTCCTGGTAGAACACTATACAGAGGTCTGGCTCCTTGTAGAACGCATATTTTCCGGCTAGCTCCTTGTATAACCCATATTGTGTACGGAGTGCTTCCTCTCATATAGTTTGCGGATAAAGTCAAATTTGTTAAACTACGACATCCCCATAGTGGGTGGAATGGAACCTTGGACCTGATTCATATGGAGTATAAGGTAATGCAAATGAAAGAGGTTTCCTGATTGATAGGGAATGGGACCATGCCAATTGTTATGGCTAAGGTCGAGTTTTACTAGAAACGAGAGATTGTACCTTCTAACCCCATGCCTGAAACATTTAGGCACACCACTCTGTGCCCACTGCATCTCATACTTGTCCAGTTGCATATTGAAATATTTGGTTTCCAGTTGGAGAGAAACACCTGGGAGGGGTTATAATTCCTAATTGCAGACATGAATCCAAGAATTTCCTCATGGTCGGTAGAATTGATTATATGAGCACTGGAACGGTAAGATAATCGAACTGTGGCAAATCCAAAGGGAATGACAAGGAGAAACAAATAAATGAGTAACAAATACATTCTCATACTAGAAATGGAAAGAGGAAGACAAGGAATGTACCAGATCTCCATCACCTCCTGCAAGAGAATAAATTTTTCAAGGATAAGGAAGCGTCGCACTTTCTTGATCAATATATATATATATAAAGTGAGTATATGTCTAGAGGTGAACTACATTGTAAGTAGATATTGGGCGTCACAGTCAACAACCAGTGTATCGCAAGTTGCAACATAATTTAGTATGACGTCTTCCTCGAGAAGAAATTCACAGTTAATAAAGTAGATGTCATTATGATTGTAGTCGTCGTCACATATGAAGTGGTCAAAAACAATTGAAGTGTTATATAAGATCAATAGAAAAGAATGCGATGAATGAAAACATAGTTTTAGATAAAACCGAAGAATATACGATGATCTGGGGCATTCTCTCACTATTTTGTCAATCTTCCCAGCTACAAAGCAAACAGAATCCCAATTTCTTTGCAAGATCTTCGGGATGTCACTCAAATTTTCAACTAGATATCTTCCAGATAAACTGCCAGCACAATACCATGGTAAGGTGTTTCAGATATTCTGTGTACTGCTTCAGCTTTGCAAGAGCATCCTCTTGCACAATTATGTTGATTGTGTGAGTTGTCGAGCAGATGCAATCTGAACCCCACATGATATTCCTCCCTGTTTATGCAAGGTAGATCTCGTTTCCTCATAGAGAAGGCTAGGAAGTTTTCTCTCTAGGTCTACATCATTTGTAGGAAGGAAAATACATTCTGAGAAAGGGGATAGTTTCAAAGTGGAAATATAAAGAGACTAGTGGACCTAAGACTAGACCTGTTGACTGTGGTTGGATTGGTTCAATGGTGGATATTTGATGTAGATGTTTGATTTGATGTTCAATCTAGTAGCAGGGGACGTATCCACCATAGGGAGGGGAAAAATCCACCATTTATTATCTATCAAATAGAGACGCCCATCCCCTCCCATTTTTGGGTTCAGGCTAGAGCCTGTTCAAGACCGAGATGCATAATGTGTTTCATATCGACCAGTCCTAGAATTCCTTTGACATTGCAAGAAAATAATTTCTTGTAGGCACAGTCCAAGCGATTTCTTAGTAGTGAAACCTTAGCTTAGAAAACTCTCTTCACTACAACATAAGGATGAAGCCCTAGGCAAGGTGCATGTGCTTTGTTCTTTACCGTGCGATAATGTTTTTCCCTACGAGGGATCGGCCACAGATAAGAGAGGCGCCACTGGTAAAGAACTAAGGAATATTATTCCACCATAGCCTATTGATTTGGTGGATCTCATGTGAATTGGAAATGGAGGCCTTATTTATCCCCACCCATCTTCTGGATATACTTATTATTAGGTTTGATTCGTGGTAGGCCCACCAAGTGGCATCAAAATAAGGAACATACATTGGAGCTTTCATGATCTAGTCGAATACCATAAAAACAAGATGTGTGACTTATGATTCAATACATTTGACTCTTCCTATTAAATAATAAAAAACATGAATCCATAATAAATTGGAGCAAACATAACTGGATCCATAAAATACAAAACCCATATATTAAACCCATCCATGAGTAAACTCTAATAACAAGTAAGGAACCAAGAGTGTTTGAAATTTCCCTAGAAAAAAATGAAGAGCAATACCTTAATGGGCCTCTCACCTAAGTATTACTTTTTTTCAATAGACTACTAGGCTTTAAGAGTGAAAATGAATTTGCGTGAGGAGACTGAACCTTCAAAACAATTAGACAATGGTGTCTTAGCCTACTCTACCTCTTCGTTATCGGTGCCCTCCTTGAACTTCTTGCGAGACCCTCAATCAAATCTTTTCCCTTTTGTGAGTGAGAAGATGACCTTCGATTACAGCAATTCGACCACTTGCCTAGACGTATTATGAAGTTGCAAAGAGAGATGGGGTCTTTAGGGATGGGCCATCACCTTGAGGGTGGGGAATATTATTTAGAATCATTCTGCGTAAACAAATCACCAATATTGAGGCATCCCTCCTCCTTCTTGGGACAAACCTTGCAACACAAGGGAAATGAAAAAAATTGATATTTGAAATTTTTTGATATTTTGATCTTGTGATAGGAGGGAAATGAAAAAATTGGATATTTGAAATTTTTTGATATTTTGGTATGAAATTATTGTGCTTTTTGGTCACAAAGAAGACATATATGGAGAATAGAATCCAAGTTAGGGGTGAGTGGGAAGGCATGGTCGAGGATCATTCTTTTACAAAGTTTTAACATGGAGAGAAGTTCAACAAAATTTGAAAAAATATTAATTTATAGAAGTAAATATGTACAAGGTTGAATATGTTAATTCATATAAGGTTGAGTATATAAGGTTAAAATGTCATTTCATATGTTTTTTGCACACATTTTTCTAGATAATTTGTATATCTCTCTAAAGAAATAGAATTTTTTGTAGTCTATTTGTGTGTTGGGTGGCTTATAGTTGGTAAATTCTCTATTATAATTTCAATTTTTTTGAGGTCACTCTAGTTCTATAACGTACTTAAATAGATTCAATATTAGGGAGAATTTGTAATGGGGATTTCACTTTTTATTAGTTTTTGGTGTTCACTCTACATTAGAGTTATGTAATACTATGCATGTCATTAGTATAATGAATCACTATTCTACATATCTGTTTTTATTTGTATTATATTTGGTTGATCTATGTTAATTTTTATTCATAATGATGTAAGTTATAGTGGTTAAAATGGATGATAATAATGTCATAACGAATGTGATCCCCACTAAAATATTTAAAATTTTGTGCTTTACTGATTGGGAATTAATATAAGTGTCTCAAGTGAGACCTTCTTGCCCCTATAAGATGCAATATATTAGGACATTAGACAACAATAGGCCATATTTAGAAACATTCCATTAACCTTGAGGCTATGATAAATCCAACACTCAATAATTGTAAATAATTGTCCAAAATATTTGAAATATGGTAGATGAGTTAAATTAGGGTTTAATGACTGAGGGTGTTGGGTTTAGCCTGCAAAAAGTCTTCAAGAAACTTGAATGTTTTTAACCATTACACTGAATTTCTCCTAAGCTTATTTTAGATGAAAATTATTCTTGGAATGGGTTGGGAAAAGTAGAAGGTGACATTAGGAAGAGGTGCTTGAGGAGAAAAGTCATTTTATTGGCTCTTGGGAAAATTGGAAAAGAAATATTATTTTTAGGACTTTGTTTGGCTATGTTAATGTATAATTTCTACCTCACGAGAGATGAATTTGTTACTAAGCAATTATGGTAATTGGAGTAGTTAAATAATACTCAAGTATTTTCTAAGTAGATAAAGGAGGATATGGTATAATTATCCATATTGGGGTATTAAGCTCCCATTACTAAGCTTGACGTTTTATTTGGGATGAAGGTGTTGTTGTAAGCCAAAGAAGTTACAATTGCAAAAGTACTAGACTAATTTTGATATTATAAAGATTTATGACATTGTTTGTAGAGTATAGTTCTTGATTGAATCTTTAATGAGTTTAAATCATGTGTTCTAATTGAGATAAATCCTTGCTTGGAGGGGAAATCATATTTGAAGGTGTACCTGGTAGGGATGAAAAACAAACCTTTTGTGTGATTTCCCCCACAATATACCATTCATACAACAAAAATATTAATATTCCCTAGTCTTACATTGATCATTTCTTTAGGAGATGGAGGTAGAAACTAGATCCATCCTAATAATAGTCGGAAAAGGAATACACTAACAATTTTCCTTGTTGGTGCAAAGGGATGTTGTTAAAAGGTATGTTTCTATGATTTTGTGTGGATTTTATTAGACAAATTTTTTGACAAGAAACAATCTAGAAAAAATTGCTATATCAACTATCTTTTTCTAGAGAATAACCATAACCATTTTACCTTCATTATTATAAGCATAGAAAATGTTGTTTTTACTTCTTATATGATTACCAAAAAGAATTAATTTCCTCATACATAAGTCCTCAGCATAACCATTGAAAGAGTCAAAGCAATGTCTTGCAATTTTTGTTGTAGCTAGAACAACTTCTTCAATAAGGGACCCACTAGGGCCTCAAACCTGGAAAATACAAGAAATAAATGACAACTTGTTATTTAAATATGAACTTTACTTTCAATTTTTTTTTTTAAAAAGAATGAACTTAAGAAAAAACAAATGCATTTCCTCCAAAATAATTTTAATTTAGTGTACATTTTAATGATGTCAATCCAATGTATGGTTGCACTTTAATATGTATAGAAGTGCAGAGACCATTGCATGAATATATTTATATTTTTGGTGGTGATTTTTTAAAGCTCTATCAACATTCAACGTTTCTTGAACAATGAGATGAAAATGTGTCTTTTGTTTGTTTTCCAGCTCTAAGTGGATGAGGAAATTAACTATGGGCTAGGTCACTATTGTGGTCACTGGTGAATCATCTAGGAAATCATAGTTTGTTCTCAGCGGTACTACCTTCCATGATATCGCATCTGATCCTTGTAGAGGTATAGATATGTTCAATGTTAGAGTCATGTCTACATTATTTTGAAGGAATTTATCTTCTCTGGATTGAAGATGAGAAAAATAGACGAATTTCAAAAATGGTTTGTAGTATTTTCTTTTATTTTGTAATGCTTCTTTTATAAATGACCATTTTGTGTAATACAGGGTGCCTTGTGAATATTTCCTTCCATGTTAATGTGGGCTTAAGTGCTTACTATATTAGGCACCTTCTTGAATACGATGCTGGAGATGGTGACCTAAACTAGATGGGTGCTTTACAATGTTAATTAATTTCCCATTGTATAGACTCCACTGATTAATGAAATTATATTATGCATGGGTTAAGGGTTTATATAATAGGTTCATTTTTCACTTCTCTTTAGGGAAACTCCAATACATGGAAACCAATGCAAAAAACATGAGGTGGAAATTGAGCTTTGAATAGTGGCCCTTTATGTGTTGTGTATTCAATTTGCCTCACAACCCTCTTAGCAAGGAAAATTATCATTATAGATAATGTTATTCTAGAGAGTTGGCACTAAAATTCTACATAAAATACCAATGCCAACAATCAAGCACTATAACTCTCTTTTAAAAGTCATTTTCATTTTTTCCTCACAATACTTTTTTGTTATCAGTATCTTGTCCATATTTAGCCTTGGACATAATTTAACATCCAATTAGGGTTACATTCCCAAACAACTTGACTCGTCGACAATGTCGCATGGTCTTGCCCTGATGGGTCAGTCACCCTATTAAGTGCCCCCTTCAAAGGGACTTGGGCCTAGTCTAGACGAAATGGGAGTTAATCACCGTACAAATGGCCTTGAGTCAATCTTCGAATGAGTCTGACAAACAAAAATTATACTGCATCGCCCTTCACACAAAATGAAAATTCCACCCTTCCACCATGTATCCAACACCCTCGAAACCATACAAAGGAAAATCCCCTACGAGGGAGGTGCATCCATCCCTCAAACAGGTTTTCATTCAAAGTTCCTCCCACTTTTAGAGAAAGGTAGACTTTGGGTTAGGCACAACATCATTTTTCTAATGACTTGGTTGGGTTCCCAATTTGCAAAAAAGGTAAGTCTATCTATGAAGGTATGACAACTAGGGAGTGCCAAGGTGTTCCAGGGAAAGTAAGGTTCCCTGTAAGGCTAGTTGTGAGGGCATGAGTGCTAATGCATGCTTGGGAATGATAATATGTCACAGATATTGTGAAGGCATGTAAAACATGTTAATATTTTCCAAGTGTTAAGGCATCCCAAGGTGTACAAGGGTGTGATAATGTGTCTCAGGGAGAGTCAAGGAAACAAAATGGAGAAACAATTTTAAATACAAGGAGATGAACACATAAGAGGATTAATAAGTCATCAATTTACCTTTTTCCTTTAGGGGCATGCTAGGCACACTAACAATAGGTGCGAATAGGTGCCTAGTGCCAAGTGTTAGTGCATTCTACATGCAAAATCTTCCTCTATTGATTCTCATCTACTTTCCAATAATTGATCTCAGATAACTTTAATGTTAAACCATGCGAAAGCACACCAAGTCATCTCAATGCATGTCAAACATGCTAAGACTTTCCAAGCACTAACATGTGCCAAGTTCCAATGTGTGTCAGTGAGTGTTATGCATGCTATGAAGTGGGAGGGCATGTTGAAAAGTGCTAAGTAGAGAGTTCCAATGCATGCTGAGGAGTGTTAGGGAGTACTAGGACAATACAAGGATGCACTAGGTAAAAATTCATGGAAGTGAATGAATATGAGGGTGTGTCAGGGTGTGTCAGTGAGTGCCAGTTGTCACGGCAAGGAGGGAGTGAGAAGGTATTCCAATCATTCACACACCATATTGACCACTCACTTCTTACCATCCCCACACCACAAAATACCCTAAAAATGTGATTCTTAGATTCTCTTGTGTAGTTTCCTAATGTAATTCAAGTATAATGTCGCAAATACTTATGTCAGTAATGGTGCGATCATCTTTTTATTCTCTTAAAGGAAATCTTTCTAGACATGAACCCCATCAAACATAAATCATTGAGTGAAAATGAATGGAAATGAATGAATAAGAGGGTGTGTTGGGGAGTGTCAGCGAGTGTCAGACGTGCTAAGGGGGGAGTGACAAGGCATGCTATGGAATGCTATGGCATTTGAAGAAGTTTCAGAGTATGCTAACATGTGCCAGATATTTCCAAGGTATGCAAATGCATGCCAGGAATTAAAATACATGCCATGTGTTAAGGCATGACGAGATGTGCCAGGTATTAGGGTATGTGAACGGGTGTAAGGGAGACTTATCAAGCGACAAAAGGGAAAAAAAAACTTAAAATGCGAATAAATCAACACATATGAGTGTTAATAATTTAGGACTTTACCTTTTTGAAGAGGGGCATGCTAGGCATACTGACACTAGTACCAATACATGACAAGGGCCAAGTTTTAGCATGTCTTAAGTGCCAAATCATCCTCTATTACTTCTCCCTTAATTGTGACTAATTGATCTCAAATAAATTTGATCTTAAACCATGCCAAGGAATTCTAGGGCATCCAAACACATGCTAAGAATTTCCAAGTGCCCCTAAGTGCCCAGAGTCAATATGTGTCAGAGAGTTATAGGGCATGCTATAGAGTTCTAGGTTTTCTAAGGAGGGAGTGAAAAGATATGCTAGATATTTCCAAGTCATGCTAGAGTGTTAGGGAAGAATACCAAGATGTTCCAAGTGTCAATGTGTGTTGACTGTTAGCGAGTTGCATGGAAACATAAGGGATCACTATGTAAAAATGCATGGAAATGAATGAATAAGAGTTTGTGGAAGGGGGTGTCAGTGAGTTCCAGGTGTGCTAAGGAGGGAGTGACATGGTATATTGGGCAATGCTAAGTCATGTTAGTGTTCCAGAGTGGCATGTGGCCAAGATGTGCGAGGTGCCAGGGTGTGCCAACACATGAAAGGAAGTGTTAGGGAGTCCTAGGGACACACAAGTGAGCACTAGGTGAAAATAATGCATGCAAATGAACAATTAAGATATTTTGATGTGAAGTTTTAGTGAGTTATAGGTTTGCTAAGGATGGAGTGACAAGGTATTTCAGAGGTTAGGGAAACATGCCAAGATGTCCCATGTGCTAGGGTGTTCCAATGCATGTCAGGTAGTGTTATGGAGTACCAAGGAAAAACAAGGGAGAAATAGTTTCAAATGCATGGAAATGAATGAATATGACTATGTGACAAGGGGTTTTAGCAAATTCTAGGTGTGCTAAGGAGGGAGTGACAATGTATGCTAGGTAGTGCCAAGGAATGCTAGAGTGTCAGGGAAACATGCCAAGATGTTTCAAGTGTCAGGGTGTGCCAATGTTTGTCACGGAGTGTTAAGGAGTGCTGCAGAAAAATAAGGGAGAAATAGTTCAAAATGCATTGAAATGAATGAATATAGATTGTGTGATAGGGAGTGTCAATGAGTTACAACTGTGCTAAGGAGGGAATGACAAAGTTATATGCTAGGCAATGCCAAGGCATGCTAGAGTTCTAGGGCATGTCATGGGATGGTAGGGTGTGTTAGGTAGTTCAAAAGAATGTTAAGGAATGCAGGGGATGCTAACACGTGCCACATAGTGCCAAGGGATTGTTAGACGTTCCTGGTGTTATGGCATGCCAATATGTAAACTATGTTGCTGAGTTGTTTTATGGCCATGATTGGACGTGAGCATTGACTAGGTAAATTGTTAAGTGGGATGAGTTAATATTGGCCATGAGTAGCCTAAGATTAGTTATAATCCATTATTATGCGAACAAAGAATAGTCTAGTTGTAGTAAATCAAACTTAGTCAAGTTTTTGTAGTCGAGACAAGATTTGGTTGGGTTCCTAAGTCTAAACAAAACTAAGGGTAGTTTTGAAGACATGATAGTTAAGCAGTGCCAATGCATCCCAATGAATTAAAAGGTGCAGTAACACATGCTAGTTAGTGTAAATGCATGAGAAGGATTGTTTGGGAGTGTTAGAGCGTCACAAGGGAGAACTAGTTCAAAGTGCATGGAAACGAATGAATAAGAGTGTTTGTCAGGGAGTCTCAATGAATTTTAGGTGTCCCATGGATGAATTGTGTTAGGAGAATTCCATAATAGTACTTGCAGGAGGAAATCCTTTGATTACAATAAGGGAATGGATGAAGCAGTTTCAGACAAAGGGAGACTTTGTTCTAGACACAACACTATATTTTCAATGAGTTTGTGGGGTTCCCAAGTCACAAAAAAAGGAAGGTTATCTATGAGGGCATGACAAATAGGGAGTGCCAAGGTGTGTGGAGAATCCCAGGAAGTGCTAACACGTGCTATAAATTTACATGTCATGTTAGGCATTCCAATATGTGCTAGGTGCTAGTTTTTGGTGCCAACACATGGTAGGGAGTGCTAGGGAAACATAATGGAGGACTAGTTTCAATTGCATGGAAATGAATGAAAAAGAGTGTGAGATAGGGAGTTTTAGCAAGTGCTAGGTGTGCTAAGGAGGGAGTGAAAAGGTATGCTAGGAAATTCAAAGACATGATGTAGTGCTAATAAAGCATGCCAATATGTGCCAAGTTCCAGGGTGTGCCAATGTGTGCCAAGGAGTGTTAGGGAGTGCTAGAGAAAGACAAGGGAGAACCATGTCATAATGCATGGAAATGAATTAATAAGAGTGTGTGAAAAGAAGTTTCAATGAGTTATAAGTGTGCTAAGGAAGAGTGACAAGGCATTCTTGGTAGTGCTAAGGAATTAGAGAGTGCTAGGGCGGAAAGCGACAAGATGTGCCAAATCATGCAAGGAAGTGTTAACTAGGAGTGAAAATGAAACACAAGGGAGCACTACGTCAAAATTCATGTAAATGAACAAATAATATTTTGTGATTGGAAGTGGTAGTGAGTTACATGTGTGCTAAGGAGGGAGAGACAAGGTATGCTAAGTAGTGTTAAGGCATGCTAGAGGCCAGGGCGATATGCCAAGATGTACTAGGTGCTAGGGTGTACCAACACGTGCCAAGGAGTGTTAAGGAATGATATGGAAATATAAGGAAGAACTATGTAAAAATTCATGGAAATGAATGAATAATATTTTGTGACTGGGAGTTTCAATGAGCTCTAGGTGTGCTAAGGAGAGACTGGCAAGGTATGATAGCTAGTGCCAAGGAATGCTAGAGTGATAGGGTGGCATGACAAGATGTGCCAGGTGTTAGGGTGTGCCAATACATGCTAGGGAGTGTTAGGGAGTTTCAGGTAAACACAAGGAAGAACTAGATAAAAATGCATGGAAATTAATGAATAAGAGTGTGTGATAGAGAGTGTCAATGATTTCTAGGTGTGTTGAAGGAGTGACAAGGTTGTATGTTAGGAAATTCGAAGGTATGTTAAAGTACCAAGGCGTGTCAGGAAGTGATAGGGTATGTTAGGGAGTGTATAAGCATGTCAAGGAATGTAGAGGATGCTAACATATGCCACATAATGCTAAGGCATTTAATATATTTCAGTTGTTATGGAATGTCAAGATGTAAAATGTGTTTCTTAGTTGTTTTACGATGACATTTGGATGTGATGAGCCTTGTCTTTGTAACGTGTTAAGTGGGATGAGTTCATATTGGACATGAGTAGTGTAAGATGAGTTACATGTAGTTCTTATGTGAACAAGGCATATCTTAAATTTTCACGACACATGAGAATCTGGGTTTGGTCTTAGAATATTTGATGAAAACACACTCAAGTGCCACAACACATCTATTTTGCACAATGAAATCTACACACATTACGGAATCAACTAGTGTGCATGAAAAATTTTAACTTTTTAAAGCCGTTCTTCATTAAATTACAAAATATAATAGAATAGGCTAGAGCGATCATACCAGGGATCATAGTTCTTTACAATCACACTGATACAAGGAATACAACTAGGGTTGGTGTTAGTTCTTTGACAACCAATCTACCTTGAACAAGACAATACTTTACCCACTTTTCGATTGTGGCCACACATAGCCCTTTCAATCCACATGTCTTGAACACATATGGTAGGTCCTCTTGCCTCCCATTATGCAACTACTCAACTCCTACACCAAAATATATCAATGAACTCAACTGCTTTAGGTTATTGAAATCAGCTCAAAAACAATTGCCCTCTATCTACCTCATTTTTCCTTTAAGGTATGAAAAAATTAGTGTTTTCGATCAGTTGTTCACAACTTCATTGTGAAAAACTCTTTGGTTTTCCCACGTTTTCCATACTGCTGCTCCAAGATGACAATCCTAGGGATATGGAGGTTTCCCTTCTTATCAATGACACAATCCTCTACAATAAAGTGAACTAGGTCTAGTTGGCTAGCCCACTTGACTGCTACTTTAGTCCTTCAAAGTTTGCACGTCCTTAGGCCCAATACACCTACCCTTCTACCAGTGTTTTTTTCATTCAAAATTAAAAGACTTAGAGCTCTTCTTTTACAGTCACCTAAGAACCCTCCAATTTTACTTGGACTGCCATCAATTTTCCCAACCACACTCAATTCTTTTACTGACATGTTTCCCACAACATCTCCCTGATCTAGGGATCTTGAAATATGCCACCTAATAGTGATTTGAGTCGTCTCAAAATAACTATTCTTCTATACCAATTTATTTGTTTTAAAATCTATAAACAAATACCAACTACTCATATTATCATCCTTCTAACAACTTGTAGATGACTGAACTAGGGTCACAAATAATCCATTAACATTCCATTGAATAAATTTTTATAGGCTGCTTCAGATCTCTATCCAAAACTCTATGTACAGTCCACCAAAATCAACTCCTCTTCTTGTCAATCAATTCCTCGTATGTCACATTTATTCTACTCCATATTCTACTTAGGTTCCACCTTCCTTTGTATTTTCTATCTCCACACATACTTTTTCAAACCATCTTCCAAATTTGTGGAATATATTGCAGAGATAAACCTCTCTCTAAACGTCACAACCCCTATTCTTCTATGCAGATTTGTCACAGTATTAATGAAATACCTTATGGATTGAACATGTTAGGAAACCTCCCTAAATAGGGAATTATACTTCTATTCTAATTGCTTTAGAACATACCCTATCCACCCATAGAAAAAACTACAACTATTTCCTCCACAAGAGACTCTGCCTAGCTCATACAGATCCATATATTCTGGGCATTTCTTTGATTGAATATTTATTTGAACTTTACATTGCTATGAACCTACAACTACAATTACCTCAGTCAATATTACACCTCTGAATACTTTTGTTCTGGCCCTAAATTATAGTGCAGAACCTCCTCCATTTGTGTTGGTCATTAACATAGAACTTGCAACCTACTAACCACCACAAGGTAGGGTCACAACCCTCTCTACTATATCAAAATTTGATGTGGTCTCCACACAGAAACACCACTGAAATCACATACCCAAATTCTCATGGCCTGCCTCTCTTGAGCCATATATTCCATAAGAAAACCAAAAATATTCCATCTTACTTCCTATCTCAAACCCATTAAGGTATGCGACTTTCTTTTGAACCCTCACATGATGATCCTACTCTTGGTGGATGATCATGGCCTCCCTTTAGCAACGCTTACTTAGCCCTCTAACTCGACCTACTTTAGGACTACATATCTCTTGACTACCTTGATAAAATGAGATCCTTCTCCCTTGATGTTCTTGCCTTCATACTAAGGCCTCCTTAAATATATTTTCCTAGCTAGGACTCTTACTAACTCTCTAGAACTTACAAACCTTATCCAATTAGACCTTAGCAAATATTATTTTTTTATTTTTAATTTTCTTTTAGATTTTAAACCCCATCTCGTGTCCAAAGCCCCTTCGCTTGTGTTATTTTCCCAAAAATAATTTTTTGGCCAAACTCAACCCATCTCACTAGGCTTGTGCAGTACCTCCTAAGATACACAGTTCAAAAACATACTCTAGTTGTAGTAATCATAACTTGGTCAAGGTCCTATAGTCAAGCGAGGACTTGGTTGGGTTCCCAAGTTCAAAATTAAGTAAGGGTAGTTGTGAGGACATGATAACTAGGGAGGGTTAGGGCATGTCAAGGAATGAAAAAGTGTGCTAACACATGCTGGACAATGTCAATGAATATTGAGAAGTGTTAAGGAGTGTCAAGGCATCACAAGGGAGAACTAGGTAAAAATGCATGGGAATGAACAATTAAGAGTGTGTGGAAGGGAGTGTTAGTGAATTCAAGTCTGCCAAGGATGAAGTGTTTTAGAAGAAGCTCATAATAGGATTTGCAAGATGAAATCCTACGATTGTGATAAGGGGCTCAACAAAGAAGTTTTAGAAAAATGGAGACTTTAAGTTAGGCACAATACTATCTTTCCTTTATCTGTTATTTTTATATGACATGTGGCACACTTTGGCCAAATGGTCATGTTTTAAACTATTTTAGACGATTGCATATTGTACACTATTGTGTATAATTTTTGGGGCAATCTACTTGTGACGAATTATATCTTGTGTGTCTTGTGTATCTTTTGGTTCTTGAAAACTCTCAATTAAGTATGCTCTACTATTTATATGAACTAGACATAAATGTGAAATATTGCCTATGTAAGCTATGTTGCTTGGTTTTTTTATGGCCATGGCTAGAGGTGATCCTTGTCTTGGTATGTTCATAAGTGGGTAAATTTCAGCTTGGAGATGAGTGGCCTAAAATGAGGTATAGGTAGTTTTTAGGCGAACAAGGCACAATCTACTTGTAGTAGGTGTAATTAATAAATTTTTTAAGGTTGAAGCAGACAAATGTCACATGAACTGTAGTAGCTAAGGACTTGATTGGATTCCCAAGTCATGAAAAAATGTAAGTTTAGTTGTGAGGGCATGAGTGCCAAGGCATACTAGGGAATTCTAACATGTGCCAGATAGTTCGAAGGCATATCAAATATGCTAAGATGTTTTAAGTGCTAAGGCATGCCAAGATGTGCGAGGGTGTGACAATACATGCCACATAATATCACGGAAAAAAAAAGGAGAAAAAAGTTAAACTACAAGGAAATTAACACATCATAGGGTTAATAAGTCATAAATTTACATTTTCCAGGAGGGGCATGCTATGCACACCAACACTATATGGAAATAAGTTTCAAGTGCTAAGTGTTAGTGCATTCTAAGTGCCAAATCATCCTCTGTTACTTCTCTTCTACTTTCCAAATATTTATCTCAAACAAATTTAATATTACACCATGCCAAAGCATATCGAGGAATCTTAATGAATGCGAGACATGCAAATGATCATGGCCTCTTTAGGACTACATCTCTCTTTGCCCCCTTTATCAAATGGGATACTTCTCACTTGATGTTATTTCATTCATCCTAGGGCCTCGTTAAATAGTTTTTCCTAGACCTCTTAGGAACCATCTAGAACTTACGATTTTTATACACTTAGAGCTTAGGAAATATTAATTTCCATTTTTAATTTTATTTTAGATTTGAAACCCCATATTGGGTCCAAAATTACTTTGCATGGTTTCTTTGACCAAAAATCCTTTTCTGACCAAACTCACACAAACCCATCTCACTAGGCTTATGGAGTACCTCCCAAGCTACATAATTCTACAACATAGTCTAGTTGTAGTAACCGTAACTTGGTCAAGCTCTTGTAGTCAAGCGAGGGCTTAGTTGGGTTCCTAAGTTGAAAATTAAGTAAGGGTAGTTATGAGAGAATGATAGCTATAGAGGTTAAGGGCATGAAAAAGAATGAAAATTCATGCTAACACATGTCAGACAATGTCATTGCATGCTGAACTAGAGTGTTAGGGAGTGTCGGGGAATATCAAGTGATAACTAGGTCAAAATTTATGGAAAGGAATTAATAAGAGTGTGTGTCATGGTGTGTCAGAAAATTCAAATGTGCTAAGGACGAAGTGTGTTAGGAGAAGTTCATAATAGGATTTAGAGGAGGCAAACCTACAGTTGTTATACGAGGCGCGGCATATTAGTTTTAGACAAAGGGAAATCACTTTGTGCTAGGAACAACATTGTTTTTCCTTTAGCTATTTTTTTTAAATGAGACATGACACACTTTGGCTACATTCTCATGTTTTAAACTATTCTAGATATTTGCATATTGTACATTGTTGTGTATAAGTTCTGGGGAAATCGACTTGTGTCAGCTTATAAATTTTGTGCCTTTTGCATCTTGTGGTTCTAGCAAAGTCCCAATTAATTTTCTAATGTTTATATGAACTAAACATACATGTGAAATATTTCTTATGTAAGCTATGTTTCTTAGTTTTTTTAAGGCCATGTCTAGATCATGTGATCCTTGTATTGGTAACTAGTTAAGTGGGACAAGTTGAGCTCGGAAATGAGTGGCATAAGATGAGTTATAGGTAGTTCTTAGGTGGACAAGGCACACTCTACTTGTAGTAGGTGCAATTGGTCAAGTTGTTGTGGTTGAAGTAGGCTAATATTGTCCCATGAACTGCATTAGTCATGGAATTGACGAGATTCACAAGTCGTGAAAAAATGAAAAGGTTATCTGTGAGGAAATGTGTACCAAGGCATGCTATGGAATGATAAGATGTGCTAGATAGTGTGAAGCCATGTCAAAGATGCTAATATGTGTCAGGTGATAAGGCATGCCAAGATGTGCAAGGTTGTGTCAATGCGTGCCAGGGACTATCAAGAAAACAGAAGGGAGAAACAAGTTAAACTACAAGGAAATGAATATCTAAGAGGGTTAATAAGTCATCAATTTACCTTTTCCAAGAGGGGCATGCTAGGACACCAAGTACACTAGGCACTAATAGGTTCCAAGTGAAAATTATTAATGCATTCTAAGTGCCAAGTCTTCATTTGTTGCTTCTCATATACTTTCCAATAATTGATCTTAAATAAATTTAATATTAAACCATGCAAAATCATACCAAGGCATCTCAATGTATTCCATAAAAGCTAAGAATTTCCAAGCGACAACATGTGCCAAGTGCCAATATGTGTCAGGGAGTGTTCTGCATGCTGTGAAGTGGAAGCACATTTTAAAGGGTGAATAGGTGTGCTAGAGAGTGCTAATGCATGTTAAGGAGTGTTAAGGATTACTAGGAAAAAAAATTAAGGGAGCACTAGGTTAGTGTTCATGGAAGTGACTGAATATGAGGAACATGTGCCAGGGACTTAATGAGTGTTAGCTATCATTCTGAGGGAGTCATAAGGTATGATAAGAATTGGTAAGGCATGCTAGCAATGTCAAGGCATGACAAGAAGTGCTAAAGTGTCCTTGGGAGTTCTAGGGTGTGTTAATTATATGTGCCAAATAGTGCCAAGATATGCCAATACATGTCAGGTGCTAAGGATGTGCAGGGTGCCAGAGTATGTCAATATGTGTCAAGAAGTGTCCAGGAAACAAATGGAAGAACCAAGCTAAAATGAGAGGAAATGAACAAGTAAAAGGGTTAATAAGTTGGTAATTTATATTTTTCAAAAGGGGCATGCTAAGCACACTAATAATAGGTCCCAATACATGCCAAGTGGCATTGTGTGCCAAGTGCTCATGTATGTCAATGCATGCAACCAATGTGTTCCAGGGAATGCTAGGGAATACATGCATGCCAAAACATGCTAGAAGAGTTGTATTTTGTGCTAGCACATGCCACCATGTTCTTGGCGTCAGTGTCATGACAATATGTTCTAGGAAAAAATATGTTCCAGGACATGTGAGGTGCTAAGAAATGTTAGTGTGTGCCAAAGCATTAATTTAAGGTGTGCCCATATTGTTGAGGAGTGTTAGGTATTTCTCATTAATAGAATTGACAAAGTTTGTTTAAGTATTAAATAATATATTTCCTATAGACACTAGTGGAACTTTATCTAAAGGGAAATTTCTAGATAATAAACATAATAGATATGAATCGTGTGTTGAATCATAGGAAAAATATATTTGACTAGTCATTACTTGAGGGAAACGATACACACTAATTGCCTCTTAACAAATTGACTGAATCTAACAACTATGGGGTTGGACATATGATAAAAATGGCTCCACAATAATGGTCTTAAATCATTATCTTTTGAAAAAAAATATATTAATAAGCACATAGCATCATTAAAAACTCATTGGAATGATCAATGATGATGAACACTTTTCAACCATCACGAAAAGTAACAAAAAGGGCATTGGTGAGGGTCATTAAAATTTCGTCACTAGAAGTGTCACCAAAGAGAGAATTAGCGATGGTCCTTTAATGACCCTCACCAAAAGTGTCATTGAAAATGGCTTTGGTGACGAACCTTAAAGGACCATCACTATATACACTTACAACGACACTTTTTTAAGGATTGTCACCATATGTGACATTGGTGATAGACCTTAAAGGTCTGTCACATGCATGACCCTCACCAATGTCCTTTTTTCTTGTATTGTTGGTGCAATTGAAAAGAATGACACATGGGAGTTAGTGGCCCTCATAAAAGCTAAAGAAGTCATTGCAGTAAAATGGGTCTATAAGGCCAAGATAAATACTGAAGGCAGGATTGAAAGGCACAAAGCAAGACTTGTTGTGAAATGATACAAGAAGCAATAAGGAAGAGACTATGAAGAAACCTTTGCACCTGTTGCAAGGATGGAGACAGTGCAGATAGTGTTGTCCATAGCAGCACAAAAAAAGTGGAAAGTCTACCAAATGGATGTGAAGTCAACATTCTTGAATGGAGTGTTGAAAGAGGAGGTATATTTTGAAAAAAATTCAGGCTATGAGACTGGAGGCCAAGAGCACAAAGTGTGCAAGTTGAAGAAAGCTATTTATGGGCTGAAGCAAGCACCTAGAGCATGGTACAAAGGGATAGATGCTTACCTCACATAAATGGGTTTTAAAAATGTGCTGGTGAACCAAGACTCTACATCAAAGAAAATAATGGTAAGATCCTTATCGTTGTTTTATATGTAGATGATTTTATATTTACTAACAATGAAGTTTCTCTCATTGCTGATTTTAAAGGAGTCATGAAGAGTGAATCTAAAATGACTGATTTGGGTTTATTGAGATACTTCGTGGGCAAAGAAGTAAAGCAAAATGAAAAGGGAATTTTTCTTTCCCAAAAAAAGTATGTTGCAGATGTTTTGAAGAGGTTTAACATGCAACAAAGCAAAGCAGCAGTAACTCCAACTGTCATGGGGTTAAATTTAAGCAAAGAATATTGCAACAAGAATGTTGATCTGACATTGTATAAGAGCATAGTTGGTAGTCTAATGTATTTGACTGAAACTAGGCATGATATTATGTATGCTATAATTTTAATTTTCAGATTCATGGAGATACAAAAGGAGACACATTAGCAAGCAACCAAAATAATTATGAGGTATGTGAATGGAACAAAGGAGTATGGTATTATATACTCGTCAAATGATAATTTTAAATTGTTTGGTTACAGTGACAGTGATTGGGCTTGGAGTGTAGATTATAGGAAGAGCACATCTGGGTATGTGTTTCGTTTGGGATTCAGAGCCATTTCAAGGGCTTCCAAGAAGCAACCAATAGTTTCTTTATCAACAACATAAGCAGAATATGTGGTAGCAACAACAGCAGCATGCCAAGCAGTATAGATGAGAAGGATTCTGAGAGATTTATGTCATGAGAAAGACAAGGGAACCACAATTTATTGTGATAATAGCTTAGCAATAGTATTGTCAAAGAATTATGTTTTCTGCCAGAGAACAGAGAACATAGATGCAAAATATCATTTTATAAGAGAATAGGTTAACAATGGTGAGATTGTTTTGCATCATTACAGGAAAAAGGAACAATTCACTGATATCCTCACAAAACCATTGGCACAGAAGATTTTTGAGTATCTCAGAAAATGTCTGGGAATGACTGATGGCGGTAGTTGTGATTAAGGGGGAGTGTTGGAATTTTACTCCCAACCATCGCCATGAATAAGGAATGGTGTAGCGCACAACTTCATAAATTTTTGATAGCAGAATGGACAGCAACAGATCCAAGGATCTGGACACGTTTTCACGTAACCACAACAAAACAGAGTACAAGCCATAATCAGTGTTTATTTCTTCAATGACCATGTTTTTACTTACCTTTTATTTTTTCCTGCAAGCGCATTTTGCAACATTTAGCATTTACCTATAAGCCTTTTTCCATTGATAAGTTAAGTCACCGCCAATGCGATATCGATGGGACCCACCTACCTTACCACATTACCAATCCACCGAGCAAACCTTTGCATTTTTGCCTTATTCCTTTGATTCATGCATTTCTCACTTACCAGTCTTTACCCTTGCCCGCACATTGCAACTCTTATCGTTTAACTCTTAAGCCTGCATGTTATGTTAAGTTTCCACCGATGCGACATCGACGAGACCCAAAACCTCACCACACTTTGCAAATCTTAAGTCTTAACCCATAAGCCTTACCACATGTTATGTTATTTTACCGCCGACGCGATATCGGCGGGACCCACCAAAGCTTTACCGCACTTGAAAACCACCGCAATCCTTTGTATTTCGCTTACCACACTTACCTTTTTTTAAGCCGCCCAGAGAGCACAAGTCACAAGTCACAAGTTTTAACTTTTAAACTTTATGTCACCCACAAGTTATTCTATCTTGTTTGCGATGTTATCGCAAGAGGGGGCACGTGCCAAGCTCAGGAGGGAAACCCATTTCGCACATCGCAAGTTTAACCACTTACATTTCCACAACCACAAGATATGTTATTTGTTTTGCGATGTGATATCGCTATCGCATATCGTAATCGCTAAGTTTTAAGTTTATCGTCGGACAGCCGCAGGCTAAGTTATTTTGGTTGGGATGCGATATGTGCGACGTGATTATCGCACATTGCAGGTCGAAAAGTTAAAAGGATTGCGACATAAGTTAAAATTAAAAATTCGCCGATCTTCGTGGACGCGATGCGAACTTAGAGCCAGAATTCATAATATTTTAGATCCGCCCTCTTGTGTTTTTGAATGTGGTTTACGTGTTTTCCTGTGTAAATTGGAATACGGTCTGCGTACCATTTTTAATGAAGGAATGGGTCTGTTGACGGCCCAAGCACAAAATGTTTGTTGAACATCCATTCAGCATTGAAGCGACACTGAATAGATTAGGTTTTTTTTTACATGCTTGGGCCATTTTGATACAAGCATTGTAATTTTCATTATGTTAGAATGATGGAATGAAAAATAAGATTAAATCCTTTCTTGCCTATTGACTATTAATTTATGCATTTGAATGATGGAATAAAAAATAAGATTAAATCCTCTTATGTGTATTGACTATTAGTTTCTGCATTTGTTTGTATTCTATGTGTTGTGAGTGAGCATCCCTCTGTTATTGATTTCGTTCAATATTTTTAACAGTTGTGAAATATGGGATTTCAAATTAGTATTTACACAAATATACATATTAATATTTCCCAATCAAAAAGTCTTCCCTCACTAAAAGAAGCCTATGAGTGAGCTTCCGAAGAAGCAATTGGATAAGTGCTAATCCATGAATCTATAACTAGTATGATGGGATCCAACTAAATCGGGTTAAAATGCACCCCTTTCAAGGTTATGGACCCCTTCTATAAGCAAAGTAAATTCCTCCAGCACCAAAGTCACAATTAGGCCAAATGTCGAGCTATTTCATTTTCTAAATCTATTGGTTATTTGGTTCTCTGAAAATTTATTTCTATTTTATATAAAGCTTATGCATGTCGTCGGACATATCTATTTGAATAATATATTGTAAATTATATTCAAGTAGGATTTAAGAAATCATTTTTGAGATGGTTCATCCTTCATTCCTCCTATTACATCTCATTTTTACACTCCTCCCCTCTCATTTTCAAAATAACATGAGCCTCTCTTTTGATTTATGTGTATCATTTCATTTTTCATAAACAATTTTGAATTGAAGTATTGATTATAATCTAGAATCTAAAGATCACCTTCTTTTTATGATTGACATGTTTTACTAACCAACTGGAATACTTGTCTTTAATTTGTTGACCTTTGACTAGCTGTTTTTATCACATAAGGTTTACAATCTTGATTTTGTAGTAATAATGTAACCTATGACGATATGAAAATAAAAACACAACCAAACTGTTGATATGAATGTATTTATTATGGTTATATTCTGATTTTGATTTCTGTTTTACATTTGGATAAATCATAGTCTTGTTTGTATGTCAATGGATTATATGAATTATCTGTGTTTTAAACCTTATTATAAACTTGGTATATTTAGCATATGCAAAAAGTTTGGTTTGATTCCAAGTTAAATGGTATTGATGTTTAGATTTCATAGTTATTATTAATCTCACATCTAGTGTTAATATGGGTCTCTATTTGTTTTGGAAAAAAAAGTATATGTCTATATTTGAAACCTTGTCATTTCACGACGCTGTCATAACATTGATTTTTATCAAACCTATTCGTTAATGTGTCGTCCTGTAGCTATGGTTTATTGTGAAACCTCTGGTTCTGTGCAAGATTTAATATTGGTATCCAAAATTTTGGATGTGTTATGTTGAAACGAAGTGTTGCAAGTATAAGAAGATCCAGTGAGATTTATTTCGATTAAAATATTTTTTGCCTTTGCTGAGGTGGAATAACACATCTAAACTATTAACTACAGCCTTTGCCACCTATTAATGCCAGCCTTTGCCACCTATTAATGCCATTCAGCATTAACCGAATCAAATTTCGAAGACATGGCACTACTCGGGTTGTCACTCTTATTGCATGGCACGTTTGGTCTTGTCGTTAAGGTGATTCATGCCTTATCATTTTGTTTCCCATCCAATGCATTTTATTTTATTTTTGTTCGACCTTCCCATCATGCTCTCCAAAATATTAGGATTTCACAACCTTTTCTTTTTATTTCACTCCTTTCTTAGCCCTATACCTGTCAAACTTTCACCAGGATTCCAAAAAGCTTCTTGTAATTAGAACTGAGCCAGTCAGAGTGAATCTCATAAAAATTTATGATGAGTATTTTAAATTGCTTCAATAGGTCCAGTGGTGCAAATTCATTGAAATTTTTCTGGTTTTCAGTTAAAGAGTGGTTAGAGCCTTTGCTTCTACTTTTGATGGAAAAATAATGAGAGTGGGAAACTTGCAGATCCTTGTGGATGTAAGATTTGTCACCAAAGGAACCCAGCTTCTCATTGAGAGAGAAAAATGGTAGAAGAATTCCTGAGTACCTGAAATTCCATGGAAAAAGTTCTTCGCCAACAAGAGGAAAGATATCTTGTTTTTTCTCAGTCGTTATAAATCTTGTGAGGAGTGTTTTTCTTTATTGAGTCTAGAGGCTCAATCTACAGCCCAGTATGACCTTGATGTCAAGTATGTCAAGATTCAAAAAATAATTGCTAATATCAACCAAAGCATTAACCTAATCTTTAATTTTATATAATTTGAATATTTAGATTATATATAACTTTTTAAACTTATTAATGGGCTTAGATTAATTATTAAAATACAACTATGTATTATTTATATAATTTGAATGGATAGTAAATTATCTCACTCATTTAATAATTGTTTTATTATATAATTGAATTTGAATGGATCATAAATTTACCTTTAAATTACCATATTGAATTTTAAAATTTTAAACATCTTAACTCCTTACTAAAGTCAATACAATTTCTTAAATCAAAGGAAAAGAGTTAATTCAACACAAACAATCAAAATCCAATATATTTTAATATTTCTTTTAATTAAATATTTGTAATATGAATCTTTAAAAAGAAAACCCATGTTGTATGGAAAAATTAATATCTTTAAACATATAAATATTTCCCCATCGAAATTGCAATATTTCAAAATTTAAATAAATAAAAATCTAAATAAACAATAAATAAAACCTATCTTTATATTTACTCCAGAGTTATATGGTAAAAAAATAAAAATATATATAAACTAGATGTATGGTAAGTAAATAAATAATTTTATCTCTCTGGTGGCTTGATAGATCCCGAGATAAATTTAGACTGGTTATTTATGGATCATATAGCGTTTCTTAATTATAAACTGAATTTTCTTGCGAAAATAGCGAAATATTATCAAGCTCAACATAAGAACGCTTAAATATTCTTATTTCACGGCGAGTTCATTTGTATTTTAGTGAAGCACTATTTTTATAAAAATGGTGATATGTGGAATACGTTTCTCCTTCAAAATTTGTTTGAGAAACTCCATATTTCTAAGAAATCATGTCTTACATCTAGGATTTTGTCTAATCCTTCGTCTCCCAACCCAATTTTCTCTGATTCCCATTTTTAGGATAATCCCAATGAGTCATTTCATGGAGAGCCACCAAATTATTCTGATGATAATGAAGTTGTAGAGTGTTACCAGGAACATGGCTAAAAATATTGAATGCCATTATCAGGAATTTAAATCCAAATTTAGGCAAAAATAGGAGTTAAAACCCTTAGACTATAGCCCCCAACTCAAACATGCAAAAAAAATAATCAATTAATGAACTTGAGAATAATTAACAATTTAAAGGGAAGGTAAAACAGTTTGAAAGAAATATTTCCAGTCTGGCATAATAAGAGGAAGAACATCCCTGTAGAGGTCTTCTTCAACTGATAAGGGCCACCTAGCCCTTCATGAAAGAAGACGAAACCTCAGAAGAAATATGGTTCCTTCGAAATTCGGGCGATCTTCTGTGGTTCTGCGGTGACCTTCTGGGGTTGATCTTCTGCGGTTAGGCGTTGACCTTCTGTGGTGATCTTCTGCGATTTTTCCATTCTTTTCATATCTACGGTGATTCCGCTCTCTGCGGTGGTGCGAAGTATAAAAAATTCCGCCTCTCATTTCGAATTTTGGCTTGGGATTTTTGGCTCACGGGTCCCGCACCGGCGGCCACGTCTGGTCCTCTTCTTCCGCTATATCTTGGTTTTGAATCCCATGCATGGTTTTTATAGAGCCTTTCGACTCTTGTTGTTACGCAGAAAAATACAACCACGGCTGGCAAATAAGCACAAGAAGATTCACAGGGTGAAACTCCATAACCGCTACCAACCGCAAAGGTGCAGCCTTTGCCTTGCATAGTAGAACCCTCTGTGGACAGCGAGACCGTTAGGGTCGAAGACGTTCTATAATGTTTGTAACGACAGGTTCAAATCCGGCATCCTCGTCCCAGAAAACTGGCCACCATTTCGAGGAAGACAATTTCTATTGCCATGAAACATAGTGCGATATATTACTATTTATTCACAAGCTAGTGCGAATCTTAAGCGCTGGGAGAAGATCAAGGAGTGGGGATTGCGAGTGAAACAAGTACACCTTTACAGGTTACACCAGCTCACTATTAAAGTTATTCCACAGGTTCGCATCTACCCATCTCTTCTGCAGGTTCGCATCTACCCATCTCTTCCATAGGTTCTTTTGCAGGTTCCCATCTGCCCATCTCTTCCAGAGGTCTTTTCAGCAGTTTCGCATCTGCCCTCTTTGTGGGTTCGCATTTGTCACAAGTTCTTCCGCAGAATGGCTCCAAACTTCGCGAACTTCGCGAAGATAATTTTCAGCCCAGTTTCATCTGTCTCTGAGAGTCAAACTCCTTTCCATATTGTGAGTGAAGCCCCAGCTCCCACTGTGCAGGTGGTCAAGTCCTCACTGGATTAGGTCTTGAAATTTTATGAAAGTGCCTTACTCTGCCGGTTTAATGGCTTTTGGCCGCTGCTGACAGCTCTGCACAGTTAGATCTTGGAGGTATGGAAGCCTATCATTTCTCATCAAATTAATATCTATCCCTGTGCTAAGAGTTTCTTTATAGTAGATTTTGAACTTTGAAAGTAGACAATGCATTTTAGATTTCGGCCCTTGGTTTTGGGAAAACTCGGGGCCATTCATGAAGCCATGGAACCCATCATTCGATCCCTCAACAATATTCATAACCTCACCACCAGTTTGGGTCAGATTGCCAAATCTACCTTTGCATCTCTGGAATCTCTCCTCGTTGAAAGCCATTGAAAATTCAATTGGGAAATTTTACTGCAGGTGCCTAGAAATAGAGGAATATTTCAGAACCACCTATGCACGCATCTGTGTAGAAATGGAATTCAGCACCAGATTCCCAAATGGAATAATGCTAACAATTAAAGAGGATGTATGGCACCAGAAACTCGACTATGGAAGTGTCCTCTTCAGATGTTGATCCTGCTTTGAGACATGCTATCTAGCAAAAATTTTCCCAAAAGTCTCGCAGAAAAATTCTACTCGAAAGAATCACTATAGATCTACATGGTGGGAAGGAGCACAAAAGGAACATTATAGTGTCATCAGAAAGAATATTCTTCAAAAAACTTTGAATCACAAGAAATCGGGAAAGAAAGAAACAACCCTGAAGACAAGGAGGGGGAAAGCCCTACCCAACAAAAAAAAAAAATGAACGCGAAAACCCCTCAAGAATCAACAATTATGAATATTCGAATATCGTGTGAAAGAAATATTCATTTAGCATCAAAGAAGATCTCCCCAATCCCGAAGATAAGACACCAGTGTCCAAGGAATCAGAAGAGATGAAGGAGGCACAAGATAAAGAAAGTTGGAAGGTTATAGAGAAGAAAAAGAAAGCTACAACACCGATCTCGCCAAGAAAGACAAGAAGCCAAACAATTAGGAACTAAGAAAATTATAGGTTCGATAGACCAAAGTTTGGTCTCAGTGGACGTTAACCATCATCATCATCATCATCAGTATTGGTTTCTCTTAGAACTATAAATTTAAGCTAGATAAAAATAGTAATGCAAAAAATACTCAAAGCAATTCTGGCTCTAACCCATCCCTCCTAGGCATCTACTCCAAGCATAAAATTCTTGTTACAATACCTTGCTTTCAACATCATATTAACAAACACGAATCCATCTTGAGCTAGATAGAAATAGTAATGCAAAAAATACTCATAGCAGTTCTGGCTCTAACCCATCCGTCCTTCACAACCATCAAATTCTTGTTACAATACTTTGCTTGCAACATCATATTAACGAGCACAAATCTATCTCAACCACTGATCTACCAAGAGCTCACAGGTATCAAAATTTGAAAAAAATATTTACATGTCAAGAGATTTAATCCCATTTTTAATGCTTGGTAAATAGTGATTAAGATAAATTTAGAGTGATAATTTTTCATTGTTTAAATTGAATTATTGGATATTTTATCCATATTAATATTTTATGTTAAAAACTGAATGAGTAACAATTTTTTTTCCCTTTAATTACTTTTCCGATTAGAATATTGAAATAATTTTCTAAGGTAAACACTAAGATAAACATTAATGTACACATAATTCATATATATGTGTGTGTGTGTGTGTGTGTTATTTAAGTTCTATATTGATATATTTACAAGAGAAATATGTGATTAAGATAAATGTATAATGGTAATTACTTTTAGCTTTCAAACATTGAAATATTATAGTACTGTAAACATTAAAGTTATGTAAAATGATATTATTCAACATAGACACAAAAATATTTTATCTATTACTTTACACTGAAATTGAAATATCAACAAATCAAGTAGAATGAAAGTGAAATATCAATAAAATGAGCTAACTGTTGTGTTAACCTATTTTTAAATGTTTATTTATATAGTTATTTAATTTTTTTGGAAAATTAATTTATTATTTTTGGAGGAGTGACATACTTATGCATGACCCTCATACTAGATTGTAGAACCAACATAGATTCATCTTAACCACGAATCTATTTAAAATACAAAATTTGAAAAAAAATTTACATGTCTAGAGATTTAATCCCATTGACTCATTGGTAAATATGTGATTAAGGTAGATGTATAGTGGTAATTTTTCACAGTTTAAAATGTATTTTTCAATATTTTATCTTTATTAATATTTTACGTTAAAAATTGAATGAGTTACAAATTTTTATCATTTTAAGAAGTAACGACATTATTTTAACTTTAATTACTTTTCCCTTTCAAACATTGAAATATTTTACTAAGGTAAACATTAACACACATATACACACACACACATATATAATTTAAGTTCTATATTGATATTTATAAGATAAATACAAGTTTCTATTTATTTATTTATTATTTTACCTTTTAAATTTATAATAGACACCAAATATTTTATTTATTACTAGAAGAAAAGAATTGAAATATCAAATCTGTGGAGGTGAAAACCTAAGAATGAGTGATCCCTCTTATCCATCTTAACCATTTTGGTAATCTGAGCGTCGACTCATCTTAACCATAGATATACCAATGAGGGATCTCCTTGATCCATCTTAACCATTTTGGTAATCTAACATAGATCCATCTTAACCACTCATCTATCAAGAGTCTAGAGGGATCAAATCTCATTATATGCAAACCTATTTTTAGAATACAAAATTTGAAAAAAGTTTTTCATTTCAAGAGATTTAATCCCATTTAGTGCTTGGTAAATACATGGTTAAGATGGATCTATACTGGTAATTTTTAATTGTTTAAATCTCATTATATGCAAACCTCCTTTTACAATACAAAATTTGAAAAAAATATTTACATGCCAACAAATTTAATCCCATTTAATGCTTTGTAAATAAGTAATTAAGATAAATCCATAGTGGTAATTTTTCATTGTTTAAATTAATTTTTTTGGATATCTCATCCTTATTAATATTTTGTGTTAAAAATTGAATGAGTTACACATTTTCCTCTTATTAAGAGGTATATATATTATTTAAGTTTTATATTGATGTATTTATAAGAGAAATATGTGATTAAGATAGATGTATAGTGGTAATTTTTCATTCAAACTGTATCTTCGAATATTTTATGTTAAAAATTGAATTGGTTACACATTTTCATCTTATTAAGAAGTGACTGTATTATTTTATCTTTAATTACTTTTCCCTTTCAAACATTGAAATATTATTGTATGGTAAACATTAAAGTTAGATAAAATTATATTATAACATCGACCCAAAAATATATTATTTATTACTCTAAGAGTGAAATCGAAATATCAACAAATCAAATGGAATGAAAGTGAAATATCAACAAACTTAGTTAATTGTTGTTTTAATCTATTTTTAAATGTTTATTTATATTGTTATTTAATTTTTGTCTTTTTGTTTTGGAATTTTTAGTTTTATTTTTTGAGGAATTAACAAACTTAGACATGGCCCTCATGATAGATTGTAGAACCACCATAGATTCATCTTAACCACGGATTTATTGAATGACAAAATTTGAAAAAAAAATTACATGTCAAGAGATTTAATCACATTTAGTGATTGGTAAAGACGTGATTAAGTTAGATGTATAGTGATAATTTTTCATTGTTTAAATTGTATTTTTGAATATTTTATCTTTATTAATATTTTAAGTTAAAAATTTAATGAGTTGCACATTTTTATCTTATTAAGACGTAACTATATTATTTTACCTTTAGAACATTGAAATATTTTACTAAGGTAAACATTAACACACACACACACACACACACATATATAAGAAATACAATCTATTTATTTACTTATTTATTATTTTATCTCTTAAATTTTGAATAGATATCGAAATTTTTTATTTATTACTCGAAGAGAGGAGTTAAAATATCAAATCTCTAGAGGTACAACGCTAAGAATGAGGGATATCTCTTATCCATGTTAACCATTTTGGTAATCGAGCATAGATACATATTAAACATATATCTACCAAGGAGGGATCTCTCCCATCCCTCTTAACCATTTTGGTAATCCAGCATAGATCCATCTTAACTATGGATTTACCCAGAGTAGAGAGGGATCAAATCTCATTATATGGAAACCTAGTTTTAGAATACATAATTTGAAAAATGTTTTACATGTCAAGAGATTTAATCCCATTTACTGTATGGTGAATACATGATTAAGGTACATCTATAGTGGTAATTTTTCATTGCTTAAATCTCATTATATGGAAATCTCCTTTTAGAATAAAAAATTTGAAAAAAATATTTACATGTCAAGACATTTAATCCCATTTAATGCTTGGTAAATAAGTGATTAAGATAAACCTATAGTGATAATGTTTCATTGTTTAAATTGTTTTTTTTGAATATTTTATCCTTATTAATACTTTATGCTAAAAATTGAATGAGCTACACATTTCCTCTTATTCAGAAGTAACTGCATTGTTTTACCTTTAATTACATTTCCCTTTAGAATATTGAAATTGTTTTCTTAGGTAAACATTAATGTACACACACACACATACATATATATCTATGTGTGTATGTGTGTTATTTATATTCATATATTTATAAGAGAAATATGTGATTAAGATAGATGTATAGTGGTAATTTTTCATTCTTTAAATTGTATTTTTGAATATTTTATAATTATTAATATTTTATGTTAAAAATTCAATGAGTTACACATTTCCCCTTATTAAAAAGTAAATACATTATTTTACCTTTAATTACTTTTCAATTTCAAACATTGAAATACTATATTACTATAAACATTAAAGTTATATAAAATTATATTATTCAACATAGACACAAAAATATTTTATTTAATACTCTAAGAGTTAAATTGAAATATCAACAAATCAATTTGGATGAAAGTGAAATATCAACAAAAAATAGTTAACACTTGTGTTAATCTATTTTTAAAAGTTTATTTATATAGTTATTTTTTTTTTTGAAAATTAGTTTATTTTTTTTCGTGGACATGACATACTTACACATGGCCCTCATACTATATTTTAGAACAAAAATAATTTCATCTCAACGTTGTATCTATTTATAATACAAAATTTGGAAAAAAAATTATATGTCTAGAGATTTAATCCCATGGAGGGATTGATAAATATGTGATTAAGGTAGATGTATAGTGGTATTTTTCACTGTTTAAATTGCATTTTTCAATATTTTATCTTTATTAATATTTTAAGTTAAAAATTGAAAGAGTTACACATTTTTATCGCTTTAAGATGTAATATATATATATATATATATATATATAATTTAAGTTCTATATTAATATATTTATAAGAGAAATACAAGTTTTTATTTATTTATTTATTACTTTACCTCTTAAATTTATAATAGACACCAAAATATTTTATTTATTACTCCAAGAGAGGAATTGAAATATCAAATCTTTGGAGGTGAAAACCTAAGAATGGGTGATTTCTCTTATCCATCTTAACCATTTTGTTAACTTGAGCATAGATCCATCTTAACCATAGATTTACCAATGAGGGATCTTTGTGATCCATCTTAACCATTTTGGTAATCCAATATAGATCCATCTTAACCACCAATCTACCAAGAGTCGAGAGGGATCATATATCATTATATGGAAACCTATTTTTAGAATATAAAATTTGAAATATTTTTTACATTTTAAGATATTTAATCTCATTTAGTGCTTGGTAAATAGATGATTAATGTAGACATACAATGGTAATTTTTCATTGTTTAAATTTCATTATATGCAAACCTCTTTTTACAATACAAAATTTGAAAAAAATATTTGCATGTCAACAAATCTGGTCCCGTTTAATGCTTTCTAAATAAGTGATTAAGATAAATCTATAGCGGTAATTTTTCATTGTTTAAATTGTTTTTTTTTAATATTTTATCTTTATTAATATTCTATGTTAAAAATTCAATGAGTTACATATTTTCCTCTTATAAAGAAGTAAATACATTATTTTACCTTTAATTACTTTTTCATTTCAAACATTGAAATACTAAATTACAGTAAACATTAAAGTTATATAAAATTGTATTATTTAACATAGAGACAAAAATATTTTATTTATTCCTCTAAGAGTTAAATTGAAATATCAACAAATCAAGTTGAATGAAAGTGAAATATCAACAAAAATAAGTTAACTCTTTTGTTAATCTATTTTTAAGAGTTTATTTATATAGTTATATAGTTTTTTAACTAGATATTTAGTCCCATCTAGTGATTGATAAATATGTGATTAAGGTAGATGTATAGTGGTAATTTTTCACTGTTTAAATTGTATTTTTCAATATTTTTTCTTTATTAGTATTTTAAGTAAAAATTGAATGAGTTATACATTTTTATCCTTTTAAGATGTAACTACATTATTTACCTTTAATTACCTTTCCCTTTCAAACATTGAAATATTTTACTAAGGTAAACACTAACACACATATATACACTCATTATATATATATGTATATGTATATGTATATATATATGTATATGTATATGTATATTTATGTATGTATATGTATATATATATATATATATATATATATATATATATATATATATATATATATATATATATAATGTAAGTTATATATTGATATATTTATAATATAAATATAAGTTTTTATTTATTTATTTATTACTTTACTTCTTAAATTTATAATAGACACCGAAATATTTTATTATTTCAATATCAAATCTCTCGAGGTGCAAACCTAAGAATGAGTAATCTCTCTTATTCATGTTAACCATTTTGGTGATTTGAGCATAGATCCATCTGAACCATAGATTTACCAATGAGGGATCTCTGTGACCCATTGTAACCACTGGTTTAATTCTTAACAGTTGTTTAAGTTCTTTGTTAAGACTCTAAAACATTTCTTATTATTATTTTTTTGAAATCAATAATATCATAAGCATAAATTAAATTTGTTAAATTAAATTAGTTATGGAAATAGTTCCATAAAGTGAAAGACTGATGGTAGAATAATTATTTTCTAACTGAGAAGTAGTTGGAGGAAAATAGTTTGGTCAGTTACTCCTTCTTTGTCGATAAAAACAAAATCCCTGTAAGGAAGAGGGGTTCTGACTAGGTGCTAAGGAAAGAAGGAAGGAGAGTGGAGGTTACCGAGCTAGTAGAACCAGTGGAAAACTCTCAGATATCCTGCACATCTAGAAGGTGGATTGGACGGGAATCCAGAGATCCCTTCCGCGCACTGTTTCCTGTCTACATTGCTAAGAAGTTGGAGCCCAGGGGGTGAGGACATAATCGCCTCATCCATGGTAGGGAGGACTACCATAGTTGATCACAGATAAGTAATTTTCCACTATTATACAAGGTTAATAGGGTTTTGATTTTACTTTATTGAATAAAGTTCTCATTAAAAGCTCAAATTCAATTGCCTTTGAAGAAAATACAATTAGTGATGAACTGCGACTATTTTTTTTTTGTAAAAATAGGAATTTTGGAATGTTATTTTCAAAACAGGTAGAAAATGTAATTGAAAGATATGGAAGAAGTATTCGGTGTAAAAGATAAGGCTAGAATGGTTACTTTTTTACAATAATAATGTTCATCTCAGTGACAGATTATAGTTAAGATTTGTGTAAAACAAAACACCTGTGTATAGAAAAGTGTTTCCATTGACAATATATGTTAATGGTAAAATGTAAGGAAGTAATCTACAGATAACTAAAAAAATTGGAATGCATATATATATATATATATATATATATATATATATATATATATATAAAAGTTGGAATAGATAGCTTGTCCATTAACCATAACTCAAGAGAGTTTCGTGTTGCTAGATGTACAACTATACACAGACTTCCAATCGGTCTGGTTTACACCTGGTAGTTATTCTCTTTTCGAGATGAAATCCAAAGTAAATGAAGGAAAAAGAAAGTCCATGAAGTTCAATAGGACTGTAAAAACCATACATTACGAAAAAGTAAAGAATTTTATGAACTATCACTATATCTGCCATTTTGTATATTTAAAGGAAAAAAAAAAGGCATAGAAAAATAGAACATTTTCTAAGATACTATACATCTATAACCTTACTTTTCTGAAAAACCAAAATAGTGTCACCAAATGCCAAGAACTAGCAGTAATGGAAAGATAGGAAGATAAGTGAACAAATGCTTGAGAAGAGCGATATAAATACAACAATATTTTTTGTATATTATCTCTCATTGGAACCGAAATAATCAAATACTCTCAGTGAGCTTATCAAGAAAAGAATGAAATTATTCAGATATTTATATATATATAGGGGTAAATCGTTAAAATATAATGGGTACCAAGAATCAGGGTACTCTGCCTAGCAATGTTAAAAACTGAAGATTAAATAGGTGGATAAACCACGCCATAAGTTACACTGAACCGAAATATAAAAACTTTTACAAATATACAACATGACTTTAAATTTTGTAAGCAAAGTGCCATGCAACACCACTGGAGAAGTCGCGAAATTCTAACTTGTAAAGACCCAACATGGCGACTCGTACTTAGCTATTATTTTTCTGAAATCATAGTCTTAATTGGGTACCTGTGTAAGACGGAATTGAAGGTTGTTAATGGAAGTACCAACACCACATCCATTAGCTATTTTTTCTGCTAGGAATATTTACCTGTAGGTCAAAAAAAATAAGTTAAGTTAGGTATGTCGAAGGGAAAAGAAAAATAGGGAAGAAATTAAAAAAACAAGAAGGGTTGAATTAAATTTACCTCTGTTCAATTCTTCTGTGCTAAGATAGGTCATTCTAACCTGCAGGAATGCCAAAGGAATCATGGGTAAATAGCATGAGAAGGAAAGGAAACCATAAGAGGAAACCTTGGTAAGGAAGATGCTACGAAATGTTGAACTGTGTTACCTTCGGTCATTCCTCCATGGTAAATGCGTAAATATGTGGAAGCCGGACCAACAAGGTCGAGGATTAAACATTGAAAACCATTAATACACACTAAGGGTTAGCTGTTGGTGACAGATAGAAGATTTAAGACCGTATAATCTAACTCTGTGAAATACCTCAAAGGAAGAAACACATAAACAACCATGCTTAAAGAAAAGTCGACTACCACTTACCTTTCTTGGTGCCTGACAGAGCTAGATCATGTTGAATGAGTGAGAGGCATCTTGGTTGGGGACAAGCTTAACTGAGGAACATCCAACGATGGATCCATTTGTGCCGCTTCCGAGGTGAAATTTCTTGCTCCAAAGAGCTGGTAATGAAATGCCAAATGCCAAAGGGAGAAGTGGTTAAGTGGAAGGTCAATCACCCAAACCCTAGCACATTTTTCCAGCACTGTTATATCTTGATTGATCAAATCGACAGTGTAAATCTTAACAAGGGTACTCATAAGTACTAACATAAATTTTCTGAGCACTCATTCGTACTCTATTATTAATTAATCCTCTACGCTGGCATATAACAAAAACAAATATTCTAGATCTCCAGATTTACCATAAATGCAAGGCACAGTCATGATTATCTATGGTGGACAAGTGTAGTGAATTTCAGGAATAGAGTAAATCAATCCGACTACGGATTTCATATGTTGAATGAGTTAAATGTAGTTTCAAATAGTGGTGATAAAAGAACTATGGCCAATACTCATTAATTTTGTATGAATTAGTTAGACGTGTTGTTAATAATAATCTACATGAAAACTGTAATTATGTGCTAGAATAAAGTAATAATTAAATTTTTTTTTTTTATGATAACGAAGATGAATGTTACAAGTGGTATCAGAGCAACGTTGTAATGCTGGGACCCTATGGGTCAACTAATGTTTTAAGTTGTGTATTACTGATGCACACAGACAGATAAATAGACAGAAAGAGAAATAAATTAACAAGATACTATGAGGAGGGTGTCAACACAGCAGTCACCTCCGAATATCGTGGAAATGCAAATGAACCCAGAAATGTGGAACAGTTGGGTGTGGAACAACACCAGAAAACCAGTAGGTTGTTGGAGGAACAACAACACCAAACCAGCATTCCCTTAAACATAGTACATAATTTACAAGAATAAATGGAGAGAGTGCGACATGATAATGCAAGGTTAATGTAAGAACAAGGGCACATATTAAAAATTCTCTCCAACAAATAGAACCAAGGAAATGAGAAGCCAATTACTGATAGAGAGTTTCAGGAAAATGATGAAAAAAATACAAGAGACCATGACACTGACAGAATGGGAAGAAGTCAGTCTCAGTGTAGTCATAAAAATAAGAACTATAATGAATCTGAATCGGATAATGTATCCGATTAGAAGGAAGTAAAGAGACATAAAGTAGAGCTGCAAGGTGAATTTCATAAAATAAAGCCTCCTTCGTTTGATGGAGTAGAAGAGAAAGTGGATGAGGCATGGCTGATAAACATGAATAAATATTTCCAAGTGTATGAATACAACAGTATTCTTAAATCCAGATTGGCTATTTATCATTTAAGGGAGAAATCTACATTGTGGTGGGAGGAAGTGAAAAATGTCCGCAATATAGATGATCAGGATGTGACTTGGGATGTATTTCAGTAGTATTTCAAGGATAAGTACCTAAAATAATGCTTATATGATGAAAAATATCAAGAGGTCCATGATTTGAAGCTGGGTCAAATGAAAATGGATGAGTACATCACTAAGTTTAGATCCTTACTACGTTATGTTCCCTATTTAGGAGATGAGAAAGCTAAAGTTTAGAGATTCCTGAGTAGTTTTCCATCTCATATGAAAGAATGTATCAATTTTTTGAATCATAAGATAATGTATGAGGCAATCAAAAAGGCTAGAATGTATTACCAGTAGGCTAAAGAAAAAGGTGAACAGGGTAAAAGCTGGCAGGAAAAGAAGGAGCATAAGGGCGGTTCTAGTTTAAAAGAAGCAGAACCAACAATTTCAAGAGTGCTACTAGAAGCACAATTAGAAAACAATTTGGAAGGAATATTCAAAGAACAAGGTGGCATATAGAAGATAAACCCACAGAAGCCTCTAACAAACTGGAACCGACCCTGAACCAGAAGCCACCTTTACAGCGTTGGGGGTGTGGTGAGGTACATTACTATAGAAACTGTCCACAACGAGGTAGGAGTGAGGTAGTTACCAATCTACAGGAGGCCTCAACCATGGGTGATGTTGCTAGAAACATACCCAGGATTAATGCATCACTTGAAGATCGACAAGCATAATACCAGCCGAAAATGATTGAACTGGAAGGTAAATTACTATATCAACCTGTTTCTATTTTGGTAGACCCAGTTGCAAGTTTAAGCTATGTGAGTCCCAAAGTGGTGTAAATTTTTAAATTACAAAGTCATAAATTTGGAAACCCATGGTTAGCACAGTTGGATACTGGAGCTAAAAGGAGAGTTAGTGCAAAAATACCGAACTGTGCACTAAAAATTGGAGAACAACAACTAACTATGGATTTGAATGTACTACCTCTGGGTTCTTATGATTTGATACTTCGTATGGACTGGTTAGAGAAGGACTGGACATTAATATATTGCAAATAAAAAATTATATACTACACAATGAAAGATGGAAGCCGCCAAGAAATTCAGGGGATAAAGAAACCTTTACAACTGTGCCCAATCATAGCATCTCAAATGGGTAAGTGCATGAGAAAGGGATGCCAAATGTATGCTATATAGGTGGGCTTTACCAATTCTAAAGAGAAGGCTCCAATGTTGGAAAATGTACCAATAGTATAGGAGTTTATGGATGTATTCCCAGAGGAAATACCAGGTTTACCGCCTATAAGGGACATAGATTTTACCATTGAATTGATACCTGGGGCATCACCAATTTCAAGGGCACCTTATCAAATTACTGTACTTGAATTAACTGAATTGAAGATGCAGTTACAAGAATTGTTAGATAAAGGGTACATCTAACCAATTGTATCTCCTTGGGGAGCACCTCTACTGTTTACGAAGAAGAAAGACAGAAGCATGCGAATGTGCATGGATTACTACCAACTTAACAAACTGACTATGAAAAATAAATATCCTTTACTGCGAATCGATGATATGTTTGATCAATTGAAGGGAGTGACAATGTTTTCAAAGATAGATCTAATGTCATGATACCATCATATCTGGATAAAGGATGAGGACATTTATAAAACTGCTTTTCGAACAAGGTATAGACATTATGAATTTGTGGTGCTACCTTTTGGATTTACCAATGCACCAACAACCTTTATGAGGCTAATGCATGGTGTATTTCATCCCTACCTAGACAATTTTGTGTTAATATTTATTGATGACATTTTAGTATATTCTAAAAATATAGAAGGACACAAAGAACACCTGCAGATAGTGTTGGAATTGTTAAGAAAACATTAGCTTTATGCGAAGTTCAGTAAGTGTGATTTCTTCAACGAATAAATGCAGTACCTTGGACATGATATTTCTTACTAAGGTATTTCGGTGGACCTTGAAAAGATCAAGACAATTTTGAAATGGAAAATACCTCAAAACGTGGTAGGCATTCAGTCATTTATGGGATTGGCTAGTTATTACTGGTGGTTTATTGAAGGTTTCTAAAAAATTTCTTTCCTATCAGATCATTACAAAGGAAAGGAATGATATTTAGATGGACAAAAGAATGTCAAGACAGTTTTGAGAAACTAAAGTAGTTATTAACTACCGCTCCAGTGTTAAGGGTAGTTGATCCTAATAAAGAGTTTGATGTCTGTATGGATGTGTGCAAAGAGGGAGTTGGGTAAATTTTGTCACAAGAAGGTAAATTGGTTTCTTATGAGTCACGAAAATTAAAGGAGCATGAGTAGTGATACTTAGCTTATGACTTGGAGTTGACAGTAGTAGTGCATGCACTCCGGGTATGGAGGCACTACTTTCTTGGAAAACGATTTGTGCTAAAAAATAATCATAGTAGTTTAACCAGTTACTTTAAGCAAGCTTATCTCAATTCTCACCAGGCAAGATGGAATGCCTTTCTGAGCAAATTTTATATTGATATGGAACACGTAAAAGGTAAAGAAAATAGAGTAGCTGATGCATTAAGCAGGAAATTGCATGGTGTTTATCATTTGTACTATAATCACATTGAGTGAAGATTTCTGGAACAAATAAAAGCAGAAGAAGATAAAGATCCATAATATAAGTTTATGTGGCATTAAGCAAAGGATTTAAAATACCGAGGAAAATCTACAGATTACGAAATTGATATGGATGAGTTGTTGATTCTGAAAAAGAGAATTCTCATTCCAAACAGAATGGAGTTAAAGGAACTGATTTGAATGAATATCATCGAAGTAATTACTCTGGACATCCTGGATATTAGAAGATGTTAACAGCATTATAAAATAATTAATTTTGTCCTGGTATGAGAAAATATATTGCAGAATATCTAAAAAAATGTTTAGAATGTCAGCAAGTGAAACTAGAGCACAGATATCCAGCTATACTGATGCAGCCTATACCCGAGTGGAAGTGGGAAGTGATGTCGTTAGATTTTAGCATTGATTTACCAAGGTAAAAGTGGCATAATGACTATATTATGGTAGTGGTGGATAGATTTAGAAAATCAACACACTTTATACCAGTGCAGTCCACTTATAAGACAATGAAGATAGCAGATATATTCATGCAAGAGATTTTAGACTGCATGGCATTCCAAAGACTGTTATCTCTGATAGCGATGTAAAGTTTACATCAACGTTCTTGAAAATGTTGTTCATTAGGTTGGGAACTCAAATTAAATTCAGCACTGCATACCATCCGCAGACGGATGGAAAAACAGAGAGAGTAAACCAAATTTTGGAGGATATATTACATATGTATGTAATGCAATAGCCAACTAAGTGGGAAGAGTATTTACACCTAGTGGAGTTTTCATACAATAATAGATATCAGGAATCCCTCAAGATGAGTCTGTTCGAAGCCTTATATGGGTGAGAGTGTAGAAATCCTATCAAGTGGAGTAGCCCAGAAACCAAGTTGATGCTTGGACCGGACATGCTCTATGAAATGGAGTAGAGGTAAAGAAGATCCGACAAAATTTGAAGGCAAGTCAAGATAGGAAAAAAGTGCATGCAGATAGAAAAATAATGCATCGTGAATTTTATGTGGGGGATCATGTGTACGTAAGAATTAAGCCTAAGAAAAGCACTTTGAGATGGGCATCTTGTGCCAAGTTAGTTCCCAAGTTTTGTGGCCCTTTCCAAATATTGGAAAGAATAAGACCTATGGCTGACCGATTAGCTTTTCCTAATCATGTAAGAGTGCACAATGTATTTCACGTGTCGTTATTAAAACAATACATTCATGATCCAAAGCATATCATCCATTATCAAAATATTAAGCTAGAATATAATTACCAGATTTATTAAAGATGATAGGATTTATGAGTAAAACTAATTCAAAATCATTGCTTTTAGGTCGAGCCAAATGGTGAATTTCTGGTCGAACCTCACAGTATAATCGATTGGAGGGAAATCATGCTCTGGAAATGAGCCATCGCCTAGGTTAAAGTGCAATGGAAGCACTTTGGCCCAAAGTAAGCTACCTGGGAGGATGAAGGTTTTGTTCCGGAAGTCTACCTTGAAATTTTTGCTGGAGCAAAAATGAGAACACCGGGGATGGTGTTCACATCCAGGGGGGAAGTTGTAACCACTAGTTTAATTCTTAACTACTGGTTAAGTTCTTTGTTAAGACTCTAAAAAAATTTCTTATTATTAATTTTTTTGAAATTAATAATATCATGAACATAAATTAAATTTGATAAATTAAATTGGTTATGGAAATGGTTCCATAAAGTGAAAGACTGTTGGTAAAATAATTATTTTCTAACTAAGAAATAGTTGAATGAAAACAATTTGGTTAGTTACTCTTTCTCTGTGGATAAAAAAAATATCCCTGTGAGGAAGAGGGGTTCTGACTAGGTGCTAAGGAAAGAAGGAAAGAGAGTGGAGGTTCCTGAGTTGATAGAACCAGTGGAAAACCCTCAGATAACCTACACATCTGGAAGGTGGATTGGACCGGAGTCCCACGATCCCTTCCGCACACTATTTCCTATATACATTGCTCAAAAGTTGGAGCACAGGGGGTGGGGGGATGAGGACATAATCGCCTCATCCATGGTATGGGGGACTACTACAATCCATCACAAATAAGTAATTTTCCATAGCTATACAGGGTTAACATATTTTTTATTTTAATTTATTTGATAAAGATCTGATTAAATGCTCAAGTTCAATCGCCTTGGAAGAAAAGACAATTAGTGATGAACTCCTACTATTTTTTTTGTAAAAATAGGAATTCTGGAATGTTATTTTCAAAACAGGTAGAAAATGTAATTGACAGATATGGAAGAAGTATTCGTTGTAAAAGATAAGGCTAGATTGATTACTTTCTTTACAATAATAATATTCATCTCAGTGAAATATTATAGTTAAGATTTCTGTAAAAAAAAAAACACTTGTCCATAGAAAAGTGTTTCCATTGACAGTATATGTTAATGCTCAAATGTAGGGAAATAATCTATAGATAACTAAACAAAATTGAAATGCATATATATATAAGTTGGAATACATAACTTGTCAATTAACCAGAACTCAGGAGAGTTCTATAGTGCAGGATGTTCTTCTTGATTTTACAACTATACACAAACTTCCAGTTGGTCTGGTCGACACCTAGTAGTTATTCTCTTTTCGAGATGAAATCCAAAGTAACTGAAGGAAAAAGAAAGTCCATGAAGTTCAATAGGACTATAAAAACCATACATTACGAAAAATTAAATACTATTATGAACTATCCCTGTATCTGCCATTTTGTAAATTTAAAGGAAAAATAATAAAGCATAGAAGAATAGAACATTTTCCAAGATATTGTACATCTATAACCTTCCTTTTATGTAAAATGAAAATAGTGTGACCAATCGTCGAGAACTAATAGTAATGGAAAGATAGAAAGACAAGTGAACAAATTCTTGAGAATATCGACATAAATACAACGATATTTTTGTATATTATCTGTCACTGGAACCAAAATAATCAAATAGTCTCAATGAGCTTATCAAGAAAAGAACAAAACTATTTAGATATTTATATATTTATAGGGGAAAATCGTTAAAATACAATGGTTACGAAGAAGCAAGGTACTCAGCCCAACAATGTCAAAAGTTGAAGATTAAATAGGTGGATAAACCACGCCGTAAGTTACACTGAACCAAAACAGAAAACCCTATACAAATATACAAGATGACTATAAATTTTGTAAGCGGAGTGCCATGCAAAACTGCTGGATAAGTCGAGCAATTCTAACTCGTGAAGACCCAGCATGGCGACCAAGACTTAGCTATTATTTTTTTGAAATCATAGTCTTAATTGGGTACCTGTGTAAGACGAAATTTTAGGTTTTTAATGGAAGTACCAAATTCCATATCCATGATCAATTTTTTCTACTAGGAATATTTACCTGTTGGTCAAAAAAAAAAAGTTAAGTTAGGTATGTTGAAGGGAAAAGAAAAATAGGGAAGAAATTTAAAAAAATAAGAAGGGTTGAATTAAATTTACCTCTGTTCAATTCTTATGTGCTTAGACGGGTCATTCTAACCTGCATGAATGCCAAAGGAAACATGGGTAAATAGCATGAGAAGGAAAGGAAACCATAAGAGGAAACCTTGGTAAGGAATATGATGTGAAATGTGCAATTGTGTTACCTTCGGTCATTCCTCCATGGTAAATGCGGAAAGTTGTAGAAGCTGAACCAACAAGGTCAGGGATTAAACACTAAAATCCATTAATACACACTAAGGATTAGCTGTTGGGGCCACATAGAATATTTAAGACCGTATAATCTAACTCTGCAAAATACCCCAGAGGAAGAAACACGTAAATGCCCATTCTTAAAGAAAAGTCGACTACCGCTTACCTTTCCTGGTGCCTAACAGAGCTTGAGCATGTTGAATGAGCGAGAGGCATCTTGGTTGGGGACAGGCTTAACTAAGGAACAACCAACGATCAATGCATTTTTCCCACTACCGAGGTGAAATTTATTGCTCCAGAGAGCTCAAAATGAAATTCCAAATGCCAAGGGGAGAGGCAGTTAAGCGGAAGGTAAATCACCCAAACCCTAGCCCATTTTTCCAGCACCATTAGATCTTGATTGACCAGATCGACAATGTAAATCTTAACAAGGGCACTCAAGTACTAACATAATTTTTTTGAGCAGTCATTCATACTATATTATTAATTAATCCTCTAACCTAGTGTATAACAAAAAAAAATATCCCAGATCTCCAGATTCACCTTAAATGTAAGGTACAATCATGATTATCTATGGAAGACAGGTGTAGTGAATTTCAAGAATAGAGTAAATCAATCCGACTATGAATTTCATATGAGGAATGTGTTAAATATAATTTCAAATAGCGGTGATAAAAGAACTATGACCAATACTCGTTAATGTTGTATGAATTAGTTAGACGTGTTGTTAATAATCATCTACATGAAAACTATAATTATGTGGTAGGATAAAGTAATAATTAAAAAAATATTTATGATAATAGTGATGAATGTTACATCCATCTTAACTAATTTGGTAATCCAACATAGATCCATCTTAACCATGGGTCTACCAAGAGTCTAGAGGGATCAAATCTCATTATATGAAAACCTATTTTTAGAATACAAAATTTGATTTTTTGTTTACATTTCAAGATATTTAATCCCATATAATGCTTGGTAAATACATGATTAAGACAGATATAGAGTGGTAATTTTTCATTGTTTAAATCTCATTATATGCAAACCTCCTTTTAGAATACAAAATTTGAAAAAAATATTTACTAGTCAACAAATTTAGTCCCATTTAATGCTTTGTAAATAAATGATCAAGATAAATCCATAGTGGTAATGTTTCATTGTTTAATTTCTTTTTTTCTAATATTTTATCCTTATTAATATTTTATGTTAAAAATTGAAAAAGTTGCACATTTTCCTCTTATTAAGAAGTAACTACCTTATTTTACCTTTAATTACTTTTCCCTTTAGAATATTGAAATATTTTGCCAAGGTAAACATTAACACACACACACACACACACACACACATATTATACAGTGATATATTTATTATAGAAATTGAATATTAAAGATTGAATGAGTTACACATTTTCGTCTTATTAAGAAGTAACTACATTATTTTACCTTTAATTACTTTTCCCATTCAAACATTGAAATATTCTAGTAAGGTAAACATTAAAGTTATATAAAATTATATTATTTAGCATAGACAAATTTTTAATTTATTTATGACTCTAATAAATTCAAATATCAACAAATCAAGTGAAATGAAAGTGAAATATCAACAAACTCAGCTCTATGTTGTGTTAATCTATTTTTAAATGTTTATTTGTATAGTTATTTAATTTTTTTATTTTGTTTTGGCTCACATTAGTGAAATTTTTTATTATTATATTTTGATGGCATGATTAGGATAAATCTACATGGTAATTTTTTATTGTTTAAACTGATTTTTTCAATATTTTATCCTTATTACTATTTTATGTTAAAAATTCAATGAGTTACACATCTTCTTGTTATTAAGAATACACAGACATAAAGTTATAGTGGCAATTTTTCATTCTTTAAACTGTATCTTTGAATATTTTTTGTTAAAAATTGAATTAGTTACACATTTTCGTCTTATTAAGAAGTAACTACATTATTTTACCTTTAATTACTTTTATCTTTGAAACATTGAAATATTGTAGCATGGTAAACATTAAAGTTATATAAAATTATATTATAACATAGACACAAAAATATTTTATGTATTACTCTAAGAGTTAAATTGAAATATCAACAAACTTAGTTAACTGTTGTGTTAATCTATTTTTAAATGTTTATTTATATAGATATTTAATTTTTGTTTTTTTGTTTTGGAATTTTTATTTTTATTTTTTGAGGACGTGAGAAACTTACACATGGTCATCATACTACATTGTAGAACCAACATAGATTCATCTTAACTGGGGATCTATTTAGAATACAAAATTTGAAAAAAAAATTACATGTCTAGAGATTCAATCACATTTAGTGATTGGTAAACGCCTGATTAAGGTAGATGTATAGTGGTAATTTTTCATTGTTTAAATTGTATTTTTGAATATTTTATCTTTATTAATATTCTACATTAAAATGTGAATGAGTTACACATTTTCTCTTATTAAGAATTAAGTATATTATTTTACCTTTCAAACATTGAAATATTTTACTAAGGTAAACTTTAACACACACAGACATATATATATATATATATATATATATATATATATATATATATATATATATATATATATATATATATATATATAAGAAAAACATGTTATTTTCTTATATATTTATTACTTTACCTCTTAAAGCTAGAATAGACACCTAAAAATTTTATTTATTACTCGAAGAGAGGAATTGAAATATCAAATCCCTCTAGGTGTAAAGCTAAGAATGACGGATCTCTCTTATCCATCTTAGCCATTTGGTAATGGAGCATATATCTTAACCATAGATCTACCAATGAGGGATCTCTCTAATCCATCTTAACCATTTTGGTAATCCATCATAGATGAGGGATCAAATATCATTATATGCAAACCTAGTTTTAGAATAGAGAATTTGAAATTTTTTTACATGTGAAGATATTTATTCCCATTAAGTGTTTGGTATTAATATACATCTATAGTGGTAATTTTTCATTGCTTAAATCTCATTATATGCCAATACCCTTCTAGAATACAAAATTTGAAGAAAAATATTTACATGTCAAGAGATTTGATCCCATTTAATGCTTGGTAAATAAGTGATTAAGATAAACCTATAGTAGTAATGTTTCATTGTTTCAATTGATTTTTTGAATATTTGATTGTTATTAATATTTTATATTAAAAATTGAATGAGTTACATATTTCCTCTTATTGATAAGTAACTACATTATTTTACCTTTAATTACTTTTCCATACACACATTATACACACACACACAGTGGTAAATTTATTACTCAAATAGTGAAATTGAAATATCATCAAATCAAGAGGAATGAATGTGAAATATCAACAAACTCAATTAAATGTGTTAATCTTTTTTTAAATGTTTATTTATATAGTTATTTAATTATTGTTATTTTGTTTTGGCTTATATTAGTGAAAGTTGTTTTTATTATATTTAGAGAGTGTAACATATATGGATAACTTCACCAAGGAGTTAAATTTTTTTATAGAAGATACCCATGAGTAACTTATCCAAATCACTATTAAATATTCCTTACTACTCATTAGATAGAATGTTCACGAGTACATAGTGTAACCTTAGTATAAGAATAGTAAGTTTCTTAACAATTAACAACCTTTATTGTTGTACATTATCATATAACTATATGATGTAACATTTCATTCATTTTTTTATTTATGTAGTCATCACTTACTTGAAAATGAACATCACCACAAGATGTTGTGAAACCAGCTCCAAAAATAGAAGAAAAGAGATATCAACGCCTTATAAATAATCCACTTCGAGGGGGCAACCTCCAATACATTACATGAATGAAAAATTCTTGGATGACACAAATGAAAAAACCTCCTTTCTATATATAGGAGTCCATGTGGCCATAATGTAACCCTAGTGGGGCAACAATTTAACCCTAGCTGACCTAACAATAATAATGTAAGGGCGCAATTATAACAATATGGGCATTACAGGGGTACAACAATAACAATAAGGGGGGCTACAATAACATAATAAGGGACTACAATATTAATATAGGGACTCAACATGCCCCTTTCCTTCAAAAAAGTGTTGTCCTCAACGCTTGAGTAGCTCTGGGTGCTTTTGTATAAAATTCTCATCCTCCCATGTAGAATCTTTCGTGGGTAAGTTCTTCCACTTGATGAGATACTCTAAAATTGATCGATTTCGTAGTTGTCGATTTCTTGTTTCCGTGACTACTTTAGGTTCCAATATGATTTTTCCTTCCTCATCAAGTTCTGGAAATATTGTTTGAACTAGAAGATTTTCACCTTGAAACGTGGAAAACTAGATGCACTTGTGAAGAAGAAGGAAGCTCCAATTTGTATGCCATAGTACCAATCTTTTGCAACACCTTGTAAGGACCATAGTACTTTGGTGATAATTTATTATCCTTCTTAGCTTTCTTGAGGGAAATTTGTTTGTATGGTTATAGCCGTAAAAATACCTAGTCTCCTACTTTAAAACTTCTCTCGCTGTGATGTTGATCTACCTGTTGTGTCATTTGATTTTGTGCCAAATTCAGGTTATCCTTTAAGAGGTGAAGAACTTCTTGTTCATGCTCAATGTGATCTTCCACTACTTGAACCTTTGAATTTTTTCTTAAAGATGATGTGATGGACGGTGGATGATATCCATAAAGGGCCATAAATGGGGTCATTTTTGCTGCAGTATGGAAGTGTTATACCACCATTCAGCGAGAGGTAACTAGTTGACCCATTGTGTTTGTTTATCAAATACAAAACAATGAAGATGTCCTTCCAAACATTTATTGTCTATCTCAGTTTGACCATCATATTGAGGATGATAAGATGGGCTATGAGCTAATTGAGTACCCAAACAAGAAAATAACTATGTCCAAATTTTTTCAATAAAAATGGGATCTTCGTCACTCACAATAACCCTTGGGTTTCCATGTAGCTTTTGAATTGTGTCCATAAATGTAGTAGCAACTTTACTTGATTTAAATGGATGAGATAATCCACAAAAGTGTGCATACTTGGTAAGTCTATCAACTACCACCATGATGACACTCTTTCCTTCAGACTTAGGTAAACCTGTGATAAAATCCATTGAAATATCCTCCCAACGTTGACTTGGAATGGATAAAGGTTGTAGAAGACCCAGGGTCTTAATTGTCTCCACTTTATTCTACTGGCAAACCAAACATTCCGCCACAAACTTTTGAATATCAGATTTAAGGCCATCCAAAAAAAATTCTTTCTTCACCCCATGGTAAATTTTTAAAAATCCCGAGTGTCCTCTTAAAGGAGAAGTGTGAAATTCCAAAAGAATCTTTTGTTTTAGCTGGGAATTCTTACAAATATATAAGCGATCATTGTACCATAAGGAATCATTTTTCCAACTAACTGTATCAGATGTATTAGGATCTTGCTGCAACTTTTGAATGAGTGTCCATACATCTTTTTCCTTCTTCCATTCATCTCTTGCTTCAGTTATCCAATCTGGTTGGATAATAGAAATGGCGCAAAGCAATGCTTCCACCTCTTCATTCTTTCTTGAGAGTGCATCTGCAACAACATTAGGCTTTCCTTTTTTGTATATTATTTCAAAGTCATAACCCAACATCTTTGTGACCCATTTTTGTTGCTCTTTTGAAGATAGTCGTTGTTCCAAAAAGTGTTTAAGACTATCATGATCAGTTTAAGTGTCTTCCGATTAGGTAATGCCGCCATTTATTTAGTGCATGCAGTATTGATAACATTTCCTTCTCATAAATAGCTTTCTGTAAATACTTTCCTTTGATTGGATGACTTTCAAAATAAATGGGTCTTCCTTCTTGCATTAAAATAACACCAGTTCCATTTCTTGAGGCATCACATTCCATAATAAAGGTTTCTGTGAAGTCTGGCATAGCTAAGACCGGTGCTAGGCAAGTTGCCTCTTTAAGATGTTCAAAGGCCTTACTTGCTTCAGGCGTCCATGAAAATGCATCTTTCTTCAATAATGTTGTTAGAGGTGTTGCTATTCTCCCATAATTCTTAACAAAATTGCGATAATACCCTGTTAACCCGAGAAATGCTCACAACTGTTGTATGGTTGTGGGGAATTTCCATTCTTTAATGGCTTTAATTTTGTTAGGGTCTACCTTAACACCCTCGTGAGATACAATATGACCAAGATATTGCACCTCTTGTACTCCTAAGAAACATTTGGATGTTTTTGCATATAATTGCTTCTCCTGCAATAGTTTGAGCACCCTGTCAACATGTTGAACTTGATCCTTCCAATACCTGCTGTAGATTAGTATATCATCAAAAAATACTAGCACAAATTTTCTAAGGAAGGGTTTGAAAATAGAATTCATCAACCCTTGAAATGTAGAAGGTGCATTGGTAAAGCCAAAAGGTATGAACAAAAATTCATAATGACCCTCATGAGTTTGAAATGATGTTTTCAAAATATCTTCAGTCTTCATTCTAATTTGATGATATCCTGAATGAATATCCAACTTAGTAAAATAAATTTCTCCATGTAATTCATCTAATAATTCATCAATCACAGGAATGGGAAATTTATCTTTAATGCTGAGGTTATTGATCTCCCTATAATCTGGACACATGCGCCATGATCTATCCTTCCTGTGTACCAATACTACAGGAGCAGAGAAATAACTTTGAATAGGTTGAATTATACCATCCTCTAACATTTCTGCAATCATACGTTCAATTTCGCTCTTTTGGACATAAGGATATCTGTAAGGCTTGATGTCTGGAGGAACACTTCTTGGAATCAAATTAATAGCATGGTCATGATCACAAATAGGTGGGAGTCCATTGGGAGTTTCAAACACCTTGGAATGATTGTCCAAGACTTTTTGGAGATCTGCAGAAATAGATGATTTTGATGTTGGAACTTCTAGTGAAAATAATTGTGAAATTACGCCTCATTGTTATTTATTTAGAAGATTTGTCATGACATTAGAACTTATTATCTTTCTTGGATTCCCTGCAATACCCAGTAATTCGACTTCCTTTCCTTCTGAAAAAAAATTCAAGAAATTTTCTTGAAAATTAAAAGCTACCATCCCCAAAGATTGTAACCATTGTACTCCTAGTACAACATCAGCACATCCCATAGGAATGGAAATCATTGGACTATTCAATACATATTCCCCCATGGTTAGATTTATATTATGGAATTTTCCAGAGAAATTTATATTTCCTCCATTTGCAACCATCACTTGACATTCTAATGCTGGGTATAGGAAACAATTCAATTCCTTGGCTACATTACAATGAATAAAATTATGGGTACTACCTGAATCAATCAACACTATTGCCTTTTTCTTCTTGATAGGTCCTTCTATATTTAGAGTTTGAGGAGTGGTAATTCCTACCAATGCATTAAAAAATATGGTCAGACTCATTTCTTCCTCTTCTAGGGTTGGTTCCAGATGTATATCCTCTTCTTGTTCATTTTCTTCTTCCTCTTCACAATCTATGTAAAATAATTTCTTCTCAGCACACTTATGACCTTTAGTGTATTTGCTATCACAACTGTAGCAAAGGGATTTTGCTCTTTTTCCTTCCAATTTTTGTGGTCTCAACCTTGTAGGTTGTGGAAATTTAGGAGTAGCAACACTTCCATCTTTATAGAAGTGAGTGGTAGGCTTCCTTGTTGCCATAATTTTACATTGAATTTTTCTTGCCAACCTGAATGTCTTCTCCAATGAATCAGGTTCCAAAACGTGAAATTCATGTTGGATGTTATCCTTTAAAGTACCTATGAAGAGATCAATCCTGTGTTCCTCTGAAATATCAGTTACCCTTATATTAAATTTTTGGAATTCCTCACTGTGCTCCCCCATTGAACGCTTTTGTTTGATATTTATAAATTGGCTAAAGAAACTGTTGCTCTTTGTATCCTCATAATGTGCTATCATTTCCTCCGTAAAAATTTACCAAGTGACATTTTTTTACGAGAGCAAAGCCATCGATACCCTACAAATGTATTTTATTCTAAATGTAAGGTTGCAATGCATACCTTTTGTGTGTTTTGCACATTATTGAGATCAAAATATTGCTCCATCTGTAGTATCCATGTTACAGGATCCTTTCCATAAAAAATTCTCATATCCATTTTTGGAATATGGTGGTTCTTCCCTCTAACATTAGAGTTTATGAAATCACGATTAACATTTATTTTGTTCTCATCATGAGTTTCCTCTACTATCTTTTCACCATTAGGAAACATTTCTTATATCAACTTTGCCAAACCTTCCATGTCTGCTTTTAGATCATTCTTCATGTTTTCCATCTTAGCTTCCATGTGATCCTTCTTAGATTCCATGCCACCTTCCATGCCATTCTTCAAACCATCCATCTCAGTTTCCATGCCTTTGCTCAAAACTTCCATGTCATTTTTTGTTGTTGTTTGCGAGAGCAAATTTTTTTGCACTTGCTCTTGTAATTTTGATATGTTATGTTGCCATTCTTCGTCTTCATGAGTCATAGTAGAGCCTTATAAAGGCTTAATGGGTGTTGAATTGTTTTTAGGGGCCATTTTAGAATCCAATATTAATATCTATTCTACAATATTCTCTTGGAATCAATTCAACTTGATTCTTCAAACAAGACTTATGCATTTCGGGAGAAATAATACACACCTTTTACTTGATTTTGAGGAGCTCGATATTGAAATTGGCTTATCTCTATAATTGCAGATCCCCAATATCTAAAATTCGGCCCTATAGTAGTCCTTTGAAGCTTCTTTCAAATGCCATAGGTCCGACTTGATTTTGATTCTTCAAGGAAAAGTTATGTGCAATCTCCCACAATGACCTAATTATGGACTCGTTCAATAGAGAAAAATTGTACGACTTGCCACGTGTCACTGTTTACTACTTTAGCTCTAAAATTTATAGAGAGGAAGCTACAGTCTGTGTACTTCTAGTGACTATTTACAAAATTCCAATTCGATGCTCAGAGAGAGAGGTATGAAGATTTTCCCACAATCACCTGTTTGAGATGAAATTCGGGAGCCTCAAAAAGACCTAACTTCCACAGATCATATCTCCGAAAATATTGAGAATGAAGCTCTAAAATTTTGCGACGATATTCCTTAGGATTTCTGCTTCGTACTCTATAAATTTCAGCGTTTGACCCTTCGTAGAAAAACCGTTATAGCGAAAATTTTGCGATTACCTTTTTAAGTGAAATTCAGGAGCATGCAAAAATCCCTAACTTCCATAGATCATATCTCCAAAAATATTGCGAAAAAAGATCTAAAATGTTGCAATGATGTTCCTCAGGATTTCATTTTCACACTCTAAAAATTTCAGGTTCTGAAACTTCGTAGAAAAATATTTATAGAAAAAATTCCACGATGACTTGTTTGGAGCAGCGAAACCCTAGAATCCAAAGCCTATGACACCAAATTTTGTGAAACCAGCTCCAAAAATAGAAGAAAGAGATATCAACGACTTATAACTAAGCCACTTCTAGGGGGCAACCTCCAATACATTACATGAATGAACAATTATTGGATGACACAAATTAAAAAACCTCATTTCTATATATAAGAGTCCATGTGGCCACAATGTAATCCTAGTGGGGCCACAATGTAACCCTAGCCGACCTAACAATAATAATGTAAGGGCACAATAATAACAATATGGGGGTTATATGGGTACAAAAATAATAATAAGGTGGGATACACTAACATAATAAGGGACTATACTATTAATATAGGGATTTAACACAAGAAAGGAATCAACATCGTCAATTTGACACAATACTCAATCACATCATTGAATACCAATATACCCTGGAAATCACATATAGTGAAAACCAACAAACATTTAATTTTATTATTAAATGCTCATGAGGGTGTTTAGCCCTCACTCAATGGCATATAAGGGAGACAATCCCTTAACCATCGTTATTAATCTTACAAGGAAATATACAAATATCTAGCTTAAATCCATTACAATAATTATGATAGCATCTACCCACTAATATTCATATCTTCATACCTTCGAGGCATGGATGTACGTAGGATGTACCATCGTACAATGGACCATCCTGCAGTTCACACACATATGCATCAACCATTAATCATTTACCTTTCGCAATGTTAAGCATAATATTTCCTTCTCATAATTCACCATCGTTTCCTATCCTTGATGTCATCAACAAGATTTTATAGAATGATTAGATAAAGCCTTAATCAATAAATAATCAATCTTTAAGTGATCCTTTAACACCTATTCATGTGCATACATGAAATGTGAATACAATATCACAACATGCTTTCTTCAAACATCTCTACCTTAGTGTGATTAAGTGATTATGAATTCATGTCAAATAATCCCCACATTATTATGACACTTCTCACACATGCTCACATTAATACCAGACAAATCACTACAACTGTCCAAGAATTCCTTCAATGGAAAATGACACAATATGCATTCGTGTTTATTAAACTTTAACAAAAGAACCAACCCTTCAACTATTACTTTTGGTGCATGCAAATATAATAAAGCTAACTCGTTGAATTTTTTTCCTATGCATGCAATGTTTATAGTTTCCAAAAGAGTCTTCCCAAAGGAATTCATAACAAAAGAGACATGTAAATACATGTTTTGTTTTTTTGTAAAAACTAATACAACTAAAGCATACAAATACATGTCTTATTTTTCAAATATTATACTCTCAATCTTTCCCAATATATTCTAACACAACATACTATCTTTTCCCACATACAAATATGTATATTATTTCTAATGAAAGGTAATACAAATATTGGATGTATATGCAAAAACTAACATAATAGTTATGATAGCATAAAATACTCACAAATAATTCCTCCTAAATAAACATTATAATTCAATATTTCTTCTATCCATGCAAAGATTACAAATCTCCAACACAATTACAATTCTTTGTGCATGCAAGCTTATCATAATATCCCTTCTTAGAAATCTACCATCATTAACTATTCCTTTCATGTAACAAATCCTTACTTCATTTGCATCAGGAAGTTATCATAACCTAGTTTTTTTGTCTTTATATTTGAAAGCTTCTTATGCTTCCCTTTCAAGAAATTATCATAGATAACCTTCTTTTATGCATAAATCTAGGAAACATACGAAGGTTAGCTTAACATTGTATACAACCAAATCAAGAAGTTGAGATGCACTCCTTTCAAGAAGTTATTATTTTCAAGTAAGAACAACATATAAAAAACTACTTAATATCATTATTCTTTTCACACAAGCTTCAACATGATTTTTCCCAAAGAAAAAATTATGAGAAAAATATTATGGTTTCTTCATGACTTTCTTCCAAGAAACTCATTAACTTATCTCCCAACCCATGAAATATATTCAGGAATTACCCTCTTTAGTCTATATTCACTTTCGAGGAAATAACTTGGATTTCGTTATTATTTCATACACCTATATGAAATCCTTTTTTTTAAATAACAAGCAATGTATCTTTTATTACATAAGATGCATACATATAAAGACAAGAAAATTTACTTATTTATATTTTACTACTATTGACATCTTTCAAGATACATACTAGTAATGTTTGCAAGAAATCACATGGTTCCTTCTAAGTAAAACTAGCATAGTAAGTTTTTATTTTACCATGGTATATCTCTAAAAATAATATATTTCTAAAATATTAACATAATAGCAATCTTTTCAAGAACTTACGTCCTAAGTTTGTCTTTTACCGTATATTTCTAAGAACAAAAGTCACTATTTTCATACAATCTTTTGTTTCCTTTCAAAAACCTAAGTAAAAGATTAGTATGAAAAATATTGAATAATTTTTATTTTCTTCCAAGAATATGGTAAAAAAACTAGTATGAAAAATATTTTTCTTTCAAGAGTACTTATATTTTAAATTTTGGAATCTCTTAGCCTAACTAGACTCGTGGCCCTTCTCCCATTCATTCTCCAGTAACTTTTCAAAACTTCCATTCCTCCATGAGAAGAGAATTATTCCAATTCTTGATAGCGAGATCCAATTAGTAATCGTGCTTATGACCTTCGCTAGCCATATTCTTACTTTAGTTGGTGAGAACCTGATATTTATGCTTGCCAATAACAAGACCATTAGAAAATTCAGTTGGTTTCCCTACGCTCTATTCCATATCCATTTATATCCATTTATATTTATCATGAAAAAACCATAGCCCGATGTATATAACTAGAGAAAAGGATAGTCTCTGGTTAAACCCACTCCTACCAGATATTAACCAAACACCATATTGTTTTACGCAATTGAAAGTTGGTCCATTCTCTTATATCAATTGTTCACACCAATATTTCCTTCGGAAACAAAAAAAAGAACCAGATCTTGTCTGCATCCCTTCCCAGAATAATAGTTTATTTTCCTTTCATATCAATAATGTAAATTTGTTATCAAGAAATTTTTAAACTTCCAACTGGTTCTTGATAAAATGTTTAATAATATTTCTTTATTAATTCCACGTCTATTTATGTGGTTTTAGGGATGTTACATACTTCCCCCCTTAAAAGAACACCATCCTCGGTATGCTTCTCTCACTGAAATTTAAGCTTATAATCATGATATAATAATCTAAGCAACCCAAAGGGGGTCCTTCCCCTTCAAAATGAAACACTTATGTTTCCTTAAATGCCATTAATTGAAACAATAATATTTTTATCCATAGTCGTAAGCATGTATAACTCAAAAAATATTTCATTTCCAATTTTAACTACATATCCATTATTCAAACTCATAAAAATATAGAAAAATACTATACCAACTTACCATTACTTACCAATTACTATTTGAAGTAATGATGGCTTTTACAAAAGCTCTCTAAGAATGGTTGAACAACCCATCAACACTCCATGGAAAGAGCCTGTAATGTATGACTAACAAATTCAGTCACAATAGTCACATAGTTTCAATCAAATGAAATACTTGCAAATATAAAAAATTCATGAAATATCAAGAGATGTTTTAATGAGAGTACTTCCACAAGTACACAGAGTGCACCAACCCTCTAATCAATGCATCACATGCACACTGTCTTAGCTCCTGCTAAATAAGTCCATACAATAATTCAAAAAGTACTCAGAGAGAACCTAACTCTCTAATCGTACCAAAGGGCAATCAATGCACCATGGGTATATCCTAGCCTCTACTAAGACATTCAAACAAATTAGTAATAAAATAAATGAACTTATACATTTAAAAATGCATTTTCCGAGTGCTAAGCTCATTTCCTCTTAATATTTACATAAGATATTTACTCAATCATATAATAATTCATTTTAATATAACACATAACTTATTACTTAACTTTTTCTGCTATGAGAGCCACAATGGTATAAAACATTCTCCTCCCAACCCATGGGATTTTGTTCCCACAACCAAATCGAGTAATTTTCACATGCAGACAGCTATTTGACAAAAAACCATTCTAGGTACAGTATAAGATTCCTCTTGGAAACATCATGTCTATTCCTCTGAAAACGTCTCATCTATGAGGAATTTTGGACCTCCTCCAAAATCGATAGATTTTCCTCAATTTTTCCCCTCTTTACCATCTTGTCCAACTCTTTCCCTTACTGAGATCATCTATCTCTAGGGAGAGGAAATCACCATCAACCCCTCTGGGTAGGAAACCACCATCAACCCAAGGCCTTCTAGCCTTTCACAATTGTTGAAAACTATCTGGCATGTTAAATTTCTCTTTTAGCATTGTTTCCCATGGTAAATTACATAATTAACTATGTACACATTATACATAAAGAAAAATAAACTTTATGTACATCATACATCATACCTGGCCCTCCACATGGGTCTAATGATATCTAGATTAACAGGAAACATGAATAACATACATGTGTTATACATTATCATTTCCCAAATAACATAATCATGTATATTATAACATGATACTATGTGTTATAAATTATTATTTCCCGAATAACAAAATCTTGCACATTATAAAATGATACTTTATCAATTACCGTTGCAATTTTCATGGAAATATTTTACTTTCACAAGTTTTTCTTGTTTCCATTAAGCTAACCATGCTTAATCTCATCAACGACACTAATAATAAATATGCATTGTTAAAAAAATATTCACTTTCAAAATAATTTTAGTTTCATGCATACAATTATATACAAATATTAATTAATGTGCATATATCCATAATGGTTAGGGTAACAGTCCCACGGGTAACAGTCCAACATTTCCAATTCCAATAGTGTACTATTACCAATAGTCTAAGACATGAAGTAACTACTTGTTCACCACTTTCAATAATCTTTAATAAAAACCAATTCATGCATATAGGTTTCATTAGTTACTCATGCAAAACAAACTAATTAATGCCACTAATAATCTTAATGCATCCATGACATGACTCATTCAAAAACTAGTCATTAAACAAATAGTCATTATAGTCAAGCCTCACTAATTGACTCATTATGTATTTTTAACTTCTAAAATGCTTCATTCAATTTAATTTTCAAACATTCTATCATCATATTCAAAGAATTTCCTCATATTTTATATTCATGCACTAGTTTCACACACCATCACTATACAAATTCATCTTTTTAAAGTAGTGCATGGTAACTTTAGTAATTTTCATTAAATGTATGAATAATATGTTATATACCCAAATTTTAATAGTCAACTCTCACTTTCACTAGTGAGTACTCAGGTTGTTCGTGCAGAAAATGTTTTATTGCCTTTTATCCTCAACAAGATTCCAATGTTATGAATGTTGTTTTTTCAACATAATTTATTACTTATTAGTCTTCAATGTAGTTATAAACATGAATCACACATCTCATGTCAAAAGTAAGTAGACTACTACATATATCAATCAATATGTAGATTGTTGGGATCATACCTTAACTGATGTCCATTGATAACATACCTCAATTTATTTTTACTTAACAAATACCAAAGACGCCAGTGCTACATTGATAACATACCTCAATTTATTTTTACTTAACAAATCCCAAAGACGCCAGCGCTACATTGATAACATACCTCAATTTATTTTTACTTAACAAATCCCAAAGACGCCAGTGCTACATTGATAACATACCTCAATTTATTTTTACTTAACAAATCCCAAAGACGCTAGTGCTACATTGATAACATACCTCAATTTATTTTTACTTAACAAATCCCAAAGACGCCAGTGCTACAACCTTTAGCTCCAATACCACTTGTAACATACACCAATAAATTCACATGGAAATGAAAGCAGTTAAAATTTTTTATACAAGTTACCCACGAGTAATTTATCCAAATCACTATTAAATATTCCTTACTACTCATTAGATAGAATGTTCACCAGTACATAGTGTAACTTTAGTATAAGAATAGTAAGTTGCTTAACCATTAACAACCTTTATTTTTGTACATTATCATATCACCGTATGATGTGACCTTGCATTCATTTTGTTATTCATGTAGTCATCACTTACTTGAAATTATAAACATCACCACAAGAAAGGAATCAACATCATCAATTTGACACAATAATCAATCACATCATTGAATACCAATATACCCCAGAAACCCCGTAGGGTTAAAACCAACAAATGTTTAATTTTATTATTAACCGCTCGTGAGGGTGTTCAGACCTCACTCAATGGCTTATAAGGGAGACCATCCCTTAACCATCATTATAAATCTTACAAAGAAATATAAAAATATCTAGCTTAAATCCATTGCAATAATTATGATAGCACCCACTAATATTCATGACTTCATACCTTCATGGCATGGATGTACCTACAATGTACCATCATACAATGGACCATCCTGCAGCTCACAGTCATTTGCATAAACCATTAATCATTTACCTGCCACCACGTTAAGCATAATATTTCCTTCTCATAAGTCACCATCGTTTCCTATCATTGATGTCATCAACAATATTTTATAGCATGATTATATCAAGCCTTGATCAATAAAAAATCAATATTTAAGTGATCCTTTAACACTTATTCATGTGCATAAATGAAATGTGAATACAATATCACAACATGCTTTCTTATAACATCTCTACCTTAGTGTTAGCAAGTAATTATCAATTCATGTCATATAGTCCCCACATTATTATGACACTTCTCACACACTCTCACATTCATATAAGACAAATCACTCCAACTGTCCAGGAATTCCTTCAATGGAAAATGACACAATGTGCATTCGTGTTACTTAAACTTTAACAAAAGAACCGGCCCTTCAACTATTACTTTTGGTGCATGAAAATATAATAAAGCTAACTCGTTGAATGTTATTCCTATGCATGCAATGCTTATAGTTTCCAAAAGAGTCTTCCCAAAGAAATTTTTAACACAAGAGAGCATGTAGACACGTTGTTTTTTCTGCAATAAATAATGCAACTAAAGCATACAAATACATGTCTTCTTTTTCAAATGTTATACTATCAATTTTTCTCAATGAAGTCCAACACAACATACTATCTTTTCCCACATACAAATATGTATATTTTTTCCAACAAAAGGTAATATCAATATTGCATGCATATGTAGAAACTAACATAATAGTTATGATAGAATAAAGTAATCACAAATAATTCCTCCTAAATAAACATTATAACTCAATATTTCTTCTATCCAGGTAAAGGTTACAAATCTCCAACACAATCACTATTCTTTGTGCATACAGGATCTTATCATAATATCCCTTCTTTAACGTAGGCAACACATTATTCCCTTATTAGAACTCTACCATCATTAAATGTTCCTTTCATGTGAAAAATGCATACTTCATTTGCATTAGGAATTTATCATAACCTAGTTTTGTCGTCTTTATATTTGAAAGCTTCTTATGCTTCTCTTTGAAGAAATTATCATAGATAACCTTCTTTTATGCATAAAACTAGGAAACAATAAGAAGGTTAGCTTAACCTTGTATACATCCCAATCAATAATTTGACATGCACTCATTTCAAGAAGTTATTATTCTTAACTAATAACAACATATATAAAACAATATAATATTTATTATTCTTTTCACACAAGCTTCAACATGATTTTTCCCAAAGAAATAATTATGAGAAAACTATTATGGGGTTTTCATGAATTTCTTCCAAGAAATTCATTAAATTATCTCCCAACCCATGAAATATATTCAGGAATTACTCTCTTTAATCTATATTCACTTTCGAGTAAATAACTTGGATTTCGTTATCATTTCATACACATGTACACATCCCTTTTTAAGAGAAAAAAAAAGTAAATTATATTTTATTACATAAGATGCATATATATAAATACAAAAAAATATACTTATTTATGTTTTACTACTGCAAACATCTTTCAAGACATATACTAGCAATCTTTGCAATAACTTGCATTTCAAGACATATACTAGCAATATTTGCAATAACTCACATGGTTTCTTCTCCACAAAACTAGCATAGTCAGTTTTTCTTTTACCATGGTATATCTCTAAGAATAATATATTTCTAAAATATTAACATAATAGCAATATTTTTAAGAGCTTACTTTGTAATTTTATCTTTTATCGTAGTTTATATCTAAGAACAAAAGTGAATATTTTGATACAATCTTTTGTTTCATTTGAAAAACCTAGGTAAAAGATTAGTATGCAAAATATTGAATACTTTTTATTTTATTTCAAGAATATGGTAAAAAAACAAGTATGAAAAATATTTTTCTTTCAAGATTACTTATCTTTTAAATCTTGGAATCTCTTATGCCAGCTAGATTGTGGCCCTTCTCCCGTTAGTTCTCCAATAAATTTTCAAACCTGCCATTCCTCATGAGAAGAGCGTCTTGATAGTGAGATCCAATTCTTACTTTAGTTAGTGAAAACTTGATATCTGTGCTTGTCAATAGGATCATCAAAAAATTTAGTTGGTTTTCCTTTGTTGTGTTCCTATAATAATAGTTTATTTTCCTTTCATATTAAGAATGTAAATTTGTTATCAAGAAGTTGTTAAACTTCCAACTCGTTCTTGATAAAAAGGTTAATAATATTTCTTTATTAATTCCACATCTAGTTACATGGTTTTAGGGATGTTAGAGAGAGTATGACATACTTACACATGGCCCTCATACTGGAATGTAGAATAAGTTTGTAGCCTCAGCCAATTATTACAAAAAAATTACCAAATTAAAGTCCAAAATAAATTAAAAAAAAAAAAAAAAAACTCAAAAAAATAATCAATAGATACTCATATTATCATTAAATCTTCTTGGGTAAAGGTTTTCATTTCTCCATATTCCAATAAACGTTTATGTTGATCTATGTTTCAATAAATTTTTGGGGTATGCTTTTTTTTTTATTATGTTTACTAAATTAATATAGCCACTATAAAATCTCAATTCTATGGCAACCTTTCTTTAGTATCATTTTACGTTGTTAATTATGTTTTCTTTGTCTGTTCACAGTTTTCCAGATATTGGTTTCAACGAAGTAGTTACTATTGATACCCTTGCTTGTTTATCCTTCTATGTTTATTTATTGTAAGTAGTTAGGATATGGCCGATAGCTCCAACAAAAAAATCTTTTAATTTACAAAAAACATTCTTTGATTCCAAATTTTAACTTGGGACAAAATGAGGCTCTCGGGCATGTATATAAACCCTTTTACTTTTCAATAGTACTGGAAATAAATGTTGGCTAAAATTATTGTGACTATATATTTTTTGATTGGAAACATTTATGTAAGTGTGTTTGGTTTGGTTTGATTCAATCAATTGATACGTATGGCATTCCTTTTTTTCCATATTCACTTGTATATTTAGTCCTCTTAATATTTTGTGATTTGATTCATGAATATTGGGAATATGGCATGTTGTTGTCTTGTGGATCGGGCCAATAAACTAAAAATGAAAATATTTGAATTTCTTTTCATATTTGTTAACTCAGTTTCAGTTTTTTATAATCGATGATATCATCTTCCAGTGATTTGTATCTTAGGGGTGCCACTGATCCGAACAATATTTCAATCTGGTTTCTTATGAATTTTTTCCACGAAGTAAGATTGCGAACAACGTTAGTTTTAGATGATTTGAGTTAACATACACAGTGTAGGTCTTTCAAATTTGTTTATACATTTTGTTATTTATTTATTGAGTTGATTCATAAATAGGAAATTGAAATTTCATTTAGAACTTTGGAATTTGTTAGTCACCTCACCGATATATTTAGGCTGAAAATTTGTATGTCGTTAGCACTAGTTAATTCTTTGGATGTTTCGTTTATTCTTGATGTGAATCATTCAAAATGAACATTGATTTATTTGTGTTGATTAGGAATATAAGAGGCATGCCTTTTTTATTTATCTGTCTTTTATTTACTGGAAATAACAATTATTGTTAATTTTAATTTATATATATATATAATCAGATATAGATACAATCATTCATTTGACCAATTATGTTAATTTTCTCTTTGTTTTATTTCTTGTATCATAATTTATGTATTATTTGAACTACTTTAGTTACTAACGTTAAGCTGATTTAATTAATATAGTTTGATTAATTATTTAATCTGTACATTATATTTATTAACTGCTAATCCTTAATATTTTAGGTGTATTAACAAGTAGTTTATATTTGGTACATACATTGCCTTAGTTAACTTTAGGTTCCCTGGGTTTTTTTCTTTATAAGAGGAAGAATCCGAAGGCTAATAGAGCCTTAAAACATGTTGCAGGTGACCACTGCAAACAATTCATGCTATCTAAGGAGGTACATTATGGATCACTTCGCCTTTGTTAACTAGGGTTCCAAAACCTGTGTCAATACCTCCCTAACAAGTAGCGCCTCCACATCTATATTGCATGCATGAATTATACTAGCTCCAAGTCATGTGTGACATATTTATTTTCATGCTCATTTATTTTTCTTTATTCATAACATACAACATGTCATTTTTTCATCGATAATTTTCTTGGTCCTTCTTTACAAGAATTCGTGTAGATCAAGAAATCATTTCATGGGTATGTTATCCTCAAAATAGATGTACATGTGAGAATTTTCCTGAGTTGTTTTTGATGTGCATTGAAATTTGACTCATTTCCCATGTCAAGTTGTGATTTGAAGCCCTATATTTGAAAAATATTGAATGAATCACCGATAATATCCATCCAACCCCATAGAGGATCTAACTTTACTGATAGAGAGTAGGCCAACCCACTGTAGCCTTAATGCTTTTGGGATCCACATCCACTCCTATCTTGAAATGATATGTCATAAATATTAGAGTTGTGATTGGAAAAAGTCACATTCATTGGGTTTTTCATATACGTTATGTTCCCTCAACATATATAACATTTCATTCAAATGTTCTTCATGTTCATTCCTAGTTTTTTTATTAAACTAGGATGTCATCCACAAAAACCAATACAAACCTATATAAATATAGGACGAGGATGTTATTGATCAAACAAATAGATGTTGTTTTTGTTGTGGAAAAATTCACAAACAAGGATTTATTTATCTACAAGCTTATAGCTTTAGCAAAGTTACCACACTACAAAATATATAAACAATTCAATCATAGAAATGAATCGTGATATATATTCTCAGGCAATCAATCATGCATACAATACCTACACTAAGGGTTTTATCTCACACCTAAAGCCCTCGTATATGAGTTAAGAGTGTTTTGTTCATTGCAAATAGTTTTCACTCCAACCAAAAGATTTTTCCTTCTATAAACGATCTACAACTTGAATGCATTCATCACGAATCAAAGGCCAGAAATAAATTTCCTCAAAATACCATTAGCTCAAATAAACATTAATAAGTATAATCAACTATGAGTAAATATTTATAGGAAAGGAAACATATAATTTCATTAATCTTAAACAAAATGGTACAATTATACCTTCAAGCATAAGATATCCTCTCTAGAATCAAACAAATTTTTCTGTTCCCTAAGTTGTATGACCTTAAAAAAAATGGATCACAGATCTAAATAAAAGAAACAACATAACAATAAAATTATCTCCTTTACTCTCTCACTAGTTTGAACCTCTAGGATAAAACAACATTTATAGAACCAAAGAGACTCCTAGGAGGATTAATATGGATGCTTAGGGTGAATATCACTTAGGAAGTTTCTATAATAATTCATCAAAGCCAACTCAAATATATTGGATAAGTTGATGGTCAAAACTAATCTTGTAGGAACCTTAAGTGTCTATAACAAGATCTATGGGTGCACATACAGAACTCGAAAATATCGGCTACAAAAGCATGAAAGAAGGGTTAACCATGCCGATGGAGGCCTATAGCCTTACTGAAAGAAACTAGGTTCATATGACTAGGGGTAAATATAAGCCAAAGAGTAGTTCAAGCTCAGGGAAAATGGTCACGAGTATAATAGCTCAAATTTTCTAAACCTAGGGAGAAAGATAAGTTGATAACAGATGCCCATTAATGAATGAGGCCAAAAGAGTATCTAATGTCCGAAATACATTAAAATAATACTGAGAGGTCAAATGGGATGAAGGAGACAAATTGAAGGCACCTGATCGGAAGAAGCCAAAAGTTGAAGTATCATTTGGGTTGATAAAATCCTCGAGGAAGACATACCCATGCTCACTCATAAATATATATTCAACATCTTCACGAAAATATACATTTCAAATCCATGACATGAAATTATAGGACATGCAAATAAAAAATACATAGTGGATCAATTTGAATCATCAAAAAAATCATTGCTACTAGAAAATACAATGCGTATCTATGTCAAAATATATATCAGTAGGACTATGGACACATAATAGATAGGAGGTGTCGTAGAGTAGTCCTTAAATTACATAAATGATATATAACTCCAATGAAACTTGGGAAGTGTGCAATTTAAGAGTGATATGTCCCTAAGTCAAGGTCTTCAACAAAATCGTGATGGTACGATTATACAATATGCGAAAAAATGACTATATTTGGAACATGGTAGAAAGCTTCTGAATACTGGTCAATGAGGTGTACCATTCAGAGAGGCTAAGGTACCCACCAATAATGAAAATGGATACAAAGGTACATAGTAAAATCCCCTAGGCGTGAATAGATGAGCTAACATAAAAAACTACTAAACTTGACTCATGAAGAGACAATGATGTAGACACACTTTCAATCACAAGGAAGCCTACCACTAAGGTCTGCAAGCTCAAAGGTACTATTTGTTCATAGATCAAGGTCCTGGATAACGAGTTTAAGTCGATAGGAGAAGATCCATCGAGGAACGACCTTCACTAGTTGAAAATGGCTACTCAATTCCTAAAAAGTTACTAAAAATTGCATATAAATGACTATTTTTGGTTGGTGACCAATAGTAGCTAATTTACAGTATTTTATAACACGAAAAAATTATATTAATTTTTAGCTTAGTCATTAAGTGGTTATCTCAATTTTTTTGTCTAATAATATATTAGGTCATTAATTTAGTCGCTGATTTGGTCATTAATTTAGTCATTGATTTGGTCATTGATTTATTCATTAATTGTGAAAATTAGTGACCAAATATACATCAAAATATATTACTATATGATCACCTGAGAAAAACAATTAATGACCAAAGAAATATGACCAAAATGTTGGTCGCTATAAGATACTGTAAATTAGCTACTAATAGTCATATATATGCAAATTTTGGCCATAGTTTCAAACCAATTAATGACCAAAGAAATATGAATAAATTTTGTTCGTGTTATAAGATACTGTAAATTAGCTACTAATAGTCATATATATGCAAATTTTAGTCATCATTTGAAACCAATTAATGACAAAAGAAATATGACTAAATTTTAGTTGTGTTATAAGATAGTGTAAATTAGCTACTAATAGTGGTATATATGCAAAATTTAGTCGTCATTTGTAATCACAAATATATCATTTGCAGTACTCATTTATCTTTTTTTGGTAGTTTCATATTCATTATATAAACGACTAATTTAATAGATTATATTCATTTCATTTATTTTCATTAATAATCATTATAAATGAATAATTTAGTTGTATATTAATTTTATTTTTCTTCATCATTAATCAATATAAACTACTAATTTAGCAGTTTTAAATTGATTTTGTGTTCATTATTAATCAACATCAATTAATTTTTATGATTTAGAAAATGTCATACAATGTGCAGGTTCATCTAATATGAAAACACAAAGCTGCATATTTTTTTTTTCCCAAAGAAAAATCATAATTTTCATTAATATTGAAAATTACATGTTGTAGATGCATTGCATATGCATTTTTGTGACTGTGGTCACATGCATATAGTTCGTCAAAAATCCCCAGTGGGGTGTACATCAAGGATTAATAAAAATAATTACAATAAATACAATATTTAGTTCGGTTATATCATAATCATGGTCAAAATCAGTCAAAATCTATCAAAATCAGATCTGTCAGTCTTCAATATCTGGTTGTTCTATGAAAGGATGATGATAATAGCTAAAATGTTATACATCATTCTGCTCCTCTATATGCTAGAGCCCCCTATGTAGGATCGCTGCCTCCTTGGAAAGATTGTTGGAAATGATGTTGCATTCCCTATATATGTGAGAACGTAAGATGGATGAGAATTGAGCTTTCAAGTGCCAAATATCTTCCAATATAGTTTGAAGTGTGTGTACATGACATAATGCAATTTTATTTTACCAATTAATGATGATTTTAGAATCTCCAAAAACTTGTATGTGGTGGATATCATACTCTAATGCAAACTAAAGGAGGTGACAGAGTGTAATCGGTTCTGCCTAACTGTTTGTGTCAGGTCCCAGACCCATATTTATTTTGTAAAAATGTTGTTGTGTGAGGTATAGAAGAGTGCCCCCCCACAACCCATGGGTTGTGCCGAGCCATCGAAATATTCCCAAGGAATTCTAAAATTAATGGATCCAGGTATGATGGTTCTAGGTGGTCTGGGAGGCTTGTCTTCAGGGATGCTGGAGTAGCTTGATATAATGTTGGAAGAGATCAAGTGCTAGATGGGGATACGATCTTTAAAGATGGATGTGTTCCTAGCCAACCAGATTACCCAATAGATGAGAAGAGGAAGGCATCTAACTTTCTTTGAAGAGGCGAAGTTCCACCAGAGTTTCCAAGACTCCCCTAAGTTCAAGCCCTACCACTGCAGATTGATACCCAGATCTACTGTGATAGATGACTAGAGATTAATGGTGGATCTGCAGTGGAGGAGAAGGTGATCAATATATTATGAGTCATTTCTGCAGGGAGTGCACCAAGTGGGTCCATGAATGGATCGTTTAAGTTTTCCATGGTGGGAGCGATGTGTTTTAGAGAAAACCACATGAAAATTATGGTGCGCAGAGGTGCCTTGAGCTTCCAAATGAGATCCCACCACCAATCTTGTCTTTGTGGGAGATGATCCAAAAAAATGTGCAGATATCCTTCCTCTGGGTTGAAGATCCCGAATTTTGTGGGGGCCCAAATAATTTCATTATCCCCTGTTCCAATGCGAATGTGAAATTATGCTAGAGTTGTTGTATAATTCTTCCAAGGATGATGCATAGGAACCTAGAGTCCAAGATGATTGGCAGATTTCCATCCTTGCAAATAGAGGGTCATGGTCAATGGTTCCGCAATTTTTGCAATATAATGGATGCCCTGCTCTTACAGATGAAATATAATATCGGGTGGAAGAGAGTGTGCATTCCCACTCCCAGACCCAGGATTGATGCCAACACGATCTTGATTCCCAGATCTGATTCTCCATGAAAGGCCATTTTTGATGTGTGAAAGAGATGTGATGACAACCTTCCAAATGGATGATATGTTGCGGTGACTCCAATATGGAAGTTGGATCCAATCAATGATATTCATTGGTCATATGAACTTCATATAAATCACATGCATCCATACATACTTTGATGTCATTATTTCCCATCCCATTTTTGCAGCAAGGGCTTTGGCAAATATGTCCAAATTTTTTATGCTCCAACCTCCCAATTTTTTGGGTAGGGAAATGTTGTCCCATTTAACCCATGCAAATGTATGTCCTTCTCTTTTGCAACTCGAAAGGAATATACTGCATAGACTTTAAATGTAGGAGATGATGACCCATGGAATCCAAGCCAGAGACATCCAGTAAACTAGAGTGGCTTCCAAAACAGATTTGAGGAGGGTTAGTCGGCCAACCCAAGACAACCATCTCTTGTGCCAAATGCATATTGGTTTTTCCAATTTTTCAATGAGCCAGCTCTAGTCTGTAATGTGATAGTCAGAGGGTTTAAGTCTAAACCCAAGATATCGAAGTCCATCCTGAGGATTCAAGGAGGGAGAAAGTCCTCTTTCCTGGGGGTAGGATCTATTGATAGTGATGGTTTATTTTAATGAATTTCATACCATTCCAGTGGAAATACTAAAATCTGAAAGTACTACTACAAAATATAAGATATCACCAATGGAACAATTAAACAAGATGAGCACGTCATCTACAAATAGAAAGTGATTGAGGGTGCAACCTTCAGCTATTTTGATGCCCTGTAGACATCCCAATTATTTCTTGTTCATAATTAGTCTGCTAAGAGCTTCCACTATGAGAACAAAGAGAAGGGGGGATAGGGGGAAGCCTTGACAAAGTCATATTTCGGAGTGGAAGAAAGGAGACGCATAGCCATTAATGAGTATACTAAAGGATACATTGGTGATACAACACATGATCCATTTGATGAAGTTGTAGGGGAAGCCTAGGTGAGTGAGTATCATGCGGATGTAGAGCCAATTGGCTTGGTCAAAAGCTTTTTCAAGATCGATTTTGAGAATGATACTTTTGAGATTTTTGTGTTTAATAAAGTGGATCACCTCCTGAGTAGTGCCTATTTCTTCATGGATCTAGAGGTGATGCAAAAATTTGAATTGTTCAGGTGAAATGTGCTCTGAGAGGATGGGCTTGATACGATTTGCGATGATTTTGGAAATGATATTGTAAAGTCAGTTGCGGAGGGAGATTGGACGAAAATAGGAGAAATGTTGAGGGTCATCAGATTTTGGGATAAGGGAAATGAATGTGGAATTATAGGCATCATATAATTTTCCGAAATTCTTCAACGAAGTTAAGGATATCCTGTCCCATGACGTCGAAAAAATCTAGGTAGAATTCAATGGGCCATCCATCAGGACCAGGGCTCTTATATTTCTGAAACCATTTTAGAGTGTCTTCAAGTTCCTATAAGGTGAAAGGTCTCATCAGTTTTTCTTTCACATCCTGATCCATAAATCACGGGAATAATCTTGTCACTCTAATAATTTCAGCCAGATTTGTGTTATTAGGGGCTTTATATAGGTTGCAGAAATTTCCATCCCCATATGAGCCAGTTGATGGAAGTTCCAAGCTCGATTACCTTGATGATGTGATAATTACCATATTGTGTTAATATATTTGTGACCATTCATGAAATGGTAGAAGAATTTGGAGTTCTCATCCCCAAGTTTTAGCCAGATGGCTCTGCTGTGGAGGCACAAACTCTCCTCTTGATCTTTAAGAATCCAGGTTCGATGTGAAATTAGCTGAGAGATTTGTGATCTGAACAAAGTTTCATATGCTGATTACAATACTAAACAACATCATGTGCAACTACAAATAATTTCAACCACATAAATTATATTATATGAAATGTTAAAGTATTGCAATTATTTTACAACTTAATATTAGTTGGACTACAATTTACACATGAAATTATGTTTCATCACTTAAAAACTTTATTGTTGTGTTGTCAAGGCATTACAGGTGAATTCACCAAATTTGAATACTTGATCATCAGTCTTTATATGTGTTTCTTATGCAAGATATTGGCTCTAAGAGATCACGAGACTAGTTCTTCTCTCTCTTTTTTCTTTTGTCGCTCCAATGTTATTGCTCTCATCTTTTTTCAATTCTTATTTCTTACCATCAATACTGATTTCATTTTTTGAAAACAAAATAAGATACAATGTAGAGTGTAATACATGAAAGACAATAAACACTATAATATAAATTAAGTTAGACTATAAATATTTTATACGACATATACCTCAACATTAGCAATGTCAAAGCCATTTTTCCCAATACAAGTAAGAAAATCAAACAAATTTTCTTCAGTGGGGAGAGAGTGTCCACTATAATGTGGCTAGATGACCTGCATACACATATCAAATAAAATGTCACTATATATAGAAAAGAACACCTTAGTAACTTAGTATTCAACTTTTAGGGAAAACTTAGGAACAATCATGTCAACTAAGTCGATGGCTCAGGTGATTAAGAGATCTGTAAAAAAAAATGAATCATATCCAAGACGTGTTATGCATTGTCTCCCCATCCTTTTTCCAATCACATTTCATGTAACCTGCCCACAACAGAGTCAAGTAATATTCAAATGAAGACATTGACATTTGTTTTTATTTTTTATATCTATGAAATTTGAATCTGATTTTTTTCATGAACATATTCCTTATATTTAAAGCCTTTATGACATATGAGAAAGTATCAATCAAGTAGTATATCAGAAAAATCGACCTCAATGAGGTCCTCAAAAAATTCTACAAAATCAATATTTTTCTTGTTGTGATATCTTGGGTAGAAAAAAGAACATATCTGCAAAATAAAAATGCATATAGTACTTATGTTCAATCTTTGTATATGGTGTATTCTTAAGCATCATTTTAAGATGTTCCTTCATCTTTACCAAAGTGAATAGCCTGGTTAAAATATGTATCCTTTCATTCAACATCAAATTCTGCAAGCTAAATGTCACACATTATTCTTTCCCATTTCTCAACATACTACATAGGATAAATTGAAAGTCACATAAGACCAAGAGAAAACCCTTTTTTGACCATAACAAACAAACAAACAATGTCTAATGAAAATTAATTATAATATTAGAAAATGAAAAGAGAGTGGACCATTTTTGTTGCTTGAACTTGCCTATTTTTGTTATGAAAGTGCTCAAGCTTCAAGAACCAACAAATGTGAGGGAAGTTGTAAATGTGAAAAAAAACATGTTGACCTAATTGGTAGACTTCTTCAAAATGATGTGAATGATGCCATTTTCAGATGTGGAAAATCTCATAATAAGAAATGGCATGTATTCTAATAAATTACATTGCAATGAATATCATACCACTCCATGGGCTATAGGTCCTAATTATGTTAATCTTGATGATGAAAGAGAGATGGCAACGCTAAGTATAGGTGGTCCTAGTTTTTATGGTGGATATCTTCAAACCAAGGTCATCATGTCAATGAACCTAGGTTCTCACATGGTAAACCTGGATCTAGTCTTCACCCAATTTCATTTCGTCATACTTTTTCAATACTCAAGAGGACATAATGGTCCTTCAACTATTAATAGGGTTTCTTTTGAGGATATAGATAAATAATATCCAAAGAAAATCAATTTTTGGGCTCCAAGAGATATGGATAATTTAAATGATAACAATTACTATTTTTTTCCCCAAGATTCAAATGTAGGGATACATTTTGTGGATTTTAGTAATAGATAGAATGAGATAAATAATTCATGAGGAGAATCTAATGGTCATTATGATTAGGGAAATACTCGGAGATAATAAGGCTATTTCGGTTCAAAAAAAAAATTATGTTGATTCATGTAGCTCCTTAGTTTCTAGTAGATTTTAAGGTAGGAATTTTAGTTCTTCAAGGGTGGGGTCCTTCAACATAATTGCATCTGCCTTGTTCCTATCATCCAAAAGCAAAAAATAATCAACAAAGAGTAAATATGTCAAGCTTAGGGGAATTCCTATTTGTATAGTTGTCAAGCTTACAGTTCTTTTTTACTCTGTTATAACTCTGTTGACACCACCTACTCTACAATAAAAAATAACAGAGCAATTATTCATACCTACCCATGGTCTCTTGTAGGCATGATAGAAGAATATGCAGAGCCATTTTGGTTTTATGTTATAAAATCCTTCTCGGGATACTCCTATTGTGTAATGGATTTGTTTCTTAGGAAGGATGAAAAATTGTTCTAATGACATTGAATCAACTTAGTGGATTTTGACCCTACATGAAATAATTTTTGCAATGATTTTGTAGAAGCAATTACATAGTCATATGGGTTTGAAATAATCTCATTCTTGTCTAATTTTTGGGTTTAAAGCCCCAAATTTTGATTTGGAAATCATACATGTGTATTTTAATTTGTCAGCAATTTTTAGTTTCTTTGAAGGAAGTCATAGAACCACTAGAGGAATTCTATTGCCCTACGAAGTGACTGAGGGTTATTATACTTTTGGAAACAATGTAAAATTGTTTGTAATTATTCCTTTCATATTTGATCTATCAATGCCTCATTACCCACCTCTACTAAAAAACTAGGAAAATATGAAGTCATCTTTAACTATCATCTTAAATTTATTCCATCATCGTCTTTATAAATTCTGTCAAATTGTATGTTGATGAGAAAATTGCTCCTCAAGGTAAGACACCTTCTCATGAGGAAAAATTCATTGATAATCAACATCTTGAGGCAATTGTTCATTACAATTATGAGATGTTTAAGGGAGAAAATATCTACTATTTAGTAAAGGATATGCACGAAGGTTAGTGATTTGGTATAAGGAAATACATGGGCAGTGAAGTAATTGTGGAGATTCCCTACAACTCTTTTCCCAAATGTGACACATGAGGATGTATGCTTATTAAACAACTATATTTGAGAACATGCACCATTTTGAAGGCAAGACTATTTTGGATGTTGGCACAGGAAGTTTGATGTAGGCTCCCGCACCCAACCCGATAGCCCATGTGCTTAAATGACTATGATCTATGTGCTTCCATTCTTGTCAACTGTAGTTGCTCCAATTCTCAGTCAGATTGTGCCTGAAGGCCCATCACTACGGCTTCAACTATGTTACTCGACCACATGTGGTGGCTACTAAACCTACACTAACACATGTCTAGCTAGCTCTGATAGCATTCCTCCATCCATAAAATATCATGACAATTTCCCTTCTATTGTTCATTTGTGTGTCTTTTCCCTTGTGATTTCTCAATAGTTGAGTGGTGTCGACTAGTCTAGCCCATGTTGCTTCCTTCTTAGTGAGTTGCCACCTTTTTCTTCTTGCGGTTTTATTTTTCTCGAGTGGAGGGTTTTGTGTTGGCCACAGTTCTTCCACCAACGAATTTTGACCATATATTCCCACCTCTGCTAGAAAAATAAACTCAAAACTATGTTCTTCATTGAGGTGATACTAGTAGATCCTTTTCTACCAACCAAAATTTCGGCCACCCCTTCTGCGCACAATTTTCTTTTCCTATTTGCCGAAGGGTTTGACCCTTATTTCAACCACTCTGGTATTTCCATGAATGACATAGGCTTGTCACTTATGGATCATTTATTCTACCCCTATACGACACACAAAATAATCTATATGACCCTTTCTCAATCCTTAAAATAAATTAACAATTGCTTCACGGCACTATACACCTTCACAAAAAAATTTCTTTTGCACGATCACAATCAAACAAGTTTTCAATAAGTTTGGAATGAACGAGTTCGGAATTTCATATATATATATAAGTTAATAACACATTATCTTGAAAAACAAAAGGGAATAAGACCCATAGATGACAAAAGTAGGTTCCTATCCATCACTGCAAAGCTTAACAATGCCCAACATAGGTTAGGGTTGTTCAAGAATATAAAATAGGATAGGTTACAAAGCTAATAGGTTGTGTAACAGTAGTATTTTAGATCCATCTATTTAATTCAAGTATATTATACCTTCTAGTTTGGTACAGTTGGAAATATATTTGAGCACAAACTTAAAACTGTGAAGGCAGCCAGCTAGTTAAATTTTTCTACATATTCCTCACATCATCAACCATGGCATCCAATATAAAACAACAATTTCCTAAAAAATAAGGAAATCCTCTAATGATGAATTAGGAAAATCATCATATCCTGAAATGGGTAGAGCCCAACATGCATAGTACAGTAAAATATGTGCATATAAATGTGTGTTAGTACCATGCCAAATAAAATCTACCCAAGAATAAGAAACCACTTTAATTAGGTAAAAGTTTAAATTTAAAGATAAAAGGGGTTAAGAGATCCCTTGCATACACCTAATAAGGTGTGCATGAAAGAAGGGTTTGAAAATCTAAAATTAAGATGATCTAAAAACCTTAGTCCTGCAACCTTTGGGGGAATTCTATTAGCCATTACTCTAATAGATCGACTAATTAACCCAAAAAAATCCATCGATAAGCAATTCCCTTGATCAAAATAGTATAAAATGAGCCTAAATTGGCAGCTCCAAAAGGAACAAACCTTAGAAAAGGTGACTTTGAACCACGTTTGGTTCAACATTGCATTGTTCCATTAAATATGGGTGAAACCCAAGGAAAAAATCTAGAAAACCCTCGAAGAAATGAGATAATCCAAAGAGGCAAGTTCACACCTGATTTGATACCATGTTGACATTAGAAGACATAAAAAACGATTGAATGTAAACAAAAAAAAAACCATAAATCAGAAAAAAAAACATAAATAAAAAGAGGAGAGTATATGAACCCATGAAAATGAGAAACGTGAGATGTAGGTGCCCATAAGCTAAAGAATCCCATAAGACAACACTTAGCTCATGACAATAGAATTTGCGACGAAAATAATGATGACAAAGCTAGTAATAAGGAAATCACCAAAGCCCAAGAAGATTCTGGAATGTTAATAGTGAGGAGATCTTTACAAATTGAGGATAGATGTAGAGATGGCTAGTGCGGTGCTAGCTCGTAGGAAGTTGACTACATTTTCCTTAGTCTAAAATCATATTTATTGAAAAAATACAATAAAATGTTGTGGTTGCACATATGTATACTTATAGCCTTGATTACATGTAATGTTGGCATGTAGACGCAATTGAATATTACACCATCATTTCAATATTTTATAGGTATTACAAGTCTCATTGCATTCACAGAGAAATAAATATTGCAAACGAAGGATAGATGTAAAGATGGCGAGGAGAATGCTAAAAGGTAAAATATATCAAATAATTTTTAAATCAAAGAAATTAGTACACCTGTGTATTTTGTTGATATAAGTACAATGAAAATTGGAAGAAATGTTACACCTAAAGAAGCATGAAGTGATGAGAAACCACGGAAGAGTCATGCCAAAGTTTTTCTTTGCAATGTTTGTGTACTTGTTTCTCAAAAAAGTGCATAAGCATGAGGATACAGGTTAGAATTATTTTTTGATAGGGTACAATGGAGAGTCTATGGAAAATCAGATTTTATATTTGGAAAAAGATATACTCAGAAGAGATGTTATATTTGAGGATGACCGTATCCAAGGTAATTCAAATGAAATTGAAGTACCATGGCCTATTGAAGACAGAGGTAAAAAGGTAGCAGAAGAAAGCATTCTAACTCAAGAAGATTATGGAATGCTAGCAGTGAGAAAATCATCAATGCCCAAGAAGATTCTGGAACAAAATTTGTGAACATTAGATGGCTCAAAGCTATAGGAACTATCTGAAATTAGTAAAGGAAGCAAGAAATCAAGAAGATTGCAGTAGCCAGCTTTATAGCAGTTATATATGGTTTTGATCACAAATTCACCACAGTTCTCGTAAAATGTGATTCAATGCACATGGAAATAATAATGGGACAAATTAACAGAGGTGGAATGTGATTCCATACAGAGAAATGAAACACTGGAACTTGAGGATTTTCATAAAGGAAAAAGTGAAAATGGTTAAATGGGTCCTCAGGGAAAATTGCAAAGAAAATGGCTCAATTGACAAGCACAAAGGAAGACAGTGACAATAGCATTTATGTTTCCTCCGATTGAGGTGATATTCAAGTCACCAGTCCTCCAAAATCATAAAAGACCGCCTACTCTTGTTCTTGTCACGTGTTCTACTAGGGAACTTGCAAGTCAATATGTTGCAATGTACTCCTCTTCTCCTACTACGTAATGACTCAATGAGACATCACATCATCTAATAAATTAATGAATCCACTAGAAATGTTGCCACAAAATTCGTTTTTGTAAACTAAATATTTGGAAATGAATATGGAAGTATGTATTTGCATCATGAGAGGAAGTAAATACTGATAAAAACTTCAAACATTTTAAGAGGAAATGCCACTGAAGAATTTGTTTTTGGAAAAAATAATGTTGGATCACAATCATCCTTTAAAAAAAAAAGTAAGGGTATATGCACTGTTTTGACAGGGTTTGAAATTGAAGACACCAATTACAACACTTTTAGAATAGTAGATTTCCAACTATACATGCTTACCAACTCGCCTATAGATATTAAGAGCCTTAATAGCATCATGGTGTTGAATTTAAAATAACTACAAGTAAATAGTTGTAGTCATCAGCTACAGATCATGGATGATTAAGATGGTTATTGAACATACTAAACCATAACATTCTCTAACTTGTAAAGAAGGTTTATGGTGGCATCATTAATTGCAGTATAAAATATAATTCTTTCCCTTGAAACCTGCAACATTGTATAAAAGACAAATAAGTATCCCCGTCATAAAGTACAACATCAACTTTAGCAAGTTATTAAACCTCTTTCTAATCCATCTCCTCACACACTATGTATGCAGTAGAATAGTCACAACCTTTTAGATTGATTTTTTTAAGGTCATAATAGGTACATAAATTTATTTTTTAAAGGGTATTAGTGTATCTCAATCATTAGATGTATGGCTAAGATTAAATCCTAATTTAAGTCAGTAATATTCTAGAACTTATTCAACATTTCATTTTGATCCACGGTGATTGGCATTGTTGCTAGAGAAGGCCGACTTTGTTTGGCCTCATGTACCTCTTTATGACTATGAACTTCATCTTTTGTTGCACTAGGTACTAAGGTAGACCTACCTACTTCGAGTTTTTTTGATGAATGGTAAATGACTACCCTAAATTACTCAAATTTTCACTTGCTTGATTTTGTGTCAATGCAAGTGAATTTAAATGAGATGAGAAGTTCTCCACACCAGTATCAATGTACACCTTTTCATAGGCATCTATAGGCACAAAAAAAATCTGGTTAGATGACATATTTGGGCTAACTTCAACATCAGAAATATAATAATCACTCTTTAGTGTATCACTACAACCTGAGGCAAGATCATAACTTAAAAATTGGCCCCTTCTAACAAAACATTTTTTCTATGTTAACTTATGAGTGAAGGGTAGGGATTACTGTGAATGGAGTCATATCTAGAAAAATATCTTGAGAATGTATTTTTTTCCATCAAAAACATGCTTCAACAAACTTCTTGGCTCCAACTGCACTTGTTGGTCATCACATGCTCGATAGAGTTGCTAGTTTTGTGTTTGTAATGCATGAATTTGGATGCTCAATACTTTCGCCTTTAATTGAAGAGTTAAGGTTCAAAAAATACACCTTTTTGGCCCATCATATATCACTGGTTTTAAAGGCTTAGACCTCTCAAATGCATCATGAGACTCATGTTGTTTCAGTTGATGTTTTGGAGTTGTTGCTGCTTCAACATTTGAATGCACAGACTAAGGCTTATATTCTTCACTGTATACACTATAGCTATTAATGTATAAATTATGTTGAGTCATTAATTTTTGGAAGCTTACCCCTAAATCAAATCCACCTGGAGGCTTGATATTTCAATAAAATACAATAGGTCAAATCAAATCACCAAATCCCTCTTGGTAAGTTGACACTGTATAATATACAAAGGATATCGACGTTGCAATACAGATTTGAACTTCTGAATCACAGTAATCAAAAGAAATTTGATATACCATTAAGGCTTATTCTTTAATGATGCTACTGAAGGGTTATAATGTAAGTCATTATGAAGGGAGTTCAAGATTGAAAGAGGATAAAAGTTGATTTGAAATGACAAATGTCCGTTATGCCTGAAGATTTTCTTCATTCCAATGTGAGAAAAGGATTTATTATAGATATTTCCTCTTCAAATAATGATTCCGCAGTTTGGATCAATTGATTCATCCTAAGAATAAACATATATGTGTTTATTATGATAATGCTGAAGGTGACAAACTGGAGATTTACTGAGATCATAATAGGGATACATTTTTTCCTGCAGACATTAATTCACTGATCTCTACCTGATCTGAAGGTATAAAAGCAATACATCTTCACACTGTTACCATTGATATATTAATATCACCATATGATGTCAATTTTTTCACAAGGGTAGTAATATCAAGTAGTAGAGGTCAGTGTATATCATTAAAAAAACCCTTACATAATGAGGGTTATCATAGTTTTTTGTGGAGTCATTGTTACAATAGATATGCTTCACTTCATCGAAACTATAATACAACGAGGTCATCCTCATAAATACAGAAACCACAACAAATATTGTGGTCTTATGTTATTGTCTATTCATAAAATTATAGAGAATATGTGAACTACCATAGGATGATGAGCCTTCTAGAAAAAAAAACTTCCTATGAAACCATAATGAGTAGCGATGACACCTATGGATATAAAATGTACACCAGGGCTTAAAATGAAAAAAAAGAAAGAATGGACAAGGATAATTCATACTATATAGTTTATCATCATATGTATGCAGGATATGAACCTGTAAAGATATAATTTGACTCAATATTTCAAACCCTCCAGCTGATTTCAACATCAGGAGTTTTTATCTAACTTTCTTCCTTTTCTATTCTTATGCAATATCAATCTTTTAGTTCACGCTTGAAATTGAAGGTCTAATTTGTTATTTATTATATTATGTGATGAGACTTACTAGAGTCAATAGTTTTCAGGACTACATATATAGGTAAAATCTGAATACCATAACAGTAATTTCTACGTAATTTTATAATTGTTAAAGCTCTGAATGTGCTTGACGTCCACTATGAGATTCAGAAAGAATGGCATGGTCTTCAATTTTCATCCCATACATCAAAAAATTCAAAAGAAATCCTATCAGCTAAACATATTACAATTTTCCAAACTCCAGGGATGAGGGAACATGACATCAAATGAAGTTGGAAGAACATATATCAAAAGCGCATATTATAAAATCCAATTCTTAGTCACAGTACCTTGTTGATCATGGGAAAGGTTTGAATGCTATAAAACTTCAGAATGATGCAATATTATTGTGATGCCTTAGATGAGACCAAAAGGTCATTATACATGTATTGCTGAGAATCATTGTCTTGTAGCGAGATGTCATACATAAAAAAAATCGTATATAATTTTGTAGCATAAAATCAGTCATAACCAATATACCTTATTAATGAAATTAATCATTAAGGTTGATATTATAGTGGGAAAACTAAATTGAATAGAAGAATTTTTTTGAATATGATCTTAACATTGGACTTTTGTTGTAGAACAAGGTAATCATTTTTTAATAACTTCCACAATGATAGTTTTTGAATTTGAAGGACTAAATAATGAATCTTTAAGCCTTGATGAGGACGTGATCATTTAAAGATAGAGAGAAGCTATGAGCATGAGAGTGTGACCATACCTTATCATTCCATAACCTCTTGCCAATGTAAAATCTTCAGCCATTAAGTACTCAAAATCCGAAGAGCTACTCAATGAATCTGTTCACATGGTGTGCCTTGATGTCTGGTACCCATCATATTTTGAGGAACCCTCTAGCTATAACCCACCTAAAAAATTCCAAAAGTGGGTTATAGGCATAGGTTATGGTGTCTCTTCCTCAGATGTCCCATAGTACTCTCTTATCACCATGGGAAACCCAAGGATGAGAAGATTGTGACACATCACACTATGAATCTTCTTACATCTACCATAAATGTTGATGTAGAGCAGATAAATTTACGTTTTTGTTTTTGAATAGTTTCTCCATTAAAGTTCTATACTCTATAGGTACATGTCTAGATTTAAGCTCTTAGAAGTGTGTAGCATGGAATCTTCTGAACCTAAATATTTCTACATTAATTTTATTATAGTGTTTATAATTGAATAGGGTTGAAAGTGTTTTCTGTGTTGAATTTATTTAAGTAAGAAAAATAAAAAAGTCTCATTACAGGTATCTTTTTATGATATTAAATTGTATGTATTTTTCTCTTTAATCTGAATGGTCTCTTAGTTGAGTTGCTAACGTTATGGATATTCCTTGCATTATTATTTGCAAGAAGATAATGCTATATATCGAATGGACTGGATTGCAAAAAGTATTGCAGTGATTGCATCACTTCTAAATTCTCACTTGCCTGAACAGGGAGAGTGGAGGCTTTTCCACCCCAAGATGAGAAGACTGCAACACATCATACTGTGAATCTTCTTACATCTACCATAAATGTTGATGCAGAGCAAATAGGTTTATGTTTTTTTTTCATAATATTTTCTCCATTAAAGATATATAATCTATAGGTACATGTCTAGATTTAATCTCTCACATGTGTGTAGCATGGAATATTCTCAAACTAAATATTTCTACATTAATTTGATTATGGGATTTATAATTGAATAAGGTTGAAAGTGTTTTTTATGCTGAATTTATTTAAGTAATAAAATTCAAAATGTCTCATTACATGTATCTTTTTATCATATTAACTTGTGTGTATTCTTCCCGTTAATATGAATGGTTTCTTAGTTGATCTGATAATGTTATGGATATTCCTTGCATTCTTATTTTCAAGCAGGGGATGATCTAGATCAAATGGACTAGATTGACAAAATTACTACAGTGATTGCATCACTTCTGAATTCTCACTTCCCTGAACAGGTGGAGTGGAGGCTTTTCCACCCCCAGATGAGAATACTGTGACACTTCATACAATGAATCTTCTTACATCTACCATAAATTTTGATGCAGAGCAGACATATTTACGTTTTTGTTTCAGAATAGTTTCTCCATTAAAGATATATAATCTACAGGTACCTGTCTAGATTTAATCTCTCAGATGTGTTTAGCATGGAATCTTCTAAAACTAAATATTTCTACATTAATTTGATTATAGGATTTATAATTGAATAATCCTGAAATTGTTTTATATGTTGAATTTATTTAAGTAAGAAAATTCAAAAAGTGCCATTACAGGTTTCTTTTTATCATATTAACTTGTATTTATTTTTCCCTTTAATCTGCATGGTCTCTTATTTGATCTGATAACGTTATGGATATTCCTTGCATTCTTATTTATAGGTAGAGAATGCTACAGATCAAATGGACTGGATCGAAAAAATTACTGGAGTGATTGCATCACTTATGAATTCTGACTTCCCTAAACATGCAAGGATAATTCTGTTTCTTTGTGCACTATTTCAAATTTATCAGTAATCTGTCATGACATTCAATCCATTCACTCGGTTATGAAAGGATCCAACCTTATTTAATTCAATTTCATTGTATGCTTTATTTGGCCAGAAACCAAAATTAAATACCTAATCAATTGATTGAAAATGGATGAACATGATAAAAAAATGTAATAGATAATATCTTCAATATGGAGCTCTTCTTTGAATTTATAATGAACTGATTTCAAACTTTTGGAATTGTTTAGGTGGGTTATAGCTAGAGGGTTCCTCAAAATCTGATGGGTGTCGAACATCAAGGCACACCATATGAAAAAAATTCATTAAGTGGCTCTTCGAATTTTGAGCACTTAATGGCTGAATAGTTTACATCGGCAAGAGGTTATGTTCCATTGAATTGAACATTCCAGAAATTTGTGTATAAGAGTGTGGCCATACCTTATTAGTGACGCATTTATATAATGTAAAAGTTCCATCATTCAACTGAGATTTATGACTGCAGAGGTAAGCATAAGTCCATACGTGAAGGTAAGATCTTGTGCCACTATCATGTGAAGATAAGCCTCTAATCCATGCTATATAAACATAGACAAGTGAAGATTCCATAGAGTGAAATCTGCCTCAAAGTAGTACCATACGCCCTTCAAAGGATATGTCATCCAAATTTATATGACTGATAAATGTAACTCTTGCTTGGGATTAACTTCTCATAGCTGTTAATTTTAAGTTAACACATTCTTTGAATAGGAAAGTTACTTGAGAGATCCATATTAGCCCAATTTAGTCCAATTTTCCATTAGAAATCGCATAAGACATTATTATCATGATATTAACTAAAAAATAACATAGAAATAATATGTACAAGACAAGGCAAAACAAAAGTACACATGGATATGACTCAAGTTAGGGAAAAACCCCAAGATGGGAAAACACTAGATCGATCTTCTTTATTATAAATATTAAATGTACAGAGAAGGAGAGAAAGTAAAATCATATTCAAGATAGACTAGCCAATGCCATTTTCCAAATTCAAAGGAGATAGTTCAGTTAAATTTCCACTTCATTCTTCAGCCCTAACCAAAGATCAATGATAGTAAAGGCAGCTAAAAAATTGACTCGAACCTTGATCAATGAATGTGGCATTTTTAGCTGAAAATAAAACTCCTAAGATAGTTAAAACTAGGTATAATTTCGCTACTGGTTAGGGCTTATATCATCCCTAACTTATAATAGAAAAACCATGAGAGTATCTTAAAAAATACTTTACTCCTTAGTTCCTCCTTATTGTAGGTGTGGTCCAAGCTATATTAACATGCAGGCTTCATATTAATATGATTGACTCCTGTAACCTTCATGTAGGGACTGCGACCTGCAAGGGAAATAAATTCAGTCCAAAATAGCCCTTAAAAAAAATTAACTTAAGCGCATAATTCCTCTGATCAACCACAACCTCCTACATGAAGAAATAGGCTAATGAAGTAGACTAATGAGAATCCACTATTCCTGCCATTCTTAGTTCTATATGTATGTTGATTTAATTTTTGTTGTTCCTCCAAAAACGAATCCACTATTCCTGCCATTCTCATTTCCATATGTATGTTGATTTCATTTTGGTTTTTCCTCCAAAAATATATCCACTATTCGGGCCATTCTAATTTCTATATGTATCTTCATTTCATTTTGGTTTTTCTCCAAAAACGAATCCATTATTCCTGCCATTCTCAGGTCTGGCTTTAATGGTATTTCTTTGTTGGGAGAGGGCAGTTTAGAATTTTTTTATACACCATTATGATATTAGATATGGTTTTCTTTTAAATCTATTTGGAAAAAATCCATGCTCAAATGTCACTAGCAGCCTCAGTATAAGTTAGATATACAAGTTTTATTGATTTGTTGGAAGTTTAATAGACCTTAGGATCATAGAATTTATTATAGTTAAGTTAGTTTTTATACTAACACAACTTTAAAAAAATCTAGTGAAAAGTGGAATCCACATTGTTGGGTCACAATGATAAAATAATTTAATTGATAATTTGGTTACCAATTCAATGATTATAATATTAATATTGTATAAATAAAATTTGGTTTTGATTTTAAGGTTGGATTTTAAGAAGGTTATTATAATTAATTAAAATCATTTAAGTGAGAAAATGTTTTTTTTAATAGAATTGAGTTGAAAAGGAAAATTAAAATTAAAATAAGTTTAATTGGGAATTTTGTTATTAATTTATTTTTTGTTTTGATAGTAGTCAAGTATACTATTAACTTGGCTAGGGGTGGAAGAATACAAAGTCGAGTAATAAAGAGTAGCTCTACAACAAACCAAATGTTCACTTCTTGTCAATCTAGTCATTCTAGACACTGCTGATACTTCCATCTCCTCTTTCGGTTAACTTATATTTTTTCTATGGCATAAGGATTTTGAGATTATGTAATATGGTGCCAAAAGAATAGAAAAAAATGTATTGCATTTTTTTTAAAATTAAAAATGTTATTTTAAATATTAGTGTTAAGGTTTAATTTTTGAAGTCAATTGGATTTATTTTTATGGTTGTGGGATGGAGCGTTATGTACTTCAGATGGAGTTAGAGACCCCTTTGTCTCTAAATTTAACAGTGCAGATTGATTCAAAGAAGGGGGCCTTTGGGTCCATCTATAATGCTAAACTTTTGAGACAAAAGGGTATTAAAATTTTTAACTCTGTAGATGGATTCAAAGATCCCTTTGTCTCTAAATTTTAACACTAGATATGAATTCAAATACCCCTGAAGTGAAATGTAACACTTCAGTATCAAAATTATAATTTCGCATTTCTCGAGTGAAAAAATTAAAAATTACTAACATAAATGACTAATTCATATACTTGTTGTACTTGTTATTTGGTAATATTTGTATTATTTGACTATAATAATCATTTACGTTAATCATTATTAATTTTTTCACTTATTATGTAGTCATATATTTTAATCCTGGAATAAATTAGTCATTTAAGTTAGTCATTTTTAGTTAAGCCATTTATTACCTAGTCGTATATTTTATGTCTAGCCTAAATTAGTTATTTAAGTTAGTCAATTTTAGTTCCGTCAGTTAAAATTGTTCGAGGTTAGTAGTAATTGACTTGTAATAATTGTGGTGACTAACGTTTTTAGTCACCTAGTCACTAATTTCATTATTTTCTACTAGTGCTTGATGTATCCCCCAAAAATTAACATGGAACAAATCAAGATGATGTACTAAATAGATGAATTAATGAACCGATGAACTATGACTAATACAAGGATGGTTGTCAAAAAAAATTCAACATGCTACTACATATGGTTGATAGAGAATGATAATTCCCTTAAACATATATTGAAATGAGACAAAAGTGACTTAACAACATTACTAATGAGCAACATCTAATATCATTCAATAACATAAGAGGCATGCAAGCAAACTCCATAAGGTCTAGAAGAGTAAGCAGTCGAAGGAGTAGGAAAAATCATATTTACATTACCATTCCTAGGCAATATAAAACCCAACCATAAGCTAATTATGCAGACAGGTGCCATATTCAAGGGAGGCGAGACTGACATTGGCATCTTGATTCCTAAGAAAATTTAATTTTCCCTTCCCATTTCTAATTTCAGTATCCTTCAAGGTTTAATGAGAAAAAAAAAGAATAAAATTAAGCTCAATAGGTTCCCTTATTGTAAATTAAGTCCCACCCAACCCAAAAAAACATAAAAAAATACAACGAAGAACTTTCTAGCTAGAATGGACTAGAGCATTCATTTTTTGTAACTAGTCTACAAAGTCCATAAAAAGGTTAAAATTGTATTGAATAGATGTCCCTTCAAGTACTTTAACAAGGGTGAAGTAGAAAATTTCACTCGATAATATTTTCTAACTTGAGGATTCTTAAAATATCATAAAGGAAATCCCTCATGTAGGAAGAAGTCGTATAAACAATAGAAATTGGTTCTAGTCATGGTGGAATGGCTTGAAACATGGAAAGGTCATGAATATGGCTAACAAGACAACTCATCATATTGGTTCCATAAATAAAGGATAAAAATCCAAGCAGGAGGGGATGATAGGCCAAGATGACAGAGGATGATAAGACAAGTGGACGATGACGACGGAATAAAAAAACCAAGGCTCATTGTGAAAAAATAAGAAGATAAAGTGTTGGAATTAGAAGGGATAAACAATGGAATCCTCTAGGCGAAAGTCAAAAAATAAGAAAAAGAAGAGGAAATGAGGCTTATATTCTAGGTCATGGTGAGTCACAAGGAGGGATGCCAAAAATAAATAAAAAATATTGCCCTTACACTAATACGACAAGGAGGTACTAGCTAGGGTATCTCTAATCAAGAGTCTCTATTGCCAATATATGACATGAATAAAGAAGAGTGGATAATCTCGCAACTTGAAGGGGTTGCACCTAAGGCACAATTATGGAACTGATTGTAACAAAATTCAAAAAAGATGATAATATATGTGTTGGAAATTTGGCATTGCCTAGATGGCTAGTGGCGATGAGTTTGTTGGAATTTATGTCGATAACCATCAGGGAGGTGTGTTGTACATTTGGAATTGTTTGATGGCTAGTGACAACATGTGTGACGTTGGAATTAATGTCATCTAGATTATCATTGATGTTGGTGGCAGTAGATGTCCTTGGTGTGTCAAGCTTAGAGGGAGTCCCATGGTTGTTGCAGTATTTTTTAGATAATCGATGTAGTAGAAGGCTTAGTGGAGAAGCAATAAAAAGATGGAAATGATGGTTAAGGAGTCCCATGGTTGTTGTAATATCTAGTAGAGAAACATCATAGTAGCAGACTTATTGAAGAATTTATAATACAATGACTATGATGGATGGGAGTGAAGGAATTTTTGCATCAAGAGATCAACGTGCTATTAAAAATGATGTAGTTGTTTTTTGCACAAAAAAATCTTTCCAACTGTATGTGGAAGTCCATAAATGGCCTTCTAGATCGCAAGTTATTGTTGGTCAAATTTAGGGCACACAAATTCATAGTTACAATGCTCGGAAGCCTAGAAGTTTAGAAGCCTAGAATTTTGTTAAATAAGTGACCGAGATAATTTTCGAATTGGGCTAGCAGGAGTAGTACCTAAAAGCCCAAAATCCCAAGAGACCGAAAGCCTAAAAACTTAGAGTTTTATTATAAGCAACTCGAGATAGCATGGATATGAGCTAGTAGTGAATGCAATTGATGTATATTCAATCGATGAAACTTGTACCAAATATTTCACATAAGGTTGAGCTCAAAATAAATTGTAATTGGGAGTCAGGAATTGCTAGTGGGGTCAATAAGTGGAGGTATTCATTGTAACTTGTGCACACAAGTGGGATAGGAAAGAAGGCCACAAGCTCATATAGTGTATGCAATTAGTTTTATAAGAAGTTACGTGTATGTGTTCATTCGAGCTTCAAACTTTTAGCAACATATGTATATGAGCGGGCCTAGTTAATGTCTAAGCCTTGGTTGCATGTGTTTGTGAAAATAGGTCTTTGGGCTTATAAAAACGAAAAATGGAACCAAAGGAATATGGTTTAATAGATGAATGCATTGAAAAATATTTAGTATTAATGGATAAATCATCGATATAATTATACTACAATAGTGACCAAGGGCATAGAGCACTATAAAGGGAATTAAGCCCCTATTGGCCATCAATTAAGCTTAGCACCCAGAGGCCTAATGTGAGGTTACAACGCCTAATTTTATGGTGAAAAAAAAGGTAAATGTGGTAGGAGAAAGGTGTTGAGGCATTCCAAAATGTGTAAGAGTGTGGACTTAAGTTTTAAAAGAAGTTACAAGCATGGAGGCCTTCAGTTTCATGTTTATATTATGATATATGGAGATGGTCATTGTTGGTTCTCTAGCTCCTCCCACTTGTATCGAGCTCTCCTCTGTAACTTTAAAGGATATTTGTATCCTAAAAGAGTGGATAGATGAGTTACAAACTTGTTTGCATCATGGGCCAAGTTTGGTGCTTATGCCATATTTTGGGGCATGCTACAAATGTAAGGGCTTAACACCTATAGATATTAACGCATCGACATTATGGGCTAAGCCTATCACTTTTGTTGTATTTTGATTTTTCTATAGCTCAAAGAAGAAGGATTGAATGGATCAGTAGATATGCACTATAATCGAGAGATATGCCATATCTAGAGGCTTCATAGAGTTGTATGACCAAGAAGCTATGGATGGAGACAGAAAGTACCATGATTGGAAGAGGTTATAGTTTACTCGAGAACAACCATCCTCAATATTTCTTACATGCTACAACACAAATTAGAATGATCTGTTGAAGTACACTCTCGAGAGTTGTGTTTGACTGTAGATGGAGGTGTCATGTTTCAGATGATAGAACATGAAGGAGAGTCATGCCAGAAGGACAATATGAGCCCTATGGAAAATTAAAAGATAATGGAGATACATGTTTATTTTTTAGAAATAATTCATGATTGGTAATCCTTGAGTTTTCATGTTGACTGATATTTAATTCTTAGTATGTCGAATCGTATAGGCTCCAATTCTGAAAGTTAATGTAGTTGCAATGGTTAAGTAATCATATGAAATAATGGGATGGAGAGCTATGCACAAGTACACTCTAGGGTAGTGAAATTGACTGTTGATACAACATTAACCATTGTGAAACAAAGAAACAAAACCATTAATTGTAGTTGTGCAATGTGTTGGGAATGAAGCATAACTGAGAGAGCTGAGTATTTAGCTCTCTGGGTGAGGATTGTTGAGAGAAGGCAAAGTGTGCCTTTGCAATAGAGTGAGGCTAATAATGTGCTTATGTGGATATTGAGGCCCAGATTGAGCTTGTCCTATTTTGAGAGGTCGAGGGACCCCGTCAAATAGAAAGGGCTGAGAGTTGACTATATGCTACGAAGAGTAGAGGGCCGAGAATAGTGTGTTGTTGCAAAAGTGAGTAGAGGATCGAGTGTTGTGTGGGTTGAATGAAATGACGGCTGCTAATGAGAACATGGTATAATATTAGGAATAGTAAGTTCCAAATGAGAGGGCCAATTTGATGAATGTAGAGCTAAAAAAAGGAAGAATGAGTGCCAACAATAGTGAACATTAGCTCCTATTCAATGTGGATTGGAGACTATAAACTAGGGTGTTGGTGCTCCCATCTAGTGTACATTTGAATAGATATTGGGGGTTTGTACCTTCATCAATTTGGTGCTTGAATAAATCCAAGGAACTACAAATTGTTTCTTGCAACAAATCCATGAACTTAGTGATGCTTGTAAGCTGATAAGTTGTCTGCAGAAGAACGGAGTTGGTGCTTCCTCCTAGTGGGTACTAGAAAAAAATCAAAGAGATTCATTTATTCCTATGAGTGGTGGCTCAAAGACATATTTTATGTAGTATATTAGGAGCTCATTTTCACATCAAATAAAAAGTGCACTTTAGTGGTTTTTATCCCATAAGGGTTTCTGCATTAAACCTCAGTTTTCATGTGTATTCTACACATGGTGTATATATTTATGTGTTGATCATTTATTTTTTCCACATGATATACTATTGAGGAATGTATGGATGGATTCCATGTTTGAATATGGTATATAAATGGGCACAAAAGTTTAAATTGGCACTAATATTGATTCACCCCCCCACCTCTTAGAATTAACATTGTTTCCAACAATTAGCATCGAAGCATGGTTTCTTCAAGGAAACTTAACCACTCGAAGGTAGATCAAAGGGGAAAAAATGGATAATAAAGTTCGGATAACACCAGAGGGATTTCTATATGTGAATGGATTAGACTATGAACTTTGGAGGATTACAGTGGAAGCATATATAATGGATTTATATGTTGATGTAATGTTCTCCGTAGTGAATGGAGGAAAGAATACGTAGAATGCAGAATCCAAGAGGATTATCATGAAAGGGTGACCAAGGTTAGATGATAATAATATGAGGCATTATGGGGAAACAAAATATATGTTGGACATACTAAAATGTTGGTATGGAGAATATTGTTATGTGGCTCCACAGAAGGTCGAAGAACCTTATTTCTCAAGTAGTGAACGAGAAAATGTATCTATTGGTGATCATAATGATATGAATAAGAAGAATAGAGAATAAAAAAAGAGAGGTTATGAGAATATTGAAGAAATTCATCTTAATACACAACTTTTTTGTCATCGCTCTCAATAGGATGATGAAGAATCAGAAAAGAGTCCATGTTCTTTAGAAGGTAAGCTATTTTTTTGTGATAAATGTAAAGAGAGAATCCGTTTAGCCACTATATGTCCATGTTCATTTTTTTAACATAAATAAATTCATACATATATTTTTTGTGAAGATATACCTACATTTCAATCAATATCTAATGAGAGAACCTCATTTTGGAAACTAGATCACTACTAGGAGGGGGTGAATCAGTAGTAAAGGAAGTTGTAAATTTTTCTCCAAATATTAGTATTATTTAACTAAGCACAAATTTAAATACAAAATCATGGATCAGAGCATCAAATATAAACATGAATCCAAGAAAAAATTCAACACAAGGGACACATACTTCTGGTGGAAAACACTCTCCAGAGATAAACACCACTTGATGTTGTTGCACTACTAAAATATTTTGTTAGTCAAGGAAATTATTTACACAGAGATATAAATGGTTACTATCAAATGGAGACTCTTTCTCATATGGATATATAGGCTACTATCTATTGAATTCCACCACAATCAATGATCCTGGCTGATTACTCTTGAATTATCAATCGACTCTAGAGACTTTGATTTGCTGGAAGCCACCATGAATAATGAGATTCATCATATTTAATATGAATAATCCAAATACCATTGGATTGATAAAACTTCTCACTTATATATATTTCACCATAGTGACTGAACTCCAATTCTCTATGTGGTTCTCATTTCATACATTTTCAAAATGGAATCAAGAACTACTCAACATGAGCACTACAACAACGCATATTGAGAACATAAAATATAAAACCCAATCGATGCAAAAACCTGAAACATAATATCATCAAAATTTCATTAAATAATATGTATACTACGTCAGCAAAAACTCTCTACAATAATAAATATTCTGACAAATAATTATTGCACACAACCAAAAAACTATTGAATAAACAAAATACTACCAAACAATAACAAGATGTACAATCAATCTCTACATCATCTCATCAATATTTTCTCAAAATATTTGTTTAAATATACTTCCTTTAACTATTGGAGAATTTATGTGAAAATTTTGTCCACAACCTGGACATAATATTTTTGTCTCTCACACATTCTTCCTTACTCAGTCCGCCGCCACAAAAAAAAAAAAAAAATTCAATTCCTTTTTTTTATTATGTTGCAAATTATCCTCAATTATCCCAAAACCAATATCACAGACAAATACCATGGATATTTCATTACCTATGACACATGTTCCATGGTAATATTCAAAATAATACCACAAGTAAATACCATGGCTTTGCCAATACCATGAACAAATGTACCATGACAATCTCAAATTAAATACCATGAGAAAATACCATAGTTATTCCAATACCATGGACCCCTATACCATGGTAATATCCATGAAAATACCAAATGTGAATATCATGGTTATTCCAATACCATGAACAATTATACCATGGTAATATTTAAGCCAATATTACACATAAATACCATGGCTATTCACATACCACAAGCTCCTATACCATGGTAATCTCAAAAACAATACCATGTGAAAATACCATGGTTATTTCAATACTGTGACTATCTCCACCAAGATAATACCATGGTTATTTCAAGTTACTTCACACATATAGAAATATCATGGTAATTCTAATACTAGTAATACTTGTAATATTGTAATAATTTACTCATGAAATATTTAAGATGCCCAAGGAAACCAGAGAAAATGATCAAGCAAAGTTGTAAACAACTCAACTCCAAAACATATGACACAAAGGAAGCCAACATGAACCAAGCTAAATCATCTTCAACAACTATAGCAGCTTCTCCAACACCTATAGTAGCAGCATGAAGTCATCCAAATGCCTCCAAATCCTGTAGAGGCACATCCAACACATGAAACAACATGTCAACACTTGTAACAAAAACTCCAATGCTTCCAACACATGTAGAAGAATATGCAACATACCATTCCTTTCATCCATATCTACTTATGATCCAGGTGGCTCTAGAGACACACACAGGACAAAGAGGGCTTATGAAAGCTCAAAATTCAAAGTGACAGGAAGGTGGCAAACTTAGCTTTAGATTTAAGAGCTCGTCGCCATGATCATAATAGTGTGAAAAATGCGCTAATCCAAGCTCATATAATAAAGTTACAGTTGTTTGAATTTTTGTTAAGCCAAGGGAAGTGGGACCCACAACATGCTCCATGGCGTCCCAATAAGCAGGTGGGGCCCACATGACATCCCATCAGCTGTTGACACATGGAACTCCCCCATTGGCCCTCAACCTACAGAAAAAACAAAAGAAAATATTAAATCACCCACTTAAAAAAAATCATTTTTAAATTTAAAATAGTTATTTTAATAACTATATAACAAATGAAAAAAATATATATATATAAATAAATCAATATTAAAAGGGATGGCGCATGAGTAATTCTACAAATATCTGACAAGGTATTAGTATATGGTTCAGTTATTAACCATATGATAATAAACAAATTTGTTTGGAAAATATTAGCATATGGTTGTTGTGGATTTTTTTTGAGAGAAACATGAGTTACATGGGTGAGGACCAGGTGCCCATGGATCCTCCCAAAATTCCACCCATTCCAAAACCATAATACAAAATTAAAAGTACCATATATATAACATGAAACTGTGGGGCCATACCATATATGATAAAAAAATATACCGTGGAACGTCGAGCGGGTCGGGTCGGGCCAGGCCACTTGGAGTGGACCCACCCACCGTCATTTTTACTATTTTGAATGTATAAAACATAAAAGGAGGGAGGGGGAGGGATTTTATCCCCTAACCCCTCTCCTCCGAACTTAGCATTTTAACCAACGTGCCAACCAGCGGACCTTGTAAGGAATGGCCAACCAATTATTATTTAAACAGAGTCTTTTCACCAGTGCACATAGGCCAAGGCAGCCAATTACGAACAATTTTTTTGTGGCAGAGGCAGACCCGACACATAGTTTTTGGTAGGATGGTCCATGGATTTTGAGGCAGAATCAATTTTGATGCAAAGGGAATATTTTGATTCCAAGGAGGTAAAATTTCTATGTGTCAGAATTTATTGAACTTTATATGCATTTTTACCAGAATTTCGCATGGAGCGCGATGGTGTGCCTAGATTCACCTTTTCAGCAGCGGTTTTTCAGATTCTTTGTGGAGGAAAATCTTGAGGAATCTTGAGGGAATCTTTCAGATTCTTTGGACACTAAAAATCATCGGTATCATAATGAGGTCAACTTTATACTCATTCTTCATAGAATTTTGCAAGGATTATGATGGCGTAGACATAATTTTTATCTTAGAAGCATATCCTCAGATGACTCGCTGGAGGGAATATTTGAGGAATATATGGGGAATTTAAAATATTCTTGTAGCCCTATATTTTCACTTTGTAGGAATTCATAAGTTTGATAGTCATTTTTTCACTATTAGACACCACAAATCTGATGGTGTATTCAAATTTTCCATTTCACCATTCCAATTTTCAGCCACTTTTCAAAGTGGAGTTGTAGGTGTCAGCATTCAATGTGTAGGTAGTCATTTTCAAGATTTCGATGCCACGAGATTGATGGTACAACTAGATCCCACAGTTTATCATCCTTGTGTTCAGATAGCTCTAGGATGTGATGTATATTCAGTGTGATCATGTACTTCTTTGTCTCTTTGTTATCAGATGCATTGTGTTTAATAGATCCATGTTGATGTTTGATGTGGGGTCTTGTTTTGTTCTTGATGTGAGATGTAATTTATATCATGGATTTGTTTTATTTACGTTTTAGATCCCTTTGTTTCCATGTTGGTGGGAAAATCATTGTCACCATGCATGTTTGATTGAGATCCCTTTGTTGCCATGTTCGAGGGAAACTCATTGTCACCATGTATGTTTGATTGATATCCCTTTGTTGGCATATTTGGCAGGATACTCATAGTGATCATCCATGTGAAATTTTCATGCCGATAGGAGTCCTTTTTGGGAATGAGAGTACCTGTAGAATAACATCTCGTGGAGATTTCAAACTAGTCTTGCATGACGGAATTTTCCTGGTATGACATAGAAAAAACCATCCATGTACATAATCACTATTCCAACACTTAATGTAGTGGCCTACACCATCTTGACATCGAGGCCCGGAGCCATAGTCCCTCCTAGATGAACTTTTTTATCAATATATTTTTTTTCTAGTGCTTGTTATGTTCCTCTTCTTTACAACACACAACTATGTTCTTTTATGTTCATTAATGCTTTTATGCAATTCTAACACATAAACTGAAGTAAAAAGTCTTGGTTAAAAGGGTATCAATAATTTACCTAGATCAACTTCTCCTCAAAATCCATGTTTACAATAATGCCAACAAATAGAAACACCAATAAAAAAAACTCATAACGCTCATTACACATCATTAGGAGGACTAATATCATAAAGTTTTCATGAGGCATATAACAAGAAATGACACGAACTTGTTGACATCAATTAAAAATCCTCAGAGGAAGAATAAGGAACACTTTTTGGAGAAATAGGTGAGAGATCATATGAGCCTTATCATGTAACCGATAATGAGACTATCCCTGATAGAGATGAAGATGGAATACTCCTCAGACCTATGGACATTTATGTGGACATAGAGACAAACTTATATCTTTGTGGTACATAATATAGAACCTCTGATAGGGAAGAAAAGGATCTTAATAAAATGATATACTTTATAAGGAATTTTATCTCTACTTTAAAAGAGATCAAGGACCTATGAGAGGTAAATTTCAAACTAAAGGAGCAGTTTCATGATTAGGAGCTTTAGAATGATGAGTTGAGAATAAAAAATATAGATTTAATTTCTCAACAAGAAAAGGGAAGAGGGATGAATGGGATGTTAACCAATGAATTGAATTAAAGAGAAGCCCCTTGTGAGAAACTATAGGTTTAAATATTCTTATTGAGACATGAACTAAAAAGGAAAAGTTCAGAGGAGTCTCAACATCAAGAAAATAAAACGTGCTCGAAGATTTTGAATGAAATTCTTAGAAAGGAATTACCTCTCTTCATCAAGGTTGGTTTGGCCTTAAATGAAGTTTATACCCTCGAAAATGAAATGATCAAAGGAGCATCTAACCAGGTTGATATTACAATGAATTCCAACATCAATAAATGAAAATGGTTTTATAGACAAAAACAAAAAAATGGTACGAAACAATAACAAGGAGAGAAACAGAGGATAACTAAGAAACAATAAGAAAGAATACAAGGCAATAATGAAAACATCCCTGGAAGGCACAGGAGGAACAAATAAATGTCCTTTCCCAGTCAAGGAAAAAACCCTCAAATAAAATTTATCTTCAATCCTAAAAATGTTTTTCATGGTTATTATTTTTCTTGTAATAATTTTGGACATGAAACCATGGATTGTAGATGACATGCAAGAAAATAAAGTGTGTGGAGGAATAATAGAATAACACATGCTGGAAGTAGTATAGGCTTGATTGGAATACTTATAAGTATAGAAATTCTTTTTTCCCATTCCTAAGCCCTATTGAATGCTAAATCTATGGAATTTTTTGGCATAAGGAAGTGGATTTTCAATGTAACATAATAGATCTCGCTTATTAGATCATGTATAAAAATGAACAAGTAAACCATTGAGGATGAGAATAAATGTAAGATCATATTAAGTGAATTTTTTATTCAACACTCTGTGTCAAAAAGACTTGCTGAATAAAGGAGGAATAAAGTCCTCTATAATTTCCATTTGTAATAAGTGCATGCCTCATGTAAAGAATGGAAGTAGCAACCAAATTAAAATTCTCTTGCCAAAAAAAAAAAGAGAAATACGATGATTTGGTTTAAGAAAGAGGAACACAAATATGAATTCTCTCTAGCAATGTGCAACAAACAAAAGGCCCAAACACTGGAAAAGGAGAAGCTAGAAAGAAATTCAATTGTATGGAATTGACCAGGGAAGGAAGAAATTCTATTGTTTGGATGAAGAACATTAAAGAAAATTTTAGCCTAAAAGTTCCCATGGATTTTTCATCAAATTTACATGTCATAATATGAAAACCAACAAAAATACTTTAAATTCAAAAAGAGGTAGATGTAAATGTTTTCGAGGGAAAACAATAAAAACTACTTTTTTAATTGTATTTTTGGCTTATCTCCTTGTACCTTTTCTCAAATTTTAAGTGCATGAACTCATTGGATACAATATTAAATTATTCATCCAACAAGTACCCATTATTCATACCTTTTTATAAAACCCACATTGATAAAAATTAAAGATAAATTAAAAAAGTATGTTTAATGCACCTTTTTAATGTATCTTAAATTTTTATCAATGCGTGTATTTTCAAAACTGTACATAATGGGTACTCGTTGGATTAAAAATTTAATTTCACCTCCAATGAGTGTATACACTTGATATTTGAGTAAAACTAGATCGATATAAACTAAAAATATTAATTAAAAAAGTAGCTTTCTTCTTTTCCCTCCAAAAATCATAACTCTTATTTTAATTCTTATTTTATCATTTTTCTTTAGGAGGCCACTTTTAGGCTAAAATTTACTCTAATGGGAGGAAAATATTCTCAATGGGAGTAGATCCTCTTTGTATCTTCAGTAAAGGAAGAAAATCGCCTCAAGCGATGCAAGATAAGTCAGATGCAGACATAATAAACTTTATGCAAAGTGGTACATATGAAAATTGAAAGTATGATTGAGTCCCTCTTGTGACTATAAGAATAAATTGGTTTATTTTGAATGTGTCAACATTGGAAGAGAAATTAATGTACAACCAACATGGTTTTATGGCAATTACACAAAAAAAATTTATGTTGTGATAAGAATATGAGCTACAAAAAAAAGTTTTGTATGAAAAGGGGACCACAGTTAAGTCAGGTCCACGGGATCAATCCCCATGCAAATGCAATAAGGAATATGCGAACATATAAGAAAAGGGAGATAAAACTGACATAGGGGGATTTGTGTTAGTTGTAGTAGAAGGAAATGATAATTCCCAAGGAAGAGGTTATCATTCAAGAAATAAAAGGTTTGCAACTTGGCTGAAATACTTGTATTTCATCTAACCTTTGAATTTGATTATGCCTAGAATTATTGTGTTCATGATTATATTTTGTACAATATTTTAATTTCCCTTAGCTTTCAGTTGGTATCACTATGTGAATTGGTTTTTTAGGTTCATATGGAGTAACCTTTTTGTGTAAATGGATATTTATTTTTGAGGACCATCTATAAGAGTTTGCTAGTACTTTGTCTAATTTGTATCCACACTCTTGTGCAATTGGTATCATCTAAAAAACACTCCATATTTAGATTAACATCATCTTAGGGAAAGTAGTGTTGATTTTTAAGATGCTCAAGATAAGTTACCATAGTGTAAGTATCATAAAAAACAATGGAGAGAAATCTCAATGCATCACCAATATATGGTATTTGCATACATCAATAATATCATGTGAAATTCTTAATTAGTATCAGTTTCTTTTAATTAGCACAAAATATGCACTGATAGAATGAACATTAAAATAGTATACTTAAAGTTTCCAACATTGGAACATTAATAAAAAGAGGCAGTATATGTTCATGGTAGTATATCACATGTGGCTAGTTCCTAGAGCACTTGTAACTAAAAGGAGACACAAAGACATTTTTACTAATGCTTAATTCTTGTAAATGTCTTTGTGTGTGATGTTTGTATATGATCTTGGATGATGGACTTCAAGTTCTCAATCATGAAGACATAAACCCTTGAAGATAAATCTACAGAGAAGAATTCACATCAACAACTTGATCCTTAATCAATGACTGAAAGGGGAAGAAGAAGAAAATTCTATCCTCTTTCCAGTGATGTCAAAGGGGGGAGTAAATTTTTATGGCCCAAGTAGAGGAGTGAAATTCATCTGTGGCTCATGTAAGGATAAGCGTGGATGAAACAAGAGGATTGACCATCAATGTGTAGAAGTGATGAAGTGTTTCCATCAATGCCAAGGAGAGATATTGTTGGATAGTTCACATTTCCTAGAAGGCTAGTGGCAATGAGTGTGTTGAAATTGATGTAAACAACCATTAGGGATATGTGTTGTACAGTTGGAATTTTCTGATGGTAGTGACACAATGTGTGTTGCCATTAATGTCAACCAGACTAACATGGATGTTGGTACTAACATGGATGATTGGTGTTTAAAGCTCAGGGGGAGTCCCATGGTTGTTGCAACATTTTGTAGAGAATCATCATAGTAGAGGTCTTAGTGGAGAAGCCATAAAAATATTATTATGACGTTTAGGGACTGCTATGGTTGTTGTAGTCTTTCATAGAGAACCATCATAGTAGTAGGATTATTGAAGAAGAAATAATACTATGATTATGATGGTTGGGAGTCTCAGGATTTGAAGGAAATTTTTGCATCAAGAGATGAAATCAAATACTCTTAGAAATTTCATAGTTTGTTTCCGCTCAGAAAAATATTTCCAGCAGTATGTGGAAGTGAAGGAATGTAATTTTGGATCGCGACTTATTTTTGGTCAAATCCAAGAGAATCAAATTGATAATTGCAGCGATGAGAAGCCCGAAAGCCTAGAAGCTCAGTGGTTTTTTAAATAAGTGACCTAGATAAGTTTGGATATAGGCTAGAAGGAATAGTATCCAGAAGCATCGATTAAAAATGCAGGATAACATGGGTTAAAGCTAGCAGGGAATGAAAATTGATGGACCATCAATCGATGGAACCTGTAATAGACATTTCCTAGAAGGTTTTTTTTTTTTGCTAAATTGTGCTAATTCTATTATATAAACATAGAGTTACAAAACTGCCACGGTTTAGCTGAGGGAGCCTGAAACCGGGCTTGAAATCCAAGTTCTATCCAAATGACGAACTGCCCAGAGTGGGAAACCAATTCCTTTAAAAGTAGTTACACCGCCCTTTAGATGGGAAATCGGTGAAGAGTCTATTACATTCAGCATGAAAAAAATATAGAAAGACAAAACTGGCATGCAGCTGTTGCTGCTATAGACAACCAAAAAAGTGGAATTTCTTGCAAAAAATTCAAGAGCAGAAATCATACTGATCCTAGACATAGTAGAGTCAATGCAATTAGGTTGGAGCTGACTGCTCCTCTTCAATTCGACAGCCATATAGTTCCTCAGGATCTTCATCAGCATGCTGAGCTCTGTCTCTGCCTGAAAGGTCCGCTCCCACCTTCATGGGAATATGGTCCATGGAGGAAGGAGCAGTAATAAGGGGCTCGCTAGGACCAACAGTGGGAATGGCAGTCGGGTTGGGGATGGGGACGAGAGGAGAAGGCGCAAGTTCAGTTACCAGATGAGAATGAATGGTGGCTTCTTCACGCAGGGTGATAGTTATATAGGCAGTAATGGAAGGGCGATTGAAGGCACTGTCGAAGTGAAGCTTGGCGCGTTGCGAGGTTTTCCTCAGAATGTGGCTGCCGGGGTGATGAGGGACAGAGGAAGCAGGGCTCGGGGGCACGGCCAGAAGAGGAGCAGAGGGATGAATTCCATGAATGAGGCCAGGAGGGGCATTATGGACCGGAGCAGAGCGCCTTCCAGAAGGCTCATTGGAGAGATCTTCGCCGGAGCTGAAGGGAGGTCATTCACTCGCAGACCTGCCCCGAGAGGTGCCGCGACGGCAAGTCATCCACTGCCTAAGCCTATTCATGGTGATCTTCTCAGAGTGAGCAGGCGAAGAACTGGAGGGCACGACAAGAACAGGGGCAAAACCACCGAAAACACTGGGAGAAACCTGAGAATTGAAATTGGAAAGACAGAAATTGCTATGCGTATGATGAAAGCCAGGGATAGTTTCCATGCAGCTGAGCAGCGAGCATCGACGTCCAGTTATTGTGCGTTTGCAGGGCGTAGCACATCCTCCCGGGCAAATACTGCGCAAGGGCTGCAAGGCTCGACTGACATGGCCAGAGTGATCCGGAGAGCGCGAGCAGGCATCCATATGGTGTCGTATGTTCGGACCAAGGAGGAGAAGGTGACGACGTGGCAGAGTTAATGCCCAGAGAAAGTGCAAATTGATAGCCATATTAATGGCGCCATGGGGGGCCATGTGGCCACCCCATGCGAGGCGCCTTGGGAGATGTCCAGGGACATGTGTCCCGACGAGTCCTTTAGACATCCGCATCCGGAGATGGTCGATCCGTTTGCACTAGCTTGATGCAGTTCTGTGCAATGTCTCTATCATGGATGATCTAAAGAGTGCCATGATTGAGGGTATCCAAACTGTCAACTCCTATATTAGCAAGGAGGTCTTCTACCTTGTTGTCGTCTCTTTTGGTGTGGGTAAAGGAGATAGCTTGGTTATCGCTTAGCCAATTGCTGATCTTATCAATTCGGGAAGCCATTCTCCAACTAGTGGCTACCTTAGCTGCTCGGGATCCTTGGAGCAACTGATTGGCAATGCTGATGAGAATTTGGGAGTCCCCTTCCACAATGATGGGTGAGAGGTTGTAGAGATGAGCTAAATTTAACCCTTGCGAGAGTCCTTCCAGTTCAGCTGAGTTGTTGGTGTCCCAACCTATGGATCCATAGTAAATAGCCAGGGTGTCCCCTTAGGAGTTTCTAAATATGCCACCAAATCCCGCTGGGCCCAGATTTCCCTTTGAGGCGCCATCAAAGTTCAGCTTGAAGATTCCTAGAGGAGGAGGAGTCCAAGGAAGGGATTCAGGAGAGCTCTGTCTGTTGGCGCTTGGAGTGATTGGTATTTTCAGCTGCCAGTTTTGCCATATGATAGCTTCCTTTGGCTGTTTGGGAAGATCCTCCTCCTGCTAGGAATGCAATGCTAGAGACTCTTGAAGATTGTTGCTGAAGTTTCTCTAGATGATGTGCAAGGGAGTGGATTGATGTTTGAATATTCTCATGTTTCTCTCTTTCCATAGGGACCAGAAGAGGAGGCCAGGAATGATTTTCCAAAGAGTGTTGAGGATGGGGCTGCTATATGAACGTTTGGGCCAGAGGTACATAATGCTGGTAAGGTCCCCTTGTGGTTTAATTCTTTGAATCCTGAAGCAGATCTTGTCCCAGAGCTTGCTAGCTAGAGTACAGGTCAACATGAGGTGTTGGATCGTTTCTATATTCTGCTTGCAGTTTGGACATTGTGAGGGACCACAGAATCCTCGCTTGAGTAGAATGTCCCAGGTGAGTATTCTTTTGTGACTTAGCAGCCAAAGAAAAGTGGAGACTTTAGGCCAAGTCCCATGAGCCCAGACAAATTGCCAGAGCCTATCTCTCGGGAGCGGAACTGGATGCATCAGGGAGAAGGCTTCTTTCATGGTGAACATGCCTTTGGGCGAGTATCCCCATCTAAGGATGTCTGGTTCATCCGAGCATCAGATTTTGCAGCGTTGGAGTTCTTCCTGAAGTGCTTCCCATGTATTTTTCTGAGCAAAAGGGAGAAGGTGAGACGGGTGCTTCCAATGTCTGAAATCATTGCTAGAATTAGTGATCCAACACTAATTAACTTTGAGCTCTTCTGGGCCATAAAATATTTCATCATTGGGAAGATTAAGAATGTCAGTAAGCTTAGGTCATTGTTGCCAGGAGTCTGCCCAAAATCTGGCTGTGTGCCCATTTCGAATTTCCCAAAAGTTGTGTTGTTGTATAAGAGCATAATGTTGTTTGGAAGCGTTCCATATGAGAGAGCATGCTATCCCATGTTTGAGTCGGATTAAGTCATCAGGAGGTCTATTGTTAGCATACTTGGTTGTCCACAGTTTGGCCCAGGGTGTAAGAGGGTTCGAGAGCCAGTTCCACCAGAGCCGGGCTCCCATGACTTCGTTGTTGTGAAGGGGATTCTTGAGCCCAAGCCCTCCTGCATATTTGGGCGAGCAGACTGTATTCCAGTTAACCAGAGCCCATTTCCGTTTGTGTGTTGAAGACCCCCAGAGGAATCGACGTTGCAGATTCTTGATTTGATTAAGAACCCATTTGGGAGCTGCAAGCATAGAGAAAAGATAAAGGGGCATAGATTGCAAAACAGCCTTGATGAGGACCAATCTGCTGGCTATGTTGAGAGCTCTAAAAGTCCAGGAAGAGAGTCGAGCTTCTAATTTTTCCAAGAGAAGATTCCAGGCAGAGTGTTTAAGGGCAGAGTCTATAAGAGGGTCGCCAAGATACTTGGCGGAGAGATGAGAAAGTGCGAAGCCAAGGATACGAGCTATGCTAGTTTGAATTAAAGGAGGAGTGTTGAAGAATAAGAGTTGGGATTTGGAGACATTAACAGTCATACCAAAATCTAGCGAGAAAAGGTGTAGAATGCATTTAAAGGATCTGGATTCTTGAGCAGAAGGAAAGCCAAAGAGCATATTATCATCAACAAACTGCTGGTGGGTGGTGGTGGGAGATCTGTGAAGGGAGATGCCACATAATTTCCCAGAGAGGACTGCATGTTGAATGAGTCAGCTGAGGCCTTCAGACATGAGAACAAAAATGAAGGGGGATAGAGGATCACCCTGTCTAATTCCTCTGGAAGGCACAAAGGGAGTGGAAGGGATACCGTTGACAAGGATGGAGTAGAGCGGTGTAGAGATGAGGCTCATTATCCATCTTATCCACATCTGATAAAATCCAAAGGCTTTGAGAATGCTTTGAATGTAACGCCAACAGAGTTTATCAAAAGCTTTAGATAGATATATTTTAAGTAGCATACCTGGTTTTTTAGTGCTTTTGAGGGAGTGAATAACTTCATGAGTCAGAATGATGCCGTCCATGATTTGGCGTCCTTCCACGTAGCCCGTTTGCTCTGGCGAAATGAGGAGCGGTAAAGGGGCTTTAGTCTGTTGGCTATAACCTTGGATATTACCTTGTAGATCACATTGCAGAGAGCAATGGGTCGGTACTTTTCTGGAGTGCTGGGTTGCTCTTCTTTTGGCACCAAAGCTATAAAGGTGGTGTTCAAGGAGGGGAGAATCCAATGGGCCACTCTAGATTCCTCAACCAGATCCCAGACCTCTGTTTTGATGAGCTCCCAAAAGTGATGGAAGAAGTTTGTGGTGAAGCCATTAGGCCCTGGCGCCTTTCCATCTTTAGTTTGTCCCATCGTTGTTTCAACTTCTTGGAGGGAAACAGGGCGAAGAAGCATCTTGTTATGTTTTGCAGAGACAAGTTTGGGAATCAGCTGCGAGATCATATCGATGGCTGGCTGTTTGTCTATAGGGTTATCTTCTTGTTGTATGCTTTTAAAGTAATCCAGAAGAACTTGCTCAATTTCCTCGTGGTGTTATACTTGCTCTCCTTGCTGGTTGGTAATGTGATGGATGCGATTTTGAATTCTTCTCTGAATTGTTGATCTATGGAAGAACTTCGTGTTCCTTTCCCCTTCCTTTAGCCAAGTTATTCTGGATTTTTGTCTCCACAATATTTCTTCTTGCCTGTGTCTCTCTTCTAGTTGCTTCTGTAGTTCCTGTTCTTGGGAGGCTAGTTCATCTTTTCTTCCCTCAACTATGATTTTTTGTTGTGTTTCTTCCATTTTGATTTCGAGGGCCTTTATCTCCTGAAAAGTGTTGCCAAAGACAGTGGCATTCCAATTCTTAATGTGCGCCTTGAGGTATTTAAGCTTTTGCTGAAATTGATACATCATAGAGCCTTTGGGTGGAGTGAAGTTGTGCCAGGAAGTGGTGACCATTTCCCTAAAAGAGGGATGAGAAAGCCAAAAAGCTTCGAATTTGAAGGGCTTTTTTAGCTGAGGACTGAAGTTTTGCCAATGAAGCGCTATGGGCCAGTGATCCGAGCCTACTAATGGAAGAATTGAAGCCGTTAGATCTCCTCCCAAATGTATGGCATTGTATGAAATAAGGAATCGGTCTAGCTTTGAGGCGATGTGCTGAGCCCCTGTTCTTTTGTTATTCCAAGTGAACGTACCGTTAGAAAATGGGATGTCTATTAGCCAGCTGTTGGTTATGAAATCTTTGAAATGAACACTTTCCGGATCAGATCTAGGTCTTCCACCTGTTCGTTCCTCCATTTTTTTTATCATGTTGAAGTCCCCTGCTGCAATCCAAAGGGGATAAGTTCTGTGAGAGTTTAGTGTTTCCATGGTATTCAATAGCGTTATTTTCCTGGTGTAGTCCTGCGGAAAATAAACATTTGAGAGATGCCCATGGATGTTTGATCCGATGGGATGAAAAGTGGCCTGAATAAGATTATGCGCAGCATGAAAGTTAGATAAGACCATGGACTGAGTGTCCTAGGCTATAGCAAGACCCCCTGAAGAGCCGGAGGCATCTACTGCTACTGAACTACAACTAGGCCAAGCTCTTGATAAGATTGAACCTAGTACATCACTGTTGCATTTTGTCTCTTGAAGAAAGAGAATGTTTGGTTTTTCTCTTTGTAACATATTTTTGATCATTTTGTTCTTACCTGGGCTATTGAGCCCTCTAATATTCCATGAGATCAGCTTCATGAGGAACTATTCGGCAGGGGTGGAAAGAACCGCGTTAGCTTGGGGTGTCGTCCTGAGTTCACTAGCATTTCCCCTATGGTGATAGTGCGCTGCCAATCTGGCTTTCGACCCCTCTTTCTAGATTCTTTAGCTACTTTGAGGCTGTCCCAGTGACTACCCAGCTGAATGCCTAGCTTCGATTGTTGCTGGGCTTTAGATAGGACTTTTTCCAGTTTGTCTATTTGATGAGGCTTGATTTTGTCAAAGTCTTTGCTTTTGCAGGCATCCTCCAAACCAATAATGTCAAGCTCCCCAAACTCTAAACCCTCAGAATCCTCTTCCATAAGATTCAGCTAACTGTTGCTTAGATTTTCCCCCTCATAAGCGATAGGCCCAGATTTTGGATCATCAACTTCCATGGTCTCAGGGTGCCAGGTTAAAAGCTTGGTTTCAGTGGAAGGGTTGGTCGAGGGGCTTGCGGTTGCAAATTTCTTTTTCTGAGGATGTAAGGGGTTAGGTTGAGCGGTGGGGATAGTCGAATCAGAGGGTTGTTGGTGAGGGTTAGATGGGATTTGGCCTGAGTCAGAGGATGGATTCAAGTTGGAGAGAATGGCAAAGCTATTGTTGGTAGAGGGGGCATTGGAGGAGGGAGAGGATTTCTTACCCATCGTCGAGGGTTTCTTGCTGTGCCTCCTGCATGTAGGTACTTTGGTGAAACCATCTGCTTCTGGATTGACATCGGCCTCTTTATTCTGAGTTTGAGCGTTGAGGGGGCAATCTCTGAATAGGTGCCCATGGGCATGACATATACGGCATTTGAAAGGAACATGCTCGTAATCTAAGGGTTGAATCCATTCGAAATCATCATGATAAGTACTTACTGCATCAGGTAGGGCTTTGTCCAAGTGAATGTAGACACAGATCCAATCATATGAGGTGTATCGGCAGAGTTTTGTCTCTTCTGCTATTTTGATAAACTCTCCTAGTCCCTTGCCGATTTCTTGTAGTGTATCTTCATCCCAGTATTCAAGTGGCAACGAGTATAGACGTATCCAGACTGGTGCCTAGTTGAAATTTTCCTTGTCTGGGTTGAACCTTTCCACCCAGTTCCGGAGATACAGCCCAGCCGAGTTGAAAAAGTATGGCTGTTCATCCATGACTCTGTTCCGGTCTTCGATGCAGATGAATATTGCCGTGAAGAAGCCTTTTGGTCCAAGCTGAAGCGTGACGTGTCCTTTGGGCTTCCATTTGGAAGAAATCCAACCTTGTAGGGCTTTTTCAGTTGGCCAGAAGCCGATAAATTTTCCGATGAGGGCATGGTCCTTCATATATTGGATTCTAGCGTTTATACAGTGGTTGGGCAAATCAATATTGGGTATTTCTGGCACAATAGGCTTGCAGGTGGAGGACGAGGGAGCAACCTTGTCCTATTGGGCCTGCATGGTTAGGGCTGTAGGCTTTGTCGTTTCCTACTTCTTGTTAGCACCATCATTGCTTTGAACGGAACTGCCGCGGGTAGCATCATTGTTTGCAAGGGGGGGTTGACCTTCCCCCCTTGAGCTTTTTTCCATGGTTGTTTTCCTATGCTTGTGAGTGTGGTGAGGAAGGACTGTCGCGTCTGATCAGTCGTGCAGGTGAACTAGCGTTTCTGCAACCGCCGGCATCCTAGGGTTTTTCTCATCTCATCCACCTGAGTCACATTTCCTAGAAGGTTGAGTCCATCATATAATTTTAATTGGAATTTGGGAATTAATAGGTGGGGGACACATGGAGGTATTCATTTTTATTGGTGGACACATGTGGAGCTGACTGAAATCCCGCAAGCCCATAAGGTGTATGCAGTTCATTTTATAAGAAGCTACAAGAATCCAGGCATCTAGGTTGTAAATATTTAGCGTAATACGTATATTATTGGGCCCATTTAATGTCTAAGTGGTATTTTCATGTGTTTGGAACCATAGGCCTATGGCTTGATCACAAGGAAAATTGCACCACAAGTGTATGATTTAAGGGATGAACTGGTTGACATCTCTTCAACATTACGGGCTAAAGCATCGACATGAGTATAGCACAACAATGAAGAATGGTGTAGAGAGCTATAAAATGAATTAAGCCCCCACATGCCAAAAAAGAATCTTAGTTCCTAGAAGCCTAGCTTGAGGTCACAACACCCAATTCTATGGCAAAAAAAAGGGATAGGCACTAGGGGAAAGGTATTCAGGCATGAAAAAAACAAAAAAGAGTATAGAATTAAGTTTTATAAGAGATTATGGGTATAGAGGCCTTTGGTTTCATGTTTGTATTGTGATATATGGCGATGGCCATAATTATTCCTTTGGCTCCTCCCACATGTAACAAGTTATCCTCTATAACTTTAAAGGAGATTTATATCACAGAAGGGTGGATGGATCAGTGGACAAATTGTTGGTACCTTGTGAAAAGTTTGGCACTTATGCCATATTTGCGGGTTTGATACAGATCTAGGTTATTATCACTTATGGATATGAACATGTCAACAACTATTTAGCATTATGGTTTACGCCTAACACTTCTATCGTATTTTTATTTTGCTATAACTTATAGAAGAAGGCTTGAATGGATCAAAAACTATGCACTAAGCTGGGATTTATTCCTTATACAGAGGATTGCCAAAGTTGTACTACCAAGAACCTCTGGGTGGAGACTGAGAGGATCGTGATTGGAAAAGGTTTCAATTGAATCGAGAACAATGATGCTCTAGCTTTCTGACATGTTATGGTAGAAAGGATAACTATGGGTAAAGTACACCCTTATAAAATGTGTTTGACTGAAGGTGTAGGTGTCATGTATCAGATGCTAGAGAAGGAAGTAGGGCCATGCCTGAAGGAAAATTCTGGCTCTCTTGAAAACTAAGAAGGAATGGAGAGCCATGTTGTTTTTGCAAAAAAATTTCATTATTGGTACTCCTTGAGTGTGCAATTTGACTAAGATTTAATTCTCAGTATGGAGAATCACAAAGGTGCTCATTCTCAAATTTAGTGTAGTTGTAGTGGCTAAGTAATCAAACATAATAGTAGGATGGAGAGCTATGTAGGATTACACTCTTGGTCAGTGGAATTTATAGTTGATACATCATTAGCCATTTTGTAGTATAGAAACAGAATGATGGATTATAGTTTTACAATGTGGGGGGAATGCAACATAGTTGATAGAGCTTAGTAGTGAGCTTTGTGGGTGAGAACTGATGAGAGAAGGCCAAGTGTGAATGTGTTGTAGAGTGACTCTGAGAGTGTTATTGTGCATATATGGTGGTGTGAAATGAGCTTATTCTTATGTGAGAGGCCGAGATAGTTCATGGAATAGAAATGGTTGAGACTTGAGTTTATTTTGGTGAGAGAAGAGTGTCGAAATTAATGTGTTGTTGAAGAAGTGAGAAGAGGATAGAGTGGTGCATTGGATAAATGAAGTGAAGGATTCTAAAGAGAAAAAGGTATAATATTAGGTAGCGTAAGTTCCAATTGAGTGGGAGAAGTTGATAAACACAAAGTTGAAACAAGGCAAATTGAGTGCCAAGGAAAATGAACATTAGTTCCTATTGAGTGTGAGTCAGAGTTGTTGGTGCATTAAGATGACTATTTAAAAAGAAACCTAATACCTACATTAATTATCAACCCAGGGCTAGTCAGTTTATTTCAAGAGTGTTCAACAAAGTTTATGCGAGTGAAATCAGAGGTTAACAATCCTAAATCATTGCAAGAAGTAAAATCTAATTCTCTAAGTGAAATCAAGACAATTCTGAAATAAATCATGAAATAAATTTAACCAACAAACTTAACTTCATTCTGACTTATTCTATGTAGGAGGAAAACCAAAGTTCAAGAACTAAGTAATTCACACTTAACCAGAATCACTAATTGACCTATATGGCAATCTATTTAATCAGAAAGAGAATAGTGCAACAATTGAACTGTGAGTAAATTATTCATGCTCCACAATTGAAATTCTCAATTACTGATTAACCAAATAACATCACTCATAATTAACAACTATCAAAAAGCTTCAATAACTCTGGTAAATGAAAGAATAACATCCATGCTAAAATTAAAAGCAATTAGGACTTTAAATCAATGAAAACACAAACCACTCAGTGATGATGATAATTAAATCAATTCCAACTCTACGAAACATAGAAATGGATAACTGAAGAAAGGGAAAATAATAATATAACATAGAAAAGCAGTAGAGATCCTAGCGACTAGGCCCAGAGCCTCCATAAGTCTCTTCCAGAATATATTCAGGACACGATTACGAAGGAACCATTGTCTCCTTCATTAAATTAAATAGTAAAGATATAACATCATTGAGAGGGAATAATCTATTCTAAAGAAATGTCAATAATATAAAATTACAACATACGGGTAAACAATCTCTTATTCTATTTCACCTATCGATGTTTTATAACCAATGAAAAAACAAAACAAATAATAGTGAATCCTCGAGATTAGAAGATCTTGACGATTTGGTAGATGTCTAGTAGATTGCATTATGAAATAGGCATGATTCTCCTCATATTTCGATGGTTAATATGAACAGAATATGATATTTTCCTTTCCTTGGCCATTGGTGTTCAATCATTTGAACAACAGTTATTTGGTTCATATTTCCTGCACATACAAACAATGAAAGTTATATTTTATGTCAATATTCACATATTTTGTTCCTAATTACTTTTACGCTCTATTTATAATTAATTATTCAAGATTTATTTCCAAAGTGAATGTAAACATATGAAAGTTAATAATAAATCGATGTCATTATTAGGGTAAAACATACTTTTTTCATGGCCCAACATAGTCCCCTGCTTACCTTGTTGCATGTCCTCATGCAATGTGATGGTTGAGGTGTAATAGTTTCAAGGAATAAGCAGGATGGATGTCCTCCTTATATAATCTAAAACCATGTTTATTTTTTATCTTTGCAAAAGTCTAGTTTACATGACTCTCTGGGAGATCATAGTCATGGTGATAGCCTTCGGCAGGGTACCATATAATAGGAAATATGTAGCGACACCCTATCGATGTAGGACCCATGCATAAAATTATGTTGTTGTATCTATTAAAAATAATTGCAACAACTTTAAAGTTCCTGTAATTAAATGGTTCCCGATTTTTGACGTTGGTAGTGGAATCCTGCCATCTTTTCTCGACTGCTGACAAAGCATCTTCCCTAATCTATTGAAAATACTCTCTCCCTCCCTATACAATGTCTTTTTGGAGTGGCCCCAATTCATCTACAACCCCTTTCTATTTCATGAATCTCTTATGTTGGGTTAAGAGATGTAGGGGATTTGTGCATTCTCCTCTAACCTAGAGATCCAAGCCATGTTGCTTTTCTAAAAATATATTATAGGCCTTAGCCCATTTAATTTGATAATCGTAAAAATAAAGGAAGGCTTGAAATTTTATGTGCCCAATGAAGGGATTATGGTTACTATCTCGCTCATCTTACAAAAATAAATTGTGTAAATACAATTCACATAGGAGGTGTTCAACATTCCCATTAATTTCCCCACAATACTGGATAAATTTTGTTGTGGTCTTAGATTTAGTGGGCTTCCCTGCTTTAATGGCTTTCACTTTTAACAAGATATATCTCTCTAATAAAAACAAGGCATAATTATTAGCGAGTGACCTACAAGATAATACATCCAAGTAAAGAGAGCAAATATTATTTGTTTTCTTTGTGGCTTCCTTAAGTTGAGCTTGTAATTTCTTAAACTTATCCTGCTTACCTCTGAGGCTGGCGGGAGTTTCATATTTGGTTTCAAAAAGCTTGTCAATTTTCTCCAGCAACTCCTTATTTACTGGTAAGGGCACCACTTCCTTATTATATTTGGCCAACTCCTGTTAGGTCTGTGTCAATTCATTTTGAGGCCTTGAGATAACAACTTATTTTATTAGAGGAGTATAACAAGGTGTTTCATCTATCTGTGTTTCCTCTGTCTGTGTTTCCAATTCCATTTGGGTTTCAACAGTGTCTGTTTCTATTTTAGGCTTCCATGCCTTATCTGCCTCCTTTAACCATTCCCTTAATTGCTTGATTGTTTTCTTCCATTTCTTGTATTTCTTGCGCAACTTCCTCAACGTAGTCCTTAATGACTTATTATTCTTTATAGGTTTTTCAATAGAAGAGGGCACATTATATTTTTCAGGAACAAGAGGATTTCTTCCAATTTATAGGCCATGGTATAGTGGGCTAGTGTTTTCTGCGGGCACCAGACAGTTTATGCCTATATCGGTATCCTCGTCTAATGGGACAATGTTTTCTTCAAGGAAGAGAGGGGATGTGCCTATATCGGTATCTTGGTCCAATAGGATAGTATCTCCCGAATGGTTTTCATATTCAGGAGCTCCTTATGTATGGGTTTCTTCTTCCAAATATTCATTACCAAAGGGACCTGAAAACCTTGTATCCTGCAATTCTTTAGCAGAGCGTAAAATCTCAGTGTGGCCAGGATTACTAGCAGAGGAAAACTGGTCTCGTGGGTAACTCTATCTCAAAAACTTCTCGGAGGGATTTCTTTCTTTTCCAAATTCACTCATACTTTCCAACACTCGGGCCATTTCTTCCTCATATTATTGTAGGAACTCAACTTGTGTGCTTAGAGGAGGTATATGGTATGGCCCTGCCTCATCAGCCTAGGTTGAGGCATCTTAACAAGATATTAACCATTCAGAGCATCTTTGTTTTACTAGGCCTCATGCCGAGGGATAAGTCCTCTTTTTTATTTCTTTCTTTGAAACTGATATCGCTATTCTCGGCTGCTCAACTTCTTTATTATCATGGTTTTCTTCTGGTGGGGATAGGACAAGGTTTACAAAGTTGTCCCAAGTTAACTCATTCTTGGTAAATTCATAAATGAAAATAAAATTTATTAGACCATGATGCATGATAACTATATGTCGATTCTTTGACCTCCAAACATGACTAGAAATGTCATGCAACAAGGAATTAAAAAAAAATGTAAAATTACATCAAATTTTCTATTTTAGTAAGGCTAGAAGTTTGAGTTTCTTGGGTTTCACCATATATTAACTTCAATCACACATGCTATACTTCTGAACAATGATTTACAGATCTTTTCAGGATTCCTTCAAAGATGCAAGGTGAATCCCTTTTCCTTTGTATATCAATTGCTTGTTTGGGTCTCGAAACACTACAATTTCTTCGTGTAAGAGGACACGCTTATCAGTCCACCTTGTTCTTTCTACCAGAATTCCAGATACCTTATCTATTACAGCTTCCGATATTGCTATATCTCTTCCGTTCATGATTTTGTGTCCATATTACAGGTTCTGGAGGAATTCTAGTGCTATCTCAATGTGAAATCCCTGTAATTTGTCCATATATGAAAGCCATCTAGTGCGTTGAAGAATAGTGTGAGCCTGCTCTGTGATACTGAGTATTGTGGGTTTGTTGCGGATAGATATCCCACCCATAGTTGTTGTTCAATAAATAAAAAATTCACACTTCTGCGTGCCCTTCTCACGGCTTCGTTAATTTGCAAAAAAAAAATACTACATGCAATACTTTTGAAACTATTTTTTTTTTAAATATAAATGCAATTATATTTGTTTGTCCCATCAATAGGTTTCTACGGATTCTGATAATTATTTCGCATGCTTTCTCATAATTTACACCTTTCCACCTCCAAATAGAGAAGAGCGTCCATACCCTTAGAGCGTAGAAAAAGAGGAAATATGTTGAGGATCATAAATGGAGTGGAATAATAACCAGAGAAATGTAAATTGTGGCAGAAATTACTCAAATAATCACAAATCATAACAATAGTGGGGAAATGACCAAAAAGGAGAAAAACAGAGAAATAATTATTATGAGAAAAATAAATTTTCTTTGATGGAAGGATGTGACAGAAGCATGATAGGTAAAGGAATGATAATAGTTGTTGGTATCAAGTGACCAGGAATAATTAATTTAATGCATATGAAAGTGGGTTTTACCATGCATATTGGTCAATATAAATATGACGCTTTTCAAATTCTAAATTCATATTTGGGTACGATTCAATAGGAAATAAGTTAATATAGAATGGTTGGCTATTATCATGAAACTTCAATACCACAAGCAGAGTCATTGTTGCCAGCAGGCGTCCATAGCCTCGATAGGGTTGCTTTTTAACCCAAAAATGAGCCAAAATCCTCTGTTTAGGACTTAGATAATTTATTTCCTTGTATAAAAAGACCATTGTGCTGGCATGGTAACTAGATGGTTGCACTTCCATTCACAAGGGTTTAACAAAGTGATCAGGTTGGTTTGTGATGAGACCTCCTATCCTTCAGGTAGTTCTCACTTGTATAGAAGGTCATTGACCTGATGTGGTGGCCATTATGTGAATGCCACTTGTTACCTCCTTATGATTATGGTACAAAGGCTCATGATGAGAACCCCTATCCTATTTAAGAATAGTTTCATATTATTTTCTTATTTTTCATCATAAATGGAGGGAGGCTCATTAACTTGTTAAGAGTTCGAGGTGGTGTGAGAAGTAAAAATAATGCCAATAATAGTTATGTCATTATTCCTAAGTCATCATGCCAAAGAGGATCATCCATTGATAGTGTAAAAAGATAAACCAACATGGTATTAAGATAATGGATCATTTATAATATGTTTGAAGAGAAGATATCCAACAAGCCATTATATAGATTAATCATATCAATGTCTGAAAATAAAGATACCCATCAAAGGTAAAAAAATCATAATGTTATTAGTACCGTTGTTTTTCTCTTTCCTAGGTACACATTCCGCATCAATAAGATGATTTTCATCACAAAATGTATGAAAAAAATGATTAAATGGAAAAATAATGGCAAAGGTTCATTTTATTGGAGAACTATTTATTATTAAAAAATTGAAGTTGTTCATTTGATCGAACAGTAGTTGTTCAATCGATTGAACAAGAACTATTCAATTGATTGAACAAAAAAAAAACATAAAAGAAATATTGGTTGTTCATTTGATCGAAGAGAAGTTATTTTATCGATTCAACAAAAAAAAAACACAAAAAAATTGGTTGTTCGTTTGAGCAAAAAATAGTTGTTCAATTCATTGAACAACAAAAAAACACAAAAGAAAATTTGGTTCTTCATTTGAATGAAAATTAGTTGTTTAATCGATTCAACAGCAGAAAACCACAAAAATAAAAATTGAAATTTATTTTGATCGAACAACAACTCTTCAATTGACTGAAAAATAGTTGTTCAATTGATTGAACAACAAAAACATCCAAAAAGGAAATTTTTTTGTTCATTTGATCAAACAACGGTTGTTCAATCGATTAACCAATAATTGTTCAATTGATTGAATAACAAAAACATGAAAAACTAAAAATTGGTTTTTCATTTTATTGAACATTGGCTATTCAATTGATTGAATAAGAACTCCTCAATTGATTTAACAACAAAAACATGCCAAACGAAAAATCATTTGTTCATTTGATCCAACAATAGTTGTTCAATGTATTTAACAACAATTTTTCAATTGATTGAACAAAAGATAAATGCAAAAATAAAAATTGGTTGTTCATTTTATCGAATATCAGTTGTTCAATGGATTGAACAATATTTCTTCAATTCATTGAACAAAAAAAACATGCCAAAGTGAAAGAAGGAAATAAAGTAAAAAAAGGGGATTTTTTCATTTGTACAGTGATGCTTATCTAAAAACAACAAACTAGAATCAAATGGAAGAAAATATATACATTATTTACAATACAAAGGAAACCAACTTTCATGAAAGTAAAGTTGTTGGGTCATTACTCCCTGCAGCTAAAATTTGCATAGCGGGGTCGTCATGTACCTGTTGGCAAAAAGACTCCCTTGTGATTGGTTTATGATAAATACATACTCGATGTCCATTTACTCGGAAGGAAGAGCCAGACCCATCTATTGTGGTCAAAGTGAGATTGTCATTGTTATGTAGTTCTTTGATTTCATATGCACCGATCCATCTTGTTTGTAATTTAACTGGGAAGTCTTGAAATCTTGAATCATAGAGGAGTGCCCAGTCTCCTTCTTGAAATGCCTTCTTCTTGATAAGGCTATCATGCCACTTAGACCGTTGTTGCTGAACGATTGCAGTACATTGTAGAGAATGTAACCGGGCTTCGTCTAATTCATTTATCTGCTTAAGGCTTTTAGTTTGAGCCTTCGTCAAGTCTAGTCCCACTTCTTGAGCTATTATAAGAGTGTTTATTTCAAATTTGATAGTAAAAGTAGGTTCCTTTCCAAATATAAGTTGGTACAGAGAATATCGAGTAGTATTTTTCCAAGTTTTGCGATAAGCCCACAAGGCCTTTAGCAGTCTTGTAGCCCAGTCCCGTTAATGTGTCAAAACTGTCTTGGTCAAAATTTCTTCAATGATTTTGTTGGTACTTTCGACTTGCCCGTTTTCCTGCGGGTAATAGAAATAAGTTATTCTAAGCATAATTTTGTGGTTCCATTGAGTGGTTGTAATCTTATTTCCTATGAACTTCAACCCTCTATTTTTTATCACTTCCCTAGGTAAACCATACTGGAAAAATATTTCAAAAAGAAAATTAATAACAAATTCTTTTGTACCTCTTGGCAAGGCTATTGTTTCAACCCACTTTGTTACATGGTTTATAGCAACGATTATGTACGCTTTCTGGTTTGATGGCGGATTTAATGGGCCAACAAAATCCAACACCCATAGTTGAAAAGGTTTTATTACTAATTTTGGTTGTAACGACATTGCACCAGATTAAATGAGGCATCCCATACTTTGGCAGCTATCATAGGCCTGCACTTATTTCTTAGCATCTTAAAAATAGTGGTCCAATAATAGCCCATTTGTAATACTTTTTTCCCGGTTCTGCAGTGTGTGAAGTTTCCACACAAGGTTCGTCATGGTAGCCCTTCAGGATGTCATAAATTTCATATTTTTGAATGCATCTGTGTATGTTCATATCAGACCCTCTATGGTAGAGATATACACCAATCCAGGAAAAGCGGGCGTTGCGCTAGACAATCAAATTCCTTTATTTTGTTGTTAAATGCCTGGGAAAATTTCCTACTCCAAGATAATTTGCTAAATATACATACCATGGTTCTTTGACTGCTATGAAAAACAAATGTTCATCAGGAAACTCATCATCTATTACTAGCAGATCATTTATCTTTGGAACCCAAGGTAGAAAATATGCAAGTGGGTTCTTCTTTCCTGGACGGTATTTAATAGTGATGTCAAACTTCTGTAAAAGTAACAACCAACGCATCACTCGCCCATTTGTAATTGGTTTATTATCTAAGTAGCTGATGACGGAATGATTAGTATATAGAAATAATTTATAGCTATTTATGTAATGTCTAAATTTTTTTATGGCATATATGAAGGGTAAGAATTCATTTTCTGTGACTGTATAATTTAGTTCAACATGAGTGATATTTTTGTTTATATAGTAAATATTGTAGGGCCTTTTATCCTCTTCTTGACCGAAAAAACTTCCTATCACTGTATCTAAAGAATTTGACGTAATATGAAATGGTAGTTCCCAATTGGGACCATGTAATATTGTTACAGTCGAGACTAATTTCTTAAAATATGCAAAAGCAATGTCCCAAGCATATCCTTTATGAACCTGCAATAATATCCCGCATATCCGAGGAAGCTACGTACCTCCGTCTAAGTGTAAGGTGTATATAGTAAGAGACCTCTATCCTTGTTGGATCTATGTGTATTCCAACTGTATAAATGTAGTGTCCTAGGATTACGCCTTCCGTCATCATCGTGTGACACTTCTCGTTACTGAAACATAACTTGGTGGCAATACATCATTCCAACACTTTTTCAAGTGTTTGTAGTGCTTGTTCAAAATCGTCCCCATATGGGGTGAATTCAGCCATAGAAACTTCAAGTCCTTCATTTATCAGATCAGAAAAAATGCTGAGTATGGCTCTCTGAAATGTAGCTGGGGTGTTACATAAGCCAAATGGTAGTATTTTGTAAGAAAACGTACCCCATGGGTAGGTGAAGGTAGTTTTATCTTGATCTTCAGGGGTAATTTGGATCTGATTATAGCCTCGAAATCTATCAAGAAAGAAAAATAATCACTTTCCTTCCAATGTATCAATTACTTGATTGATAAATGGAAGAGGGAAGTGGTCCTTCTCCATGGATTTGTAAAATTCTTTGTAACCCACACAAATTTTCCACTTTCCATTCTTCTTAGGGAAAAATAGAAGTGGAGAGACCCATTTACTATCTGAAATAGTATAAATAAAATATACATCCAGCAACTTTGGTAATTCTTCTTTTATGATGTCTTTAAGGTGCGGGTTCAATATTCGTTGAGGTTGCTTGATGGTACAAGCATATTTTTTGATTTAAATATGATGTGTACATAGTTGGGGATCATTCCCTTCATGTCTGAATATTCCCAAGCAAAGGATCCTTTATGTTTTTATAACTTTAGTGACCTTCTATTGTTGGTCACTGTTCAGATTGTCATTGATCTTTAAAAAAATTCCTAGTTCGATTTCAACAGGTTTGCTATTATGAACGACAGTGGTAGATATGTTCTGGTCATCATTATCTTTTAAAGGATCTTCCTTGGCGTCATTTTCAATAATTTATCTTAAAATTTGGAATTTTTTATTTTTTGCAGCAGTTGGTTGATTAATAAAATTATTAATTATATCATCTTCATTATGGTTTTTGAATTCAAGAACTTCTGCTACTATGAGTGGTGATCGGATATTTTGTTCCACGTATGCGGGCATATATTTATGAAATTTTACAATAGGAATATTTGGTTTGGTAGGGGGATATAGATCAAGGTTTTTTACATCATCTCCCTTAGCGATGGTCATGCTTCCTGTACGAAAGCCTATTTAAGCATCGGTAGTTTCCAACCAAGGTCGGCCTAGAATTAAGAGATGTCCATCTAGCCATTTTTTTAGATTAATGACTAGAAAATCCACTGGGTATTCCCATGAGTCAATAGAAACCATGATATCCTATAAATTTCCTTCTAGTTTAACAACTGATCATTTAAAAAGTTCTAGCAAGGTGGGCTTGGATCGAAAGATTTGATACCAAGTGTTTTACAAATTTCTACAGTCAAAATATTAATGGTTGCTCCCAAGTCAAATAATATGCTTGGAAAAGAGGCCATATATTTGTACTTTAACTATGGGACTCTATGGATCTTCATATTTTACCAATGTTTCTCTTCCCATTAGTAAATCATAGAGGGTCCCTATGACATGGATAGTTGGCGAAGTTTTTTTTTTCCTCATAGGCTTTTTCGCGCACAAATATTTAATTGTCTTAGTAGATATAGGGATATCTTGAATGGCTGGGAGGAGATGAATTTTAATACAAATATTTTTAAGTTCCCATAGAAGATGAAAATCTGGATAGGAAATTGGTTTAGGTATCACTAATATTTCAAGGAATGAGGGAGAAGTATTGATAAGTTTTCCATGATCTTTTTGTTCAACAGTGACTTCTCCCTATTTTATTTATGTTTTGATCACAGTTCATGGATTGATTACAGTTGGGGGTTCTAATTTTTCTTTTTGCAAGTTTTAATTTTCCCAGGGTCAATAACGTGCCGAGATCTCAACCTAAGTTCACTGCATTCCTTTTGTTCTATTTCAAGGTATGGATTTTCGATGATTTATATGAGATGGATCAGTCTATTACTTGGAATTAGATTCAGTTGACCTGGAAGTTGAGGAAGTATAAGAGGCTAATAATTTTTGTGGTAATGGATATGGATATGGTAATTTGGGTTGAGGTTGAGGACCCGTTCCCATAGGTGAATTGGTTATTCCCAATGGTCGCTGCCAATTTTGGGACCAGTTTGGATTTTTTGAAGTAGAGGCTAGCCAATGGAATAAGTATGGATTGTTCTGCCAAAATGGAGGAGAGAAATAGGAATTTAGCCAACCACTACCTGGAAAGTATTGATTTGACCAAGGGAGCATAGAGAATGGCTTGGATGGCCAAGTGGAAAAAGGTGATTGGGTTTGCCACAATGTCCTAGATTTTTTATGTTGATTGAATTGCGAAGAAGGAAAGAACTCAGATGGGTCTTCTGGCATACCTGAAGATCGGGCTTTCCACTATTAACATTGATTCAACCAATATATTGGTTATGTTTCTTCTTTTGCTTCTTTTAATACTACTTTCAAACCTAGGAGTAACAAGAATTTTTGAGTGGCATGGTCTTTAGTGTAGATTGCGCACATTTAGACCATGTCCAATGGGCATTCCTGTTGGCTGAGCTTCTTTCAACAACATGGGAAAAATATGGCTAGGTTATGTTCTCCTAACGCTTGTTTCTGCTTGGCCTGTAGGACATCTAATTGTGTTGTGAGGGTGCCCAGGATATTGGTCTTGAAATCTTCGAGGATATTGTCGATTTATGTTCGTGTTACACTACCAACTGCAATTCTATTATTCCTCGTAGTTAGATCCCGTCCTGCTAGCCTAATGTGTGTGCTGCCTCTAGAGCACCTGACACACAATGAAATAATATCATCATAATTTTCCTGAAAGATATCTCCTTTCCCCATTATATTTAGCATTTCTATCCATTCATCTTTAATTCCTTTTATCATAGTTACTTTTGAAAAATCTTTAGATAATGCACCATAAGGAGACCTTTGTAGATTATATTGAAACCTTTCAACATACTCTTCTAGTGTTTCATTATCTTTTGTAGTCATGTTAAAGGTTTCATATTTTAATTCTCTAGTCCTGAATTAATCTTAATATTTAGCAAGGAAAGAGTTTTTCATTTGATCCTAGGAATTAATAGTCCCTCCACCGAGCCCCATAAACCAGTGCAAATTTTCTCCCTTTAATGTAGAGGGAAATTATTTTAATTGTTGAGGGTCAGTGGTGTAATCGTATACCGTACAAAAAATGTCGAACTCAAGTAAGAAAGCATATGGATCTTCTGATCTTAATCCATGGAAAGTAGGGATGTTTTGCAATGAAATAGATTTGATTGGGGCATTGGCAACTGTGCGCCATATGGTCAAACATGTGCCATTAACATTCAAGAATTTCCTTGCCTTGAAAATTAATTCACGCTAGACTAGAAGACATTTTTGGAAAATTTCTTACAGTAATACTATTTTGTTCAACTAATATTTCAGGGGATCTAGGTTCTGGAGATTGTAAGTTTTTTTATAGCACCACTTATTCCTCCCTCTCCTTCTTGCAAGTCGCAATAATTTCCCTCTTGTCAAGGGTCAGGACTCAAATGTTCTGTGACCTAAAAGATATGTTTAGACCCTTTTTTTCACTATGCATCCCGGCGTGGGATGCAAATGGTGAGCCTGCTTCTCGAGGGATAATAGTAGGACTTTTTTTAAGAAACGGTCATGGGTAATATGAATGCCTAAGATTCATATTTTCTTATGATTTCGTTTATGAATGGTGTTCTTCCGAGGGACATGGATTCCTTGGGTTTCATGGATTGGGATGGCGGGTTCATATTTATTTAGGTTCAGATTTATTTCTATATTTTTCTTGCTAGTCATTCATAAAAAATACCTATTCATATTTAACCTCTATGATTTTGCTGAAAATTAGGATATTGGGAAAGCGTTTTACTTGCTGGAACGCAGGTTCTTACCTTTCGTTTAGAATACCAAATTCCTCTACAACAGAATAAAATAAAAGGACATCACTTTTAAAGACTCTTCCCTGCAATGAGGTCAAAATGTTGGTTCATTAAGATGACTATTTAAAAGAAATCCCAATACATACATTAATTATCAAACTGGGTTAAGTCTGTTTATTTCAAGGGAGTTGAAATTTTTTTATGCAAGTGAAGTCAAAGGTTCACAGTTCTAAATTGTTGCAAGAATTAAAATCTAAACCTCAAATTTCAATGAAGACAATTTTGAAAGTAATCATGAAATAACTTTAATTAAGCAACTTAACTTCATTCTGACTTATTCTATATAGAAGGAAAATCAAAACGCAAGAATTAAGGAATTCACACTTAACCAGAATCACTAATCAACATCTATGGCAATCCATTTAATCAAAAATGGAATATTGTAGCAATTGAAGAGTGAGTAATTTATTCATGCTCTACAATTGAAATTCTCAATGTCTCATTAACCAAATAACATCACTCCTAATTAAAAGCAATCAAAACACTTGAATAAGTCTGGTAAATGAAATAATATCACTCATATAGAAAGTAAAAGTGATTAAGACTTCAAATCAATGAAAACAAAAAACACTCAATGTTGATGATAATTAAATGAATTGCAGCTCTACGAAACAAGGAAATTATTAATTGCAGAAAGGGAAAAAATGAATATAACACATAAAAGTAGTAGATATCCTAGTGACACACCCCAGAGCCTCCAGAAGTCTCTGCCAGAAGATATTTAGGACACGATTATTGAGTAACCATTGTCTCTTTCATTAAATTCAAAAGTAAACATACAACATCATTGAGAGCGAAAAATATGTTCTAAAGAAATGTTAATAATATAAAATTACAACATATGTATAAAAGGTATCTTGTTCTATTTCACCTATCGATCTTTTATAACCTATGGAAAAAAAAAACTGATAATACCGCATTATAAGGATCATGAGATTCTGAGGATTTCACAGCTTTCCAGCAGATTGCATTATGAAATAGGTGTGATTCTCCTCATATTTCGCTGGTTCTTATGAACATAATGCGATATTTTCCTTTTCTTGGCTGTTTTTGTTCAGTCATTTGAAGAATAGTTACTTGGTTGATATTTCCTGCACATAAAAAGATTGAAGCTTAGTTTTTATGCCAATAATCACATATTTTTTTTATAATTAGTTTTACCCTTTGTTTACAATTAATTATTCTGGATTTATTTCTAAAGAGAAGGTAAACATATGAAATTTAATAATAAATGGAGCTAATTATGAGGGTAGAACATACCTTTTTGATGGCCCAACAGGAGCCTGGAAACCAGGGAGTTGGTGCTTCCATCTAGTGCATGTTTGAATAGATCTTGGGGATTGGTTCGTCCAAAAAGCTGATTCTTACATAAATATAAGGATCAGAAAATTGGTGTTTGCAACAAATCCACGTAGTTGGTGCTTGAGTTGGTGCTTCTAGTAAGTTGATCTTGTGTCTTTAGAAGAAGGGAGTTGGCACTTCCTACTAGTGGGTGCTATCAAAAAATCAAAGGGAGTTGGTGCTTCCTGTGAGTAGTGGCTCACAAAGAGATTTGAAGTAATAGAGTAGGAGATCATTTTTACATCAAATAACACACAAGCTTTGGTGGTTTTTCTCCTCGAATGGATTCCATGTCAAACCTCAGTGTTCATATGTATGTTGCACATGGTGTATGTTTCTATGTGTTGATTTTATATTTCTATCGCATGATATGTTTTTGATAACTGTATGGATGGATGCCATGTTTAAATGGTATATAAATTGGCACAAAAGTTTAAATTAGCATTAATATTGATTCACCCAAAACCCTATCAGTCTTAACATTGTTTCCAACAATATGACTTACTCCTATATGCAAGTAATAAAGACGTACCTTAGGGCCATTGTCAGAAATGAGGCCGCTAAAGGAAATAATAATAAAAAGGGAAATATTCGTAGTCCTATTAAAAGGTAATTAGAAAAAATGTTATAGGGAAAAAATCATAACTCCACAAAATAAAAAATGAAACATTCTCTTAGATGCTAAAAAATGTTCTATAAAATAAACCCATAGCTAGTCATTTGGTCATTGTGTTTTGGACAAAAGAGGAGAATAAAATTCCCAAGAATTGTGCAACAAGGGAAAGGAGAAGAAAAGATATCAAAATGATCTTCCATGTAAATTTAAGTCGATTTATTTCCCTCTTGGCTTGATTTATGCATTGGCTATTCAAGGATGTAGTAAGTTTTGAAGGAAAAAAAAAATTATTATTAAATTTCCTAGCTGTTAGGATGGAATAGGATATTTTTGGATGAAAGGATGTAGCTACACTAGTGCATCCAAATCTAAAATATAGTCATTCAAACCCAATGAATAGGGTTTGAGCCACATATTTTTTCTTCTTTCTCCGTGAATCGTGATTTTTGTAGGTTTTCTTACATAAATTTTGTTTTAGACCATGTTCACGATTGATATATGTTTGGGTGGGTGCAAGAAACCATGGTGGAATCGAGTGAAAGAGACCGTGCTACTAATGACATGTGCGCCTTTGCACACCATCCAACACTACATGAATTGAGCAATTGTGGGTTATTGTAGGCTTTTATGATTCCTAGTATGACAAATAAACATCATTTGTTGCAAATGATCATTGATTGGTGGGATGTAGATGGGAAACAATTTATGGTAGGCCTAGAGACATTCACTCTAGAGCTGGATGATATCTAGTAACTCACATGATTATCAAGGCAGGGAGTTATAGTTATTCTGGATAGGGTAATTTGTGCAAGTGGAGCAATAGTGAGGAGTTATATTTGAAGTACTATAGAACATTAGCATGATTGGACAGTGAGAATATCTTAATTGAGGACATTCAAGACATCAATGCACATACCATAACTTACACCATTACCTTAGTACAAGGGAGAAGGATGCCCCAGGTATTAAGGAATCCACATATTGATCTAGTAATTCAATGAATGGAGCACACCCTATTCAACTTGTGTGAGGGCATGCTTGCTAATTTCAAAGATGAACTTACATAGATAAAAATGGGGAGGATAAAAAAAATTGGATGTTTGATTTTTCCAGTATCATTATTTTTGGAGAGGGTCTATACTATGAGGCTAATGATGGCATCTTATCCAATGTAACCACCATCGATGGAGCCTCAGATGATGAGATGGTGTACCGTGATCATGATGTAGGATGATGTACATGTTGAAGATTGGTTTCCTGCAACATACTTGAAATGGTTGAAGACAATGCCCCTAGTAGTAGATGACTATCCATATGATGGGTTAAATTTATAGGGAGACCCATATTTGGTCCTACCCATAGGGATGTAGTGGAGCGACATAGGTAAAATGTTTTTGAATTGATATGTTTTTTATTTATTTAATTTCAGAAAATTGATTTTGTTTTGTTTTTGTTTTTTCTTTTGGCATGAGTACAGAGTTAATAAAGTGTGGTAAATGTGATATGCAGATATTTCACTCACACATCTTAATGGTTATTCTCCCTTGAGGAGAGGAGTACCACCAACCTAGGCTCAAGTGACAGGTACAATAGCTAGGGAGGCTGATGAAAATGAGGAGTTGTGGGATTTCACTTGCAATTTTTAGGGACTAACACTAGTGGTAGGTCATATTTTTTCATCTCAAACACTTAGTGTAGGGATTACATGTATGATTGACTTCTTGAGCATACAGATCAAGATTCATTTATGTGATTTAATTGTTCATATATTTTATTGTCTAGTAGCCTTGCTAGGGCCATAGGTGCCACATAAATAGCTCCTTGTGTGTGAATTTTTCCACAACAAATGGGTAATTTGTGAGCTCAAATGGTACCATGAAAAATTGATAGTGTCCATATAGTGTCATGAACATTGGTTTTGGATTTCTTCAACTCAAATTCAGACTTGATAATAACCATATCCCAAATATATTTTAGATAAAATTTTAGCTCCTCTCAGCTAATCAAATATTTCATCAATTCAGGGTAGTAGTTACTTGTTTTTCATTCTAGTTTTATTCAATTGTAGGTAGTCGATGCACATTTGCAACCTTCCATCCTTATTATTTATTAACAACATTGGGGCTCCCCATGGTGAGAGACTAGGTCTTATATACCTATTATCCAACATTTATTTTATCAACAACTTTAATTCTTCATATTCTAGCATGCTCCTATAATATCGAGCTTCTTAAACTGACACCACACTGGGAATAAACACAATGAAGAAGCAAATTTCCATCTTGGGTGGGAATCCTTGTATTTATTCTAGAAATACATCACTGAATTTCTTTAATATAGGGCGATCCTTGTTTCTAGCTTCACTTCTCTTTTCCATGCTAGTCAGTTAGACTACATACAAGGCACATCCCTTCTAAGAATGCTTCTTTACTTTCAACAATAAGTTCTTCTCGAAATACAAAAGCTTCCTCACTCCTTGAAGTATCATTTTTCCACCTTCATTTCTAAGGAATTCTAGCGACTTGTTGTAGAAATATTCCTTAGCACGATGGGCTAAAAAGAATTCCATTCCCATAAACACATCATGTGAACCTAGTGGTAACAGATTGAGTGCCACTATTATGGGGATGGAAGGTAGCTCTAACTAGCACAATTCCACCCAATTGGCCACTTTCTTTTTTACTCTTCTATCTAGTTGAACCAACCATAAATTTTCATGGGCTTACTTTGCAAGGTTCATATCTCGACAAATTTTGGATTGATATAACTAAAATTTTATTTTGAATCAATTAAAACTGAAATGGATGAGTTGGTGAAGATACCTTGCATTTGAATAACTAAGGCTTGATGATCTAGTTTCCTGTTGTCTAATTTATCATAAATTTAAGGTATTCTTTGGGAAATATCTTTCACTATTCTTACCTCTTGAACAATATACACCCTCATGTTGTCTTTTTGTTAGTGAGGGGTCCTTTTACAACTGGTTCTCTCCACATATCCAACACTATAATGTTGTCCGATTAAACTTCTTAGATTCTTCCCTTTGTTTTTAACAAGAAAATATCCATTTAAAATAGGGAAATTTTGATAGAAATCATCCATTGAAGGAGTTTCAAACTTAAAAATTTTCCCTCCTTGCTTGTGTCCTAATTATTTTGGTTATTTTCTTTTAAAACGTCTTGTGTCCCTCTTCTTCTAGTTTGTTAAAAATTCTTCCCTATTCATATTAGATTGATCGTAGAAATATTTATCCTTTTACATGGTGTACTATAATTTCCTTGGATCAAAAAACTCAATCCTATCTTGGTAGGCATACGATAACCCTTTAAGGTATCTTTTAATTTTCATCTTCTCATCATTGATATATGGCACATACCTTAACTGCTCCAAAAATGTATTGGTATAATCGTCCAAGGTATGTTTCCTTGGATTATGTTCATATAAATCTTTAATTTTTTTGTCATATTACATATCATATAAGTAATTCTCATAGAATTTATTTCAAATTTTCTCCATGATACTTCCTTTTCTTTAATTCCCTTAACATTCGTCAAATCTTCCCACCATATATCACATTTTCCTTCTAGGTTAAAAATGGCTAACCTAGCCTTCATGTTTTCAAATTATCCATGAAATTTGAATTATTTATTTAATCCCAATAGAAAACTTCTACCTCTTTAGTCCTCTTAATTTCTCCAAAAAAGTTAGAGAGATTTGATTTCTTGGACCCTTCCACTTCTCACTTCTCCATTGTATGAGGTATCTTCGAATTGCAACACTAGAAGATTGGTCATGGATCCTTGAACCTCTTTTCAGAGTGTTGAGTGCATAATTATCCCTTAATTGTGTCTTTACTTGCTTTCGCATGTCTTTAATTTGACATGCTTCATTATTCACTATTGGTCTTCAGTCCCTTCTTCAGGATCTTTGATGGGATTTGATTGGATTTTTACCTTCCTAAATAGATGGTACCAAGCTCGTGCTTATTTTCCCTTTGTAGATGTGATAAGATATAAAAATTTATTCCATTCACCTTTACCTATCATTATTAGGCTCTCACATAATTTTCATTATCTACCTTGCAACTTCTTAATGTAGCTCTCAAGCTCTTAAGGGTATTCATCAATTCAAGGGATTTTTCCTCCAACCACTTCTATAATAAGTCCCCTTCTTGAAGATGATAGGATATGGGCATGTTTTACTATAGGATTCTACAAATCATTACATTATTTATTACTAGAATGTATGTATTCTATTTTATTTTCAGATGCACATAATTTTTCGCTAAATATAACATGAATATATTAGTTTATCACCTTTTATTGTTAGCTCTAAACAAGTTGATAGAAAACCTAATTTTGAAAAGTTTTTAGAATTTAGTTCTAATACTACAATTGTGATTAGATCACTAGGAGCTTTCTCTTGATATAAAATTTATCTAAATTTAAGTGTCGCAACAAAATCTATGCCGATTATAATTTTGGCCTATTAGAATATTCCATGTCATAATATTGCCCATGTTGCTTCCACTACAGTTGTGTGACTTTGAAAGGTCACCACTGCACATCAGGGGAATTTTGAGGTCTAAAATGGGCCTCGTAAGAAAAATATACAACCAAAATAAACATTATAAGATCTAATAGGATTCTAGATGTTGATTTCAAGGGGGATGACTCACCATTTTTGGAATAAAAATGTAAAACGATTAAAAAATAATAAAATAACAAAAAAAAAAATTCAACTCATATTTTCAAATTATCTCCCTAAGGTTTTACTCACATTTTGAGTGAAAGTACTCAATGGATGCAAAATTTAATTCCTCATCAAAGGTGAACTCGTGTTGCATACTTTTGCTGGACCTTGCTACAAAAAAAAATGAGAAATACATTAAAAAACATGATTTCAATCACATTTTTCTTGCATTTTTTTTTCATGTACCAGGTGTTTAGTCAATTTAATGTCTTAAATTTCTATCATAAATCTAGAATCGAGGTTAGTAATCTGATGAAGTGTGGTGTACTACATATTCTTACTTAACCTTCTTTCTTACTTCGTTGTGCATGTTTTTATATCTAAAAGAATTAATCTAAGAAATTAAAACTATGAAATATATAAATGTTTAATTATCCACTAAATCTAATGAATTTCAATGTTGAAAACTAGTTTTGAAACAAGGAAGAAAAATAAATGTTCTTTAACTATTTTAAATTGCATAAAAATGAATCAAACTTTGAATGGTTAGAACCTGATCTAAAAAGAGAGCATTTATTCTAATGACTTTGATATTATGGAATTAAAGCTAAATTGTATTCTATCTCAATATAATTCTACTCCATGGATTGAAAACAAAAATCCTATGATTTGAGAATTGAAATGACAATGCTAATATAAATGGAAAGAAAATTCAAATAAATTGAAAGGAAACTATGATTCACTCCATGACCAAATAATTCAAATATCATTCAATTGGATGATGACAAACTCACCTTCTTCAAATGATTAAGAAAGCACATGATTATACATTTAAATTGTAAACTTAATCTAAGAAATCAATTAAAAAGCATGTAAAATGGAAAGTGAACTATTGTATGACCAAATACTCAAAGATCACTCAATTTTGGGAAATGACAAAGTCATATTCTTCATATGATTTAACAAGCATTTATTTATACATTTACTTGAAAATTTAATTTATGATAGAATTATAAAAAACATGCAAAAGTAAAGTAAGATAATTGTATGCTCCAATGCTTCAAACACAATCCAATTTTGGAAAATAGAAAAACTACTTTCTTGAGATGATTTGATAAGCATAACATTACAGAGGTAATTTAAAACTAATTCTAAGAAAGAATTCATGAGTTTAATTTATGAAACAGTAAGAAATTTAATATAAGAATAAACTGCAAGTTAACTATAAAAGTAATGAAAATCTAACTAAAATTTGACAAAATAGAGCTAATAAGATTCAAACTAAAAACAACTAATGAAACCTCATTTCTATGCAGGGGCCCTCTATAACAGAACGAGTTGAAATCGTAGCAGACTCTGCACACATCGGGAAGGATCTGGAACAAATGAACATGGTCTTTGTATTATCAAAACATACTTTTTAAGGCATACACAACATTCACAATAATTAAGATTATCTTCCTGTTTCAAAACGATTGATATTTAAACAAATTTTAGTGTAACATTCTTGAGGTGTTTCCGCCTACAGATAGAAATTATAGCTAAAACATAGAAGAAAAATATAAGTATCTAACTCTCGATTTTCTACATCAGTGCAAATCGTGAGTCTTTCATTCTCGAATCATGTCTTTTGACGAAACTTTGACTGCGAGCATAGGCACATTTTTCTGTCGAATTCAAATAGGTTGGTAAGATGGGATCCATTTTTGGATCATTCCAAAGATTCCCATGTGACTCATTCCTTCATTCGCTTCTCAAAACCATTCAAACCATCATAGTAGCTGCGGAAACAACCATTAGTTGTAGAATAACACACCTTCTATAGCTTAGTTACAAAAATTCATTTAAACAATAAGAAATATCAAAATATAAAATAGAGACAATTCAAATTCATTCTCTGAGCTTTAATATGTCATTGATAATTGATTGGATTTATGGATTTATGAAAAGGTAGGAAGAAGTGATGAAAAAGGGTGTCAGAGAAAGAACAATTTTTAGGTTCAACATACCCCCACTAATAAGCCATTGCATGTCCTCATGCAACTACCAAAAATGTGAACTTTCTTCTCCCATTGCATTTTTTTAGACACCTCTGCTAAGACATCCAATTTTTTCTTCTTTCTTTTCATTGAGGTGACTGCCATCCTGGGATTCCTCATAAGGAGTTTGTACTTGAGGTTGATGAATGCCCTGTTCAGAGATTTTTTCTTTTTCTTTAGCTTCCTATTCTTTTTCTACCATAGTGCAAAATGTAGTATGGTTTTATCACTGATGACTTTCTCCAAGTGGTTATGTTGTTTTAAAGCTTCATTTTCTTGTTTAATGCACCTATTGAGTAACTCTAGCTCGTAGATTTCTTGCTTAAGGATGTTGACCAGATATTCTTGTGGTATGATATGTTTTTATTGCATACCTGGATTCACTTCTGCTTTCTTTTCTCCAATGACTCAATATAGTCATATATCTCTTGTTGTGTTTGGTGAATTCCTGGAGATTTCCTACCTGGACTTCCCTCAAAATTATGTACAAGATAATGTGTAGGACTATGAGGAGGAGAGACATTGATGGGTGATGGCACTTAAAGTTCCTCATATAAATTCACAAACTCTATTCGTTGTAATGGTGTCTTATTCAAGGATTTTCAGAGTCTACAACTTTTCCTTTGTTGCGGAGGGTTTAAGGTTTCCTCAATTGTAACCTTACTCTTCTTCTCTGTTTTACCTCTTGCCTTGACTCCACCTTGTTTCTTATTTTTCATCAACTTCGCAAGAGTGAGTTCCTCTTCTTCTTGTTGTAGCATAGGTGAAGTTTTGTCCTCATGCTTGTATCAATATTACTTCTTCTACTTTTTCCAGTCTTTTCTTCCTTAGGTTTCTCTGGCTCATCATGGAAATTGTTTATGATTACGAAACCATCCCAAGAGTCTCCTACACTTTTCAAATGGAATTCAAGAAGTATTTTTATCAACCCATGATGGTGCATAATGTTGTCTATGAACTGAATTTTTTTGTACATTTGTGTACATTATTTTTAAACTATTCAGTAGAAATAAAGGGAGGTTTATTTCTCCATCATCCAAAAATTTCATTAACAATTGAGCATGATAAATAAACATGCAGCCAAATATGCCTTCACAAGTGATAAAATTCTGTAAAATTAGAAGCATATTTCTCCATTTCTTCTTTAGTGATGAGCTAGGAATAACTTTCGTGGAAACAGAAGTGTCCATACCTGGATTCTTGAGGAAAACTTTCCATGCTTCACTATGAAATTTTTTTTTTTTAAACCATCTCTCGCCAGTTCTTTGGAGCTTTGTAGCATCAGCTATGAAGGCTTCAATCACTGAAAATTTTATGTCTCATATTTCGACCTATCTTCTGTCCAAAGACCTAGAAAAATACTTAGTGATATCCTTATGGAATCTGTCAAATTTCCATATAAACCTTAGCCATTTAACCTTCTCCAACATCTCTTTGATCTGAGGATAACCCTCCATGAATTTTTCTCCCACTGGTTCATTCCTCACTGTCAAACCCATGTCTCCTGTCATGAATAGTCTTGCCTTCAGAATCATTCTTCTCTATGTGAAATGAATTTAGTTGAGGATCTAGTTAAGTATGTCAAGGGTTTGTAGGGAAATATGATTGAAATGAATATTTGATGGGGTTTTAAGAAACGTGGATGAATGGGTTACGGAATTAGGATATGACCGTTTAATTATAAATGGAAAAATCCATTATGGATTGTTATGAGATATGATACAGATGATGTGGTTGGTTTATGAAATGAGGTGAGTCCAAATCAAATAAAATGATCACATATTGAGGCAATATGTGGTCATCTACATTATATTTGCTAATGTTTTTTATCTTATTATTTAAAAAAAAAATTGTGACATATCTTTAGAACTAACCTTTTGTTACTATTTCCTTGGTGTTGATTCTTTATGTATCCTTTAGCATGATCTTCAAATGAAGTTCTCAATTTCTTGTGCTTATTATGTTTGCTTCAGTAGGTTATAATAAAATGTAACAAGGTTACAAAATGTGATATCGGCTACATAATGGAATGATAGTTGTAGAATGGAATGAGAGTTGCAGAATGGAAGAAATTTTGTAGCTACTTCTTTTATTGCTTCAAAAAAATAAAGGAAACAAATATTTTTGGAATTTTTAGAATGGTATAGAAAATATAAGATGTCAGAACTCTGATTTTCATCTTATATTTTCTGTATAAGGATGCCAATCATTGATTGGTTTTCACACTTATACAATTATTTTTTATTTTTTGTTTTTAATATTTTAAATTTTTTAGATATGAAAAATAAAAAGAAGACTAATTTGGGGTAGAAGAAGTATTCTTCTTCACTAATATCAGTATTGTCTTGGAAAATTTTTATAAACTCCTTTGTAATTTGATTATGATATACTTTTAATTGATGTCCATTCACAAGAAGGGGTACCTTTTCTTCATCAATTATCCTTATCCTGATTGCTCCATTGTCAAATACTTTTTCAATATCATAAGGCCTAAGCCAATGAGTGTAAAAATTTCCTTGAAAGTCTTTGAACTTTGAATCAAACAAAAGTTCCCAATCTCCCGCTTAAAACTTTGTTTCCTTTAAATATTTATCATGCCATTTGGACATTTTTTTCTTGACTAGATTGGTTCTTTGAACTGCATCTTGCCTGATCTCATCAAGTTCATTAATCTTCTCCAAACTGTGCTTCTGGGCTTCTGATAAACCTAGCCCTAATTTGACTACCATCTTGAAGGTTTTAATCTAAAATTCTATAGTAAATAGGAATTTCTTCCCATAAACAAGGTCCTAGGGAGTATGTCTTTTTGTTTTCCTCAATCTAGTGTCGTAGGCCCATAAGGCTTTAGGAAGCCTATCTACGCAATCCTTTTTTTGTAGTTGTACATTCTTTGTGAGGATTGATTAGATCACTTTATTGTTAGACTCCACTTGACCATTTTCTTGTGGATGATATGGAGTGGAATTTATATGTTTAATATTGTATTCATCCACAAGCCTCTGGACCAACTTAGATGTAAACTGAGATCTCTGATTTGTCAAAATTTCTCTTGGGACACCAACACGAGTGAAAATATCCTCAAAGAGAAAATTAACTACAACTTTTTCATTAGCTAAAGAATGTGCTTTAGCATCTACCCATTTAGTGACATAATCAGTATAGACCATAAAATATTTCTTTTGATTTGATGGTGGATTGATTTGTCCAAAAAAATCCAGGGCCCATTTTTCAGATGGTTTGATGAGTACCTGAGGTTGTAAAGGAATTTCATCTGTAGGAACGGGTTTACCCATTCTTTGAATTTTTTCACACCTTTTTACATACTCCTTGGCATATTTAAAGATCGATGGTCAATAATATCCTAAATGAAGGATTTTATACGAAGTCCTCTTATCAGCAAAGTGTCCACCACAGGGTTCATCATGACATGCCTTTAGAGTTTTAGGTATTTCATCTTCTCGAACAAACCTTCCGATGATGAGATATGGACATGTTTTATACAATTCATCATTAACCCATGAGTACAATGCACTTGTTTGAATAATTTTTCTTTTCTCTCTAGGAAACAAGTATGTAGGTAACTTTCCTATAGCTAAGTAATTAGAGATATCTACAAACCAAGGAGATTTAGTAGATACTGCAAAGAGATATTCATAAGGAAAATTATCTTATACTGGAGTATCATTTTTATCATTTTGAATTCTAGACAAGAAATCAGTAATTGTGTTTTGTTTTCCAGGTTGGTCTAAAATGTTGATATTGAATTGTTGCAGGAGTAATAACCGTCTTGTGAGACTACCATGTGTAATAGATATACTCATTAAATATCTAATTGCAGAATGATTTGTACGAATAAAGGTTTCATAGTTTGTGATTTAATGTCTATTTTTTTTAATAGCATGGAAAACACATAGAAATTCTTTTTCAGTTATAGTGTAATTTAACTCAAGAGGAGTCAAATTGTTTCTTGTATAATACATGGAATTGGGGATAAAATATTTTTGTCCTAATACAACTCTAAGAGTTGTATCTGAAGAATCTGTTGAAATGTGAAAAAGGTAGTTTCCAATTTGGACCTCTTAAGATGGGTGCTTTAGAATTTTTTTTTTTTAATGTTTCAAATGCTAATTGGCAATAAACATTCCAACTAAATTCATAATATTTGGTAATAAATTTGAAGAGCGGGGATTATACTTCTGTGAATTTTTCTATGAATATTCTATTATAACCTATCAATCCTAGAAAACTTCTAACATCTATTTGAAAATGAGGAATCGATAATTTGGAGGCGACTTCAACCTTAGATGAGTCAACATTAATTCCATCTCCCGAGATATGATGTCCTAAAAGAATTCCTTCAGTCAACATCATAAAAAAAATTTCATGACTTAATGAAATATTTTCTTCTTTACATATTTTAAGAACCTTTTTCAAATTTTCAAGAGCTTCTTCAAATGAGTTCCCATAAACTCTAAAATCATCCATATATAGTTCCACACAATCATGTTTTAGATCAGAGAAAATTCCTAATACTTCCCTTTGGAATGTTGCAGGTGCATTCCATAATTCAAAAGGAAGTACTCAGTAAGCATAGGTTTCCCATGGACAAGTGCATGTGATTTTATCTTGGTCTTAAGGTGCTACTTGAATTTTATTGTAACCACTAAAACCATCCAAGAATGAGAAATGCTTCTTTCTTGCTAATGCATCCAATACCTAATCTATGAAAGGTGATGGAAAATAACCTTTTAGAGTAGCTTTATCCAATTCTCGATAATCCATGCATACTCTCCATTTACCATTATTTTTAGGTACAATCACCAAGGGAGAAACCCATTGACTGTCTGAAATTGGATAAATAAAGTTTATATCCAAATTTTTTTGCAAATATTGTTTCACAATTTCCCTAATATTTGTATTCGTCCTTCTTTGAGGTTGTCCACTAGGCTTAAAATTTTCCTCGATGTAGATATGATGTATATAAGTCTTAGGAATAGTTCCTTTCATGTCATTTTATTCCCATGTTTATGCATAAGAATGTTGTTGTAATGTTTTGATTAACTTTTATTGTTGTAATTTTTCCAAATGTTTGTTTATGTTCAAAGATTTTCCCAAAAATATTTCAACCGTAGAGTTACCAAATTATTACATAGAGTATAAAGACATCTTTTTAGATGACAAGTGTTCAATATTGTATTTTTCTTGCAAACTATGATCATTTTCATATTATGAGGATGATTCAATGTTTTCTATTGAATTTAATATTTGACTCTCTTCATTAATACAAGGAATAGTAAAGAGAGGTTGTATACCATTGTTATCAGCAATCCATTCTTCATCTTCTATTTCTGTGATTTTTCTTGTTGGAGGATATAAAGTGAATTTCTTTGTTGAATTACCATTAGAAATGTACATGTCACCAAATCTACAAATAATGAAAGCATTAGTTGTAGCCAACCAAGGTCTTCCTAATATTACTGGATGTCCTCGTATATTGTTCTTAGGGATTAAAATCATAAAATCAACTAGATACTCACAAGAGAGTAAGGATACTGAAATGTCTTCTAATACAAAATCTGGCTTGATTATTGATTTGTCTTCAAGTTGCAGTAATGTAGGTGCATATTGAAGGTTCGGAAGCTTTATTTGTTCCATGGTTTGTTTACTCATGATGTTTAGGGTTTTTCTTAAGTCAATCAATGTTTTTGGAATCTAAATACCATTAATTTATATTTTTACAACTGCACTTCCTGAATCTAAATATTTTTGTATGGAAATTTTTCCCATCATAATGTCTGCAATTTTTCCTACTAACTCAATTATTTTTATTTATTTTTCTTTTCTCCCTGATTTTTTTATGCTCAACTCTTTTTTTTGTTTTTGATAGAATTGGAATCTCTTTAATGGCTTGTAGAAAATTAATTTTGATACAAACATTTCTCAACTCATCTAGAAATTCATAATTCGGTAACGTTATTTATTTTTCTACCCCTCTATCAACTTGTAATATTTTAGGAAGAGGAGGGTTAGAAATAGATAATGATGGTCGCTCTATGATCGGAGTTGATTTTATTGGATTTTCTTGTTCTTTATTTTCATAATTATGGTTCTTTTGAAGAGATTTCCCTTCTTCAAAACTTTTATTTTGTTGTAGATAAATTTATTCATCACAATCATCTTTTTCTTGAATAACAACAGAAGGATTTTTCCTTTCTAATGTTCTACTAGATCTAAGTTGAACATCATTAAGATCTAGTGGAGTAATCATGTAAGTTAGAAATTGATTTCCTTCTATGTTGTTAGCATTTTGAGATCTTTTATTATTTGGGTTTGGAAATGGCAGGAAAGGTAGTTCATTTGGTCTTTGTGGAAATCGTAATGAAATTTGTGGGTTTTGATTTTGGAGTTGGTGTTGATGATTTTGTTGTGGAATTTTTTGGGAAGGATAGTTTGGATGGGATTGTGGATATTGGCATTATCGATAATATGTACCATAGGGATTTTGAATTCCTTGTGTCGAAGGTTGAGTTTGGGACCAAGGTTGCTACCAAGAATTCCAATTATTTGGTCGGGGATGAGTATACATTTTCTTATTAAAACCTTGAGTTTGTGGCCCCTTCCATTGGGTTTCTAGAGACAAAGAAAAGAGGTTTTATTGTATTTGAAGTTACTTCTTCCTGGAAAATAGCCTTAAGACCTAGAATAGAAGGGAAAATTTTAGTTTCATGATTTTATGAGCAAATAAAATAGGCCTCTATGACTTTTAAATCAAGAGTATATTCTCTTAAGGCATGATTATCTCTACATTTAGGACAGAAAACAACTAAGATATCAGTTTCGACTTTATTCTTGTTTTGTAATTTAAGGGTGTCTATATGTTCACTAGGATTCACTAAGATATCTGTCTTAAATTCATCAAGCATATTTCCAATTTCTGCCTACTTACTATTCCGGTTGCAGATTTATTCACTCTAGAAAGAATAGGGTCTCTTGTATTTTTCCTAGTTCTTGATTTTCCTCTTGAGAGATGAATGCATAATTCATCGATTTAAGGTAATGTGAGTTGAGAGATGTCTCCCTTCCCCATCATATTGAGAATATCTATCCATTCATCTCTAATGGTTTTTAACAAGATAGATTTTAAAGTATCTTGATCTAAGTTTTCCATTCTAGCTCTTTCTATGTTGTAATTGAATCTTTCAATGAGATATTCTAGGTTCTCAGACTCTTTTTGCATCATCTTGAATACTTCATCCTTCCGATTAATGGGTATGTAATAATCCAAATATCTTTTTTTTAAATGCACTTTTCATGCATTCCATGTCCTAATAGATTGTGTGATTAAGCCCATGAACCATTTTAAAGTTGCTCCTTTAAGTGTTTTAGGAAATATCTTTATTTTTTTAGAGTCTTGCAGGTACTCATAAGATCTACACAAAACTTCAAATTCAAACAAAAAGGTTTCAGGATATTCATTCTTTAATCCATGGAATTTGGAATAATGAAGGTGAAATATTTTTCATTTCAACATTTGTATCTCCATTAGCTATAGAAAAGCTGAAAGAATTATCATCTCCACTATTTCTTATGTTTTCTTCACCTCATCCTTTGTTCCCTCTACCTCGTCCTCAAACTCTTCCTCCTCCAATTCTTACATTTTTCCATTTATAATTTCTTCTTATCCTTCTCCTACCATTGTAGATTCCTCAGAGCTAATATAAGGTTCTAACTATAATGTTAACTAATCTTCCTCTGGTTCTTCTATTAATGGGATATTGAAGAAATTTTTTTCTTCTTCTTCCTCACTAGGAATTTCTAACTCTTAAGCTAGAATTTCTTCTCTTGTAGAGGTGAAAAAGGTCACTGATTTTGTCAGAGATCTAGGATCTTCTTCCTCTAATAGTACCTCAGTGGATGAAGTTGGAGATCCTCCTATATGGGTTTTTGACCTTAAGACTTTAGGGACTCTATGTCTGGTTAAATATGGAATATGATTTTGAGATGGTGGTGTGGCACTTCATGGTCTAGGAGAGGTGAGTGGTGGTGTTGGAATCAAACTCTTGCCTCTAGCTATGAATCTACCCCTAGAATCTCTTTCTCTACAAATATCATTTTTTAGATGTAAGAAATAAGGCTTCCTAATTACACTTCCCTCGCAACGACACCAAAATTTTTAGTCAAATTAATGTCTTAAATTTATATCACAAATCATCATATAAGGTTAGTAATATGATGAAGTGTGGTGCACTATATATTCTTAGTTAACCTTCTTTCTTACTTCATTTTGTAAGTTTTTATATAGTTTTGGGGGGTTTTGTTTCTTTATGTATAAAATAATTAAGCTAAGAAATGAAAACTATGAAATATCTAAATGTTTAATGATCCACTAAATCTATTGAATTTTAATGTTGAAGACTAGTTTTGAAAGAAGGAACAAAAGGAAATGTTCTTTAACAATTTTAAATTGCATAAAAGTGAATAAATTTTTTAATATTTAGAACCTAATATAAGAACAGATCATTTATTCTAATGACTTTGACATTATGGAATTAAAGCTAAATTATATTATATCTCAATCTAATTCTACTCCATGGATTGAAAACATAAATTCTATGATTCAAGAATTGCAATGACAATGCTAATCTAAATGTAATGAAAATTCAAAGCAATTGAAAGGAAACTATGATTCACTGCATGACCAAATACTTCAAATATCATTCAATTGGAAGATGAGAAAGTCACCTTCTTGAGATGATTAAGAAAGAAGATGATTATACATTTAAATTGTAAACTTAATCTAAGAAAGAAATTAAAAATGATGTAAAAAGGAAACTAAGCTATTGTATGAACAAATACTCAAATATCATTCAATTTTGCGAATGACAAAGTCATATTCTTGAGATCATTTAACAAGAATATTATTATACATTTAATTGAAAATTTAATCTAGGAAAGTGTTATAAAAATATGTAAAATAAAATTAAAATAACTGTATTCTCCAATGCTTCAAACACAATCCAATTTTGGAAAATAGAAAAACTACTTTCTTGAGATGCTTTGATAAGCATAAGATTACACAATTAAAAAAAATTCTAAGAAAGCATTTATGAGTTTAATATATGAAAGAGTAACCAGTTTAGTCTAAGAATCAACTGCAAGTTAACTATAAAACTAATGCAAATCTAACTACAAATTAAGAAAACATAGATAATAAGGTTTAAACTAAAAACAACTAATGAAACCTCCTTTCTGTGCAGGGGCCCTCTACAACAGAATGAGTTGAAATCCTAGTAGGCTATGCACGCATTAGGAATGATATGGAACATATGAACATGCTATTCGTATTATCAAAAAAGAAGTTTTAAGGAATACACAGTATTCAAAAAAATTAATATTGTATTCCGGTTTCAGAAGGACTGGTATGTATACAAATTTTAGTGTAACTGTCTTTAGGTATTTCCACCTACAGATGGAAATTATAACTGAAACACAGAATCAAAATCTAAGTAGCTAACTATTAATTTGCTACATTAGATAAAATCAAGAGTCTTTCATTCTCAGATCATGTCCTTTGACTGAACTTTGACCACTAGCATAGGCACCTTTTTCTTTCGAATTCAAATAGGTGGATAGGATGAGATATATATGTGGATCATTCCAGATATTTCCATGTGACTCATTCCTTCATTCACTTCTCAAAACCTATCAAAACATCACAGTAGCTATAGAAACAAAAATTAGCTGCAAAATAGCACACGTTCTGTAGCTGAGTTACAAAAATTCATTTAAATAACAAGAAACATCAAAATATGAAATAGAGACCATTCAAATGCATTCTATGAGATAGAATATGTCATTTCTCATTGATTGGAGTTATTGATTTATGAAAAGGTAGGAAGAAGTCATGAAAAAGGGTGTTAGAGAAAGAACAATTTTTAGATTCAACACCAGGGTCCATCGAATGTATGGAACATGGATACTCCTTAGATGAGGAATCAAATTTGTATCCAACGATTACTTCGGCTAAAAATTTGAGTAAACCCATAGGGAGATAAATTGAGAATACAAGTTGAAAAATATTTTTTTTATTTTTTCCCTCTAAAATTTTATGATGTAATGTATAATTATTTTATAATTTCCACTGTTATTTTATAATTTCCTTACAAGGCCCATTTAGACCTCAGAAATCCCTTAATGGGTTCGATTGTCTTCAACCATCTAACACTATAGAATTCACTTCTTCAAAATATTTCAAGTTAGAAAGCATCATATCAAAAAAGTTGCGCGTTGGGTGATCTATGAGTAGGAAAGTTTCTTATATAAGAACCATGGAGGAGATATCCTATCATTCATGGGCCATCCCATTCATGAGTTATTATGTTGTACCTTGGGAGAAAATCTCTCGCTGAGGAGAAATCAATGTCGAGGACATTCATGTTAAACTTGAAAAGAATCAATTTTTTTTCCATTCATTTTATAAAACCCCAAAATATGATTTAAAACCCTTTAAATTTTCATATGAGAAAAATTCTTCCACAAATTCATTCTAATGTTGAATAAAAATGACAGAATGAATAGAAAGAAATGATAGTGTAAATTCTAAGATAATAGGTTGGCTTACACATAATCTGTTACCTTTAAATTTAGAAGAAAAATCGCTAACATGAAATAAAATATATAATAGACGAGCACATCATTAATGATTTTAATTCTAATTCACAACAATGTGACATTAGATAAAAAAAACTTCATTACTCAAATATGATATAAGAAACATTAAAAAAATGTGGAACAAGAAAGATTAATCATACCCAAAAAGTTCTAGAAACTTTGTGAAAAATTTATTCATTAGCATATGAAGGTAAAGGACACAAATTTAGTGCTCTTAGGTCCAAAAATACAGAACCTCACTTCTTCCTTCGAAGTATTTTTATAAAAAAATTCAAAGGACAATTATGAAACTATCAACTCCCTAAACTACTTTTGAACTAGATGTTCTCACCATATTACATTCGGAAAATGAAATTACATAAAAAAATAAATTATTTATAACAAACATTATGGAAATAAAAATTAAACTCAACACTAGAAAATTCTATTTCATTGAATGATTTTCACTTCAGGAATAGTGGAATACCCTACTCCTGTATCAGTTTCTTGAGAAGACATCCATTCTCTATACCTATTCCACATTTATGCATTTGAATTTGAGATTTTTGTCAAATATGTGCATGGTAAGAACACACAAATAGGAAATATAATCTTGAATTGCAATATTATTCACAATGATACATATTTATCATACATTGGGGGTGACAGTTGGATTCACATTCTAAGGTATCTTGGACTCCCTAAGTCTCTCTTAGCATCCACAATAACCCTAAAAGGATTAGGTGTCCAACATTCCCCCCCTTAATCCGAAGGGGTATGTGTGTGTCGAAGAAGAGAGTTTTAATACAAAATGGCGTCACCAGGCTGAATGAAATATTTGAAATGTTGGCATAAATAAGTGGTTTAACGATGAATACCAACATTGGAATGGTTAGAGCAGTTCCTAGAACTCTTCCAAATATGGCAAGAAGCTGAGGTCTTCTACTAGAGGAAGTGCTCCTAAAGTTTTGAAGAGGGAGACGTTATACCTGGAATAAGGGAGGTCTACAACCTATGGCGGTTTAAGGATGACCACCAACTCTGTAACGATTAACGCAATTCCTAGAATTCTTCCAAAACTGGCAAGAATATGAATTCTTCTACTAGATGAAGTGTCCCTAATTATTTGAAGAGGAAGAAGCTCAACCTCACATAGATGGTTTAATACTGGCCACCAAGAAAAGGAATTCTCATGGGGATCTGTATTTGTGGCTACAACTTTGAATCTGGAATGGAAGGTTGTGGCTCGGGCTTGCTTGAATTGTTGTGTCTCTTGCTACAAATCTGAATCTGGAATGGCATGTTGTGGCTCAGGCTTGCTTGACATGTTGTGTCTCTGGCTACAACTTTGAATATGGAATGGCAAGTTGTGGCTCAGGCTCGCTTGAACTACTGCTTTCAATCTTGTAGATGACCACCATTTTCCCCACTATGTGAGAGGAAGAAAACATTTGAGGTTCAACACTAGGGTCCATCGAATTTATGGAACATGGATACTCCTTAGATGAGGAATCAAATTTTGTATCCAACGATTGTTTTGGGTGAAAATTTGAGTAAACCCATAGGGAGATAAGTTGAGAATACAAGTTGAAAAATATATTTTTCTTTTTTCCCTATAAAATTTTATGATGTAATCTATAATTATTTTATAATTTTCTTACAAGGCCCATTTTAGAGCTCGGAAATCCCTTAATGGGTTCCATTTTCTTCAACCGTGTAACACTATAGAAATCACTTCTTCAAAATCTTTCAATTTGGAAACAATTGTATCAAAAAAATTGCGCGTTGAATGATCTATCAGTAGGAAAGTTTCTTATATAAGAACCGTGGTGGAAATATCCTAACATTCATTGGCCATCCCATTCATGAGTTATTTTTTTGTACCTTGGGAGAAAATCTCTCGCAGAGGAGAAATCACTGCCGAAGACAATCATGTTAAACTTGAAAAGAATCAATTTTTTTTCCATTCATTTTATAAAACCCCAAAATATGATTTAAAACCCTTTAAATTTTCATATGAGAAAAATTATTCCACAAATGCATTCTAATGTTGAATAAAAATGACAGAACGAACAGAAGGAAATGATAGTGTAGATTTTGAGATAATAGGTTGTATTACACATAATCTATTATCTTTAAATTTAGAAGAAAAATCGCTAACATGAAATAAAATATAGAATAGACGAACACATAATTAACGATTCTAATTCTAATTCACAACAATGTGACATTAGATACAATCAACTTCATTACTCAATTATGATATAAGAAACATTAACAAAATTTGGAACAAGAAATATTAATCATACCCACAAAGTTCTAGAAACTTTGTGAAAATTTTATTCATCGACATATGAAAGTAAAGGACACAAATTTAGTGCTCTAAGGTCCAAAAATACATAACCTAACTTCTTCTTTCCAATTATTTTTATACAAAATTTCAAAGGACAATTATGAAACTATCAACTCCCTAAACTACTTTTGAACTAGATGTTCTCACCATATTACATTCGGAAAATGAAATGACATAAAAAATAAATTATTTATAACAAACATTATGGAAATAAAAATTAAACTCCACACTGGAAAAATCTATTCCATTGAATGATTTTCACTTCAATAATAGTGGAATACCCTACTCCTGTATCAGTTGCTTGAGGAGACATCCATTCTCTGCACCTATTCCACATTTATGCATTTGAATTTGAGATTTTTGTCAAACATGTGCATGGTAAGAAAATACAAATAGGAAATATAATCTTGGATTGCATTGTTGTTCATAATGATACATAGTTATCATACATTGGGGGTGACAGTCGGATTCACATTCTAAGGTCTCTTGGACTCCCTAAGTCTCCCTTAGTATCCACAATAACCCTAAAAGGATTAGGTGTCCAAAATCCCCCCCCCTTAATCCGAATGGGTATGTGTGAGTCAAAGAAGAGAGTTGTAATACAAAATGACAGCACTAGGCTGAATGAAATATTTGAAATGTTGGCATAAAGAAGTGGTTTAATGATTACTACCAACATTGGAATTCTTAGTGCAGTTCCCAGAACTCTTCCAAATATGGCAAGAAGCTGAGGTATTCTGCTAGAGGAAGTGCTCCTAAAGTTTTGAAGAGGGAGAACTTATACCTAGAAGAAGGGAGGTCTAGGTTTAAGAATGGCCACCAACTATGTAATGCTTAACGCAATTCTTATAACTCTTCCAAAACAGGCAAGAAGATGAATACTTCTACTATATGAAGTGTCCATAATTATTTGAAGAGGAAGAAGCTCAACCACACATATATAGTTTAATACTGGCCACCAAGAAAAGGCATTCTCATGGGGATTTGCCTCTATGTCTACAAATATGAATCTGGAATGGAAGGTTGTGGCTCAGGCTTGCTTGAATTCTTGCGTCTCTCGCTACAAATCTAAATCTGGAATGGCATGTTGTGGCTCAGGATCGCTTGACTTCATATGTCTCTGGCTACAACTCTGAATCTGGAATGGAAAGTTGTGGCTCAAGCTCGCTTGAACTACTGCTTTTAATATTGTAGATGACCGCCATTTTTCCCATTGTCAAATACAATGTCAGATGATGGAAAAAAATCAACTACAATATTGTTCAATACTCTTGTACAAGTTATAACATATGACTGAAACATCTTCCATGTTGTTGATTCCCATGTCCAAGAAGCCATCCATCTGAGATGAATCTTTGTTCTTGCAGGAGGCTTGTTTCTGAAAAATATGTGTGAATAATGGGTGTGCTCACCACAGAGATTGTATGGGTGAAGATCAAAACAATGCTATTTCATATGGCCAACTTCATCACATTGTTGAAATTTTAAAATTTGTTGTTGCTGATGTGGAAGAGGAGTAAAATCTAGAATAGTTGAAGATGAGCTATCATGAAGAAATCTCAAACTATGAAATTTGATGGGCTTGGAGTAGTTTGGAATATGAAGGACACCTCCTTGTCATATCCAGGTCCTCTTATGTGATTTTTATGGACAATAGCTTCTGAGTTTTGATGATGGGCTTGGGAAGTGCAGGATATATGTTTTCTTCTACATCGAAATATGTTATTGTACCAAGCTAGAAATCTGAAAATTTTCTTGTTGTTAATGGGAGCGTGTCTCAATGTTCTGAAAACAAACATGTTCAAAATGATGACTCTTTTGCTAAATCTCATCTCGTTGTAGCTCTGACTCAAGCTGCAAAAATTCAATCTTGTCTAGTGCATATTATAGACATGTTTGAATATTAGAGAGAGGTTTTGCTCACATTTACCATACCATATACATTGGAGAGTATAAGAGTATTCAAATATAGGCATGTTAATCACATAATGAGCATATATTGAAATATGATTCACAATGATACATATTTATCATACATTGGGGGTGATCATTGGATTCACATTCCAAGGTATTTGGGACTCCCTAAGTATATTGATCTTCCACACTAACCCTAAAATTATTATGTGTCCAACACTTATAATGAAATTGTTGTCAGAAATTTTAAGTTCAATGATTTTCCTATAGGTTGGATTTTCAATAAATAGATTTCCCATCATCCAAAGAAGTTGGAAGTATATTTTTAGATAATTAACAATAGTAGCCCCTTTAAACATTGTTGTATTTTCATAAGTTGTGCCAATTTTTCTTTTGGATTCTACCAAAATTGTTTCAAAGGTATCCCAAGGAAATAGATTTCCATGTTGATCCCAGCAAGATGGAAATCCTGCACTGTTTTTGTTATTAAAATCAATATTAAATTTTACTACGGATTCTTTCAAATCCGTTAATCTCTTATCAACCAATTTCCTGTGCAATTTATCTACTACCATATTGTTGATCGAAATCACGTACTCAATCCTAATTTCTATCCCATCTTCTTTTAATTAGTGTGAAACTCTGAAATTCAAAAAGTCAAATCATATTTTTTTGAAATTTTGCTCTTTGTTGTAACTTCTATTTAGGGGCCATAATTTCACCCTCCAGATCTCTGACAATTATTTTTTCCTCCTCCATAATCAATAAAAACTAGCAGATGTTTTTAATAGTATTTATAATATCATTCCAAAAGATCTCTCTTTCTTGGACAAGGGATATATTCTTTCAACTCCTTGATCTCCTCGTATGAAAGTTGGAAATCATTTCAATACCTTTCAGCAGTTTCCTTTGTCATAGAAAATTATTTCTCAGTAACTTTAATGAATTTCATTTATTTATCAAAATCACACTGGATTTTCTTCAACTCATTGTTAATAGTCTTTAACTGAGTCATAAATTCAGTTATTTTAGCAGTTAGGTCTTCTAAATTTTCCTCTTCTAGAATTGTGGAAACATGTGAGTCAATCAATTGCTGTAAAGAAGCATTTATTTCCTTCAATTTAGTTACCTCATTCCTCTACAATAACTTATTAGTTAAATTTTCATTTTCTATTTCAAATTTGGCTACTTCTAAAGTCATTGTAGGCTTTGCAAAATGTAGTTTTAATTTCTTTCTAAGTACTTGAATTTCTTCTTCAGCACCTTGCAACAATTTTTTAACTGTACTTTTTTCTTAAACATTTACACCGGCTTTGACTAATAGTTTCTTCAAATATTCATTTTGAGTTGACATAGACTTGAATTTTCCTTTTCATACTTTAGTTGTCCAACAACCTTCTCCAAAATGGCTTGAAATTTCCCGGCAGCTGAGAATGTTTTATTCAAATCATTGTAAATTAATTCTCAAGTTTCCCTATGGAGACTAATCTTATCAAGTACGGGAATATTTTTGGCATCTACAGTCAAATTGACGGTTCTAAAACCTGTTGATGAGGAAACATATAATGCAAAAGGATGAGAAAAAATTAAATTTTAAGTTGACTCCTTTCCAAATCCAAGGTTGACAACAATATGGTTTGATAATCATAAGATAATTGAGCTTCTAGCTAAGCTTCCATGTTTTATTTTATCTTTTTGTTACTATCTTCAATATGTTAAAATACTTGTTTGATAACTGGTGCTGAGCCCTTGGTGGCCCATAAGGATGCAAAGAATAAGGTGTACATATTGTCGCCCCAAATTGCAATTGAAAAGAAGGAATTAGTGTTGTGTTATCCTCATCAGATAGATTGCTCCTTGTTTTTTCTCCATCTGCATATTCATATAAATCCATGGTTTCTTCTCTGCCTCTCTTGAGATTCTTTTCACTCTACACTGGGGTTTCAACCTCGACTCACACCATTGAAACCGTTTTTACTCCATTTTCCAGCTTCTCAATATCAGGTTTTTCTTTATGTAGAATGGAGCGTATCCATTTTCTGGTCTTCTATTTGGAATGATATGAAGAGGATCATAAGCCAAGTTCTCTCCTAATAACAAATCCATGCCTTCAATAATTCATTGAAATTCCTCTACATATTTCCCGGTGTTAACAATGAAAGGACCTAGAGTCCTTGGTAGCCTCAATAAAATGCCCTTTTTGCCTGGAACAAAATGCATTTTATTAACATCCAAGCTATTCCTTATGAATTTGAAATAAAACAACCTCGTGGGAATTTTTTTTTTTGTAACCAGTAGGGTTCAATGTCATCTCCATAATCTGATCTCTGAAAAATCCTAAAATGAATACTGGTCCCCCACTTTCAAATATTTTCTGAATTGAGGAAAGGAATAAGCTGCTAGAAATAAATAAAGTGTAGGGGAAATATTTATCTAGGTGGATATTGCTAGCCACCCACCTATTCCACTTAGACCCCCACCATTTTTTGTTTCATTTTTTTAGTTTCCTTAATTCTAGCACAATTTATTATTTTTGGAAATTTTTCGGGTCCTCAACTTTCGAAGCTGCTTTGAGGCCCTAAAGAACATTTTTTGAAAAAATCACGAATGGCCAATTCCAGCTTTAAACTTGACATTCAATGTCAACAATTTTATTCCTTAGATAGATATTGATAACAAGGTATTGTATGAGTCAAATGAATATTGAATGCCAAAGTTACGATCCCGAGAAATTGATGTACCAATTTACCCCTAACGGGGCCTGTAGTTTAGCATTTCATCTCTTAGCATTAGGTTTTTGGATATTTCGTGTTCTGCATTGTTTATCAATAATAAATAGAATTTTTAGCCTCATTGTAACACAGTTTAGATGCATGTAGCCACCATATTTCTTCTCAGAGATAAGCTACCATCGCCCTAGCTAGTTTATGTCCATTTTTTCTGTAAGCATATTTCTGTTATTTTATATTAATGAAATGAAGTTTTATTTCTACTACATATCTATCTTTATGTCTGTTTATATATTTTATTACATTATTTCTTAAGTTTGGATTATTTGTATCAGAGCGGTCTGCTCTTTTGTGATCCTTCTTTTCATGTCCCCAATGAGGTTGGAGTATAAGGAGTTAGGGATTGATTTGGTTGAGCCTTCAGAAGATCAGCCTCGCAAACCCCAAAAATCGCCCATGGGGGAAGAAAATAAAGATGAGAGACGAGGATATCCTATCAAAATATTTCTCAAGGAGGCCCTCAAGAAACAAAGGAATGCGATGATAGATAACTTTTACCAGATCCTTCAACGACTTCCCACTGGCACCACATCTACATCCAGTAGCCACTCTAGAGGCACCCGTCCTTTTAAGTTACAAGTAAAATTTGACATTCCCATATCTTAGGGGAAAATATATACAGACTTCATAGATATATGGTTCAATCTATTAGAAGGATATTTCTTGTTTCATGAATCTTCCGACCAGGAAAATATTAGTTTTTCTCTCCTCAAAGCTGCCACTCATGTCAAGAACTGGTGGGAAACCTACTTTGAGAGAAAGGATGGTTGGGAACCCTATCTGTTCTCGGCCACACCCAAATGGAACTATTTTCAAGACGCCATCAAGGAACAATATTATCCGATGGGGAGATATGATGAGAAGTACATATAATGGACTATGCTACGACAAGAAAGGGATCAATATGTATATGATCTCATGAATTTGTTCCATACATGGTGCATAAATTTGGGTATCAAATATTCAGAGAAATATTTAGTGTTAACACTAGTACAAAATGGCTAATTAGTTAATAAAAAAATAACTAAAATTTGCATATAAACGACTATTTTTTGGCCGGTGACCAATAGTAGCTAATTTACAATATCTTATAGCTCGACCAACTTTTGGTTGTTTTTAGCTTAGTCATTAATTGGTTATCTCAATTTTTTTGTTTAGTAGTATATTTGGTCATTAATTTAGTCACTGATTTAGTCATTAATTTAGTCATTGGTTTGATCATTAATTTAGTCATTGATTTGGTCATTAATTTGGACATTGATTTAGTTATTGATTTTATCTTTGATTTTGTCATTAATTGTCACAATTAATGACCAAATATACAACAAAATATATTAGTATATGATCGCCTGAGAAAACCAATTAATGAAAAAAGAACTATGACCAAAGTGTTGGTCATGTTATAAGACACTATAAATTAGTTATTAATAGTCATATATATGCAAATTTTAGTCATTGTTTGAAACCAATTAATGACCGAAGAAATATGACTAAATTTTAGTCCTGTTAGAAGATACTATAAATTAGCTACTAATAGTTATATATATGTAAAATTTAGTCATCATTTGGAATCAAAAATTTATCATTTGCAGTAGTTATAAATTCATTATATGAACGACTAATTTAGTAGTTTATATTCATTTCATTTACTTTCATTAATAAGCATTATAAATGACTAATTTAGTCATATATTCATTTTATTTTTGTTCATCATTAATCAATATAAACTACTAATTTAGTAGTTTGAAATTGATTTTGTGTTCATTATTAATCAACATAAATTAATTTGTATGATTTAAAAAATCTCATACAATCTGCATGTTCATCTAATATGAGAACACATAGTCACATATTTTAATTACAATGTGAAAAAATATCAAGTGCAACTATAAATAATTTCAACCACATAAATTATATTATATGAAATGTTAAACTATTACAATATCGTTTTCCAACTTAATATTGGTTGGAATACAATTTACACATGAAATGGTGTTTCATCACTTCAAAACATTATTGTCGTGTTTTCAAGGCATTGCAGGTGAATTAACCAAATCTAAAGACTTGACCTTCAGTCTTTATATGTATGTCTTATTTGGGATATTGGATCTAAGAGTATCACGAGACCAGTTCTCCTCTCTCTCTTTTTGCGTTTGTCGCTCGAATGTTATTGCTCCCCTCTTTTTTCAATTCATGCTTCTTACCATCAATTCAGAGTTCATTTTTTGAAAACAAAAGAAGATACAATGCAAAGTGTAAAACATGAAAGGAAATGGATAATAGAATATAAACTAAATTATACTATAAATATTTTATACGACATATACCTCAGCATCATCAATTTCAAAGCCATTTTCCCCCATACAAGTAAGAAACTCAAACAAATTTTCTTCATTGGGGTGATAATTTCCACTATAATGTGGCCATATTACCTGTATAAACAAATGAAATAAAATGTCACCATACATATCAAATAAAACCTTAGTAACTTAGTATTAAAATTTCAAGGAATGCTTACGAACAATCATGTCAACTAATTTATATGCTAAAAAGCTCAAGTTGTAGAGAACTTGTGAAAAAAAATAATATGACGTGTGATGTTTAATACTTTTCATTTTATTCACAACAACATTTCATTTTTATAACGCATGAACTTAGTCAAGTATATAAACAACATGTACTCAAATAAAAACATGAAAGTAACCTTTTCTGATAGTCATGAAAATATTTTAACATAATATAGATATAAGGATTCTAATCAATATAGTGTAATATTGATTTCATCTTCAATCTGTAGTTGTTGTTTAAATGGACATGGTACTAAGTATTTTCAATTTCATAGTTAAAAGACAAAACAAAACGAAAAAAAACATCCAAAATACAATCAAACAATAAAGAGATGATATCATGAAATGGAAATTTCAATTATTAAATTTTTTTTTACCTATCCACTGATGTCATGCTAGGTATTCCTAAAACATTTTCTTGCCGAAAATAACCATGAGGTGAAGTAATCACAAAATTAAAAACCATAGGAACTCCTACTAGAAACATTTCCAAATTCTATGGCTTAGATGTCTAAGTGATCTATAACAACGAACGAACCATATCCAAGACGTTTTATGCATTGTCTCCCCATCCTTTTTCCAATCACATTTTCTGTAACCTTCACACAACAGAGCCAACTAACAATCAGACAAAGATATTGACAATTGTTTTATATTTTATATCTATAAAATTTGAATATGATTTTCTTCATGAACATATTAATTCATACTTAAAGCCTTCCTGGAATATGAGAAAGTATCAATCAAATAGGACATCAAAAAGATCGACCTCAATGAGGTCCTCAAACAATTTCTATAATATCAATATTTTTCTTGTTGTAATATCTTGGGTAGAAAAAATAACATATCTACAAAATAAAAATGCATATATTACTTATGGTCAAACTTTTTATATGGTGTATTCTTAAGAAGTTTTTTAATATGTCCCTCCGCCTTTACCAAATTGAGTTGTAGCTTGGCTAAACTATGTATCCTTTCATTCAACATCAATTTCTGCAAGCTAAATGTCACAAATTATTCTTTCCCATTTCCCAACATGCTACATATGATAAATTGAAAGTCACATAAACCAAGAGTAAATCCTTTTCTAACCAAAAAAACAAACAAACAATGTATCTATTAAAACTTCATTATAATATTAGAAAATAAAAAAGAGAGTGGACCATTTTTGTTGTTTTACTTTACTTATTTTTGTTATGAAAGTTCTCGAGCTTCAAGGACGAAAAAATGTGAGGGAAGTCTTAAATGTGGAAAAAATTATGTTGACATAATTTGTAGACTTCTTCAAAATGATGTCAATAATGCTATTTTTGGATGTGGTAAATATCATAATAAGAAATGTCATGTATTCTAATAAGTTACATTGCAATGACTACCATGGGCCTCCATAGGTTATAGGTTCGTTGTATGTTAATCTAGATGATGAAAGAGAGATGGGAACAATTACTATGGGTCATCCTAGTTTGTATGGTGGATATCTTCAAACCAAGGTCATCATCTCAATGAACCCAGGTTCTGACATAGTAAACCTAGATTTGGTCTTCACCCAATTTCATTTTGTCATACTTTGTCAAGAATCAAGAGGAAATAATTATCCTTCAGCTTATAATCATGTTTATTTTGAGGTTATAAATAAAGCTTATCTAAATCAAATGGATTTTTGGGCTCCAAGAGATATGGATAATTTAAAGGAGAATAATTATATGTTTTTTTACCAAGATTCAAATGCAGTGATACATTTTGTGGATTTTACTAATAAACAGAATGAGATAAATAATCCACGAGGAGAATCTACTGGTCATTCTGATTAGGGAAATACTCAGATATAATAAGACTATTTAAATTCAAATCAAATATGGTGTTGATTCTTGTATATTCTTAGTTGTTGGTATTTTTTAAGGTAGGAATTTGAGCTCTTTAAGGGTGGGTTACTTCATCATAATTACATCTGCCTTGATCCTTTCACCCAAAAGAAAAACATAATCAAGAAAAACTAATATATCAAGTTTAGGGAAATTCTTGTTTCTATAGTTGTCAAGCTTATAGTCCTTTTTTACTCTCTTATAACTCTATTGAGACCACCTACTCTAGAGAAAAAATGGTAGAGGAGACATTAGTTAGACCTAACATGGTCTCTTGTAGGCATGATAGAAGAATAGGATGAGCCATTAATTAGAATTTCACATATATTAAGGAAAAACAATTAATTATCTAGTTAACCAAATTCACATTGAACCCTATGTGGATGAGTAGCCATAAATAAAACCATTTTTCTCTACCATGTGCCTTGGAAAGACAAACTCACTAACATTTATTGTAATTTTTTGGTTTCTTGTTATAAATTCCTTCTTGGGAAACTCCTATTTCGTAATGGATTTGTTTCCTAGGAAGAATGAAAAATTGTTCTAATGAGATGGAATCAGCGTAGTGGATTTTGACCCTACAAGACCAAGGAACTCAAGAGCCTTGAGTGCATCAACAATAACATCCTCTAATGAAAAACATACAGTCTCCAACTTAGAAACATCAAAATTATATATAGCTATAATTCATAATCACAAATGACCATATATTGTATTAGTCCTTAAATAAATTCAAACTTCAATAAGAAAAAACACAAAATTTCACAATACCCTTTAGTAAGTTGTCCTTGATTTAGCAAGAAAGGCTCAGACTTTCATACATGTGTAAGTAGATTCCCCAGAATATCAATTTCAAGATATTTTTTTAAAAATTAATCTAATATCTAAAGAAAAACCATAGTTGAATGGAAAAATGGTGCTTTAAGGTCATCTACACAAAACGTTTCCTCCAAATATCTCACACTGGATGGTATGTCATGAAACATTAATAAAAATTCAGGGAAACTTCTTGGCTTATCTAAAATACATAACGAAAATGCATGGAAGATTTGTAAAGGAATGCACATGTAAAATTCTTTGATTGTCATTTCATACTTTTTCTTAAGATGAACCTCAATGAGTTGTGAACTAAAATTTCTTTGAGAAGAATGTTCTTATAGTTGAATTTCAAGATTTGCAGTCTTCCCACCTCTGTCACCTAATGAGTATGAATTCTAAAACTCTATTACATCATTATCCAAAACATTTCTTTCCTGGACACATGATTTTCAAAGTAAATGGTTTACTACAACATAAGTACTTGTCAAAATTTCATCTCTCATACCTATTGGCATCCGGTCATAACTGCAACTTGAAATTAGATGTGCACATGTTCGTCTATTACTCATAGATGTGAATGATGGAATATCTTCTAGAGCACTCTTAGCAGATGGCAGAGGTTGAGACCTCCCTCCTATGCCCTTGCCAAGAACTCCATTAGGACCAAAAGTCAAGTGTCCATCATCAGAAGCTCTGTGTGTTGAAGGGCTTTGCATAGTCTAATTTTAAAATTGATCCATATCCATAATACGAGCATATTTACTGGTAAATCCATGGTCACGTGGTCCCATATGGGGTTGTGGCCCTTTAATCTCACCTATATCTGGAAGTGAAACTGTATGTGCACCTGCCATGTAAGGTGGCATCACAGGTCCTCTCAAACCAAGATCAAGTGGTGTCACAAGTCTTCGTCCTGAATGTATCATGTTGGTACCTTGAGAGCGCCCCCCTTGTTCATGTAGTTCTTGCATAGCATCCCAATGCACTTCCTCTATTTCCTTGGGGCCCTCAAATTTCCCCCTTTGTTGTCATCCATTCCTCCTCGGATCAATCTGATCCTTCAACATGAACCTCAGCCTAGAGGGATGCCCTTGGTTATTGGACATTTTTTCCATCCTATCGAAGTAAGAATCAATATGTTCCTTGGCATTTGAATGGTCAATCATATTAACAATTTTTTTCATCATTTCTCACAAAGCTTCAACATTTTCTTCTTATGGATGCTGAAATAACCAACTAATTTCTTTATGCATGCATGCATAATGCTTTCAGTCAGCATACTTTATTTATAAATCTCACCAATTAACCTTATATTTCCTAGCATTCATCATCGTGTTGTAGCCTTTTTCTCTTGTCCTTATTTTCCTGAAAGGATTTTTTCACCATGCTCTTTTAATTTCTCAGCCTTAGCCTCTTCTCTTTCATATTTTTCAAATTCTTCTTGATATGTGTTCAAAATAACTCACTTGAAATAAACCTTCTCATTATCTTCATAAAATTCGGGTATTCCTGTAGCAAGTCGAAAACACAATTTTGCATACATTTTACAAAAATCCAACTCCATCGAATATTTTTCAAATATTTGAGACATTATACCATGAAGACATGATGCAGATTCAATATTCACTTCTTTCACCTATTCAAAAAGTTTCTCAAAGTTTTGGGGTGTTTATTTATTAAGGATGGATTTAATTTGTCTTTATCTTAATTGATCCTCATCAGAAACCTTTCCCACTTCATATAGTTTCTTTGATATATTAATTGTGGGTAGAGAAGGCTATGGAGGCCCTTATCTTGTGTGTCAATTTCCTTCACATTGGAAGCCAAACCTTCCCCAAGTAATTTAGCACTATCATGGTTAACCCTACCTTTGTTTCTATATCTAGAAGATTTTTTGTAGTCAAAAACTTTGTTGCTAGACATAAAACATGGGTTTTCATCCAAAATAGCCATATCATATTTAGGGAGCACTTTTGTAGCTTCTGATTGTAATTCCCATTAAGACACCTTGCATGTATGTATTGTTCACTTCTAGGATACAACTAACACTTCACCCTTTTTCTCTTTAAGAAGATTTTGATAAAAAACCACCATGTCATTGTCATGTGTAGCCAGTTTAGATGCCAACCTACTCGCATGTATTCCATTTATTTTTCTCTCGCCATCATGCAAACTAGATTTTTTTTTCTAATGAGAGAATTGGAAAAATAAGTCAACTATTTATTTATGTTAGAATTAGGTGAACCTTACAACTCATATGGGGAATATGAAACCATAACAGCCCCATGCTTGGGCTGGAGAACATTTCCAAGTTCTTTCTTCTCTCCAATTAATGAATTAACAAAATTAATGTTGCAACTTTGTCTAGCATTATCACTTGTGGATTCAGATTGTTTATTCTTCACATTTCTAAGATTTTAATTTGATTTAATTCCATCCTCAATGAATATTGGGCTCTTCAATGTTCCTACATGAACATTATTGCTATCAAGATTCATATCTTCTGCTACTTTCTTTACTACTCCACCATCCTTTGTAGAAAACTCTATACCTAGCCCATACAATTTTGTTTTCCCTTCATATCCCTCACTAAAGCTTCCCAAAGATTAAGACATATCAGCAATGATCAACTCAGTTACAGATTCTAAATATTATAAAAGTTCCAAGGTTCCCCTAGAAATATCCCTTTCGGTGATCTCATCTGCAGATGATGAAACTCCTGATATCCTTAACGAGGGAGTGTCTACAACATTAACCATGTTTCCTGATGAATTATTTGGCAATAGTATATTCTCAAATTTTGTGGTATTTCCAAATGAACCACATGGATGGGTTGTAGAATCAGTGTTAGGAATTGAATAATTCAGAACTGTTTCTATAGCTAGGTCCAAATTATCCCTTCCATCAATCGCTTTAACTGTCTTCTGTAGGGCTGTCATTAAAGGAGTTGTCAAGGTAGATGATGAAGTATAACAGAAAAGTATCTCCTCCACTTTACAATGAGAGCCACTAAGTTTAGACTCATCTGCAATCACCTGTTTTTTTTACTCCCTTTCCATATTTCAAGAGCTTCCTACTAATGACACATGTCGTTGAATCTGCTACTTTTTAGGCTTGTGCTCAAATTTTGTCATCTAATTTAAACATTCATTTGTTGAAATAACTTCTTGGTTTTTAGATACATTTTTTTTATTTTCACTAGTATGATGATCTAATCTAGACTGAAGTGCATAGACTACAGAAAAATTTTAAATCGTACCATCAGAGAGATCACATGTTGTCGTAGCAAGCATGTTCACAAGTGACAGTTTAACTCCATCTAATATATCTATATTCAATACTTCAGATGGAATACTAGTGGAAAACTTTAAATTACAATTATCTTCATTGTTGACAAATACAATTGCAAGAGAACATGACTGATTTCCAAGAGATTTTGGAAAGAAGTTTGTCTTTCGATCCATAACTTGAACTGGACCCAGAGTGGTTTCTGAAGCTTGTGGGAATGGTTTCAATATATATAGCATCTCACCAGAATGGATCATAGAGAGTTTAATTTTTCCTGTTAATGGGTGTGAATCATTTCATATGTCAGTTTTTATCTTTAAAGGTTGATAAAAAGTTGATGAAATGTTACCATATGACCCAACTAACATCGATGAGTAGAAATTAATTGGGCATGAACCACTTAAAGAAATAGAACCTGAAATTGGAGGTCTATATGTAGGTAGTCCTGATGATGGAGGAATGGAATATTTAGTTAATGACATAACATCAAATATCAAACAAATGAAATAAAATCATTGTGGAAATAAATATGCAATTTTTTTTCAATTTTTACATATCAAATATGCTCCAAGTATGGGCACAATAATGAGATTTGAATTTTCAACTCTTTAGGCTCTTTTCAATGTGGTCAACCAAAAATATGTCAAAAAGATAAATATTTTGGGGGATTCAAAACTTGTTGTGGATTGATTCTGTGACAAATTCAACATAGTGCCCCTCATTTCGCTCAAATTTTGCAAGGTATAAAACAAGTCTACAACAAGTTGGAATGGTTCTCTTATGGCCATATATACCATGAACTCAATACCCTAGCAGAAAATATCTTCAAGTATTCTCTCCAACTTATTCCACAAGTTCTAGAATACCAAGAGTATACGAATAATAATTTTGTGGGGAATTTTGACTTCCATATCTAGTTTTTTGTCTCACTTATTTGAAGAAATGATTTGCCAGAAAATATAAATTATTACTGGGAGGAATAATAAAACATAACCAACAACAAACATGAAACATACACACAATATTTAATGAGGGAAAACCCCAACTCAAGGGAAAACCCACCGTAATGAAATTTCATTAGTCTTCGCCAAAACATTGGCCAATCCGGCCAAGTGAGCCTCCATCGCTCACCTCCAAGCCTCTCTTACAATGAATTCTTCCCAGCCTTTTATAGGCTCCATTACATGCAATACCATGAGCAGAAAACCATGGGTTCACAATACCATGTGCCCCAAAACTACCCGATTTTTTAACGTGGTCAACCTTGACTCTAACCCTGAGTCAATTTACCTAACATTCCCCCCTTAAACTTGACTTCGGGTTTCTTGACTAGATCTAGCCAAAACTACTATGTGAGATAACCCCGCCCACTCTAACCCTTCCCCGCTCAGAATTTTTACCAAGTGTAGGTCTTAAATTGACATTCCCCATATCACCTAGATCTAACCCAGATTTTACCAGTGATTATCCAGAGGTACGCATGCCATATTAGGTCGCACAATAGTATGCCCATTTACATGCAATAAAATTTCACTCCATTATCATAATAGTAATTTTTTTCTTTCATTGTTGATTTTCTTTGTATGAACATTTTCTCATTTTGACAGACTTCGTGCCTGATGCTCTCTTAATTCTCTCCTAGCATATAGAAATTTGATGAATTCCCTTATACAAATGTGGTGACTTCGTCTTCCAAATTTAGTAACTTCATCTTTGTCATGATTACCTTTGGCATATGCTTCCTCAAATCCAACTATAAAATATTTTAAGACTCTTGTTAGATCATCATCGTCATTGTAATTGACGATGATGTCCAACCATTTCCTACTGCAACAATTACATCTCTCCTTTTCCAACATCATTGCATCGTACCACTCTACCTGCTCACATTGCTTCATGGATTTTTCCATAACAATTTGGCTTCCACCCCCAAAAAATAACATGATTAATCCTCGATATGATTCAAAAAGTCTTGGGATATCACTATGGGAAACCTCGGCCAAAACTATTAGATCATAAACCTGCCATATTGATGATAGAAGTATTGCTCGATCTTTTTAATGAAGAACATGGTGAAAATGGAGGGGAGGTCACAGATATTGAGGTGGAATATTGACATGTTCGATATTAAGGTTGTAGGTATTACTTAGCGGTTGTGGGTTCCATGTCACTTCCCTCGAACTGACACCACAACACCATATGTGTTACCTGCATCACAGACTGTTGATTCTTGGCACCTTCAATGCAAGAACACAGTAAGGGGACTGGTGTCAAAATTCCCTTCACCGCCTCAAAATAGTTCTGCTTGCCCAACTTCCAAATCCATTTTTCAATGCATCTTCCAATTTCTATGACACACACATCGTAGATGGATTGAAATATATCCATTTTCATTGTGGCAACTTCTTATCTGGGTTAAAAACCATTTTGATCTCCTTAAACACACCCAACGAGCTAGAGACATGCATCTATTGGCTATATAGATCTATTATTTCATTGCTCGTTTTGACACAAGTGACCAACCTATCCCACTTATTCATCTCCAGATCACAGATATGCAACCTACCACATGAAATATAAGTATTTCTCTGTAAAGTTGCGAAATGTTCCGAGTCTGGCGATTTTACTCCACAAATTTGACTGAATCTGCATTGAGATGCCAAAAAGGCATTGGGATAGGCGAAACCAAAGAATCCACCTCTATATACTTTAAAATATCCTCAATCATAGAAATGATAAAAAATACTTCCACATTGGATCACCTACTTAATGATTAGATATGAAAATAACCTACAATGATTTCATCGGGCCTTATCAACCCTCACATTCCAGATTCATATATGCATTCATGCAAAAAATCTTATCTCCATTCACATTCCAATAAAACCCTTGGTAACAGAAGCATCCCTCTGAAGCCAACATTTTTCTTTGATACCAAATGAAGAATTAATTTACTGAAGAATGTAAATTATTACTGAGAGGAATAATAAAAAATAACCAACAACAAACATGAAACATAAACACACAATATTTAACCCAGGAAAACCCACCCTAATGAAATTTCATTAGCCTTGTCCAAAACCCTAGCCAATCCGGCCAAGTGAGCCTCCACCGCTCACCTCCAAGCCTCTCTTAAAATGAAGTCTTCCCATCCTTTGATAGGCTTATTATATGCAATACCATGAGCTGAAAAGCATGGGTGCACAGTAACATGTGCCCAAAAACTATCTGATTATTTAACCTGGTCAACCTTGACTCTAACCCTGAGTCAATTTACCTAACATTATTTCTATATTTTGTGATTATATATGTAAAGAATCCAATGATATTATCAAAAAAGTGATAGATTTTTTTCTTTTCTTTTAAATCTCGCACAATATATAAATGGAATAAACTTTTATTACTAGAGATAAATCAATTACTTCTACATACCAATAAAAGAGGAGAAAGCTCTATAACCTTTGATCACCTTGAACATCAAGCACACTAAGAACCTTGACAATGGGGTTCTAATAACATTGCCAAAGATCCAAAATTGACAAAGAACAATTTAATGAGTATTGATTAGTTAAAATTACCATGTGCATCAACTACTCATGTCGAAATGATGGTATATTGGATTACGTGTGGGTTTCTATTGCATTTGAAATAGTGAACACAACATGGATAAAGAACTTTGACTACAGTAGGAACCTCGAAAATGAGGTTCTCATTACATGGCCAAAAATCCAAAATTGACAAAGTACAAATTAATGAGCATTGATTAGTTAAAAGTACAATGTGGATCAACGACTCATGTCAAAATGATGGTATATTGGGCTAGGTGAGGGTTACAATGGCAGTGGAAAGAGTGAACACAATGTGAATAAAGAGTCGGTTGGAGAAAGAATACAAGGAAAACAATTCCTAGTTGCACATACAGGGATGGTCAAACAAGCAAGTAGAAGCATTTCAGACATCATAAAAATTGGCAACTCATTTTTTCTAAATGACATCCAGAAGTGCATTTTTTTATAGGGGAAATATTTAAATACTCCTTTTGGAAAATGCATCCTTCACATTAGGAAAAATTTTCCATCTACTTTTCCCACATAGATAGGTAGAGAAATATTTCTTCAATCATCCAAAAAAAGGGAAAAATAAAGAACCATTTTGGGAAAATGCATTCCCCTATATGTCTCACCACATTTCCCAGAAGAGATAATTGGAAAAAAAATTCTTGGAGCATTCTACAAGAAAAAGACACCTTGGGAACATGGGAAACATGGAGGAGACCCTTCCAGCCATAAGGGACACATCCTCGTAGAAAAGTGGTTTTTTCATTCATTTAGTGGCATTTTTGAGTCATCATTGCTCATTTGTTTATGAATACAAATTTTACCATATACTTCTATGTTGAATGGTAAGCATGTGTCAAAGCTCTTTAAAAATAGGAGTTGTTTTAGATAGAATCAAGCCCAAGGCTTGACAATTGGGAGTAAACTTTCATAGTTGCAATGTAAGCATGTGGACAACATCCAAATGGAGATTCATTATAATACAAAGACGTTACAAAACCATATTTTCTTGATGATCAGAGAGGCTTTGGTATTTCACTTGCACTGAGAATAGCATATACTGTCATCGATAGGTAAGGTACATCTATAAGACCTCATTTACATATTCTTCCAAAAATCTTCCTTGGAAAGGTTACTTTTATTTTAACAATAAATTATTGACTAGTGTAAAACCATAGCTCTGAAAAAATGGAAAGATGTTGTGGCCTATATCTAACATGTATAGATCATGCACTGAATAAGTAGGAAGTGATGTTAGCCCAAATCGTCGTGTAAACAGACTAGTATGGAACTTTTTCCACTGAATACCATCACACTAGTGTGTTTATAGTGAAAAATTGGTATTGCTGAAGGTATAACTACGACAATGTAAAATAAAATATCTATGATGCAAAATTTTCATTTTGAACCATAGATATGAAATTAAAACACATTTTGGATAAGAAAGTACATACTTTTTCATATATTGAGAAAATTTCCAAAAACTGCAATGCTGATGCAACATCATTTGACAAAAATTATATGCATGTAATCAACTGCACTGGTTTCCCTTGAGGAAAAATTATTTCATCCATCTCTTTCTTTTCCTTGCATTTCTTCTTCTTTAAATTTACTTTTTTCTTCAGTAAACTCTAACTAAAAAATAAGATATAGAAACACGCTGATCATTGATCCCCTTGATAACATCTTTCTTTCCAGGTTTGTCTATATTTTCTTATTTTCTTTTCCTTTTTTTTTCTTCACATCGAACTTTAGAACATGTTCGCTTTATGTTGGCATCATATTTTGAGCTTTACAATTAATTTTATAGGAATGAATTTTGTTTAATTTTGGGTTTATTTTAGTCCCATTTTTCCCCTCGAGAGGCCTTGTGCTTTCATGAATAGCCAAAAAAAAATTATTCGTCTTTACTTGTATTCACAACCTTATCTTCAACATTATTGTTTTCATTTCTTGTAATGCAAGGCGATTCTGTTATATCTAACTTTGTCTCCTTGTCATTTACAATGTTACCTGCAAACTACCCCTCTTCACAAAGAACCTTTATTGGAAAATCTATCTCAGCCTTCATCTTGTTTTTTCTCTTGGAATTAATTTTGGTGTTTATTGATTTTCCATTAAAATCACGTGTACCAGATATCCTTTTCCCACCATTGCCAATATTATAATATAGATTTCCCTCATTCACATTGACCTCCATTTTTACCATATTAATTCTCTTATGACTCTTCCCCATCCTCAGAACTAGAACAGATTCTCTATGTGAATTAACACCTTTGTCAATTATAATTTTAGAGCTAGTACTTATGTTTTTTTTTATTTTTTATGCTGTGAAATAGATCTTCGAAGAGCAGAGGATTCATCTAATTGCTTTTGCAACTTTCAAAATTTTGAAGGAGTGGAAGACTTTACCAATGAATTCTCATATTTCCCAGCCTTTGATGGAGACACTAGAGGTGAACTATTTTTTTCCTTTAGAGGAGAAATTTCAATTTCTTCTATGGAAGCCATGGAACTGTGAACAAGCTTCAATTTCTTGACAAGTTTTTTCACATTGAAATTTCCAGAATGAATATATTCCAAGAGATTTTTCATTATGGAAACATTCAAATAATTGACATGTTCCTGTGTTAAGCCAGAAGAAACTATCAGAAATAAAACACCTATGTGCGTGAGACGAAAAAAACTAAGCAATATCATTGTAATGGACGAGTTTATGGATGTAAACCACTGCAAATAATGTGGCATACTAAACTAACTTGTTAAGAAAACACTTAGGGAAAAAAGAAATTGTGCATGATTTCTTGGAAAAGACATTCTTGCAAGATGCCATGAATTCCAGAGTCTTTTTCTGGCACTGCTACAATCTCAAGTGATGTGATCAGAATTAAAAATACTTGTGAAAGAATAAAATTATGAATGCATATCAAGTGAGCGAGAGAAATATCCCCACACACACCTGGTGGGAATTATTGCTATTTTCATAATCATAATTTTTTCCTCCAATAACGTGCTCTCGTGGAGACTTTGTGCACTTCTGTGCCCCATCCAAAGTTGAAATTTTTTTTTTGGAAACACCTGCTCGGGGAAAATACATGTTCTATTTGTTTTCCGCTTGTAAGTCCTTATTGGGATCAAACCTAAAACCCTTTGAGTTGGCCTTTTCATCTCTTTTCTGATGATTATTTTTTTGGAAGAGTTTCGTAGGGAGGACAGTTTTGCTGATGTTGTCATATGTTTACTTAAGCCGTGATATTTGTCACTTTTGAGATGAGATACAACTTCCTCTTTAAGGGTTTTCTTTAGACTCATCAAAGTTTCACCCTCACTACATTTTGTGCCATGAGTTGCCTTAAATGGGCTCCTTTTTTTCTCGGCCTTTACTTCATTGCAGCTGGTTACAACACTTGCAATAGCATTGTCATTCTTTAAGCTCTTCTTCTCCTGAGCTCTCCGATTATTGAGGATTTCCTTTATAGGAAAGGAAAGATTATTCTTTGCGAGGGGAGTTGAAGGATGATCATGAATTTGTTTACAGTTTGCTTCACCAATAGAGTTTGATGACCCAGTCTTTCTACAACTACCAATGCCTAACCGAAGACTCCTCCTTATTTTCAGAGTTGGAGAAAGGGCCATTTTTCCTCTTGACCTTTAATATCATCAATATAGAAACCCAAGGATTCGATTTCCTACATTGACATAAACCAGAAATCATGGATAGAACATCAAGAAAAAGAAATTCCACTGCAGAAATGAGACATCTTAGAAGAAAATCAGAATTGATGAATATGACAGCCAGTCCACCTTGTAACAAAAGGTATAAGAGTATTATCATACATATCTATTGGCAGAAAACATGTGAGCCAAGGAAAAATACAAGACAAGGGACAGTGTTACAAATTTTTACTGTGGTCGGTTTTCTTGGGGTGATTTCAAAGCGGAACCATTTTTCAAAAGAAATATACAGAGCACTGATAATATAAATGGACATATAAAGAGCTTCACTTCAATGCGGTAATGAAAATAATGGGCATGGGTAGCTAGATCCAAAAGAAGCAACATATTACCTGCTGAAGTAAAGATCCACATGGGAAAGAGGCTTCGACTACCACTCCCTATCTCTCTATTTCAATCTGAGAACTACTTCGTTGCTGGTAAAAAAGTAACAGGAGATGACCAAAACAAAGTGATGTGTTTTGGGTGGGAGAAATGTTATTTTAACTCGTAAAAGATCTAAAATTTAAAGGAAAAATGAACACTCCCTACCTCCATTTTTCCAAACATTGTTTTTAATATTATGCCCTTCAAATATGTTTTTTAATATCATACTCATTATTGTTTATGTTATTTTAACTCGTAAAAGGTCTAAAATTTAAACGAAAAATGAATACTCCCTCTCTCCATTTTTCCAAACATCATTTTTAATATTATGCCCTCCAAATATCATTTTTAATATGATACCCATTGTTTTTTTGATGAATTTTGAGTGCACTCCATGATTTCTTGTAAGTTCAACAATTGATTTAAAAGGAAGCTTCAAAAATCAATTGAATTTTATTCTATTAAAATTATTTTAAAAACATTGATGATGAAACACACAATGATTGGTTCGAAAGGCGTCGACCTTCAAAATTTTATGTGATTTACCCAGAAGAGTTTTTAAATAAATTGGTTAATTAATTATTAAAATAAAATTGAGCTAAAATAGTAAATTTAGGAGAGGTTTTTGGGTTCCAGGTTTTTGCAACCCATGGTTTTGCTCATGGTATTCCACCTTGCCAATAAGGGTGAATTAACTTGATCATAGGTCCCAACTAGACCTGCTCTTGTTTGGAATGGCTAATCCCAACGAGTTTCAAGGACTGTTATAAGGGTTAGGGGAATAATGAGTTACCGGCTAAGGGATTCAGGATTAGGGGCTTAGGGGTTAGGGGAATAATAAGTTAGTGGCTAAGGGATTAGGGATTAGGGGTTTAGGGGTTAGGAGAATAGGGGCTTTGGGTTTAGAGGTTTAGGGGTTAGGAAAATAATGGGTTGGTGGTTAAGGGGTTAGAGATTGCGGGCTTAGGGGTTAAGGGATTAGGGATTGGGGGCTTAGGGGTTGAGGGATTAGGGATTAGGGGATTAAGAGTTATGGGATTTAGGTGCAATTAGTGGTTAGGGGAATAATCAGTTAGTGGTTAAGGGATTAGGGATTTGGGTTAGGGTGATAATGAGTTAGTGCTTAAGGGGTTAGGGATTGGGGAGTTATGGGTTAGGGGATTTAGGTGAATTTAGGGGTTAGGGGAATAATGAGTTAGTGGTTAAGGGATTATGGATTGGGGGCTTAGGGGTTCGGGGATTTAGGTGCAGTTAGGGGTTAGGTGAATAATAAGTTATTGATTAAGTAATATGGGATTAGGGGCTTATGGGGTTAGGGTATTTAGCAGTTAAGGATTTTAGGGTTTAGGGGTGAGGGGTTAATACTGTTAAGAATTAAGAATATAGGGGTTTAATAGTTAAGGGGTTACGGTTTTAGGTGTTATTAGTTTATGGGTTTAAGGGTTTGAATATTTAGGGTTTAAGGAGTTAAATGTTTTAGGGTTCTAGTGGATTAAATGGATTAGGGTTTAAGCGGTTAGGGGTTAAAGGTTTAGAGGTTTATGGTTTAGGGGTTTATGGGTATAGGGGGTAAATGGGTTATGGGTTGGGAATTAGGGTTAAGGGGTTAGGGTTTAATGGGTTAGAAATTTCGGGTTTAGGTGGTTAAATGGGTTCGCGTTTTAGAGGCTTATGGTATTTAGTAGTTAAGGATTTTAGCAGTTACGGGGAATTAGGGATTAATTGGGTTAGGGCTTAGGGCGTTAAGTGGGTTAGGGTTTTAGGGGTATAGGGGGTTAAATGGGTTAGGGGTTTAGAGGTTTAGGGGGTTAGTGGATTTAGCAGTTAAGGATTTTAGTGGTTAGGGGTTAGGGGCTAGGGGTTAAGGGGTTATAGGTTAAGGGATTAGAGGTTTCAGGTTTAGGGGTTTAAAAGGGTTAGGGTTTTATAGGTTTAGGGGGTTAGGGGATTTAGAATTTAAGGATTTTAGGGGTTAGGGGTTAGGGGTTAATGGGGTTAGGATAGGGGTTTAAATGGGTTAGGGTTTTAGGGGGTTAAATGGGTTAGGGGTCAGAAATTAGGTTTTAACAGGTTAGGGTTTAAGGGTTTATAGGTTTAGGGTTAGGGGTTAAATGGGTTAGCGGTTTAGGGATTTAAGGGGGTTAAATGGGTTAGGGGTTTAGGGGTTTAAGGGGTTAAATGGGTTAGAGGTTAATGGTTTAGGGGTTAGGGGTTAAGGGTTTAGACGTTTAGGGTTTAGGGGTTAAATGGGTTATGGGTTTAGAGGTTTAGGGGGTTAAATGGGTGAGGGATTTGGAATTAGAGTTTCAGGGGTTTGGGGTTAAGATGATAGTTTCATTTGTCTATGTTTGTGCGCAATAGTTGCTTATTATTTTGTCAATGTAAAAATTTTGCAGGTAGTGTTTCTTTTTTCCATGTCTTCTCTGTTTATTAATTCTAGTATTTGTTAACCATTTCTTTACATTTATTGATGAAACTATCTATTGGAATTAAACCAAATGTATGTTAAATATCCAATTTCAAACTAAGCCATAGTGTTGTCACACAATTTAAGTCCGAAGAATGGCCATCTGATGAAGTCTCAATAACCTCACTGCACCTCAAAACTGCTACAGAAAATCTTAAGTTCGAGTGTCCCAAATTCATGAGAAATTTGGCTCTTATACTTGTTCTCCACCTGATTGTGTCTTGGAAATACCCTTGTTAATTGCAAAAACATCCTAATTTTGTCGACCTTGTACCTTAATAGACAAAGGAAACATATGAGACTGAGAGGAATGGAAAGCACTACAAACCTGGAGAGAGTACAAAAGACTAGTATGATTTAGAGGATAAGCTTGAACAATTTAACAGTGTTGAAACAACTAAAATTTGTCCCAAACAAAAAATTGATAATGTGAAACCTTATTTTGTACCAGTAAAGCTATACTACATTCATTTAATGAAAGATTTGATCTACATTTTTTCTATCGAATATTAATCATTTTAACCTTGCCAACAAGGGGGAATTAACTAGATCGTATGTCCCAAATAGACCTGCTTTTGTTTGGAATGGCTAATCCCAATAGGTTTTAAGTACTATTATAACGGTTAGGGGAATAATGAGTTACGGTTTAAGGGATTAGTGCTTAGGGGAATAGGGCTTAGGGGAATAATGGGTTAAGGGTTAGGGGTTAGGGGAATAATGAGTTGGTGGTTAAGGGGTTAGGGATTGGGGGCTTAGGTGTTACACTAATTTTTGGTTATCTAAGCTATTACTATTAGATGGACTAAAGTACACCATGTAAGACCAATTTTACCATAATAAAATTTCTTTCACTATGAGAAATCATTTAATAGCCCATAGTTTATTAAATTATTTCTAGTCTAAACAGGAAACCCCATGAGAAATAATTTAATAAAGCCTTATTTGTCTAATTTTCTTCTGGGGATAATTAACTAAACCACTATTTAATTAATACTCCTAGTCATATTTAACCCAAAATAGGAGAATTAATTAGATAAATCATTAGTTATCTTATTATATTCTAGGAATAATTTTTTAAATCCTTATATAATAACATTCCTTGTTAAATTTGACTAAATCATTTATAATAATTGAATAAATCATTATTTATTAACCTCATCCTTGAAATAATAAATAGCTCATTTATTTATTTATATTTTTAAACCAATTCTAAATTCCTTTTCCCTCCACCAAAAATAATAAAATATTCCATGTAAGCTAGATCTAGATTTGGTTAATAATATTTTAATATGCACCAATATCTAGACTAACTCAATATTTTTCTATAAATAGAAGGGTTTTCCATTCATTCACTACCTCTTTTCACCTTTTGATCACATTTTGATCTATGCTTTTGGTCTGACTTTGATCCTCCATCATTGTCATATTTTTTCTACTTTTTCTTGGGAGCTCCCTTTGAGTTACATTTTGTTTGGGTTTTCTGCACCATCGAGAGAGAGAGAGCTCTTGGATTTGAAACAATGAGGGCATACAAGAACCCATCCCATTGAGGGGTACTGGTAACATATTTCTGTGTTCCCTTCCTAGGCGTCATAATACAAAAAATTATTTATAAATTCTTTTCTTGTCTATTGGATGTATAGAGCAACTCTTGTTTAATTTTGTTGTTCAATGTCTTTAACTCCATAGATATGGATTTTTAAAAATTATTTAATTAAATTACGCAGATCAAAGGAAATGGACAACCACATTTGATGTTAGGGTTGTTTTTTATGCATATCTAAAGTGACATTTTTCCATACACTTGCGATTAGAATTCACACTAACAACTAGGGACTCCACAAGGGTTTTTTATTATGACCACTATTATTTTTAGATCCCTACATGACCAGCTACTTCAACTCCTATGGATTTTCTTCAACTTCTTATTTCACATTCATTGATGTTTTTTTTAACCTTTTTTACCCTAAAACAGTAAAAATTCCAACTTCTGTGTGTTTTTGGGCCATTTGCATAGGTAAGAGGTATCAACTTTGACAGATACGGCATTGTTTTTTGAAACCTACCCCCCGAGACAACCAGAAGTGTAGATCATACATTTTGGCCCAAAAAAATGCAACCTCGGCTCTTAGGTATCGGATATCTACCCAAAAATGACGACCTCCGCAAAAAAAGGTCAGAACCTGTGACTTGCACTTTTTTGTGGGATTTTTTCTGTAATTTTTCACAGTTTTCTGAGGGCACTGTTTAGGGATTTTTGACCACCATATTTACCCATATTCAACCTGTAATTGCTTATTTTTACTTGTCAAAGTAGGAACCAAGACCCTTAGGGCTTCAGTATGCTTCCACCTTTTTAGGAGGAGTTTAGCTAAAGCAGGTCATTTGAGATTTTAGTGTTTTTTGGTGATTGTTTCAGATCTGAACCTCTATTTTCAGATCCTTTTTAGATTGGTTATTTTCCCATCCAAGAAACCTCTTTTCAGTTTTTTTTAGTCATCCCTTTAGGGTCCCCTACATTCCCCTTTAGGTTGTATCCTTTTGGCACCTATTTATTAGCACTTTTCCCTCTCATTTCTTGTTGTTTTATGCACCTATTTTAAATAGATTTGACCTTTAGATCCCTATTCCTCTTGACCTTATATCTATTGGCCATATTGTCTGTTTTGAGCATTTTTTCCCACCCTTTGACTAGTTGTTGGGAAGCCCTCCTTTTTGGGTTTAAATTTGTGCATCTTTGATTGTTTATTTTACTGTCTCTTTTAGTTTCATTTACTGTCGCTCTCAGTTTTATTTACAGTTATAAATCATATTTTTTATTTTTTCTATACACATGTCTGGGCTTAATTAAAATTAACATATTTATCACACACATGCACACCTAATGCGAAGAGCGCATGTTTTACACTGCTAAGCCAAGACTTAAACATTGTAATTAATTAATCTGCACCGCTGTGCCCTTATTTACCTCTATTCCTTATTGGGTTCCATGTATCTTTTCCATCATTGCATCCCCAAGGAGTTTATCCTTGAGACTTCAAGGCCTTCATCCTTACTTTCCCTTATGAAGAATTACTCCACTACGTAGGATCTGACTTAGTCCTCCGATGAGTCCCCATTCTGGCTCTGATTCTGGTTCATCGGGTTCCCCTTACGTTTCCATCATGTTTCTCCTCCACCTTTCAGCTTCATCATGTCTAGGGTAAGAACTACCAGTGGTGGTGGCTCCGACTCTAATACTGGAACCACTAATAGTGGATCTACAACGAGAATTATTTCAGATGCTCCCTTTCTTTCTTATATGGCAGGCCTAACCCTTTCACAGCTAAGCCAGTTGATTAATGACCCTGTACACCATGATCTAGGTTGGCATGCTATTCCAAAAAATCTTTCTTCATACATCCCTAAGTTTGAAGGTAATGTTGGAGAGAATCCTACCAACCATTTTCATTCTTTCCACATGTGGTGTTCATCCAACTCTATCGTTGATGACTCTGTCCGTCTTTTGTTATTCCAACTTATGCTAACTAGAGAATCTTCCAAGTGGTGTGTCAACCAGACCACTGCCTCTCATGCCACTTTTGTGACTCTTGCAAAGGCATTTTCATCCTACTTCAAGCTTCCCATTCACTATGACCCCGACACTGAACTTTTGACCGCTTTCCACTGAACTTCTGTGACGTGCCTATCTAACCATGTTCAAGAATGGCGTAGAAGGAAAAGCTTATTTCAAGCTCCAGTTTTCGAACACCGTGTCTCCATGGACTAGTTTCTGATATCCCTTTTTCCTTCTATGGGTAAAAATTTCACATCTCACTTTCCTCAGACTAAGGAAGAAGCCCTCTAAGTTGCGTTGAAATATGACTTGATCTATGTGAAATCTGGTTATGTTTATACCATCTTACCTATCTCCCTAGACTTGGTGGTGCCAATGCACCAGGGGTATCTCATGTCGCCAACGGTATCATTCGATCCCTTTCACATCCATGTACTCATCCTTATATGGGTTATGGTCTCCCTCAGGGAGGGACCAGCTCCTCTAGCACTTTTTCCCCTCTCGATAGCATGTATCTAGGACATGACATGCCTCATATGTTTCCCCAACTGCATCCTCCGATGCTAGGGCCTTATTTTTCCCAATATGTTTACTGCAATTTTTCTCAACCTCCTTACTATCTCTATCCACAGCCAAGTGATGTATCTCCTCCAGCACAAGCACCTCAACCTCCCATGCGTTCTCAATCTCCATAACAGCAATCACCCACCCTCAGGGTCAGGTGTATGCGCATCAGAGTGCGACTAATCTTCCTACTTCTACAAATAAGATGAAAGGAAACCAGAACCCGCCCACTCTAGGTAATCTAGGAAAAAATCCCTAAGGGAATATATATAACACTACAGCTCAACAACAGGGCAATTAGCCTAAGCAGAACATGCCTCTTCACACAAATAAGCCTTTTTCTTGTTCTAGTTTCCATGGTAACTATACCCATGATTGTCTCATTTTACCTCAGATGTGTCAACTGTGGGAAGCTCATGCAGCCTCTAGAGGACAGCATGCCTCTACTTCAGTTCCTCCTAATGCTACACCTACTCAATAGGTTGTGTTTACCAATCCTTTCCCTCATCAAGGATATGTTGTTGCTCAACCCCCTGAAGGTTAGGCAGTCACTCAACCTTCCCTGTCTGGTACCTCTGATTACCGTATTCTTATGATGAACTTCAACTAGGCCAATATCGTTGATATCAACCTTCAGGCTCTATCACTCCAGTAGATCAAGCCTTCAGCCTCATCCTAAATCAAGCCCCTGTCTTCAGGTCCCACAGAACCAATTTCGAAACCCAATGCTCCTTTACAGATCCCTCATCCTAAGGAAGAGGTAGATACCAAGATCCCCAATCCCCTACCGCCATGTCAATGCGGGAAGTCCTCTAGTCATGCCCTTCACAATGTAAAGCTCTACTAACTGCTATGGGCAGCGTTGATCCTTCATATGATCTTTTGATTGTCTTCAATGTTGACAAGTTAGAGCACCCACCGCTTGTTGCATATGTCACCTTCCAATTAGCTGTCAAGATCTGGAATGCCAACATCTCCCGATGCATCATTGACAAGGGGGCATCCACCAACGTGATGTCCACTTCTATTTGGAAAAATAATGGTATGCCCGAGTTAACCCCTTCAACTATCACCCTTCGTGCGTGGGATGACCACTCTTCCAAGCCCCTTGTCATGTTTTGTAATTGTCCTATTACTCTTCCGGGAAAAATTGTTTGTTTTGAAATTGAAGTCATTGATGCCCCCTTAGACTGCAATTTTCTATTGAGTCGTAGCTATACTTATGCAATGTCTATTTTCCCATATGCAGTTCACTGTAAGATGTTCTTTCCTCAAAATGTAAATATCGTCACTCTAGATCTACTGGCATATTATGAACCAAAGTCTTAGACCTCTCCATAGTCCATTGTTTCTTCGGTGGCCGATAAAAAAATAGTCAAACCTTTGACCAGTGTCTCACCTAGAGTCTATAAATATTCCTCTTCACTTGGTTCATTCCCTAGTCTCCCCACTCTTATCTCTGACCCTTGCTCGTCAAATGTTTTCATCATGAAATCATCATGGTCCGACCTCAAACGACCCAGTTCGACTAGTCAACAGCCTCGCCCTTTGAAAATTTCTTCTAGCACTTCGACTCAGCCTTCGAGACCTCCTCCTCAATACCCTTCACCTGTAGCTCGTGTCCCTAACCCTTTTTTCCTCCTTGAATAGTTCCCCCTAGCCTTTACCATCTGGGAGGTATTCTGCATGAACATTACCCCAATGGTCATATACCTTTTCTTGCTCCCCCTTCTGGAGTATTCTCGGTAACTATTATGCCTACCTTGACCCTTCCCAACATGACCTTGGGGATCCTAGTCTGGTACACTGATCCCCAAACCAATACCCCACCTAGTCAGCTCAAAAATTACATTTCTTTGACCGCGGTCCAACCAGTCGCTATGACCCCTCCGTTCGCTTATGTGCCTTAGCCACCTCAACAGGCATCTACTCATGTTTTGAAAGCCTCGGGTGAGGGGGGAAAAGCCTCCAAAAAGGCACCTACGGAAAAGAATACCCAGACAACACCTGCTACTCCTAAGCCTCCAAAGAGTACACCTTCGTGTGATTTTTGTGATGTTGTCGGTCATGCCACCCACAATTGTCTTGAATTGTCTGGTATCAAACCCACGTTCAATATAGAGTTTCCTGAGTTTGATGTCCCAAAATTCCTTTTTACTTTACCGACTTCAGCCAAGAAAATCAATACTTTTACATAAAAATCACCCTTGTTCTTTGTGTGATATCCACGGCCACTATACTCACCTCTGTCCCTGACTCGCAGATTACTACACCTCCTTGGAAGTGGTTTTCCAATACGATTCTGAGAAAAATGAGTCTGCCTCTCCCTTAGATGCACATAATGATTTAGAGATTCCATAGGACACATCCACTCCCATTGACATACCCCCTCCTGATGTCGATATGACGAACTTTTGACCATTATCCTCTACCTGTCATCATCTATGAGATCTAGGGTAGAAGACCCCTCTCGGGCATCCCCTTTGGTTTCTCATGACCTCCCTTCAGTGATCACCTTGGGCTCAACGTCGGTAGATTATTCATCTAGTTTTTCTTTTTTCACCCTCCATGATGATGAATATGTGACCCTCACTTTTCATGATAATGAGTTAGGTAGCTTCACCGCATCATGTCATCATCATTCTACTATTTGCCCCATATTATATTGCGATGATGCCATTATGGAAGAATTTATCACCCATGACTTTATCTATCCCCCCTTACATCGAAACCATGCATTCAAATCAAATACACCTTGTGGCCATTACATTGAAACATAATTTTTTGGTTAGGGGGAACCCATATTTGATAGTCGAGGAGAAGCAATTCTCCACAACCCTCCTATTAAATCTGGTAGTGTCGACTCTAGTACCATTATTCATCCCCATTTATAAGAACCTGTTGGGGTTCCCATGTTTTAGCCAGATTGGCAAGACCAAAAGATGAGACAGCATCAGAACCACTTTCATACCTCAGGATCTAGCCCTCCTGGGTCCAGAGAGGGATCTCTCTATGTGAGAAAAGGTTTATGTCTATGAAGCTCCAAGTTTAATATGTTAGGCTAGTTACGAGCACAAGGTTTGTTTGTTTGATTGTTTGTTTTGGTTGCTGGTTATCAGGAAAGAAGGATTCAGTGTAAGAAAAGAATGAGAAAAGAGGTAGAAGGCAGAGGCAAAGTATTACAGGAAATATTCAAAACCATTGGGCAATGGAGTCAGGAAAGGATTTTCTTGCTACTCAATAGGCAGGCTTTCGATTGGGCTAGTCATCTGAAACTTAGGATCAAGATGATTATGTGATATGGAAAGTAGGAGGGAGGAGATAACATAGATTCAGAGCACAAAGTTAAAGACTAGTTGGTCGTACAAGGATCCTAGTGGATAGGGCTAACTCTAATCCCCAGTGTTCCCAAATCTTCCAACTAAATCTATAACAAGAAACATCTAAGAACTGAATTCATCTAATTCATACATTAGAGAGTAGGAAATGACATCCACTACACTAGTTAAAACAACCGAAATCATTTCTTAGATAATACATTCAGAAGAGAAACATTAATGGAAAGGAGAGCAGAAACATAGGGTACCTATCAAGTGTAAATCCTATGCCAATATTCTGATGCAAGACAGTAGAAACGAAATGAAATGAATGTAAACACAAAGATAGGAAAACATCACTGCTACTTCAGATCAGGATCCAAAGAAATGTGCTTTTCATATTAAATAGCAATACCAGTCAAGTAGAACATGTCAATGGCTGAATACTTAGTCTGAAAACATCTCCTTCAACCTATCTTACAATCTTTACACAGAGACTGTGTCTCAAAAGAAACTACTTGCAGTTCTCTGATAACTGATCAACAACCTTTACAATGAGTTTCTTCATTAATCTTTATAGCTGAAGGGAAACAGAGGTAGTAGGTGAAAACTAAATGAATTATTAAAACTTGGGAGGTGAAGAAGGCCGCAACCCATTCTGTCTTAAACTCTGAGCATTCAATTCTTGTCACTCTTGGATGGAAGAGTGATCTTCTTCAGGCCTCAATTTACTTTGGTCTGTCTCTTGATGTACTCTGGATTTAGCACTCTGCAGTACTCCTGGTGACTTAAACAAAAGGTAAAATAACAATTCTCGGGTCTCCATACTGTGAAACAAATGCTTCGGATGGTAGTCTGGACTGTTGTCAGGGCGGAAAATCCTTAGGGACGGGATGTGTAATAAAAATCAGCATGGGTTCCCTATCCCTTATGGAGGAAACCTTCTGCTGGTGTGCAAACCCTGATATACATAAATCCCTGCATGTCGTGCCTTTTGTGCAATCTGTGATGTCCTTGAACTGGTACATTTGCCTTATAAAATCCCTGAAAGGCTCAAAGTCTTCTATTTCTTGCCTCAAACTCTCTGTTGCTCCTGTACTTCCTTTGTTCATGCAATCTGAGCTTTAATGGCGTCGGAGGGTTTGTGGTGTTCTAACTCTGTCCTTTGATGAAATTTATGTTGCAGGCACCTATCTGGACGTTTTCCTGCAGTCAAAAGGCTCTATATTTCAGCTCTTTTTGTGCGCTACACCCTTATAATGGTGTATATGAATCATGGCAGGTTTCTGCCCTTGGATTAACCCTAAAAAACATGGAAAATCATCAAGAAAACCATGGACAGGGTAATGGATGCAGTGCAGACGATGAGGATGGCCATGCAGACTGGTGAAATGGAAGAAAGGCGCATAAACATGGTAAAAAACGTGCTATGATAGTGGGACGTGGTCTGGCGGACGTGTGCAGAGCACAGCAGAAAATTAAACAAAACATATGAAAATCGACCTTTGAATGAATATATTCAATGGAATGGGCGGATATATGGTGGATGCACGTGGGGATGACGTGGCAATGGTGGAAAAGTCAACAGCGGGCAAACGAATCTAGACCGTCCGATCTCGGAAGCATATCGACGGCTGAAAATGCATCGGAGGGCGATGGATGGTGGGCCATACCCTGAGCTATTGCGTGTGCATATAAGTTAACAATCGCGCATCTTCGGCGAGCGATAGTCGTTGGATGGCCCGCCCCAGATCGGATGATCCACGGAAATATCGCTGGGCATCCGTGTCCAAACAATAATGTGTGATGGATGACATTTAACACGCGGGGATGGCAGTTTTGAAAAAGGTATAGGGGACAGGTGTCGAGCGCCGTATGGAATCGCTGGCCGATGAGGGAATACTGCCTACCGCTCGAAGGCGGTGCGATGAAAACCGGGCTACTTTATGGCATGGTACGCGGCGGGGATCACAGTGGCAGACACTCTCTGAACCATTGATATGGCGGTGAATGGATGGTGATGGCGCGATTGGTGGTTTGAACAGGTGAATCATGAGCACTGCGGGGTTTGACGATCGTCGTCCGATCTATATGGATCAACAGTTGAGAAAGCACCCGATAAACATATGGGACAAGCGCCTTCATGGTTAGCGCTTTGGTCACAGTGTTGGGTTATATGGAGAGAAAGGTTACGGGGCTAGCGAAGAAGGGGCTGAGGCCTATTATATGGTCCAAAAGTGGGTTTTCTACCCTTTTTAGTGCATTTTGAGGCCTGAGGAGGGTAACGATAGAGAGATAGAGGGGAATTTTTAGGAAAAAAAGGGCAAGGGTGGGACTTGATGTAGATTTTGGGGGAATTTAGGAGGTTGAGGGGGATATTAGGAGGAAAAAAAGGGGATTTAGAAGAAGGGGAAAAATTATAGAATGGGGGAAAAATGCAGGGATACAAGGGGCGAAATAAAGCCTTTTGGAGCATAATTCTTTATCAGCAAGGCTTATTGGCTTAAATTAGCAGAGGGAAACAGTCACAAGTTAGGGGAATTGACAAGGCTGCAAGGATGATGTGTTTTCAAGGGAAATGCATTCGTTTCAGGCTTACAGAACAAACTAGCCCCTTGCTTTCTTGTCAAGAAATTTATAAGGGGCTAACAGTGGCTCCACATGGGGATGGCTTCTTCTTGAAGGAGTCAAGAATTTAGAGAATAGACCTTTGGAGTAGGCTAGTTGCCTGCTGCTCAGCACATCCGTTTTTCTTTGATCAGCTACCACAATATGAAGACATTACATCAACAGAAAAACTCTCCCAACAAACTACCTACCCATCCTACAATCCTATTATTTTTTCTTCTAGGGTGCATTTGAACTAGCAGACCCTTTATATCATTTATTTTTATAACAGAAAATAAACCTATTCTAATTCTACCCTTATTTCTCCATGAGACTAGATTAGACTTTTGGCCTCATATGTTTCTCTACCTAATGTAATATCTGCTGGGATTAAACTGTCCAGCAGATTTCTTCTCTACATTCTACAACAGAAATTTAAAAACAGTCAAGACAGGATTAGACTATCTGACTTGTTGTGGATCCAAGGCATAAATATAGTTGCACATGGACAACATTTGCAGAAAACTGAAAACAAAACTGTGAAGGCTTGAGATCTGGAACTTGCAGTATCCTTCTTTTCTTTTTGTGACTCAAGTTTTGAGCATGTTAGAGTCACTTCGTTTTCTTCATTTCAGCTCTTGTTTTGAGCATGTTAGAGCTGATTCTTCTTTTTTTCTTTGCTGGTCCAGATTTTGGGCATGTTAGGACCAGCTGTTTTACTTTCTTTGGCTCAGGTTTTGAGCTTATTAGAGCCAATATTTTGCACATCAGAGGTTCATATTTTAAGCATGTCTGAACCTCTTCTTTTCCTCTTTTTTTTGAAACATTTCCTCTTTTTTCTTTGAAAATAAAAACTGCAATGGTATGTACAATGGAAATGAAGACTGGAAATTGTAAATTAGCAGAAGTAATGTTTGAGAATCCTGCCATTGACAGGACCCCCAAACAGCTTAGTGCCATCTAATTCTTGTAAGAAGAAAGCATTTAGACCCACAGTGGCCTGGATGAGGTATGGGCCTTGCCACAAACTATCAAATTTGCTGTTCTTTCCTTTATCCTCTCTTCTCAAATCCCACTTCAGAACCTTATCTCCAACTTTGAAATTGGTAGCTTTGGTTCTTTTATCAAACAATTTCTTTATATTCTCCTGAACATTCACTACTATGTTGTAGACCTCTTCCCTTGTTTGCTGAAGATGGATTGTTTGGTTCATTCTTCTCACCATACTATCTTCTTCTGTTTGGATTTCTTGGACTAGCTTGATCATTGGTATCCCAAGGCTGGTAGGAAACACTGCTTCTGTTCCATAGACCAGCTGAAATGGTGACATGCAAATGGACTTCTTTGTTATAAGCCTGTCAGCCCACAAGGCATGCACTAACTTGTTATGCCATGATTTTTTGTTCTCTTCCAAAAGCTTCTTGATGATGATCACCAAGATCTTGTTTGATGATTCATCTAATCCATTACCTTGAGGGTAATAGGCAGTTGAATGACCAAGTGCTATTTGATACCTGTGACAAAAATCAACCATCTTTTTGGATCCGAAAGCAGTAGCATTATCAGTGATTATTTTCCTTGGGCAGCCAAACCGAGAGAGGATGTGACCTTCTAGGAAACTAATGATGACTGAATCTCTGGCATTCCTAGTGGGTATGGCCTCTATCCACTTAGTGAAATAGTATGTGGCTGTCAGGATCCATTTGTGTTGAGCAGAAGAAGCAGGGTGAATCTCCCCTATGAAATCTAGGCCCCATTGCAGAAAGGTACCTTCAACAGTGATGGGTTGTAGGGGTAAAGGGAGGAGTTTTCCTTTGCATTCAAAGATCTGACATTTGTGGCAGGAAACTATCATTTTATGGACATCACTGAAGAGTGTGGGCCAATAGTAGCCAGCCCTGAGTATTTTGTTTGCAGTGGCTTTCCAACTCGGGTGGCTTCCACATTCTCCAGCATGGAATTCTTGTTTAACCCTCTCTGCCTCATTTTCAGGCAAACATTTAAGAAATAGGCCATTAGGATTCTTCCAGTATAAGATTTCATTCATAATGCGCTAGTTTCTAGCTTTTAGCTTTAAAAATCTGGCCTTAGTCTTTGATAGTTCGGGTGGGGCATTGAGGTGTGTAAGCACATATAAAATGTCAGAATACCAAGGAGAGCTCTGACAATTTTCCTCAACAGTGGGATCAGGCAATTCTTGTTGCTCATCCAAGGTATTTATCATGTTAATGTCTAGGGCTTGTAAATTGGATTTAGCCATTAATTTAGCTAAGCCCTGACCTTTAATCAGTTTGATGGGTTTTATCTCAAGGTCATACTCTAAGATCACAGCCATCCATTTGCCCCTTTTCCCATCTGGGTCCTGGGACAAAATTTCTTTAACCACTATATTTGGCACATATGCTATGGTGTGGGAATGAAGTATGTACACCCTGATGTATTTCAAGGCCTTAATCAGAGCATAGGCATGTTTCTCCATGATGTTGTATTTCAAGGGTGCATCTCGGAGTGCTTTGCTAAAGAAGGAAATTGACTGTTCCATTCCCTCTGTGTTTTTCTGCAGCAGGACTGCAGCCACTGTATGCTCAGAGGCAAATGAAAAGATCAGGAAATCTTTGGAAAAAGCTGGGCTGATTAGGACAAGAGCTTGGGTAAGTGCAAGTTTCACCAATTCAAAAGATTGTTTAGCTCCTACATTCCATTTATCTCCTGCACCTTTCTTCAGCATGTTAGTCATGTTCCTAAGGTGTTTAGCCAGATTTGGAATAAACCTCCTAAGGAAGTTAATCTTCCCAATGAAAGAATGTAATTCCTTGATGTTTCTAGGGTGTGTGATCTATAGTATTCCCTCAACTCGTTGTGGGTCTATCCTGATTCCCTTTTCGGATATAATGTGGCCGAGGAATTTACCCTCCTGTAGCCCAAAGACGGTCTTTTTAGGATTTAGGCACAGACCAAACCTTCTACATTTTTCGAATACTTTCCTCAGATGTTTCAGTTGTTGTTCTTCAGTCTTGGAAAAGACTGTTATGTCATCTAAGTAGATAACAATGAAGTGCCCTATCTCATCTGAAAATGCTCTGTCCATCGCTCTTTGGAAGGTGGCTCCAACGTTCATCAATCCAAAAGGCATCTTCACATACATGAAGGTACCCCATGGAGTGGTAAAGGTTGTCTTGAGTTGGTCTTCTGGGATCACTAAGACTTGGTTATAACCGGAGAAACCATCTATCAGGGAAATCCTTTTAGAGCCTACTACCCTCTGAAGAATATGTTCCATTTTTGGCAAAGGGTAATTGTCCTTGAGAGAGGCTCTATTGAGATTCCTGAAATCTATACACAGCCTGATTTCCCTTGTTCTCTTCCTCACAGCCACTAAGTTTGATACCCAATCAGAGAACCTTACAGGCACAATTATACCTGCTTCATACATCTTCTTAATCTCTTTCTCTACTGCAGGCAATTGTTTAGGATTGATTCTGCGAAGTTTTTGCCTAAAGGGCTTCTGATTTTCTTTCACGGGTATTTTTTGCAGGATTATGTTTGTGTCATAGGCCTTTAATTCTTCATAGCTCTAGGCGAACACATCAATGAATTCCTTGAAAAGGTCAATGCATTTTTTCTTCATGTCCGCAGGTAAAGACTTATCCAGTTTAATCATTTTAGGCTTATTTTCGATGCCTATGTTGCATTCTTCCACATCAGATTCTGCATGTTCTATAGTGGGCTTTTTTTCCACATCGTCAAAGTCAAAGAGGTCCTCTAAGGGTGCTAGGCCCCTGGGTATATTCTTATCTTTGGTCTGCAGTACCTCCATTTCTTCACTATCTGCGTTTTCACATTTTCCGTCTGGATTTCTAGTATGTTCATCTAAAGAGTTTATTTCTATGTTACAGGGTGTTTCCTCCTCATCTGAGGATTCTTCACTTAGGCAGTTATTTCCAGGTTGGGATTCTGAATCAGAAAATTCAAACTCGTTTCTGCCTACCAGGAAATCTTCGATTTGTTTATCACCTTCAAAAACCTGCCAATATTTTTCATTGTCTAGCACAACAGGTCTGAATTTGGTCTGACTGATGATCTGTTGGTCACTGGGAGTCTTGGGGTAGGAACTGGCTAGGCAATCTAATCCGTTCGCAATGACATTTTGACTCCTAGGGACGAATACCAGTTTATATTCAACAAATGTTTTCAATATGTTCTCAGCGTCATTCCTATACACCCTCAGCCTAGGATGCCTGGCTATGTATTCTCCGTTCACCTGTTTAATAACTAACTCTGAGTCTCTGCTTATGGCTATCCTACGGGCTCCTATTTTCTTCAACAGATTTAGACCCAGGATTAGAGCCTCGTATTCAGTAACATTATTTGTGCATTTGAAATGCAGACTACAGGCTTGGCTCTCAGTATAGTCATTTTCTGTGTTGTGTAACCATACCCCTGCCCCCACATTCCTTTTAGTACAGGACCCATCAAAGATCATTTCACATAAGGGGCTATTCTCATGATCATCATTTTTTTCTCCCTTACAGCTGGGTTCGCCATTATATTGCTCTATAGGGTCTGTACTAGGCTGTGGATTGCTTTGTTCCTTGTGAAATGTCTGAGTTTTAGGGATCTGGCCAGATTTCTATTTATGCTCGGTTTCTTGTTCACTCAGAGTTAGGTCTCCACCGCATGTCCTACAGGTTTCGTTGCAGTTTTCTTTTTCGTTATCCTCCAGATCCAGAGCAGCCATTATGTTAAAGTCAATAGCTTCTGCCTCTCCATTTGTATCTCTATTTTGGGACTCTGACCCTTCTAAAGATTCATCATTGCAAAAGATGAAGGAGTCAAGGTCTTTATGTACAGAATAAATAGGTGAATTTTCTGGTTTTTCGGGGCTACTGACTAGGAATTTCATCAACGCCTCTCTATACGGTTTTCTAAGTTGACCAAAGATGGGGATTGTGGCATATGAACCATCCATCTGCATTGTACCCTGCAGCTTGGCTCCCCATGATATTGATAATAACATTCCATACTTGGGTGGCACATCTGCCACCACAACATCCATGACCATACATTTAGCTGGGATTTGAGTTAAGCTAACACATAAGTCCTTGATCAAGCCTAGGCAGTTTACTCTGCTAGAGTCGAAGGAGTATAAATATTTGTAGGGCCGAGTTATCTCTAGGCCTAACCTTTCCATGACTACCTTAGGCATTAGGTTGTGAGATGCTCCAGAATCATGCATTGCATTATGCAGGATCTTGTCATGAATGTTGAGACTGATATAGAAGGGTGGAACTACCCCTTCCTGAAACTTCCCCTCTATATTAGGTCCAAATAGGAGGGCAGGCTGATCATCATTCAGATTTACAGTGTCCCCACTCTTGATTAAGTTTAAAGCTCTCAAAATCTGGCCTTTATATACATCATGAGTGGCCATCTCAGAAAGTGGTACAAAGATTTTAATTCTTTCAATCTCACTTTCCAAGTTGAAAGTGGACTGACTCTTTGGGATACTCATCTCTGTTCTATTTGCCACTACCTTAGTGGCTAAATCAGTGGGCTGATTTTTTTTATGTATAGTGTTTGTGATATTTTTATTAGGAGCACTAACTGTAGTGCTAGTGCTACTAGTTGGTTGGTTTTGTTTATCGCTTTTTTGGTTGTCTTTTTCTTTGTTTTTTCCAAAACTTTCAGCTGATGGTTTGCTACTTTCAGTAGTTTCTTTAGAAGATTTCTCAGGTCTCTTCTTGATGGTGGCCTCAGAAGCTTTTGGTTTGGCAGTTTCCTGGCTCTTTTTACTCCTGAGTTCATATTTTGCTCTGACCTGCATTATGGCATTCTCGAACCCTAACCTGTAATCTTTAGATTCCAACCATTCCTCCTCCCAACCAGAGGGTGAAGGATGGTCTTATTCTGAATAACAATTATTGATTGACTCTTCTATTTCAAATATGTTTATTGTGTTTCCCTCAGAATATTCTATGATTCCCTCATCTTCATCAAGAAAATTCTCTTGGAATGGGGGAATAACTTGTTGATCTAATTCTCTTTGTCTGTTGGGAGTGTTATTGTTCCTTCTAAAGTTTTGGTTTCTATTCTGGTTACTGACTGTGACAACCATTTTTTCCATCATTTGTTGTAACCTTTCCACATTTTTTGACAACTTATCATAATTTTGGTCAGATGTGGAAGCTACATTGTCATCTCTGTATGTTACCCTTCTCTCAGATTTCAGTCTTGCTCTTTTTTCAATCAGGTTGGATTCTATATTCACTGCTCCTTTTTGCATGTCCTCTAATGTGTTGTATTCCTTATCCCTAAGCTCATAAGCCATGTCAGCATCAAATCCCTCAGGGTATTTTCCTAGGGCCATGCCTTATGGAGGTTTCATATCTGGAGGGAGGGCATTGTAAATGCTGTTAAACCTTGTGGTGTAGTCATGGACACTCTCTCCTACGTTTCTTTTGAGGGTCATGTATTCTGCTAGGAGTTGGCAAAGATTTTCCCTAGCTTTCAATTTGTTTATGAAAGTCTGATATAGAGCCAGGAGATCGTTTATGCTACCTGGAGGTAAGCCTTTGAACCATTTCTTCACATCACCCCCTAAGCTCTGGGCGAAAATTCTCATTTTTACTGTATCATCATCAATTTCCATGTAGTCAAAAGAATGTTCCATCTTATCTACATGTTTTTGGGCTGTGATGGACTCTTTTGCAGTGAAGTGTGGGATCTTAGACTGATAATCATTCAGTAAGGGTACTAGAGGTTGAGGTAAAACCAGAGGTGCATACCAGGCTACCATGATGATGTTTTGATGAGGCAAAGGGGCTTGGGCAGCGGGTATATGGATGACAGGAACACTATGACCAGCAGAAGGCTGATGAGCAGACCTAGGGTGACTGAGCCCCAAGTTTTGTATGAAATGTGTATCAGGAGGCGTGGATGGAGGGGTATGTCTATTCCCAAGGTGCCTACCACTTTGGGGTGGTGAACCAGGAAGCTCAGGGTCTGTCTGGTCTAATATAATGAATGAACTAGCTCTGGGTAATCTATTTGGTAGGTCTAGGTCAAGGTGAAAGTGTGATAGAGCTGTAAGATCTTCTGGTGAAGAATTAGCTCGATATATGTGACTAGAAACAATTGATATTTTAGGTGTATGAGCTCCCTTGAGGATACTCTCGGGATTGTCAACTATTTCAGGTGGGTCTGGGTTAGAGTAAGCTCTTGTATGGATGGTTCTAGAAGCCAGAATGGTTTTTTCTGACCAAGCAGCTTAACCCTACTTGTTATTTCTACTGTGGTCAATGTTGTAATGGAGGTTGGTCTCCCAGTGGAGTCTGATGTGAACCAAGATAATTAGCAGGCCTACTAATCACCAGTGGAGTCTTTATTACGTTTAGGAGCTATGGAGTCGCCAGGTGGAAGGTTTAAGAATTCTTTGAAGGGTACACTATCCACCACAATGCTTATGAGATGTCCCTTTTCAAGGATATCCTCAAAACACAGCAAAATCTAACCAGAGATTGACTGGGAGGGCATTTACCAGATATGTCACCTCTGAAAGAGTGTGAGATATGGAGGCTACCTAGCCCTTTCCAAACTCTATCCAAGAATATGGGAAAACACAACAAATGGTATAGAGGTTGATGTGAGAATAGGAGTGTTTAACTGCCAAACTAACTAGAGATTGTAGGTTTTTAAAACCTAAGAATGTTTGAGGTGTAATGCACTCAGTTCCCCAGCGGAGTCACCATTATGTTGGGGTTCCAATGTTTTGGCCAGATTGGCAAGACCAAAAGATGAGACAACATTAGAACCACTTTCAAGCCTCAGGATCTAGCCCTCCTGGGTCCAAAGAGGGATCTCTCTATGTGAGCAAAGGTTTATGTCTATGAAGCTCCAAGTTTAAGATGTTAGGCTAGTTATGAGCACAAGGTTTGTTTGTTTGATTGTTTCTTTTGGTTGCTGGTTATTAGGAAAGAAGGATTCAGTGTAATACAAGAATGAGCAAAGAGGTATAAGTCAGAGGCAAATTATTCCAGGAAATATCCAAAACCATTGGGCAATGGAGTCAGGAAAGGATTTGCTTGCTACTCAATAAGCAGGCTTTCAATTGGGCTAGTCATGTGAAACTTAGGATCTTCAAGATGATTATGTGATATGGAAAGTAGGAGGGAGGAGATAACATAGATTCAGAGCACAAAGTTAAAGACCAGTTGGTCGTACAAGGATCCTAGTGGACAGGGCTAACTCTAATCCCCAGTGTTCCCAAATCTTCCAACTAAATCTATAACAAGAAACATCTAAGAACTGAATTCATCTAATTCATACATGAGAGAGCAGGGAATGACATCCACTACACTTGTTAAACCAAATGAAATCATTTCTTAGATAATACATTCAGAAGAGAAACATTAATGGGAAGGAGAGTAGAAACATAGGGTACCTATCAAGGGTAAATCCTATGCCAATATTCTGATGCAAGCCAGTAGAAACGAAATGAAATGAATGTAAACACAAAGATAGGAAAAAATCACCGTTGCTTCAGATCAGGATCCAAAGAAATGTGCTTGTCATATTAAATAGCAATACCAGTCAAGTACAAGATGCCAATGGCTAAATACTCAGTCTGAAAACATCTCCTTCAACCTATTTTACAATATTTACACAGAGACTGTGTCTCAAAAGAAACTACTTGCAGTTCTCTGATAACTGATCAACAACATTTACAATGAGTTTCTTCATGAATCTTTATAGTTGAAGGGAAACAAAGGTGGTAGGTGAAAACTAAATGCAGTATTAAAACTCAGAAGGTGAATAAGGCCGCAACCCATTCTGTCTTAAACTCTGAGCATTCAATTCCTGTCATTCTTGAATGGAAGAGTGATCTTCTTCAGGCCTCGATTTACTTCGGTCTATCTCTTGATGTACTATAGCTTTAGCACTCTGCAGTACTCCTAGTGAATTAAACAAAAGATAAAATAACAATTCTTGGGTCTCCATACTGTGAAAAAAATGCTTCGGATGGTATTCTGGACTATTTTCAGGGCGGTAAATCCTTAGGGACGCGATGTGTAATAAAAAGCAGCATGGGTGCCCTGTCCTTTATGGAGGAAACCTTCTGCTGGTGTGAAAACCCCGATATCCATAAATCCCTGCGTGTCATACCTTTTGTGCAATTCGTAATGTCCTTGAACTGGTACCTTTGCCTTCTAAAATCCCTGAAAGGCTCAAAGTCTTCTATTTCTTGCCTCAAACTCTCTGCTGCTCCTGTACTGCCTTTGTTCATGCAATTCAAGCTCTAATGGCACCGGAGGGTTTGTGGTGTTCTAACTCTGTCCTTTGATGAAATTTATGTTGGAGGCACCTATCCGGACATTTTCCTGCTATCAAAAGGCTCTAGATTTAAGCTCTTTTTGTGCGCTGCGCCCTTAAAATGATGTATATGAATCATGGCAGCTTTCTGCCCTTGGAATAGCCCTACAAAACACGGAAAATCATCAAGAAAACCATGGACGAGGTAATGGATGCAGTGCGGACAATGAGGATGGACATGCAGACTGGTGAAATGGCGGAAAGGTGCATAAACATGGTGGAAAACGTGCTATGATAGCAAGATGTGTTCTGGAGGACGTGTGCAGAGCACATTAGAAAATTAAACAAAACATATGAAAACCGACCTTTGAATGAATATATGCAACGGAATGGGCGGATATACGGTGGATGCACATGAGGATGACGTGGAGATGGTGGAAAAGTCAACAATGGGCAAGCGAATCTGGACCGTCCGATCTCAGAAGGAGATCGACGGCTGAAAATGCATCGGAGGGCGATGGATGGCGGGCCATACCTTGAGCTATTGCGTGTGCATCTGAGTTAAAAATCGCGCATCTTCGGCGAGCGATAGCCGTTGGATGGCCCGTCCCAGATCGGACGGTCCACGGAAATATCACTGGGCATCCGTGTCCGAACAATAATGCGCGATGGATGGCATTTGATGCGCAGGGACGGCGGTTTTGAAAAAGGTACAGGGGATAGGTGTCGAGCATTGTATGGAATCGCTAGCTGATGAGGGAATACCGCCTACCGCCCGAAGGTGGTGCGATGAAAACTGGGCTGCTTTATGGCATGGTGTGCGGCGGGGACCACAGTGGCGGACACTCTCCGAACCGTTGATCTGGCGGTGAATGGACCACGATGGCGCGATTGGTGGTTTGAACAGGTGAATCACGAGCGCTGCGGGGTTTGACGATCGCCGTCCGATCTATCTGGATCAACGGTTGAGAAAGCGCCTGATAAACATATGGGACAAGCGCCTTTGATGTTAGCGCTTTGGTCACGGTGCTGGGTTATATGGAGAGAAAGGTTACGGGGCTAGTGGATAAGGAGCTGAGGCCTATTATATGGTCCGAAAGTGGGGTTTTTACCCTTTTTAATGCATTTTGAGGCCTGAGGAGGGTAACGATAGAGAGATAGAGGGGAATTTTGAGGAAAAAAAGGGCAAGGGTGGGACTTGATGTAGATTTTGGAGGAATTTAGGAGGTTGATGGGGATATTAGGGGGAACAAAAGGGGATCTAGAAGAAGGGGAAAAAGGATAGAATGGGGGAAAAACGCAGGAATACAAGGGGCGAAATAAAGCCTTTTGGAGCATAATTCTTTATCAGCAAGGCTTATTGGCTTAAATCAACAGAGGGAAACAGTCACAAGTTAGGGGACTTGACAAGGCTGCAAGGATGATGTGTTTTCAAGGGAAATGTATTCCTTGCAAGCTTACAGAACAAACTAGCCCCTTGCTTGCTAGTCAAGAAATTTATAATGGGCTAACAGAACCTCTAGAGTTCCATATCACTTTAGATCACTCTAGGGATGATCCACTTCATCATTCCTTCATATTAGATAAAAAATCCTATCCCTTAGACATTATTGTTGACCAACCTCTATATTTTCTTGGTGAGCATGAGTTCATTATATCCAAATCCACTCTTTGGGATAGTGACACCATGTATGCGAACCCATAAATTTATTCCATTTGTTTCATATATGTAGTACCAAAATAGATTGGTAATCCTCCATTCCCTTTATCGAACTGCATCTAACCATTCTTCCCACATAAGATAACCATAACATAAAAAAATGGTGAATCACATCATAAAAAGTTTAGATTCCACTTTTATAAATACATTTGGCATTACCATGACATGCGTGGGGAAACCTATGATCATATCCCTTATTACCATCCTCTTGAAGTCTTGTGCCTATGATATTAAAAGCTTTAATCCATTATTTCAACACTTGGAACACACTGGCACTCCACAAAATCCTCTAGTTAGGGGAATATTTCCCAACTTTGCATTATAGATTACTCCCCTCCATCACATATGCTTGGGGGAAGTATCCCATGCTTGGGGGCATGATGGAACCCCTGGCCATGTTATCACTTGATTTTCATAATTCTCGGTCGAGACCCCACCATTCTAGGTATGGTTGATTTTTCTCCCATTCCTTGGATAGTTGGACCTATCCACCTCTATGGCGAGCCATATATCGAAAATTTTTGATATCATATCTTCAAATATTCTACTTTGTGTGATAGCATACTTACCACTTGGTCCCTCTATTTGACTTGGTGGGAGGGAATGATTCTAGACATTCTCTAGAAGTTCATTCTCGTACTCTTTTCTTACCTTAATTTTTCACCAGTGTCATCCTTCCAAGAAGAATTAAGGCCACCTTTAGACAAGGAAGGCCACCTACCTGAAAGTACCAGATCCTAATTCTAATGGTTGGTTTGTCTGCTACGATCTCTGTAATATTTAGGTCCTTTTATTCCTCTCGAGATTCACCAAAACTACACTTGAAAATGAATCAAATTGGAGGGAAATTTATTTATTAAAAGAAAAACCCCAAATTTTTCTTTTGCCAATTATGAACAAACCCTAGCTCGGTTGGAAGAAATTTCAGCACCATGGAAAGCTCTCACCGAGCACTCAAATGGGTATCCTTTCATTTTTTGGTTATTTGATACTTCACCTTGAATCCTTTTGTCCAAGAAGAGACACTTCGCCACTTCTCAAAATCAAATTTCTTCACTTGCGACACTTGTACTTAGGGCACCACTTTTCCTTCATGCTTTTCAATGCTCATGTTGATTTTCATCATGAGTAAAAATATATCACTCATGTTTTTATTGTCCCCACTGGGCCTATTCTGTGTGGCAGCATCATTTGAGTTGAGTCATCATCGCATCCATCGAGTGTGCCCTGAGTTCCTTTTTTCTCCCATCACAATCTTCCATTCTTCATTTATTTGTACCTCTCTCGTGTCACACATTTTGGCCTTTAGTCATTCTATTCCCTATCCCCTCCAGAGTCTAGTCAGTAGCTTCTAGGTCATTCATGCCCTTTATGCTCTAAGAAGGGAAGTCATCACTCATCAGCTCACTATTAAGTAAGCCCCATTCCACCATCATCCCCAGTGTCAGTCTATCATTCTCTCTACTACTATCCCTTAGGCCTTAGTTGAAGATTCCTTATTGTGTCACCTATGGTGAACCTCCTTTTGTTAAAATCAGCTTATTCATTCCAGAAGATAGGTCTAGAGGGCATTGTAACTTGGTTCCAATTTCTATGCTTGTTTGGTGCCTCCGATCAAGAAAAGGGACCCTTTATTGCCTTTAGACATGATTTTTTCTCAATTCCAACTCCTTATGGCATAATCGAGATCCGTATACTTAATGGTTCAGTGATTCAACATATTTTCCCAACGATTCCTGGTTGTGTGTGATATGTTTCAGACCTCATGAGGGGGTGGCCCTTCAGGTATCCCCCCACATACCCGAATGACCTCTTTCACTACAACCTTGGATGTGGCTCTACAGATTTGATGGTTCGAGCCCCAACCACTTGTAGCACCCTTTTTGGTTTGCATGTACCATTCATATTTTTAGAGCCTTTTCCTATTTTACAGGGCCTCTTTGGTTGTTATTATATCTCATGTACTCAAATATTATTGTATAAGTCCTGGTTGTTGTCCCAGGCACAGTATGTATGTGTGATCCATTATGTTTTATATCTGGCCCATGTTTATGCCATCATGTACTATATAGCTCAGTTCCATGTTTGCTGAGTGCACCATTATTCTTTGTGATTTTTTGTCTCGGTGGGCATACGTATGCCTCCCCCGCCTCATTTGAGAACAAGTACACACTCATAAAAGAGACTTGTCGCACCTGTAAGTCTTGCCTCCTCAGGGTGTTGTCCTCTCTCACTTCAGTCCATATTATAATTCTCTCTCTCTCTGACTCCCCTTCCGTGTCTAGTGATTGTGTTCTTACAACGTACTTTGGTCATATGATTAGCTCCTAACGCTTGCATGTTGGGGGGGAATCTGTTACACCAATTTTTGGTCATCTAACTTGTTACTATTATATGGATTAAAGTACACCATCTAAGACCAATTTTAACATAGTAAAATTTATTTCACTATTTGAAATAATTTAATAACCCATAGTTTATTAAATTATTTCCAGTCTAAATAGGAAATCCTATCAGGAATAATTAAATAAATCCATATTTGTTTGATTTTCCTCTAGGGATAATTAACTAAACCCTAGTTTAATTAATATTCCTTGTCTTATTTAACCAAAAATAGGAGAATGAATTAGATAAATCATTATTTATCTTATTATTTTCTAGGAATAATTATTTAATAATATTCCTTGTTAAATTTGACTAAATCATTTATAAATAATTGAATAAATAATTATTTATTTAATTATTTCTTAACCTTATCCTTGAAATAATAAATAAATCGTTTATTTATTTTTAATCTTAAATAAAGGGATTTAACCAATTATAATTCCTTTTCCCTCCACCAAAAATAATAAAATATGCCACGTAAGTTGGATCTAGATTTGCTTAATAATATTTTAATTATGCACCAATATCTAAACTAACTCAATATTTTGTTATAAATAGAATTTTTTTCCATTCATTCACTACCTTTTGTCACCTTTTGATCACCTTTTGACCTATGCTTTTGGTTTGACTTTGATCCTCCATCATTGTCATATTTTTTCTACTTTTTCTTGGGAGCTTCCTTTGACTTCCATTTTGTCTAGGTTTTCTGCACCATCAAGAGAGAGATATCTTGGATCTAAAGCACTAAGGACATACAAGAATCCATCCCCTTGAGGGGGACTGGTAACATTTTTTTTGTTCCCTTCCTAGGTGTCATTATACAAAAAAATATTTATAAATTCTTGTCTTGTCTATTGGATGTATGGAGCAACTCTTGTTTATTTTTGTTGTTTAATGTATTTAACTTTATAGATCTAGATTTTTGAAGAATTTATCATGATCACCTACTGCATATATAAGGAAATTGAAAACCATATTTGATGTTAGGGTTGTTTGTTATGCACAGCTAAAGTGTGATTTTTTTGTACACTTGCGATTATAATTCACACTAACATTAGGGGTTAGGGGATATAGATGCATTTATGGGTTAGGAGAATGATGAGTTAGTGGTTAAAGGATTATGGGTTAGGGTTAGGGGAATAATTATTTAGTGGTTAAGGGGTTAAGGATTGGGGAGTTATGGGTTAGGGGATTTAGGCACATTTAGGGGTTATGGGAATAAGGAGTTACTTGTTAAGGGACTAGGGATTGGGGACTTAGGGATTAGGGGATTTAGCTGCAGTTAAGGGTTAGGTGAATAATGATTTAGTGGTTAAGGGATTAGCTATTAGGGGCTTAGGGGTTAGGGGATTTACCAATTAATGATTTTAGGGATTAGGGGTGAGGGGTTAATGGGTTATGGGTTAATCATTAATGGTTTAGGGGTTATGGTTTTAGTTGTTAATGGTTTAGGGGTTTAAGGGTTTAGAGGTGTAGGGTTTAGGGGATTAAAGGGGTTAGGGTAATGGAAAATTTTAGGGGCTAATATTCGCAAGTGGGCTAATTTTCCATGATTTTTCCCAAAAAAATATTCGCCAATATCCATTTTTTTCTAAAAATGATTCACCCAAATTTTACAATATAAAAGTATTTTACCTTTAAAATTGTCAAAATTATATAGATATTATATATAAAATCATTATAAATTTGAATAATTTTACAATTATATAAATAAATATTTTATAATTTACATATTACGGACTAGTGAGATTCGCCAATGTTTGAAACTTCAAGATAATTTTCCATCCTTAAAATTTTCCCTGGTTAGGGTTTTAGGGGTTTATGGGGTTAAATGGGTTAGGGGTTGAGAATTAGGGTTTAGGTTGTTAAATGGGTTAGAGGTTTAGGGGTATATGGGGTTAAATGAGTTAAGGGTTGGGAATTAGGGTTTAAGGGGATAGAATATATTTATAAACCCTATATATTTATAATAAATTGTCACTATTGCAACACGAGTTGACCAAGTGAACTTTGAATTTGTTAAAGCGAAAGTGATCATTCCACAACGGTATTTTTAGAAGGTTTGGTATACCGACGCACATAACATGGACGTCGCTATAGTGACATTGTCTTCTATTATTGTTGCTATTGCGACACCCTAGATGGGTGGGTCACAATAGAGATGGGTTTTCATATTGTTGCAACAACGACACCACGTAGCGGGGATTAAAAAAATGAGAAAATTTGGGGAACTTTACGACAATATGTGAAAAATGTCAGAACTAAAGTGTCGAAAAATTGACCATATGTACTAGTTGAAAAGGGTTCTCTAGATCAAAATCTCCCCTCTCTATTGTAGCAAAAATGATGTCTCGTTTATTTCAAGCTTTCTACTTAAAATAAATTATTTAATCTCTCTAATTTCAAAAAATAAAAAAACAAAACTTCATGACATAAAACATTCTTGTGACAGCTGGCTTAAGTGAAAACTAAATTGTTATGTTATTTATTTAAAGAAAAAGACTAAAAATTCATTTTTTGAGAAAATGATTACGAAAGAGGAACATAAATTAACTATGTTTTGGAAATAAAATTTAACTATCCATTTTGGTTCCATAAAATTAAAAGAATACTGATGATAAAGGTATTCCAAGAACTGAGAGTGGTTGAATAGAAAACTGTTAAAAACATATACCTTTCCTTTGGGGATAGAAAGTGCATCCCAGTGATGAAAATGGGTTTTGTGGTTGAACATAGAAAGGAGAAGAAGGAAGAGAGTGGGATTTACTGAGTTGGTAGTGACCAGTGGAAAACTCAACATTCTGAATCCTCAAAAAGTAGAGTACTAGAGAAGGGATCCAAGGTCTCTTCTGGAATTTTCTGTTAAACAACTCATCTCAGGTGTGGAGCACGCGGGGAGATTAGGTCGTAATTTTCTATCTCATGGTAGGGAGGACATCATCAGCAAGATTTGAAGTGAGATAAGTAAACATACTTCAGAAGAAGCAAGAACTAGAAACGTTGTTAATACAAAAATATATTTAGGATGGAATACATTCTTTAAATTAGGAAATGGTGATTTTACATAGGGATTTTTGGATTTACATTTATCTAGATTTCTCTTAATTTTTCCAAGAAATTACAACATAAAACTCAATATTATGCAGAATATGTAAAAATATATTTATTATAATTATTGCTTGGGTTTAGGAAATATTAGTGTATGTATTATCAGGAAGAGAAAAAGAGAAGTATCTACTGGAAGTAAATACCTAAAAAAGTGTTAGTTCAAGGTCCAAAATCGAAACCCTGTACCAAAAAATTGTCATTAATATGTTTAATATATGATATACTCAGACACAATGAGTTGCAGAGAAATAACTCAAAATTCAGATGGTCCAGACATCCCTACTAAGCTAGAACTAAGAAAATAAGAAGAAAAAAGGAGTAATACAGTATCAGTTCCTGAAATAAGCGATAAAAACCTCTGTCTTGAAGAGTTTGTCACATCTACAATTCCAGATATAGCGTAGGCAGTGAAACCCAGAAAAAAAAATACCAATGTAAATATACATAACATCCAAACATTCTTACTGAATTATTGCAGAAAAAAAAAATTTGTTACAGGCAAGAAGGAAAATGATCCTCCTAGAAAATAGTTAAGATTAATGTGAATGCTCAAGTAAGGAAATCAAATATAACACTATTATGTAAAATGAGAAAAGATTACTTTTGTAATTTTTATTCATAGAGGAAAAAACTGTGTCTAAGGGAGGGTCGAATGCATCTAATTGAATATACATGAGTCAAATAACAAACCCTTACAAAAATTTAGATAACAATAAAAACCTATCGCGCTGAGGAATTATCCTCTTAGGTTGGGCTGAGAGTTCAACCAACCACCATAAGAAACCGTGTATCAAATTATACAATATAATCCTAATTGGATGCAACTGTTCCAAACATGGCGAAGTCGTCGAAAATAAAGAAAGCTAAGGTTAATGGAAAATTATGCCATAAAAAATAATACATAATTCATAATTCCGTAAGTACCAAAGAGCTAAAGGTCGAGGACTTTACTTCAGAGCCTAAAACCCCAATGGTGAATTAAGTACCCGTGAAGAAAAATGGCAAGGCCAGTTATGACAACCGTAGTATTTCAAAAATTGACAAATGTATTTTGTAAAATCTTTCCAGTCGAATCGTGAAGTGATTACCTTCTTCGAAACCAAACAATTGTAGAAATTTAGAGAACATATTTTCCTATTTGTTGAACAAAGAGTGAGAATGAAGATACATAGTTTGAAACATTACATTACCTTGTCGAAAATACTAAGCAGGCTGTGATTGAAACCCTACACCAAAGAATGTCAAGAGGAGGTTAAAATGAGTAAAATGAAATCTTATCGCAAAGAAAATGACAAGGTAATCAATTTAAATAATTAACTAAGTCTAGAAATTTGACTATTTGGATGGCTTTCCTACTGTGGAGGTAAGGAAGCCGTAGCTAGAAGTCGGCAGCAGAAAACTGGATCACAGATAGTCAGGAATGAATTTTTCCCGGCCCTAGAAAATAATTACACACTCAAATTAATTTATAGAACCAAATCAAAGCATGTATAAACAATGTAGATACAAACTACTAATTCACCTGTGAATAATAAATAAAAGATATTTCTCAACTGAAGAATTGCGACCTACGCTATTGCAAAGGGCTAATTCGAAAATGTGGAAGCTTACCTATTTTAACCACCATGGCAAGCCAAAGCTCAAAATGAAAGACTAAATGTTGGTCGATAAAGCCAGGGTAGTGGAAGAGTTGCAGAGAGGTAATGCAGACTGAGACTTAACGCTGGTCGATAGAGCGAGTGTAGTAGCATAGTTGTAGAGAGGCAATGCCGACTGAGCTCGAAGACAAATGAAGAGTTATTTAGGGTTGGGAGGGGTCGATACCATAAACAGGTACCGTGAAAATCTCCATCTTTGATCCCTAAACCCTATATTTGATGGTGTCCAGAAAGGGCATGTGTCACCTGTACATCCCATATCCCCATGCGAAGGGTAGAGTACTTCATATCCTCATAACAACCCATAATATTACGGCGAATATCATTTAACAAAGGACGAATTCAAATTTCTAAGTTAAAAGATCTGTGAATTTTCACACCGTTCCTTTGGAATACTAATGATAGGTCTCATGAAATAAATTGCATCAATTAATAAAACCAATCTTAAAGGTATTTATTACCGTGACACGAGTATAAAAATAGGGTTGAAAAAAATCAATGAAGCTAATTAAAACACTTGTTTGTTAACATAAAGAATGATGATCCATGTGGAATATCTGAATGGTCACTATTATATGGCTAGTCTTAGTTTAATTAATATGCATACGTGATTAACTTTCTATTATCATAAATATTAATATGGGAATTACATGAAAAGGTAAAATAAGTAAAAAAAAAATATTGTATTGTTATGTATATTACAAGTGGTATGAGAGCAGCATTCATACGTTGTGGCCCAATGGGTCACCTAACATGATGAATTGTTGTGTGTGAATGGTGCAAAAAAAAAAAAATCATAGTAGGAGACAAAATGAGAAGGGGATCGACACATCAAGCACCCCATAATGCAGGGCAACCCACACCCCATTCCCATTGGGGAATGAATCCGGAAATGTGGATTCAGGTGCATCTAGATCAGCACCAACATGCCAGTAGATTTTTGGAAGAACAATAACGTCAAACCAGTATACTGCTAAGCACTGTGCAAAAGTTACAGGAATAAATGGTCTAGGTTAGGAGTGAAAATGAAGTCATGATGCAAGAGTAGAAAAGGATACTCAAAATCCTTTCTGATAAATCAAATCAAGGAGTGATACAATCCAATCCTGAAAGAGATACACAGGGAAAAAATGAATGACAAGCTAAGGACCAAACCAATGATGGAGTGGAAAGAAGACATTCACAATGAAGTAATAAGAATATAAAATATAATTAGGTTGATTCTGGTAATGTGTCAGAACAACAAGAAATGAAGAAAAAAAACGTGGAATTACAGGGTGAGTTCCAAGAGATTAAACCACCTACGTTTGTTGGAGAAGTCGAGGAGGTGGCAGAAGCTTGGTTGATTAATATGAACAAATAATTTCAAGTTAAAGATTATAGCAATAACCTTAAAGCCAAGTTGGCCATCTATTAATTGAGAGAAAAAGCTACCCTGTGGTGTGAGGAAGTCAAGAATTTTCTTAGTATCGAAAACCAGCATGTGACATGGAATGAATTCCAACAATACTACAAGGAAAAATATATAACAGAATGTTTCTATGATGAAAAATCTAGAGAATTCCATGATTTGAAATTGGGTCAAATGAAAATGGATGAATACATAATCCTATTCACTTCCATATTAACATATGTTCCTTATTTAAGAGATGAAAAGGATAAGGTTCAGTGGTTCTTGAGTAGTTTTCCAACCCCCATGAAAGAATGAATTGAGTTCGTAAATCCAAGGACCATGGAAGAAGAAATTAGAAAAGAGAGAATGTGCTACCAATAGTCTAAGGTAAAAGGAGAAATAGGAAAAATTGGTAGCCAAGAAAAGGGCATAAAAAAATTCAAATTACAAAAATTCTAGCACCAAAAACTTTAAGAATTCTGCAATAAATTCAGTAAGAAAACAGTTCGGAAGAAACCATCAAAGAACCTAGTGGCTTACGGAAGAAAAGCCTAGAGAGGCTTCCAGCAAGCCAAAACATGGACAAACCAAAAAACCACCTCTACAGAGTTGGGGTTGTGGCGAGGCTCACTATTATAAGAATTTCCCATAGCAAGAACGAAATGAATTAGTAGCTAATCTGCAAGAAGCCTCTATAGTGGGAGATGTGGCCAAGAATATACTCAGAATTAATGCAGCTTTGGAAGATCGGTAGCCGAATTACCAACCAATGATGATATAATTGGAAGTAAAATTACTTTCACAAACTGCTTCTATTTTTATTGACCCGGGTGCCAGTTTAAGTTATGTAAACCCCAGAATGGTAGCAAACTATAAATTACAAAGCCAAAAATTCAAAAATCCTTGGCTGGTACAGCTAGCCACTGGGACAAAGAGAAAATTTTCTGCCAAAGTTCCAAACTGTACACTTGAAATTGGGAAAAAACAATTAAATGTGGAACTGAATGTACTGCCTTTAGGATCTTATGATGTACTATTGGGCATGGATTGGTTGGAGAGACACTGGTCTTTGGTAGATTGTGAAAATAAGATTATATATTACAAAATTTAATATGGAACTCCTCAATAGTTACAAGGGATTAAGAAGCCCTTATAGTTATGTCCTATAACAACCTCTCAATTGAGTAAGTGTATTAGAAAAGGATGTCAAATATATTCCATTAAAGTGGGTTTTTCTAATTCTAAGGAGAAAACCCCTATGCTGGAAAGCATAATAGTAGTGCAAGATTTCATGGATGTGTTTCTAGAAAATAGACCAGGTTTACCTCCAAGAAGGGACATTGATTTCACTATTGAACTAATGCCAAGAGCATCACCAGTTTCAAGAGCACCATATCGGATGAGTGTACCAGAGCTAACTGAACTAAAAATGCAACTGGAAGGGTTGTTGGACAAAGGGTATATTCGACCAAGTGTGTCTCCTTAAGGGGCATCGGTTTTGTTTTTAAAGAAAAAGGATGGCACCATGCGAATGTACATGGACTATAGACAACTCAATAAATTGATAGTAAAAAATAAGTATCCATTACCATGGATAAATGATCTATTTGATCAGGTGAAAGGGGAAACTGTATTCTCGAAAATAGACTTAAGATTTGGATATCATCAGATCTGAATTAAATAAAAGGATATGTACAAGACTGCTTTTCATACCTGATATGGGCATTACGATTTCATGGTATTACCATTTGGTCTAATTAATGCACTAGCAACATATATGAGGTTGATGCATGGCATATTTCACCCCCTTTTGGACAGATTTATTCTGATATTTATTGATGATATATTGATTTATTCAAAAAACATGGAAGAACATAAGGAGCACTTAAGGATAGTATTGGAAATGTTAAGAAGACATCAGTTGTACACCAAGTTTAGAAAATGTCATTTTTCTAAAGAACATATACAGTATCTAGGGCATGTCATTTCCGCTGAAGCAATAGTGGTCCTTCCAAGGAAAATTAAAACTATTATGGAATGGCGAGTACCCCAAAATGTGGAGGATATCCATTCCTTTATTGGGTTAGCTAGATATTATCGACGATTCATAGAAGGATTATTGAAGATTTATTTTCCAATTACATCCTTGTAGTGAAAGCGAAAGTTGTATCAATATATTTTATTATTGGTCTACCAAGATAAAAATTTCATAATGACTCCATTATGGTGGTGGTTAATAGACTGAGTAGTGAAGCACACTTAATACTCGTACAATCTACTTAAAAAACCATGAAAATAGTAGATATCTTCATGAGAGAGATTTTCATACTACATGGAATCCCAAAGACTGTTATATCACATAGGGACGTGAAGTTTACTTCAGCATCCTGGAAGGCCCTATTTATGGGTTTGGGAACAAAATAAATTTCAACACCCTTACCATCCCCATACGGATGTAAAAATAGAGCGGGTGAATCAAATATTGGAAGATATGTTGTGTATGTAAGTGACGCACCAACCAACGAAATGGGAAGAATATCTACATTTCGTAGAACTTGCATAAAATAATGGTTACCAAGTGTCTCTTAGGAGGAGCCCCTTTGAAGCTTTGTATGGGCGACAATGTCATACTCCCATTAACTGGAGTAGTCCTAAAACCAAGTTGATGCTTGGGCCAGAAATGTTGGCTCCAATGGAATCAGAAGGGAGAAAGATAAGACAAAATTTGAGAGTGGCTCAAGGTCAGGAGAAGGTATATGAAGATAAAAAGAGAACTTACTGGGAATTTGAAGTGGGTGATCATGTGTATGTAGGAATTAAACTTAAGAAAATCACAATAAGGAGTACCTCCTATGCCAAGATGGCTCCCAGGTTCATTGGACCTTTCCAGATATTGGAAAGGGTGGGACCTGTGGCTTATCAGTTGGCTTTACCCATCAATATTCGAGTGCACAATGTGTTTCATTTATATATACTTAAACAATATGTGCATGACCCTAAGAATTTAATCCATTAGCAAAGCATTCAGGTAGGAACACTGTTACCGATGAAATAGGTAACTGCACTGGTACCTACATTTTGATGTAGCAAGAAAAAACACCCTATTTTGAAAAGTGGTGATGCAGAATCAATTTTTTTTTTTTAGCATGTTTTTGGCACTTAAATTTTTATTTATTTATTTTTGTGATGCTTTATGTCGATTTTGAATAGTGGTGGCGTATCATCACCAATGTTTTTTTACAGGATTGATTTTGACACTATACATTTTCTAATGTCTTCTTCTTCCGTGACATGTTTATTTTTAAGTGCATTTATGTACTTGTGTTTTAAAAAGAAAAAAAAATAAAAATTTTAAAATAAAAATTTGTAATGATATCTTTACTTTTTCACATAGATAAAAAATGAAAAAAGTGTCAATATTATAAAGTTTATATTTTCTACAAGTTTACGTATTGTTAATTAATTTTTCAATACACATCAAATAATTGTCGCTAAAAAACAAATATTTTGAACGATATGGAAAAAAGATACAAATTTTCAATACAAATAGAATGCAAAAAATACACTTTTAGAGACTTTTTGTTGAAAACAAAACATGTTAAATAAAATAATTTTTGGGAAAAATTTTAGCAAAAAAACTTAAGAAAATAGCATTTTTATTGAATTTTATGTCAAAAAACAATAGTAATCACATGTTTTTTGCAAAAAATAAGGATTCTTCTCATAAAATATCAAAGTCTAAAAATTACAAGTAAAACTGATTAATAGATCTAAAAAATGAGCTTTGTTTGCAAGCATAACTTAAAGATCCTCAAAAATATCAACTAATACATGTTCAACATCATCTAGAACATCATTGATGGCTTCTTTCACAACATTTTCTACTTCATTTTGGTCATTGTCATCTTCTAATGGATCTTTCATGTCTGCAAATCTTCCAAAGTGTCCCTTTCCAATCATTCCATATAATGGTGGTTGAGGTTCCTTTTCTATTTTTGGCACACGTGATTCATTAAAATCCCCTTTCCTCAAACCAACTTCTTGCTTCACATCTGGAAGGAATTCAAGAACGTTAATTCTTTGTTGAATAAATTTGCATTGCATTGGGTCTTTCTTAATGGAAATGCAATTTCCTCCTTTTGGTAGGCAACATGCTAGTGTTGTACCTAATCATCAAGTACAAAAGAAATAAGGAAGAAAATTAGTATAAATACATAAAAAGTAAAAAATAAATATTTAAATTTAAATTTGTATAATAAAAATTACCTAAACCTGAAAATAGATCCAAAACCCAATCTCCTTCATTTGACGGCGTCACTCGACCTGCCTCTGGCCCCTGGCTGGGCGGAGGGCGCTTCCGAGAATCACCCTCCACCCAACTAGGGGCTAGAGGTAGGCTAGGAAGCCCTCAATGGCGCCACCCGGCCGGCCTCTGCCCAGCTATTGGCAATTCTCAGAATCGCACTCCGCCCAGTAGGGGGTGATTATCGAAATCTCTCTCCACCTAGCCGAGAGTGATTCTTCGAATCACCTTCCGCCCAGCTGGGGGTGATTCTCAGAATCACCCTCCGCCCAACCAAGGGCCTCAGGCAAGCCAACCGATGCTGTCAAGGGTTTCCCAGCCCGTGTCCAACCCCCGACTGGGCAGAGGCACGCTGGGCAGCCCTTGGTGGTGCCACCTAGCCGGCCTCCGGCCCCCATCTAGGCAGAGGGAGATTCTCGAAATCACCCTCCGCCAGGCAGGGCAGTGCCATCGAGGGCTTCCCAGCCTGCCTTTGGCCCCCGGCTAGGTAGAGGGCGATTCCGAGAATCCCCTTGCACCCAACTGCGAGTTGGAGGTAGGCTGGGAAGCCCTCGACGATGCTGTCCGGCCTGCCTCCGGCCCCTGGCTAGGCGAAGAGTGATTTCGAGAATCACCCCCAGATGGGTGTAGGGAGATTTCGAGAATCACCCCCGGTTGGGTGGAGGGCGATTCCGAGAATCACCCCCAGTTGGGCGGAGGGCGATTCCGAGAATCACCCCCAGCCCTCCGCCCAACCCCTGGTGATTCTCAGAATCGCCCTCCACCCAACCGGAGGTGATTCTCAAAATCGCCCTCTGCCCAGCCGGGGTCCAGAGGCAAGCCACGCGGCGCCGTTGAGGGTTGCCCAGCCTGCCTCCAACCCATAGCTGGGTGGAGGGGCGTGATTCTCGAAATCACCTTCCACCCAACCGGGGGTGATTCTCGGAATCGCCCTCCGCCCAGCCGAGGGTGATTCTCGGAATCGCCCTTCGCCCAGCCGGGGGTGATTCTCAAAATCACGCTCCGCCCAGCCAGGGGCCAGAGGCCGGCCGGGCGACGCCGTCGAGGGCTGTCCAGCCTGCCTCTGGCCCCCGACAGACAGCAAATTGATTTTTATTTTTTTAATTTTTTTCAAACACAAACTATTTAATTTTTTTTTTTTTTTTTAAACAAAAAACTATTATAATAAAAAAAATGTATTGTTTAATATTAAAAAAAGAAAAAAAAGAAAAAAAACAAACTATTCAATTAAAATTTTAAAATATAAAAAAACAATAAAAACAAATTAAAAAATATGTTTAAAAAAATAAACAAACAAATATTTTAAAAAAAAAAAAAAATTAAATTAAAACAATTATTATTTAAAATATATAAAAAAATAAATAAATAAATAAAATAAAATAAAATAAAATTTAAATATGTTTTAAAACATAAACAAACATATATAAGAAGATTTTCATTTTTAATTTTTATTTTCTTAAAACAAAAACAATTGTAATCAAAAATATAGAAAAACAGTTAAAAAAAAATAAAAAATATGTTTTTATATATAAACAAACAAATATATGAGTAATAAATTTTTCATTTACTTGTTCATTTTTAAAAATTGTTTAAGTCATATAATTTCTCCATAATATCATGGTTCAAGTATCTTGAAAACATAAGATTTAAAAACTTGAGATTTACAACTTGTCATTAAGGCTTTTATGCGCTACGAAATTTTATCTTTAATGTTATGGTTGAAAATAATTACAATTTTAGGGTTATTTAGAGTCAAGATATTTTATGTTTAACAACATGGATAAAAATTGTTCGAAATGATAAGCCCTTCATACATGAATTTTTTTATATTTAACATCATCTATAAAAAAAATTTAGAATTTTATGATTTTTCAATGTCCTAATATGTTGTCTTTAATTCCATTGTTACAATGTGTCAAAAGTTTGACACAATTTTTTTTTTTGTTATTCCAGCATCAACTCGTTTTGTTTTGAGGGTGTTTTTTCAATCATTTAAAAAAAAAAAAAATTATTTTTAACATAATTTTATAAAAAGGTGAAATTTGACCTTGAGAAAAAAAAGAAATGCATTCTGGAATACACACTTTTTGTTTTTGGGGTGTTTTTCATGTTTTTAAAGTCTTTTTGGGCTAGAGTTCCTGTCTTGAGGTAATAGTTCTTGTTTCATCGATAAAATTGTTTAGGGAAAGATTAAAACAAATCCTATCTTAAAATACTAAGTTTTATGAAATATTAATTCTAAGTCTTGCTGAATGCAAGTTGAACCGGACAGAAAAATTTTGGTCAAACCTCAGTGTATACTCGATCAAAGAGAAATCACACTCCGGAAGAGAGCCATCACCTAGGTTAAAGTGCAGTGGAAGCACTTCAACTCAGATGAGGCTACCTGGGAAGAGGAAGGATTTGTGTGTGAGGCCTACCCAGAATTTTTTTCCGAGTTGGAATGAAACACTAAGGACGGTGTTTACCTTGAAAGGGGGAATTGTGAGCGCTGGATTAAGTGAAAACTAAATATTTATGTTATTTATCTAAAAAAATACTAAACATTCATTTTTTTGAGAAAAGGATTACGAAATATGAACATAAATTAACTGTGTTTTGGAAATAAAATTTAATTATGGATTGTGGTTCCATAAAATTAAAAGAATAATGATGATAAAAGTATTCCAAGAACTGAGAGTGGTTGAATAGAAATATGTTAAAATAGTTACCTTTCCTTTGGGGATAAAAAGTGCATCCCAGTGAGGAAAAGGGTTTCTGTGACTAAACATAGAAAGGAGAACAAGAAAGAGAGTGAGATTTCTTGAGCTCGTGGTGACTAGTGGAAACACTTAGTGTTCCTGAATCCTGAAAAAGAAGAGTACTGGACTAGGGGTCCCTAGGTCTCTTTTGTAATTTTCCATTAAATAACTCATCTCAAGTATGGAGCATGGGGGCAGATGAGGACGTAATCACCTCTCCCATGGTATGGAGGACATCATCAACAAGCTCTGAAGCAAGATAATTAAACAAAATGTAGAATAAGTAAGAACTAGAAACGTTGTTTAGACGTAAATCTATTTAGTATGGAATACATTCTTTAAATTAGGAAATGGTGATTTTTACGCAGAGATTTTTGTATTTACATTTTTCTGTATTTCTCTTAAAAGTTTCCAAGAAATTATAGCAGAAAATTTAATATTATATTGACTTTGTAAAAATATATTTATTAGAATTATTTCTTGGGTTCAGGAAAGATTAGTGTATGTATTATCAGGAAGAGAAAAACATCAATATCTTCTAGAAGGAAGTACAAGAAAACATGTTACTTCAAGGTCTAAGAATAAAAATCCTGTACCCAAAACTCATCGTTAACCTATTTAATCTATGATATACTTGTATAGAATGAGTTTCAGAGAATTAACTCAAAATTCGGATGGTCCGGACATCCCTACTAAGCAATAACTAAGAAAATAAGAAGACAAAAGGAATAATATAGTATCAGTTCCTGAAAGAAGCGATAAAAACCTCTGTCTTGAATAGATTGTCACATCTAAAATTCCAAAGATAGTGTAGGCAGTGAAACAGAGGAAAACAATTGCCAATCTAAATATACATAACATCGAAAAATTCTTACTGAATCATTGCGGGAAAATAAATTTTGTTACATGCAAGAAGGAAAATGAGCCTCTTCAAAAATAGTTAATATTAACATGAATGATGAAGTAAAGAAATGGAATATAACATTGTTATATAAAATGAGAAAACATCACTTTTTTAATTTCTATTCATAGAGGATAAAACTGTGTTCAAGGTAGGGCTGAATGACCCATCTAATTGATGGTAAAGGATTCAAATAACAAACCCTTGCAAAAATTTAGATAGCAATAAAACCCTCTCGCACTAAGGAATTCTACTCTTAGTTTGGGCTGAGAGTTTGACTGACCATCGTAAGAAAGTGGGTATGAAATTATACAATAGAATCCTAATTGCATGAAATTGTTCGAAACAGGGTGAAACCCTCGAAAATAAAGAAAGCTAACATAAATGAAGAATGATGCCATAATAAATAATACAGAATTCATAATGGCACAAGTACCAAAGAACTCAAGCTTGAGGACTTTACTCCAGAGCTTGAAACCTCAATGGTGAATTAAGTACCTATGAAGAAAAATTCCATGGTTAGTTATGACAACCGTATTATTTCAAAAATCGAAAAATGTATTTCGTAAAACCTTTCCAGTGGAACGATGAAGCGATTACCTGCTTCAAAACCCTAAAATCGTATAAATTTAGACGTATTTTACTATATGTTGAACGAGGGGTAAATCTAATATACACACTATGAAACCTTACATTACCTTGCCTAAAATACTCAACGGGCTGTGACTGAAACCCTACACCAAAGAATGTCAATAGGAAGTTAAAATGAGTAAAAGGAAAGCTTAACACGAAGAAAATGATAGGGTAATCAATTTAAAGAATTAACTAAGTCTGGAAGTTTGATTATTCATATGGCTTACCTGTCGTGGAGGTAATGAAGTTGTAGTTGCAAGTTGGCAGCAGAAAAATGGATCACATATAGTCGGGAATGAAGTTTCCCGGTCCATATAAAATCATTAAACACTCAAATGAATCTATATAACCAAGTCTAAGCACGTAGAAATGATGTAGAGAAAAACTGATAATTCACCTCCAAACAATAAAGAAAATATATCTCTCAACTGAAGAATTGGGACTTACACTGCTGCAAAGGGCTGATTTGAAATTGTATGAGCTTACTTGTTTGAAGCGCCATGGAAAGCCAAAGCTAGAACTGAAATAAAAAATGTTGGTTGATAGAGCTAGGGTAGTGGCAGAGTTGCAGAGAGGTAATGTCGACTGAGGTTGAACACTGGTCGACAAAGCCAAGGTAGTGACAGAGTTGAGGAGAGGCAACGCCAACTGAGATCGAAGGCAAATGAAAATTTATTTAGGGTTGAGAGGCGTCGATACCCTAAACAGGTACCGAGAAAATCTACATCAATGATCCCCATACCCCAGATTCGATGACAACCAGAAAGGGCACGTGTCACCTGTACATCCCATATCCCCATGAGAAGGGTACAATATTTAATATCCTCTAATAACCCACACGGCGAATATCATTTAATAAAGGACAAATTAGAATGTTCAAGTTAAAATATTTGTCAATCTTCTCACTGTCCCTTCGGAATACTAATGATAGGTATCATGAACTAAATTGCCTTAATTAATCAACCCAAGCTTAAAAGTATTTCTTACTGTGACACGAGTACAAGCATAGGGTCGAGAAAAAGCAAAGAAGCTAAGTAAAACACTTGTTTCTTAACATAAAGAATGATGATCCACATGCAATATCCAAATGATCAATATTAATATGCATATATGATTAAATTGCTATGATCATAAATATTGATATGGGAATTACATAAAAAGGTAAAAGAAGTAATTTTTTTTATTTTATCGTAGTGCTATGTATGTTACAATTCTCTTCTTGAAATCCTAACTAAGGAACGAATTATCATCTTTCGTTCTAAGTTAAACTATTTCTAATTAAAATAGTTTAGATACATGAACGTACCAGAATAATATTAAGTTTGAAGTAGAGAGGACTTAAAATAGAAGTTTAGATACATAAACATACTAAAATATTAATGTGAAAACCCTTTAGCGAACTTGAGAGTTTCCAACATACACTAGATATGGAATTCAGAAATAAATTCATTGTCCACACTAAAATGAAGAAGCTTAGTAATAACGTCACGAGGTTCTAGTGTTTTGATAGCTCGGCCAAAGTTTTAGGAGGGAAATTGAAAAAAACACTATTTATCAATTTTTAAAAAACAAAAAAATAAAAAATAAGGATTTTAAAATTTGAAGTATATTCATAAAATGTAAGGGTTTCCATTAAACATTTTACTAAACAAGTATGATTATAAGTTTCTAGCTTAGTATGGGGTAGATATCAAGTAAAAAAATAACTAGTAAATACTTAACATTTTTAATCTCGTGTCACTTTATTTAAAAATCGATCTAATTATTATTATGTATAAACACACTATAAATTTAAAATACAAAGATAATTAGAAACACTCAAACAAGAGGTATTGTAAATAAATATAAATATAAATAAACTAGAGATATGGTAAATAAATAAAACCTATTTTAATACTTACTCCAAAAGTATGGAAAATAAATACAAATATAAATAAACTAAAGATATAGTAAATAAATAAAACCTCTTTTTATATTTACCCCATAAACCTCTTTATATTTAACGAACTCAAAGAAGCAGTTTTATTTAGGTGAATAATATGGGGAAAATATCATTTTAATACCATGGGCTATATACCATGGGCCAAATACCATATTTATCAAATATGTATGGTAAATAAATAAAAACATATCAAATAGGATTGTAAATCAACATCTAATCATATACAAAGCCTATGAGCCAAATACCATGGTAAATAAGAGAGGTATGGTAAATAAATAAAATATAAATAAACCAGAAGTATGGTAAATAAATAAAACATTTTTGATATTTACTCCATAATCCTCTTTATATTTATGAACACTCAAAAAAGAGGATTTGTTTAATTGAACCTTATGAACCAAATACCATGGGTCAAATTATTATTATTATTATTTTGTAAGCTTGGTAGTTCCTTTCATTTTTCACTTTTTTCTCTTTTTTTTTTTTCTTTTTACTCCATTTTCGTTAACATGTCCAGATACATCACCCCGGTCGGGGAATGGAATTGAACCTGTGATGAGTGCTATAACAGCTTGCCTCATCACAGTTTAACCAAGACCCCAGAGACATGGGCCAACTTATTATTAATACCATGAAAAAAAAATTTGTTAACCGTAATATCGATATTGGAAGGTTATTGTTATTACTATTATTAATTATAATATTCATATTAATATTATAATATTAATATTATTAAATTTAATAAATTTGGATTAATATGATATTAAATTTGTTATATTATACTATATATTAATATGTCATGATATATATTAACTATAGATATATATGAGAAGCAATAATAAAGACATAGATTGATAGAGGTGGAGAGATAAGGGGAGTCACAAGGGAGAGATGGAGATAAACTGATCGAGACAGGAGAGAAAGAATGGATAGAGATAAAGAGAGAGGGAGAACAGTGAGAGAGGTAGAGAAGGGTAAGAGAGGGAGACGGTGGCACAAATATGGAAAGGGGACAGAAAGAAGGGGAGAAGGAGGGATATAGTGAGAGGATTGGAGGGTAGAGCGAGCGAGAGAGAGAGAGAGAGAGAGAGAGAGAGAGAGAGAGAGAGAGAGATTGGGGAAGAGAGATGGAGGTAGGAGAGAAATGGAGAGAAAATAAGGATGAGAGATGGGACTGAAGAGAGAGGAACCTGTATCATAGAACATAGAATATGTAACCAGATTACTCTATATGGAGATGGGAGATAGGGGCACCCTACCTACCTAGCTAAATGTCTAAACCAAATGTGGTGTAATGGTCTGTAATGGTGGTTGATTATACGAGAAGAGAATTTTATGAGGAGGCACTCTATTTTTAATGTAATACGCAAAAAACAACTACCTAACCTAACCATTTGACATTCACCAATGTTCTAAATGCATGTGCTAATTTGGTAAATTTGGAACATGGAAAAGGAGTCTTGTTTTGTGATCACCTCCCACTAGGATTCACCGATTGTGAGAACACAATGCTTGTGGTTGCATCTTCTAAATTATCATCACTTGCACCAACACCTCACACAATAACGCTAGTATAAAAAGTCTCAAGCCTTCGACAGCGAAAAGGAACATATTGCATGTAGCCTCAATCTCTTCTACATACTTGTAGTTGTCCTCCAAAACCGAAGGCACTAGTGTTGTGTGTTCACTTTTCCCTAAATATTGTGCAAACATCCTGAGGTAAGGAATTGTTGCACCAAGGTATGGATCCACTATGTGTCATATCTACTGAAGGAGAACACGTTGTAAACAATAGGTAAATTCTCACCACTATCCCTCTATGGGATGTTCAAAACTCCAAAATTCCACATGCTCATTAATGAAATCTATAAATTGAGAACTTTCATAGAATAATTGAAGTCATACTAAACTTGGATCAAAGGGCTCAAGATCTAGGTAGCCCAAAGGAAAATATGCAATATGATTTCTACTATTCTCAGCTATATCATTTAACATGGATATATCCAAGAGTTTAAATGCATATTCCAAGTTCCATAGAACATCTCCCATGGAAGGTCTGTCAAAGCCCATCTCTTCCAAGAAATTTTTGGTAGTCTCCCTAAACGTTTTCATAGAACCAGGGTTGATGGTCACAACAAGGTGAGGATCAATGATTTTTTCAAGCTTGCCCCTTTTCTGTCAGTGTATTTTCTAGTCTTCTATATTGAATTGTTCTATGGGAAAAACAAGATTAAGAGTTTCCCTTGCACACAAGAACTCTAGCAACACTACTCCAAAAGAATACACATCAAATTTCTTTTTCATTTGTTGCATTATGAAGTATTCAAGATCAAGATACCCAAAGCCCAAAACTACCTTCGGATCCAGTCTTTGATTGTCCAAAGTCTAACACATTTTCCCATGAGCCTGTTATCGTGGAGATATTTGACATTTATATAAGCGCATATGATTCATGACAAGGGAATTAGATTGCATTGACCATATATTGGAGCTTAATTTGTTACTTTCCAGTCAAACAGTTTGCCAACAGGTTGAGGGAGTGTAAATTGGTGCAGTTACAAATGAAAGAAAATATTGTTCTGTCGAGGCCAAATCCCACAATTTTAAGCTTTAAAACCCTCTCATTATCACAAGTCACACCCTCAAGCTCCGAGATGGTGATGTTGCAGGGGTTTTGATCTTGTCTCCAATCCACACTCACACCTTCAAGCTCTAAAATGGTGACATTGTAGGGGTTTTTATATTGTCTCTGGTCCATTGCATGAGCTTGGTTGCATAGACGTGGAACCATGTCAAGTTAAGGGGCATTATGAGTATTCGACGAATAAATATCTATAGATAAATGGAATTCTAGAGGCATTGGCTATCATACATAGTTGTTTTCCTCTATCAATGTTCCAAAGTCGTCGGTCCTCCAAAAGGAGCCTTCTTCCCATTCTTTCTTGCAAAGCCAGGGTTCATTAGTGCTACCATATATGCTAATAAACTCCCTTCACCATATCCCACATTAGGAAATCAGGGTTGTCAAACAAAAATGTGAAGCTCAAGCTCTCCATCATCGAGGCTCATATGGCATGTCTTGTAACTGTTCAAAGAATCTTCTTTTCAATATTTTTCTAGATGGTGGTATGATATAAATATCCCATTTAATTTTTCTCCCTCACCTTTATACCAAGCTATGAATGACTCTATTATAGCTATAGGGAAGGGCTTCAAAGTCCCTACTATGCATGATTTGAGGGGAGATCTTTTGAAAAAAGGGATTTACTAGTTTGATTATTAATCAAATATAGAACCAATAATATTGTTTTATTTAAAGCTTAATTTAATCATGTAAATTATGTATTAAATGAAATAAATAATTCATTGGTACAATTCTCATATAAATTAATAAAACTAAACACATTTATCCATTATTACACAAGAAACCATACTTAAATATTTTGAATTACATATTTGTAACCATTAATAAAGGTTTATATATTATTAGCAAATTAAATAAATTTCATACCTAAAAATTTAACAAAATTTCATAATACCATTAAAAATTAGCCAAGGTTCATAACAAACAATTAATAAAAGTGCATACACCATTAAAAATTTAATTAAGGTTCATAACTAAAGTAACAATGGTTCATACAATACTACCCAATGGGGGTGAGGTCTGAGAAACACGTGGAAGGTGTTCCACATGAGTAAATATAAGTGGAGCGAGGGTGAGGGATGGTACTCCCTGTCCCTTCACCATAATGCATGTAGCAGGAGAGTTACTGGATTCACATTGGAAATTCGTGTGAAAAATAACTGCGCGTTGGAGTTCAAAGGTGGTGAAAGGATAAGTCGAGGGAAGATGATGGAGCCCAACATTAGACTCGTAAATATGGTTTGGTGTTAGTCTTGATGGTGGCCTCGGAATAGGAAGCGTAAAAGTTGCAGGAAGGTTTACGGAGGGAGTGGCTTGTGTGTGCTTGTCATGGACATTTGATGGTATGGTGTGTTCAACCAGTAACTGCTACTCATTTTCTTAGCCGTTAACTACGTCTGGGTTGAGGATAGGAATTTGAAGGGATGTCAGCTTACTCATTTCCATTTTTCTTGGCTTTTGGTGAGCTTGTTTTTTCATGATAACAAAGGAAGATAGAATTTGTAGTCCAGGAAACCTTGAGGGTGGTGGCCAAAAACTAGTATCTTTTCCAAATTTCGTGCCCTCCGGCGTGGGTGTGACGGTGTTTGGTGGATTCATGTTTGGTCTCTATGTGAACAATTTGGAGGCTAGTGACTACCTTGGGGAAGTTACGCTCAGGCATCAGCTACTTTCTCATTATTTGTTGTTCAATTTCCTATGTTGGCTTGGTAAGTGATGATATTTTCTTTTGCTGGTGGTGGAAGTCTTTATATGGTAGTGGGAGGTGTCTCTATGCTTCCTTGTGGTTGTTGGTGTGCATGGGGGCTGTGGAGGAGGTAAGCGTGGAGATAACAAAGGTGGGGTTTTGAGGGTTCAAAAGCTGAGTCGTCAGGGCAGAGGAGGTCATGGTGGAAAGGGGGATCGTAGGCTTGATATATTTTAGGTAAATTAGGGGTATATTATCCAACATTGTCACCTAGCGAACTGTCATGCACTTATCAACATCATGATGGAAAGAGTGGACGCAACTGAGAGATTATGTCGTGAGGAGCATCCCAAGCAAATGACAACATTGGATCAAATGCACTATTTATAGTGCCAAGTCTGGGAGAGACTGGTAGTGGTTTGGCAAGGTGAAAATCAGCACACTAATAAAGTAGAAAATATGGAGACCTTGTTAACGCACTTTGAAGGGCACGGTCAATGTGACTTCTGTCCTCCACTGCATCTAGGAACAACCCCGGACAACCCTGCCTCCATCATGACGTTGGAAAACTAGTATTATATTCGGTGTTCTTTATGTTTTATATGTGTTTTCGTGCCTCTATCCCAACCGTTATGGACAATGTCCCTAGTCCCTCTTTTGTATTTTTTGCACCTGGTGCAAATTTTTTTCAACAAACCCATTCGAGGTGATACCACTTGTTTTGTAACTAGCTATATGTACTTCCTTTTTCCTACATGAATATAAAATTAACTTAGAAAAAAAAAGGTTCATACATCATTAAACAATTAATTAAGTTTCATACTTCAATTAATAAATTTTCATACCTATTTACTAAATATATCTATAAATATATATTTTAGGTTTATCTATTTAGTCTTTATCAAATGTAAATATGACGATTTAATACTATATTTAAATGAAATCACATGTTTAACATAAGAAATGTTATGTTTATCTATTTATTAAATGTAAATATGAATATTTAACCTTAGATTTAAAACAACTCATAGTTTTAACATAAATCAATTAAGGTTAAAAATTAAACTCTATGGCCAAATATTAAATATAAATATAAATATTAATTTTGCTATCTAATTAATATTATAACCTTTACTAAAATTATAATGAAGACATTAATATAAAGTTGATAGGTGACACATGCAATTATGTTAATTGTAGATGAATCCATCTGCATTGTTAAACTTTAGAGACGAAAGGGTATTCATAATTTTAACATTGTAAATTCAAAGACCCCTCTGTCTCTAAATTTTAACACAGCAAATGGAGTCAGAGTAACCTATAGTGAAATGTAACACGTCAGTACCAAAATTGAAATTTTCCATATATGGAGTGACACAATAAAATATTACTGACATAAATGACTAATTCATATACTTGTTGTACTTTTTATTTGGCCATATTTTTATTCTTGGACAATAATAGTCATTTACATTAGTCATTATTAATTTTGTCACTTATTATGTAGTCATATATTTTAATCCTACACTAAATTAGTCATTTAGGTTAGTCGTTGTTACTTTAGTCACTTATTATCTAGTCATATATTCTGTCCCTAGACTAAATTAGTTGTTTAACTTAGTCTCTTTTAGTTTAGTTACTTATTATCTAGTCATATATTTTTTTTTGAGACTAAATTAGTCATTTAAGTTAGCCATTTTTCGTTCGGGCACTTAAAATTTCTCAAATTTAGTAGTAATTCACTTGAAATAATTGTGGTGACTAACACTTTTAGTCACCTAGTCATTAAGTTCATCATTTTTTACTAGTGTAAAGTACCGTAGTTTTCTGCAAAGGCACATTCAGGAGATAATGGAGTTCCTTGACATCTCCTCTCTTGGTGCGGAATACCAGTATACTGCCAAGTTTGAGAAAAATTAAAATAGAAGAAGCGAGACTTTGGATCTTCAAATCAAAAGCAAGGGAAAGGTATCCCCAAACTGCAAAACAAATAAAAAATCCAAGCCACAGTGACCCAAGACAACCTACTAAAGCCACAAGAAAAGAAAAACACCGCAAAGCTAAAGAAGGAAATGAGAAAGTGGTGTGAGTTGCATAAGATCTCCACTCACAACACAAGTGTTTGTTGGGTGAAGCAGTCACTGGTGGGTGAGATGAAGGATTCTAAATCTGATGCGTGTTCTAACCTAATTGAGAACCCAAAAATGGGAATTAAAAATGGAAGTAGAATATCAATGTGGAGCCCAATGCCACTGTTTCGAGCACAAATATCTAGAAGGAGGAACTCGAAGATCCATAGGAGGAGGAGTATCTCTTCCACTCCCAGATGTTCCCCACTACACCAAATTTTTAGCAGCGTGAGACAAAATAACCTCATTTCAGCAAAATTCATGAAGAAGTTGGGCTTGCCAACCACATAACACCCACAGTCGTACACTAGAAGGTGGCTTCACCAAGGACAGGATCTTCACATCAGACAATAGTGGTTCCTTCCATACAACATCAAGCCCTTCACGGATGAGGTATTATGTGATGTTTCTCCTCTTGATGTTTGTTATGTATTATTAGGCTAACCATACTTGTGGACGCAACATGGTGTTTATGATTCAAGGCCTCACGTTGTTATTTTTACCTTGGGAAATAAGTTGTATAGGATACCGAAGTTAGAAATATCTACCTCTATCTCTTTCTTTACTGCAAAGCAATACAGTAAGCTTACTTCCAAAACTAGGAATTTTTTTCCCTAGTCATCAGTCCTCAGGGAAAGAGTAAAAATGTGGCCATGAACTCTAGACAAGGCCCCTCTCCACGAAAACGACAAATGGAAAAGGTCATGGAGGAGTATGAGGACATCTTCGCCTCCCTTGTAGGGGTGCCTTTGCATTGTCAATTCAAGAACTCCATCAATCTGACCCTAGGTGCATCGATACCCAGTGGACCAATCTATCATCACTTTGTTATGGATAATGATCAAATTAAGAATAAAATTTAGGATTTTCTACATAAATTTCACATTTGGCCATGTTCATTGACCTGTGGGAGCCCAGTCATGTTGGTATAGAAGAAGGATGGGACTTGGAGACTCTCTATTGAATATCGAGTGCTAAACAAAAGCACTATCTAGAATAGGTACCTAATCCCATAGATTGATGAGCTTATGGACCAACATAAGGGGGACAAATATTTGAGCAAGATCAACTTGAAGTCTGGGTATCACTAGGTACCAATTGAACCCTTTGATGTATGGAAGACTGCCTTCAAATCGAAGGAGGGCCTTTTTTAATGGCTATTTATGACATTAAGGTTGAAGAATTCTCCTGCAACCTTCATGAGGCTAATGTACGTCATCTTGCGAACATTCACCAACTAATTTTGTAGTGGTATACTTGGATGAAATCCTGATCTTCTCCCAGAGTTGGGAAGAGCACCTCCACCAAATCTGACAGGTTCTCCAACCACTACAACAAGACAAGTTGTGTGCTAATTTTGAGAAATGTGCTTTTGGCATGACCTAGGTTCAGTATCTGGGATACATTATTTATGAAATCCGTGCATGTGAACCCAGCCAAGATCCAATTCATTTTTGATTGGCTAGGCCCAAAAACTCTGATAGAGCTTTGCAGTTTTCCGGGTCTTACCAATTTCTACTGCAGGTTCATTTTAGGGTTATCTCATGTCACTTGGCCCTTGACTCAAGTTATCAAGGGAGGATTGAGAGAGAAATGATTTTGGTCTGAATCTCAACAGAAGGCTTTCGCAGAGTTGAAACATCACCTTTTCTTTACATCATTGCTCACGTTAAAATAATTGCAACAACCATTTGAGATTGAGACAAATACCTCTGATTATGTTATTTCGGTAGTCCTTACTCAACATGGGAATCCAGTGGCATATCATAGTGATACACTTTCAGAGATAGTCTGAAAGTATCCCACTTATTACAAAGAGATGTATTCCATTTTGCAAGTTTTTTGAAAACATAATCAATACATTTTGGGCGAGGAAATAGTAATCCACAATACCAGTGACCCCTGCAGCTCATACAGATGCAAGGGAAGTTGTGTAATGATTTCCATCAGAAGTCATCCACATACCTAAAAGGGTTACATTTGAACATTGGGTACAGGAAGGTTAGCACCAATAATGCTACAGACTACCTTAGCCAAACACCAATCGTGGCATTAACCACCATGCTCAACTCTTGTGGGCACATGTCTTTTAATTGGATGCTTCTCTAGAAAAGTGACTTAGAATTCAGCCACACATACAAGATGCTCTTGGAAGTTTAGCAAGTTCCATATTTTCACCTCAAGGATGCACTTTTATGCCACATGGTAAAATGTTTTGTTCCTTTAAGCAAGCCTGCCAAGATTATTTTGGTAGCGCACTAGAGTTGGGTCGTTGGGCATTTCGGGGCAATGAAACAATGTTATTACTGAATAAGTATTTCTATTGGCTGAACCTATGACAACATGTCAGGAATTTCATCATATCCTGAATTACCTGAACCATTTCCAAGCCTACCATCAAGAAGAAAGGCCTATATAATATTTTTTTATACCCATATTTGACCTTGGGAATCCATCTCCACAGATTACATGTCGGGACTGCCTTCTACTAAACATGGAAATGACTCTATTTTTTTGGTATTCAACATATTCTAGAAGATTGCTATTATGGTGATCTGAAAGAATAATATCAGAGGAGAGGCCACTAGTAAAATCTTCCTCGAACAAGTGTGGGTACACTTTGGGATACCCTAGTCTATTATCTCAAATTAGGATAACAGGTTTCTTGGTACATTTTGGTCGAGTCTCTGGTCGAGGGTAGATAAGAAGGTCACTAAGTCCACCACCTTCCATCCCTAAGGTAATGTCCAGACAAAGTTCATAAATAGGATGATCGTACACATTTTGCGCATGTACAATCCAAAGCATCCACACACATGGGATGAGAGCATCCCTTCTGTCCAGCACAATTATAAATAGGCTCTCCACCGCTCGAATGGCCATAAAAGGTGGGCTTGGGATTCCAGAAACTATGTCCCATTGATCTTACCATACCATTTGCAGCTACTCAGGAACATTCAACTCATGTCCAATCTGAAGCTGACAAGGAAGAAAAATTCATTAAGCACATTCATTACATCCATCAACAACTCCATGAAATATTATATAGAGCAAATGCTAATTACAAAGAGCAGCATGGTCATAATCTGGTGCCACACAAGTTCGAGGTGGGTGACAAAGTTTGGCTACAATTGCCAATGGAGTGCCTCGTTGGGCCCCACTGTAGGCTTCACCTACTTTGATGTGGGTCATATGCCATCAACAATCAGCCAGGGAAAATTCCTTTAAGCTCATTATTCTACCATTCCTTTGTCTAGACCCAGTGTTCAATGTGGACTACCTTCAGCCCTAATTTCCACCATTGCTGGACACATCCGACATTGGAGAACAACTCACACCAACAGAGTTAAAACCAGACTATATGGAACAAGCCAAAAATGATGGGATCATGGACACGTGGATCAAGAACACCCAAGAAAAATAATCTAACTATATCTGGTTATCAAATCAATGCAACACCTTCACAGGGGCAAGTGGGTCACTAGGGTTCAAGTTCAACAGAAGTTTACTCATCTCATGGAGGAACTCAACGCAATGGGAACTATTTCTTCCTTAGGGGAGATGAATGATATAGGTGGATATTGGTGGCCATTCGACTATTCCACTTGTATCTCCACCATTGTTTCTCTAAATTTTTGATTTTCCTTAAATATAGCACAATTTACTATTTTTGGAAGTTTTTTGGGTCTTGAACTTCGAGAGACATTTTGAGGCCCTAAACAACATTTTTTTGGAAAATCACCATCCAGAAATTTGATTCTTTGACTCAACTTTTTTTCTCTATACTTTTATTCATTGGATAAATATTTTTAATAAGGTATTTTATGTGTCAATCAAAGATCGTATGCCAAAGTTACGACCCTCAGAAATTGATGTACCAATTTGCCCAAACGGGGCTGATAGTTTGGTGTTTCATCTCGTCGGGTTATTTTTTGGGATGTTTAGGTTTTTTCATTGTTTATAAATAATATATAGGCCTTGGAGCCTCCTTGTAAGACATTTTAGAGGCATGTAGCTGCCACATCTCTTCTCAGAGATAAGCTACCATCACCCTAGCTAGTTTATGTCCATTCTCTCTATACGCATATTTCAATTATTTGATATTAATGAAATGAATTTTTATTTATTCTGCATATCTTTATTTATTTCTATTTCTTTATTTTATTTCATTATTGCATAATTTCTAGTCAACTATTGATTATTTAATATAATACAAAAACAAATGAGGCAACAAAATCCATGAAGCCTTCATTCCTTTGAGTACCCCTTATTACATTAGTTCAAAAGAGCATTGACTATTTGTTGTTGAACTCCATAATATTTAACCCAATGTGCATAAACCTCTCCACATGAGTATATAATAGAAAATATTTAATCAAACAAGGGAACATAAAACAACATGTAAGTGAGAAGTTCATAAACTGGGAATTGACTAACCCCTCCCAAAAATATGGAATATCTAGGAAAACCCCAATATTAATCATTACACTAAAAAGACCCAGAGTGACTTTTTCCATGATTGATGAATTCTCTTTTCCTAGAGTTTTATTCAAATTTTGAAGGATGGGTTGAACCTCTTAAACAAAATTATCTAAGAGAAATTCATTTGACTCTAAGTACAATGGATTCCCACTAAGCATCAAATAAAACACAATTTTGGCATACTCCTAACCTGTTGAATTCCTAAAATAAGCTAACATTGTTTCCTCTGAGAAGGCAGTATATGAATATGAGGATCGGAAACCAATTGCTTCCTTGATAGAGTAGATGACACCTGAAATATATTTTCTCCTAATTTATCCATCACGATATATTTTTGAGGATACATAGTAGACACTAGCCAGTTGATATACTAGGGGAAAATGTCATTTTAAGTGATAAAAGGTGACAAAACCATGGACTTGACTGTAGAAGAATAATGTGGGAAATTTTACATGTTCATAAAGATATGATAAAAGGTATTAGTAGTACTGAAAGAACAAACAATATCAAAAATGTATGCTTCGATGTCCATTAACGAAATGTGAGATGGAAAACCTGCTATGAAAAATTTCTTGGACATTTCGTATAGCTCGAATAATGGATGATTATGATAAATACATGGTAGTGACTAGGAGTGTTGACAAGTAATTGTCACTGATTATTTTGAAAACATTGATAGCACCAGCAAACAACATTACTATGAAAAAATGGACTAAAAAAGGAATTTATAGGTCGATTATGTGAAAGAGGGGGAAAAGTGGAATTTAACGCCTCTCTAAGGAATTAAATGGAGGTTGAAAAAGAATATTAATTATGGATATTACATGCATGAGTGAGAGGTGGCAGAGGGAGGAATGATGTTGCAGAATGTATGTGCCCATGCAAATAATGTGATTTCTAGATCTTGCGATTATAGGTGTATTGAAAAGTTGTTGTGGAGGAACATCTGTTGTTATATTTTGAGAAGTTAGTGCTATCAGGTTTGCCCCATCTCCTAGGCTCGGACACATAACCCATCTCCATATTCGAATATCTGTGGACTTTAATCCTTTCACAATTATTCCTGGGTCCCACCAAAGTACTTATTCTATAATCACAACCCCTTAAAAAATGTTTATCCGATAAAAATAACTTTGAGCACATTCATGATTTATTACTTTTTATTTTTTTCCTTGATATTTATGTTTTATTAGAAAAATATCTTATAAATATTCTCAAATGAAAATTAAAACTGGCTACAATATCTGGCTCCACATGGGGATAATGTTTTCAGAAAGAAAACTCTAATAATTGTAGTTTAGTGCCTTCTCCTCGGGTATGGAGTTGAAATTTCATGTTGGCACATTACAATGGATAACTCACCGAGATATCAACGGTGGCATGCTGGTATGTACAATGATGACAAAAAACTTCAAATCAATGTTGGCAATAATGTTTCAGGTACTTCCCATTCACTAGCAGTTGTATGAGATCACCATCTATATTTTCAAGAACAAAAGTGTTGTTTGCCCTGGATTATGCTTTTTGAGTACCTTATTGGGACAATTCTTTTCTCCTGCAACAATTTTCCAACTTCATTTTCTATAGGTCGGAACAATGAATGGTTAATCTATCTCAATTTATTCTTGTAATATTTGACACTTGGTTTTAAAGGAACGTTGTGTTGAATAATACTAGTGTCATATGGTTTTAGATCTTCATATGACTATGAAAAGACATGAACAAACTTCTTTAAAATATTTACATACATCTGCTTAAAAATTTTTGGGACATCCTTAGCTAACCTCACCATCTTTGGTTGTTGTTGGGTTCCCAGATTGAAATATTCAAGGTCTTCTTCTAAGTATGCCTTTTTCGAATTGACTCTAATATCATTTGAATTGAAAATTCATTCCAACAGTAATAAGCATCTTGGTGTGACATTTTTCTTAAGCTGTAATATTTTTTGATTTCATATAAATTCTTTGAAATACAATCCCCCTTTCTTATTTTCTTCAATTTCTCCTTCCTGATAAATTTCCAAATCGACAAACACACCAATCATTCCTAGAAAATATTTAATTTTATCTTCATCCTCAAAAACCTGCCAATGCTTAATATTATCTAGAATATATGTCCCATGTCTAATCTCAACTTCATACTTTAGACTGGGATTCATGGGAGCTTTGAAAGTACTTGATGCAAATTCTAGAGAATCATCCACTTTATTTCCCTCTCTAGGAACAAGCTGTTTATTAAAAGAAACAAAATAAATTTTCTGTCAAATCAAATACTTCATTTATGTGAGTTTATACTCTCTAATTCCTTGCTTGACAGTGATTCTTGATCTGTTTGACTACCAAATATGAATCTCTAAAAACAGAGATACATTTAACTCCTAAATTCTTAGCAATTTGGATTCCAAGAATTAAAGCTTCATACTCTATAATGTTGCATATGGAGTCAAATTCTAATTTATAAGAAAAAGGCATGAAATGAAGTTTTGGAGAAATCAAGAGTACTCTTCCTCTACTGCATTCGTTTGAATAAGAAACATCCAAATATATTTTTGAAACTCCACAAACTATTTTCTCCTTATCCTCTATTGTTGAAGGGAGTTGCACTTTAGTGTCTTTAGCAATATCTTTGGTTTCTTGTAGCATAAAAAAAGATAGGTCATCCTTTTCTTGACTATATACTAGAAAATTACATCAATCCTCCTTTGCAACCATGTTAACAAAATTCATCTCCCAATAAAACCTCCTTTCTTCACCACCAAAAACAGGAATGATGCCGTATGTAAAATCCAACTCCAAGACCCCTCCTAGATTAGCTCCCGAGGACCTAGAGAGGAGCATTCGAAAGCGTGTTGGGATATCAGCAACTACTACATCCATAAAAATGATTTGAAATGGAACTTAAGCCAAAGAAACCACCAAAAATTTAATCAAGCCCACACACTTTATCTTCTTATAATCAAATGAATATAAATAATTGTAAGACTTAGTGATCTACAAGTTCAAAATTTTCATAACTAAAAGAGGCATCAAGCTATGAGAGGTTCAAGAATGCAACATTGAATTATGAAGAATAAATTTATGTACCAGCATCCAAATATAAAAGTGCGTAGAGGAATCCACTTCCTCCACATGAGGAAAAAACATTACCATTGGTTTATCCTCCTACAAATTTACTGTTTTTATTGCATGGTTATCCTATGAGAGATTTATAAAATTAGAAAATTTATTCTTGTATGTTCTATTTTTAATAAACTCGGTCAAAGGAACTAATACTTTGATATTCTTTATCTCCTTTACCAAGTTAAAATAATGGCTCTATTTTGTCACCCTCTCTTTTTCTTCTTCATTCAATTTTTTTTTTCGAACCTCCTCAAAGCTGTCAACAGGCTACTGAGTAGTCTTATTCAATACTCCTGTACTTTACTTTTCCTTCAAAGTTTCTCCTTGTTGAAATTTAACCTTTGGGGTCAAAGTAACTTGTGATTTTCCTTTATCAAGATATTTTTGGGTTTTTTGTGTAGAAACCATTTGTTGATGTAACTGATTTTTCTATGCTTCTTCACCGTCTTGAACTCTTGTCCTTGTCCTTGATCGAAGGACATATTTCCTATGCATATCTGCTTGCATTAAATCTATTAGTTTTCTACAATAATTTTCAATCTCCTCTTCACCTAAGGAGACCTAGAATTCCAAACTCAATTCTTCACTTTTGATCATATATTTCTCTTCCCCACATAATACATAAATTTGGTTATCATGTTCTTTAGGATTCTCTTCCAGTACCTCTTCCAGTTCATCTTCAATATAGAAAGTATGATGGATATGATCTTCATACTTCCTCTCCATTTTCATTATTTCTAGAGGATTCTACCTCCTAAATTGAGGATTAAAATTTATGCTTTGGGCTTGTTGAATCTTTCTTGGAGGAATTTTATTTTCAAGTTCCAGCTTTACAAGTTTATTTGATAGATTCCTAATGGTTTTGGTCATTTCTTCCAACTTATGTTCATGTGTATATTTGGACTCCTTCACAACCTTTACTTCTTCCTTTCCCTTTCCTTTGTAATTAACTTGTTGCTTTGACTTTACCTTTCTAGTAGTAGAAAAATTTGCCTCAATTTCAAGTGCATCAGTTTGGATCTGATCTAAGGTAGGTATATCCTTTTCATAAATGCGAATTTGAAATCAGATTTGAATGTACCTAAAAACACCACCTTTGTTCCAACAGGTGGAGGATCTATCTCAGTTGGAAAAAGGTCGTATTATCTATTAAATATTTTAGTAAATTCATTTACATTTTCTTCTTATTTTCTTTTAATAGCATTGAATTGCATTAGAAAATCACTCTGATATTTTCTCTCTCCCCATCTCTATATAAATGGATTTTCTAACACTTCCCAATTATTAATATAATTCTCAGGAAGGTTTTTGAACAAATTCCTTTCTTGTCCATCAATTTTCTGAAAAACTAATCTCGTCACTACATCTAAGTGTTCAACATTAAAATTTTCAGAAAAATAAAATAAGGTAGTAATATGTTTTTCAATTTCCATTTCATCTTCACCTGTAAACCTATGGAGTAGCTTGAGATAGTCATGTGCGAAATAATCCATCAGTTGAGGGAGATTTAAAGGAGGATATCGATTCATAAGAAATCCCAGCACAACCATGTTTAAGTTTGGGTTGATTCAAAAGAACCTACTGCTTGAGACACAAAGGACTAAGGAGGCTCGACTAAAATGGGCACTAGTTGATTAATGGAAGAAATAAGTTTTTTTGAGGGTAAAATGTCAGCTGCCTCAACTTCTTGAAACTTTGGAAAATAGAATGAAACTAACTAAAAATATTTATCTTCTAAAGTTGGTTCAGGAAAAACTAAATTGAGGAGATAATAATTTTTCTTGGAAAAATCCAGTTTGAACAATTTCTTGTGAGAAAAAGAAAGACAAATGTTGATCAAAGCTTCTAATACGAATATATAGAGTATGATCTTGGGTTATTGCTGATTTACATTTCCACACTTTCTGAGAGACTAACATCTTAAGGTCATAGATGACAAGAGTATTTTGTAGCAAGGTATGAAACCTCATGTGTGGTCTTCTTAGGGCCGAGATTGTTATCATAATGAGAGACTCAACCTATTCACTTTCTTTGCTCACGAACCAAAAAAATGACTCAATAATGAAATCCTAGGGAAAATTAACTTTGTATCTATGTTGCCCAGAAACGATGCCAAAATATGTTGTACCTTGGGAGGCAATCTCTCACTGAATAGAAATTAGAGCCTAGGAAATTGATGATAGACGTGAAAAGAATTAATTTTTTTTCCATTAATTTTATAAAACCCCAAAAATATGATTTAAATCCATTTAAATTTTAATATGAAAAAAATGATTCCACAAATTCCTTCTGATGTTGAATACAAAAGATAGAAAGGATAGAAAGAAATGATAGTGGAATATATCAGATAATAGGTTTTCTTACTTAGGTGTTTGCTTCGAAAATTTTCTCTAATAGGGTTTCATCAGCGAGGGTTTCCTTAGCCTGAATATAACCCTCTTCATTGCCAAGTATGCTTTTCCTAGTCACGCGTTGTGTTTGCAGGGCCCTATGCCATTCGAGGCCTAGGTGGAATCCCATATGTCAGGCCCCCCACTACGACGAGAGGGGCCATAGTCCTACGGTGACGCAGAAAATCAGACTCCCTTTATGCAAGGAAAACTTCCCAATGGACCTAATGGTTCCTCTACAACTATAGAAACCCCAATCGTGGGGGCACAATAGCAAGAAAATGAGGGTAAGATTTGATGCCTTTCAAAGGCAGAGCATTCAACCAAAAATTTGTCATCCTTAACAACTGCCTGGAAAAATCTCGAAAGTATATGAAATATCATGCAATGATATGCAAGTTTTTGGGGATCTAACCATGAGAATGGGACATTCTGGTTTGGATCTGGAACAAGTGGTCCCCGAAATAAATTATCGAGCTTCGAATCAGGGCCAAAGGGTTCTTTACTATGATATTTGAAGATTTGGAGGGCTGTAAGCAGATCCTCAAAAATAGCCCATACTTAATGGGTAGTTCATACCTCTTCATTCACTATTGGGAGGAATGATACAACCTAGAAAAATAGGAGTTCACTGAAGCCCTAGTTTGGGTGTGAATCTACTCCCTCCTCGATGATTTCTCAGAGCCGAATATCTTGGAAGGAATTGGGAACTCAATAGGATCATTTGTCGAAACCTTTGAAATCACTGAATGGTGATGACATGCAACATATGCCCAGATTTGTGTCCATATGAACATATCTCAACCCCTATTAGAATCCATCAACCTAATCTACCACAACTCCACCTGGCCCCAACATTTGGACTATAATCACGTCCCTTTCAAATGTCATAGATGTCATGAATATGGGAATCTCTTCCAAGAATTCCCATTAGCAGTAGCCAAATAATCTCATGCAACTGTGATTTCCAAGGATGGTGAAGGCTTTCAATTATTCCAAGGGCATTTTCCCAAGACAACCTGACCCACAGAACCCAATCCTATCGACCGAACAAGTTCTCAATTGCATGGCCGCCCCCTAGCACATGGACATCCCCCTGTAATGCACTGAATCAGATAGAAAAACACATTATATCCTAAGGAAAACAAGGAATATCCTAGAAGCTGAGGAGTGACAGAATAGGCTCGATGCACAGTAGAAAAAACTGCTTGAAATATACAAAATCTCAAGAAAAATAGGCATCAAGGATGTTCCAGGTAACCAACTGAACCATTTTGGAACCCTCTTCACTCAACGGGTGTCATTCTCGATGACTGGAATCAGATCTCCCCAATATGGGCACAAAAGTAAATCCCCTCAACATCATAATGGAGGACCGTCGAGAAAATGAGAAGAGTAAGAAGGGTTTCAAATCCACCAAAGAGATTATGTGTGAAGCAGGAGAAAATTTTCTAAACTCATGACAGATGGGACAACTGACGAATTTATTTCCCAAATTCGATGCACCTTCCTCATGAAGATCATGTCATGGAATATCAGGGTCTTCATCAGCCTGGGCAAGACCCAATCCCTTCGAGATAAAATCAGAAAGTAAAAACCAGAGATAATTATCCTACAAGAGATGAAGGTGCCCAATGATAAATTTCAGCAAAATAGGTAGAGATGCTGGAGAAATAGCCAAGTTATGACAATAGAAGCCACTAGATCTGTGGGGGGTCTCGCAATTTTTTCGGACCAAGGGAGGGTTATCTTGGAAGACAAGTTTAGAACCAAATTCACACTAACAGCCTCGATCCAATTGATAGGTGAGCACCAATGGAGGAGCCTAACTACGATTTACGAGCTGCTCATGCCTCGTGAAAAACTATCATTCCTCATGCACCTGCAGCATCTCAGCAGGTCATGGGCTCAGCAGGACTGGATCTAGGGAGGTGACTTAAATTTGATCCTTAATCTAGAAGAAAAGAGTGGTGGTGTCTGGCATGAAGACCCAACATCACATGCATTCAACGACACTATATAGGATCTTTGCCTTGTGGATTTAATCCCTTGCCAAGGTCTGCGCACCTGGAACAATCGTCGGGGAGGAGAGCACTAGATCGCCTGTTGGTTCGACATGTTTCTCTTCTTGGAGCACCTTATGATGACCAATCCCTGACTCTGATTAGATATACTCCCCTCCATCGGATCGGATCACTGGCCCATGAGTGTGGATCTATTTTCATTAAAACCCTCTCTGCGTAGGTCGTTCAGGTTCGAAAGCTTTTAGATATGGCATCCAAAATTTATTGATAAATTTTCCTCATGGTGGATAAGCCTAGGTACACCACCAAGCAAAAAAATGCAATTGTTTCAGAAGAAGCTGCAAGGCCCGAAGGGCCATATCAAAGCCTGGAACTGGGAAACCTTCGGCAACATCCAAGAGGAGTAGAGACAATTGGAAGCCAACCTAGATGTTGTTGAACAACTCATCATCCAAGAGGGTTGCACAGAATATCTGGCCAAGATAGAGGACCTCTTAATAAAAGACCTCAAGGAATGGAATCAGCAGGAGTAAATTTTATGGCGGAAGAAATCCAGATTTCGGTGGACAAGAGAAGGAGAACGGAACACAAAATTCTTCCACCAGTTTATGATTCAACACCGTCAACATAATATAATCACATTCTTACAGGTGACCGATGGCTCCCGTCTAGAGTGCCAAGAGGACAATGAGATGGATACTCACGACTCTTTCTCCTCATTACTGTAGCATGAAGGCTATGATAGAACAGAGGCTTTCCATAAACTCACCGAACACATCCCCTCCTTGATCACACAACACCAAAATTAAGCGCTTCTTAGCCCTATATCCCTCTCGAAATTTGAAGATGTACTAAAGGCCCTATCATTAAGTAAGGCCCCGAGGCTAGATGGTTTCACTGCAGATTTTTTCAAGGCTAGCTGGTCATTCCTTAGTCAGGACATATGGTAGTTGGTGGAGGAGTCGCGAAAACTCCATCAATTTTGGTATGGCCTCAATGCCACTTTCATCACCCTTATCCCCAAATCACAGGAGGCAACCAGGTCAAGGGACTTATGACCCATCTCCCTTTGCAATGTGATTTACAAGATATTATCTGTCATCATGGTTCAAAGACTCAAGCTGCTACTCCACTGTATCATTAGTCATGAGAAGTCGGTGTTCATGGAGGGTCGTCAAATGCTAGATGGTATTGTCTCCATGCACGAGACCATCCACTCTATAAAATCTCACAAGCTATGTGGAATGCTGCTAAAATTGGACCTATTGAAGGCATATGCTCACCTTAGCTTAGATTATCTTCTGGAAATACTGCGAGATTTTGGATTTGCAGCGGATTGGATTCGATGTGTAAAATCAATGATCTCTACTCTGTTTTTCTACACTCTCATTAATTTTATGCCTTCAGATACCTTTTGGTCCTCTAGGGGAATCCATCAATGTGATCCACTTTCCCCCTTCCTATTCATTATTACTGCCGAATGATTAGGTCACCTTCTCAAGGCCACCAAACAATCCCATCAAATATCAGGGCTTCATCTGCCAGAATCAAACATTGACATGACTCATCAATGGTTTTTGGATGATAATCTCATCTTTGGTGATGCGATTTTGAAAGAAGCATCCCAGGTCAACAACATCTTGGAAGTCTTCCAAGAAACCTCAGGTATGATTCTTAATAAGCTTATGTCAGATATCTTCTTCTTTAACACTCCTCGTCCTGTGCAAGATTGCTTAACTAGAACCCTTGGTTTCAACATAGGCTCACTCCCCTCTAAATATTTTGGCATTCCTCTCCTATTTAATACCTTATGCATATCCCCTTGAAGGACCTCTCTACGAAATTTGCCAACAACCTCTCTCATTGGACTCAACAGGTCCTTAATATAGTGGGCCAAGCCACTCTCCTCAAATATGTACTGCAAGCAATGCCCCTCTACCAGCTATCAGGTCTTCCAACCTAAAATTCATCTATTGGGAACTTACTACCCTATTCAAGTGATTTCTCTGATGAGGTATTGCGATGGATCATAAATGGCCTCTTTTAGCCTCGTGCAAGTTGTGTCTTCCCAAGTTGATGGGCGGTTTGATATTGAGAGAGCTAGCCATTCTCAATGCAACGCTGGGGAATATATTTTGGTGGCGTTGGTTGGAAGGAGGACCGGAACTACAGAGGAATATCTTGTCTCATAAATATGGTCGAGGGAAAACCTAAGACAAACTCCTCCACTCACCCTTGCAAATTCAGGGCTCCATCATCTGGAACCTCACTAACACTAACAGTGACCTACTCTGCACACACTTCTTCTCGGAGGTGCACAGTGGGGCAACTGGTTTCTTTTGGACCGAATCACAGCAGCAATCCCCCCACATCTCTTAGGATCCCTCCTTGGTGGATCTCATTCCCCTCCTATATTCTTGTGGAGCTACGAAGATTAGATATAATTGCCACCATCAATCGGATAAGTGTGGTTGGAGGCAATGGAAAAATGCAGAAGAATGGCCTATTAACTTAACTCGTCAAGAGTATGAGCGACTAGCCCAGTACCTCACCCAAAAAAAAATCCATGCCTCCAAGGGCCAAGATAAGCTATGATGGGACCTTTTGACCTCTGTGATATTTTTATTAAGGGATGCCTATATCCTTTGTGAAGTTGTGTAGGTCAACCCCAACACTCAGGTTTGGAGGATAATCTGGACTGACCACCTCCGGCCAAACATTTCTCACTTCCTCTGGTTGGTGTTGCACAAATGTGTTCTGACCTGGGATCGTCTCCTCGAAAGGGGAATTATTGGGCCATTCTGGTGCTTCCTCTGTCGGCAGGCTGAAGAAACCCAACTCCACATATTCATGAATTTCCCCCTAACTGAACAGTTCTGGTCATAAGAATTTCATATTTCTAGCCCCTCAGATATCGTCCTTGAAAACGCTAGATCCTTTCTTTAATACTGGCTGATCCATAGATTCTCCAACCCAGTTGTCTCTAGATCATGGTGGATTCTACCTCGTATCCTACTTTGGAACACTTAGAAGGGGTGAAATCATGCAATATTTGAGAATCAAGCTCTGTCTGCCCCAATCATATGGTCCCTAAGCATATCCAACCTCCGAGAATCCATTCTCGTAAACACTTATGACCCCATGGACTGGGAGGCTCCTACCCTCAAGTTAGCCAATTTGTGTCTTCTAAACCTCTGCCCAAAATCTAGTCCAAACACGTCTACCTAAAAATCTCCAGTCTCCCCCTCCCCCTCGATGTGCCTTCTCCCTCTCCCCCAGGGATGTATTCAACTCAACTTTGATGGCGCGTCCAAGGGAAAACCCGAGTAGGAAATATATGGAGTTCTCCCTTGGAATGTTAAAGGAGCACCTCAGGCTACGTTCACTGGCTCCCTTGGGACTACGAAAAACAATGTTGCAGAGTTAACTAGGTTGGAATTAGGCTTGACTCTAGCATGTGACCTTGATTATAAGAGTATCCATATAGTCAAGGACTCCTAGTTGATTCTGGACATGACCCAAAAAATAATCAATGGATCAGACCCACAATGCATTATTAAGAGCTGGATATTAGATGGCCAACTATCTCACATCAATGTACTCATCAACCAAATGGACTATGCCCCTACGATCCATGTGCTTCACTCAAGAAATAAGGTGGCCAACTCGCTGGCCAATAGAGGTATGAAAAAACAAACGCATGAATTTTTTGGAACCTAGAATGACATTCTCACCAAAGTGGACTTGGATCCTGGAGAAAGTCGGGACATCCAAATCCTAAAGGATGAATACCTTTACATTGCCTCTAGGGGTGTCCAATCACTTGGACAAGTGATTTGGGAAAAGTTAAGGCTCACCCGACCTCATGCCGCGCACCTACCGACTCACCATGCTTGCACGAGTGAGTGGTAAAGAGCCTCGGGGCAAGAAATTTCATGACAAGGTGGTCACGTTAAGGTGCATGGCTCTCAGGCCTTGGCTTGAGCTCCATCATCTTATACAGAGTAGAGGAGAAAAACCATCGGCCATTGGAGGCGAATGGTGGGAACCGGGGAAGTATCATGACAATGGCTCCAGAACGTGTGAGCTTCACCAGGAGGAGGATGAGGGAGATGTCAAGGAAATTCAGACTCTGGATGTGTTCCTAATTGGGATAATTGGGTTTGTTACATGGGTTCCAGATTCAATTCTGCGGACTGCGCATCATCAACCCCTTAGCGCCGCAGCTCCGTGGTGGTGCTGCCTCATATTAGAAAATAAATCTAGCCTCCCTTCATCTTTTATTTGTGGTTGGTGGAAACTCTACACTTCCCTGTATGACAGTGGAAATATGGGGGTGGTTGTGTGTCCCTCATCTATGCAACCAATGAGATGCAGGTCACGGTCTAAGCTAATACAAGCCAAGGGTTCAGTGGTGGAGTATGGGATTCCTAGGCGAGCGGTATTCACACAACCAAGTGCAAGGCACAGAGGAAATTATACATACTGAGAGTGCGCATACATGCACATCGTGGTTGTTTTTGCCAAGGAATGGATCATTGAGCAATTGTAGAAGACCCCATTCCTCACTCGGAGTCTACAGAGAGCCCGCTCTCAACAGTGGCCATGGTTGTATCCCCAGCCTAATCCCCCAACTAAATTGAGGCTCTGGTCACCTTAAGCACTATCTCCACCCAATTAAAAAAAATTCAGCTAAACTTGGAAACATTGCGAGAGTAGAGGTATGAGGACCAAAATGAAATAGTGGCTTACATTAACTTTGTTCAAAGCCTACACACGGAGGCCATTGAGGCTCTGGAGAGTCTGCGTCATATTCGGAGGTGCTCTCAAGACCACCTCCAAGCCTTGGAGATTCAAATGGATCACATCAGCTACCACCTGCACCACCGGGATCATTTCTTCATGGCTCCTCTGCGAGGTCCCCTGCATCCACCTTCTTGATGATAGCTCTCGATTTGTTTTTTGTAATTTTGTGGAAAATAGCCAATTTCTTTGAATGCCTTCACTAGCACCCAAGATCCATGGGCATAGTATGCCTTTGAGGGTGAAAAAATGTAATCAAGTCATGGTGGCTCCTCTTGTAAATTATGTTTTTAAGATAATAATATAATACCAGATTTTGACCAACAAAAAAAATGGTTGTCTTACACAGAATCTGTTATATTTAACTTTAGAATAAAAATGGCTAGCATGAAGTGAAATACATAATAGAGGAGTGCATAATTAAGTGTTTTAACTCTAATTCAAAACAATGTAACCTTAGATAACAATAACTTTATTACTCAATTACGAGGGAAGAAACATTAAGAAAAGGTGGAACAAGAAAGGCTAATCATACCCAAAAAATTCTAGGAACTTTGTGAAAAATTTACTCATCAGCATATCAAAGTAAAGTACAAAAATGTAGTGATATGAGGTCCAAAAATCCAGAACCTCACTTCTTCTTTCCAAGTATTTTTATAGAAAATTTCAAAGGACAGTTAAAAAAATGTCAACCCTGTAAACTACTTTGGAACTAAGTGTTCTCAAAATATTAAATTCGTAAAATGAAACAACATATAAAATGAATTAATTTTTTCAAACATTACGGAAATTAAAATTAAAATCTGCACTGGAATATTCTCTTTCATTGAATGATTTGTACTTTAGGAATAACGAAAGACCCTACTCCTGTATCAGTTTCTTGAGGAGAAATCCATTCTCTACACCTCTTCCACATTTAGACATTTTCATTTGGGATTTTAATGAACTTGATGTGAGCCATTCTAAATTCAACAACTTTTTTGTAGGTTTGATTTTTAATAAATAGAGTTCTCATCATCCAAAGAATTTGGAAGTCTCTTTGTAGATAATTAACTATGGTATCCCATTTTAATATTGTTGTCTTCTCATAAGTTGTGCCAATTTTTCTTTTGGATTTTACTAGGATTATTTGAAAGGTCTCCCAAGGAAATAGATTTCCATGTTGATCCTAGCGAGATGGAAATCCTTCCTTGTTTCTCTTATCAAAAGCAATATTAAATTTTACTACAGATTCTTTCACCTCCTTTAATCTCTTCTCAACCAATTTCCTGAGTCAATTATTCACTGTCTTCTTGTTGAACTCAATCACATACTAAGTCATGTTTTATAGCCCTGCTTCTTTTAATTGGTGTGTATATTTTGAATTTATAAATTCAATCATATTTTTTGCAAATTGTGCTCTTAGATGTAACTTCTGTTTAGGGGCCATAATTTCACCCTCCATACCTCTAAAAATTGTTTTTTCCTCCTCCATAATTAGTAAAAACTCCCAGATGCTTTTAATAGTATTTATAGTATCGTTCCATAAGATCTCTCTTCTTTGGACAAAGGACATATTCCATTTCGCTTTTTTTTTCAACTCCTTTATGGCCTAGTATGAAAGATAGAAATCCTTTCTATGATTTTCAATAGTCTCCTTTATCATAGAAAATTCATGCTCAGTAACTTTAATGACTTTTATTTATCAAAATAACTCTATATTTTCTTCATCTCATTCTTAGCAAGCTTTAAATCAGTCATAACTTGAGTTAGTTTAGGAGTTAGGTATTTTGAATCTGCCTCTACTAGAATTGTGCAAACATGTCAATCATTCTGCTATTGTAAGGCAACATTTATTTTCTTAAACATAGCTACCTCCTCATTCCTCTCCAATAACTAATTATTTAATGTTTCCTTTTCTCTTTCAACTTGGGCTACTTCTACAGTCACTTTATGCTCTCCCAAAAGGTAGTTTTAATTTCTTTCTAAGTACTTGATTTTTTTCTTAATCGCCTAGCAATAAATTTTTAATTGAACTTATGTCTCAAGGATTTACACCAACTTTGACTAATATTTTTTTGAGCTATTCATTCTGAGTTGATATAGCACTTGAATTTTCCTTTTCATACTAAAGCTGTCCAACAACCTTCTCCAACATGGGTTCAACTTTGATTCCAGCTAATAATATTTTATTCAAATCATTGTAAATTAATTCTCCAGGTTTCCTATGGAGATTAATATTATAAGGTAGGGGAATATTTTTTTCGTATACGATCAAATTGACGATTCTTAAACTTGTTGAATAGGAAACAAATAATGCAGAAGGATGAGAAAAATAAATTTTAAGTATATTCATTTCCAAATCCATTACTGAAAACAATCTGGTTTGATAATCAGAAGATAATTGAGCTTCCAACTGAGCTTCCATGTTTTCTTTTATCTTCTTATTATTATCTTCAATTTCTGCAAATAATTGTTTGATAACTGGTACTGAGTCCTGGGTAGCCTCATTGGGATGTAAAGAGGATGGTGTACATATTTTCTTTCTAAACTACAATTGAAAATCAGGAAATAGTGTTGTGTTACCCTCATCAGATAGCTTGGTTCTTTTTGTTTCTCCATCTCCATATTCATCAAAATACATGGCTTGTTCTCTACCTATATTGAGATTATTTTCACTCTACACCAAGGTTTCAACCCCTACTTCCATCATTGAAATTTATTTTCATATATTTTCCATCTTCTAAATTTCATGTTTGGATTCAAACAAAAATATCACATATCCTTTTTATAATTTAGTCTATTTCAAATTATATGAAGATGATCATGTTTCTCTCCTAATAACATATTCATTCCTTCAAGAATTCTTTGAACTTCCTCTACAACTTTCTTGGTGTTAAAAATGAAAGGACCTAAAATCCTTGGTAACTGGAATAAAAGGCCCTTTTTGGCTAGAAAAAATGAATTTTATCCACATTAATACTCTTACTTATTAGATCTAAATAAAATAGGCTCATGAGAGAAAAAATTGGTAATTTTTAGGGTTCAATGTGAGCTACATATAACCTGATCTCTAAAAAATCCTCAAAATGAATACTAGCCCTCCACTTTCAAATATTTGCTCAATTGCAGAAAGGACTAAGCTTTTGGCAGTAAAGAAGGTGTAGGAGAAATTTTGATGATTGAATAAAATACATAAAGAAATGAAGAAGAAAACTACATCAAGCATTAATTCTTTAGACTACCCCTCACTACATCAGTCCAAAAGAGCATTGATTGTTTGTTCTTGTTGAAATCCATAATATTTAACCCCGAGTACATAAAAATCCCCACATTAGTATATAAATATGCAATCAAATAATGGAACCTATAACAACATGTTAGTGAGAAGTTCATAAACCGAGCATTAACTAACCTCTCCCAAAAATACAGAATATGTAGGACAACCCTAGGCTTCATCACTAAACTAAAAAGACACAAAATGACTTTGTCCATGACTGATGAATTATATCTACCCATAATTTTATTTAAAATTTGAAGGATGGGCTGAACCTCTTTAAAAAAATTATGGAAGGGAAAATTATATGACTAAGGAGAATTTCTTCCCAATGGGCATCAAATAAAACAAAGTTTGGGCATACTCACGACCTGTTAAATTCTCAAAATAAGCTAATATGGTTTTCTCCAAGAACGAAGTATATGAATCTAAGGGTGGGAAATAAACTATTTACGGGATTACATTATATGAAACTTGAAATATATTTTTTCCTAACTTATCCATCATGAAACATTTTTGAGGATACATAGAAGACACTAGTGAGCTGATAAAATCGGGAAAAAGTTGAGTTTCAATGATAAAAGATGACAAAACCCCAAGCCTATCTGCGATAGCATAATACGGTAGAATGGGCTTGTTAACATTGATATGTTCATAGGTTTCAGTGTGATTCAAAGAAAAAAAAATATCAAAAATTTTTGCTTCAGTGTCCATTAACAGAATGTGAGATGACGGAGTTGATATGACAACTTTCTTGGACATTTCGTATAACTGGAATAATGGTTGACTGTGATAAATTCTTGGTGGTGACTAGGAGTGTTGACTTGTAACTCTTGCTGATGATTTTGAAAACATTAACAACGTCAGAAGATAAGAGGAGTACAATAAAACTGACTAAAAACGGAATTTATAGGTTGGTTATGCGAAAGAGCGGGAAAAGGGGAATTTAATGCCTCCATAAGGAATTAAATTGAGGTTGATAGAGAGAATTAATGATGGAAATGTCATGCATGAGTTACAGGTGGTGTAGGGAACAATGTCGTGGGGAAATGTATGCGAGGTCATTCTCACTTGCTAATGTCATTGCGGGAGCATCCTCTTGTATGGTTCATTCTCGGAGGAGTTCCCAACCAAAAAATATGAACCATAGAGCTTGTGATCATGGGCACGGTGAAAATTCACTATGGAGGGATCTCCGGTGTTATATGTCGAGCGATTAGTGTCATCAAGTTTGCCCCACCCTGTGGGCCCAGAGACATAAACCATCTCTGTCTTCGGACATATATGACCTTTAATCCTTTGAGAATAGTTCTCAGGTCCCACCAAAGTACTAATGTTGTGATAATGGTTATTAGTATGCTAATTAAAATCACAACCACTTAAACAAATTTTATCAAATAAAAATAATTTCGAGTGCATTCAAGCTTTGTTACTTTTCCTTATTTTCCTGGATATATGATTTTTTTAAGAAAAATATCCTAGACATTTTTTCAAATGAATTTTATAATTGATTAAAACATATCGAATGTGTGAATTTATAGGATGGTGGTGTTAGTTGATCTCATGAACCTTGGACAAATTGGCCAACTCCTTATTTTTTCTTTCTCATTAGCAAGGTTAGGTTTTCTAATAGGTCTCGCTGATGAGTAGTGGGAAGTGATTGGGATATATTTATCGAACCATGGTCGAGTCACCCCACTCTTGTCCACATGATCATTATGAGTTACAAGGTTTAAAGAATCATAGTGATGGGTAGTCTCCTAGAAATAGGATTCCATATAAGGAATCATAGTTGGACCAACCTATCCTCCTTCATTTGCGCATTTCCAAAGTTATCGCATGCAATAGGTCATAGTGATGGTTGATAGCTGATAACAAGGTTTCACTTTGGAACCATGGTCGAATCAACCTCCTCCTTATTGTAATTCCCATTAAAAGGTGTTATGGTTTAAAGTATTAGTGGTGGAAAATGGCCAACCTTAACTTTCATGTCACTCTATAATCATAGAATACCATGAACTGGTGAAGGATAAGACCATCACCAATAAAAAAATAATGTAATTGTAGATCGAAGGGAAGTGAAAAATATTTTTCTAGTCTTTGTCAAGAGTCGATGTAAAACTTTAAACTTTGTGAGCTAGCTCTATATCCCTATTGAAATCTCATTAACCATAACCAGTGAATTTAACCAATCCATTGGCTAGTAGGGGACACACTAGGTCACCTAACTTCTCAGTGAGTGCTATAGTTATAGGCCCATTGATTCATTATCATTACTATCAGATAAGGTATGATAAAAATTTATACATGGTACAACACACTCATCATAATCACAACTTGAATCAGCATTATCCATTCACTTGTTATTTTCTTAACATATATAACATTTTAAAGAGTATGAGCATAAATAAGGCTTGTACTATTAAAAAAATCAATAAAATTCATGCATATTTAGGAGCCCACACCAAACATGTGACTTTGTAAAACATTTAAATTCATAACTCAACACAAAGATGCATTAAAATTATTTTATTATGTTCATATGGTTGGTAACTAAAGGAGGTACTTCCACTTTCCACCCAATGATAGGCTAGCAACACTGTAAATTTCTAAGAGTTGATCACCCATGAGCCAGATTTAGATTATGATTAGGTTACGTAGGGGCTTCACTGAATGGAACTATGACATATCACATTCATTTGTGGCATACTAAACAATATCCTTATTTTGACTACATATTGGAAAATACCTTTATAAATCACACTATTTAACACCTTGCCAATACGAACCCTAACACCTTCCCAATTTCAAATACCCATACTTTCATTGGATATTATAGGTATCCATTTTTTCGTTAATATTTTTTATACCCCTATGTATTGTTTAATTAACTATGAGCTCTATTTTTTGTACCTTCCAATATAAAAACCCTTGAACCATTATTTTATGCTAACATATTATGTCATTTTTTCCTTAATAGATATCCGCCAATATGAATGCACGTGGTATGGTATTTATCCCCCAGTAAAGGGCCCATGGGGGTTATTGTGTAGGGAAATTCACACTTAATCTTGATAGACACCGACGTGATGGAGTTCATTTTATTGGTGGTTCAACAATTGACCTTTGGTACTAAGCACCATAATTACTTAGTTACTTCTATGAGTTTAATTACAGGGATTTTCCCAAGGTCCAAATGGATATTTCTTAGTCCAAGAGATTGAATCAACTCTTAAGGTGGTTTAAAAACTATATTTTCAGAGAAATAATTGCATGGGATTGTAGTACACTAGCTAGGTGGTTTAACAACTCTACAACAAGTACCATAGTGGCTCAAATTTCTCTATCTAAGTTCTTTAACAACAATAAAACAAGAGCCATAGTTATTCAGCCATCAACTAATCTTTCCACTAACCACATTAGAAATTATTCAAATAAGGAATTACTGAGAGGGGGTGAGTTATTAATTGTGAGAATATTTTTAATTTTTAATTTAATATACTTTTAGTTCTTTCCACTATTGTCCTCAAATTATGATAGCATTCATTCAAAAAGTAAATTCACAAAAAAAAAAATAATTCATATGTTCACACAATATATCACATGAGAAGCACATACATACATTGACACTCATATTTTTTAAAGTGGAAACCCAAAGGGAGAAAACCACCATTTTCTTTTTTAAGATGTAAGTTAAGAACTTACTTAATTGAATTAGTTTGTTTGTGAGCAACACTCACAGGAGGCACTGACCCCCTTTTGAATAGAAAGCCCCTAAATTCTAAGAGGCACCAACCTCTTTTGATTACAGGCCACTACCTCCTCTTGCGATTGTTTTACTTTTCATACAATTTTCAAATTGAGAACATAGGTTATAAAATTAAGGAAAAATACCAATCATATACGTCAAAGAATCAAATTATGCTATCGGTCCTCTGCTTCTCCATAGACTCCTCTACTCTCACACAACCACATTCCTCCCCTCTACTCTCAACAACATCTGCTCAACTCTCTTCCTTCTCCCAGCCAACTCTTGTTGCATACTCCTCAACTCTTCTCATGTGCCTATTTCACAGCACCCTCTTAGCTCACACTCCTTGTAATATTCAACAATAATAATTTTCCTTGGAAATAGATGGTTTTGATCCTTTGCTGCACACTAGACTATGTTGTCTCTAGCATATGTTCCCACATTGCTTAGGTGTACCTTTGATTGCCTTTAATTATGGTTGTTTCATATACCGAATGAGTTATGTCATGGTATTAATTATAGTAATGGGCTTATGAGCTCTTCTACATCCCCTTTGTTAACCTCGATACTGAGATTTAATTCTCAATCTGTCTAAGAATTCTACCAATACTTCCCATGCTACTTTAATCCTCATCAGAGCTTGGCAGTTCACTGGCATGGCACCTCTAATTTTCATTAAATTTATCAATATGTGCATGAGATGAGAAACCAAAATTTCTTTATCCCATGAATCTCCTATGTGAAATATTTTCCTTGTTTCCTTGTCGCAATGTTGCCTTCGAATACCATTTCTATTACTTTTTTTGCATTTAATCACCATTTAATTTCCATTTAATTTCCAGTTGCCAAGCCATTTAATTTCGATTTAATATATGAGTGTTATAATATCAAATATTTCTGATGTGCCTTTATCCCTTGAGTGCTCAGCTATTATTTTTTTTGCATTTAATCACCATTTAATTTCCATTTAATTTCTAGTTTCCAAGCCATTTAATTTCCATTTAATATATGAGTGTTATAATATCAAATATTTATGATGTGCCTTTATCCCTTGAGTGCTCAGCTCTTGAGTCCTTTGGTCTCTACAAGACCATGTGGTAGAGAATATCTGAGCCCCTTGGCATCATCATTTCATTTCCACTTGAGTTACAAGATCTTCATACACCAATACCCTAACCTCTTATATGAATTCATTCCTACATAATTGCTCCACGTTGAACTTTCTTAATGTTCACCATTATTATCCCCATTTGGTCTCCTGAATGTTCCATATCTAGCTGCGACATGTTCACGACTCTTTCCACATCATGTTGACATCACTCACCACTTTATCTCTTAAGGACCAATCGAATACAACCACGTGTCCTGCGAGAGGAGAGAGAAATGATCCCGTCAATAATTGGTTTTGCAACAAAAAAAAAAATTAATCTTGCGATGCATCCCTTACCGATTTTAACAATATCAGAAGCTCCATTTATCAAAATTCTCAAACTTCAAATGGTAAGAAGTTCTGATGATCTGATGGCTTCAACATTTGGGTATTTCAATATCCACCTGCTCTGACCTTTGATGTTGCAATATGCTTCACTTCTTAGATAAGTCGATATTTTGATGCTCCAATGCTTTGTTCTCTCTAATATTCCAATATGACATTTCTCTAACCTTAGATTTTCTGATATGCTAGGATCCTTGATGCTATGATGTTTCAATAAACTCATACCTTCTATGCTCTGATGTTCCGAAGCTTGGTCTTCTATAAAATGCGTCCAAGATCCTAACTTCGGAAGTCAAGGTATTTTGAGTCTATAGGACATTACCGAATTTCCATGTACCATTCTAAAGCTTATTCTCAAAACTTTCTCCTTGAGACAATTCGGTGCACTATTTGAGCCCTTTTAAAAACTCAAATATGCCTCCAAACCTGAAGGATGATGCCAAATACTGGGACCCATAGTTCACCATAGTTATATTTTTATGGCTTTTCAATAAGCTTCCTACAGTGGTGATTCTCTACCAGAGGCCTGCAACTATCATTCATCACCATTTTCCTTGAGTTGACATCAATGCCAATACACTCACAACTACTTTTCATCTAGAAAATTCCAATTGTCCTACAATCTCCCCCTTTTTCATTCATGGAAACACCATTAGCTCCCCTTGAAGCTAAGCATGGTCTTCCTCATTGCTCCCCATGTATGTAATTCTAATAATATTCTCCTCCTTTGGAATCAATCGAAAGTAAAACTTCTTGAATACTCCCCCTAAACCAATAAAGCCTACTCATTGACCAATCCTACATGTTGAGTAGTTTCCCGCATATAAATGAGAATGGAGTCATTTGAAAGGAGGAGTCACAACTCCTATTTTCTCCCTAAGATATCCAAAGGGCTCTCTTTCTTGTGTATTAGTTAAGATATCTGGAAGTTTATTTTTAGTGGGCACGTATTCAAGTCTGAAAAAATTGGCTACAACTTGTTCCCTAGAAAAATCAAACTTGATAGGAATATTCTTAGTCTTTGAATTCTTGACTGTATTTTTAGATATTATGATGGCACTTTTATTATCACACACTATTGGAATAAGATCATTCAAGTCTACCTTAATATCTTCCAAATTCTTTCTCATTGAGAGAATTTCCATGCAACAAGTGGAAACAATAATATATTTTGTGTCACTAGCTGATAAATAAATGGAAGCTTATTTATTATTGACCCAAAACACCACGAATTTCCATAGGTAGAAAGTTACACCTAAATTGATATTCCTATGACCAAGACTTCCAGCCCATTCAACATTAGTGTAGGTTTTAAATTTCAACTCTTTTCTCTTAGCAAACCACATCCCATAACATTTTGTTCCTTGAAGATATTTGAAGATTCTTTTGAGAACAACAATATGAATTTCACTAGGAAAGGACTGAAATATGGCCACAAGTCCTACAACTTGCATGATTTATAGCCTAAATATTGTAAGATAAAACAAGCTCCTTATCTTCGATCTGTATTCAACATGATCTACTAGAGGTATATCATCTTTTTTTCCCAGTTTGCAACCTCTAACAAATGATGTGCTTACTAGCTTATTTTCTTCCAAACCGAACATGTTTAGAGTTTTTAGGAGATACTTCGATTAGGAGATAAAGACTCCTTTTTTATTAGGAGAGATTTTCAAACCTAGGAATAAATACATATCTCCAATCATGGAAATTTTGAACTCTTTCTGCATACATTTTGCAAATTTATGTCCACATTTTTCCATATCACTTCCAAATATTATATCATCCACAAATACTACTACAATTGGTATATGGTCACCTTCAGATGTTATGTATAAGTTTTTATCAAAAAAAGACTTTTTAAAGCCTTGTTGCTAAAGGTATTTATCCAATCTTTTGTACGAAGCTCCAGGAGCCTGTTTGAGTTCTTATAAGGCCTTTTTCGGTTTGCACACAAACCCTTCATCTATTGTGTGCATAAATCATTTTAACTGCTCAATGTAGACTTCTTATTCCAAATCTCCATTGAGAAATGTATACTTCAAATCCATTTTATATACTTTGATGTTATTATGACTGGAAAAGGAAATAAATTTTTTTATAGCTTCCAATCTTGCCACTGGTGAAAAGGTTTCCTCAAAATCTACCCCTTCTATTTGGGCATAACCTTTGCATACTAATTGAGCATTTTTCCTGACTACTTGACCCTACTCATTTAGTTTCTTTTTTAAAACCCATTTCATCCCAGGAATTTGTATCTCTAGGTCTTGGAACAAGATCCCAAGTGTCATTATTTTAAATTTTTTCAAGTTCTTCATTCATATATTTCACCTAGAACTTTTCCTCACTTTCTTGGCTAATATTCTTAGGTTCAATATGTGATAGCATAGCCAAATATGCACATCTTGAACTCCCAACAATTTTCCTCCGAGTCTCAACACCATGTATTTGATCTCTATGTATATGAGTCTCGGGATTTTCTTTTTGTACACATCTCAAAGGTTTTTTTGGTATTGTGTTTATGCTTGAATCCTTGCCTTCACTATCTGATCCTATTTCTACATGATCTTGTGACCTTATATCTAGATTTACTTCACCATATGAGTTTATATTTACTATAGAGGAATCAGATTTTCCAAATATTTCATCTCCTATCAAATAAATTCAGTCCTCAATATTAATTGTTTGCATTCTCTACCACTTAAATCCTTCATTTAGAATGTAATACCTGAGCGATATTCCCTCATCAACACAAGAGTCTAAATTTCCATGATTTTATCATTCATTTTGTTAAAATATTTTCTCCCAAACACTTTGAAGTGACTAAATGATGCAATTATTGCCTTGCATAACTCATAGGGAGTTTTATTACTATTATTCCTGAGGTGAGTTCTGTTATACATATACAATGTTGCTTCTGTGGATTCTCCTGAGAAGATGTGAGATACATATGTTTCATCCAACATGGCACTGGCCATTTCCTGGATAGTTCTACTCTTTCTTTCCATCAGTCCATTTTTTTGTGCAGTTCTAGCCACTGAATACTGCCTTATGATGGCATGCTCTTCTTAGAATTCTTCAAACTATTTTTAAGCTTATTCTCCTCCTCTGTCAAATATTAATCATTTTATGTTCAGATCTTTCTCATTTTAAAATTGAGCCTTGAATTTTTTGAAATGTTTGAGTGCTTCTAATTTTTCTTTTAAGAGAACAATCTAGGTGGCCCTTATAAAATCATCAATGAAAAACATAAAATACCTTTCTCCTATTAGGATTTTTGATCTAGTTGGACCGTATATATCTATGTGAATCTCTTCAGTGGTCTAGATGACGTGAACTCTTTTTTCTTGAAGTGAGTCTAGGTATGCTTACCAAATTGACATATCTTACAAACTTAGTTCTCAAGTATTCATAGTCTTGAAAAAGCTCTCACAACTCCAAGTTTTATTACTCTTATCAAGATGTAAAATTTCATATGTCCAAGTCTCATGTGCCATAATGGTGCCTCATTTGTCTTTCTCAGATAACAACTTACTCACAAATCATCAAACACATATACATTTTTGTGAGTAGCAATTTATTTTCCTACTAGCTTTACATCCTTCATATTGCATATCTCACAGTCCTTAGATTAAAAATTCACATCAAATCCATTATCACAAATATGTTTCACACTGATTAATTTGTGTTTGATCCCTTACACATACAAAACATTTTGTACCTTTGTGTTTTGATCAAGACTAACTATCCCTTTAGCCTTAATTATTGCTGGAGAATTTTTCCCAAAGGTGAAATTGTTTCCTCTAACTTTTTATTTTAGTGACAAAAATTATCTTTCCCCAGAGCATATGCTTGGAACAACTGCTATCCACATATCAATTATTTTCTTTATTCTGGGTGGACAGAGCGAGTCCACACTGCATGCTCTTTTCAGTATTTCGTTTCCACCTCCCCTTATCATTTTGAGTAGATTATTATTTAATATTTTGGAGCTTAGATAGGTATTCAAAATACTTCTCCACCCACTTGATTTGTGCTTGAAATTGTTACATTTGAAACATTAAAATTCATTTAATAGTGGAGAGAAGAAATTTTTATCTCTAAGAGGTGGATTTTGAGATCTAAAAATTGGATACGAATTATATATAGGATTTTCATATCTTTCAAACTTGATCATTATAAAATAAAGAGATTTATTTCGAAATATATGAAACTAATAACATTTACTATAACATAAATAAGCATTCCTATTCTTTGAATTCTTATGAGTTTTCACAAAAAATTACCTTGGATTCCGAGATGATCAATTCATTCTCCATTGATGATATTCTCTTTGTCTGGTTTCCATTTTATTTTCGTTGACTCTCTGGTGATGATTATTTGCATAAATTTGTGGTTCTTGAAATCCCATGGACCTAAATTTTATCTTCCTTGTGGAATATTCTCGTGTCTTTGAGAATCCTAGACCTCTTTTGATTCCAAATTACATTTGTATATTTATAATTTGTTCGATTTTTCTTGTGCCTTATACAAATTTATAATTTATACCTCTCTCGGTATTTATTCCCTCTAGATATTTTATTAGTTAGACAACCTTTTCATCAAGACTCTGACTATTATCTTCCCATTCATGGATTAAATCTTGACGTGCTTCTTCCTTTCATTTGGATTCGTCTAGTTTAAATTTTAAGGACACAATCTCATATCTGCATGTTTTTGAGATTGTTATATTTCTTATATTGAGCATCTCATGTTTTAATCTCTTGTTCTATTCTTCTAGTTTCTCACATGCTCCTTGTTTTCTTCTAGAAGAAGGACAAGACTATACTTTCTCTTAATATCCTCTTTAAGTTTTTCTTTTTGATAAACATTCCTCATTATCAGAGTTATACATACCTTATTCAGTATGTTGTAGTATTTCCTTAAAATGCTTATTATTTCTCCTTGATTTCTTTAACCCATAAAGGGTACTAGTGAGTTCCCCTACAAGGTAAACAATTCCTTCTTCTTCTTCTTCTTCTTCCTCTTCAGAGTAAAAAAAAATTGTTTCTTGGACTCTTTTTGAAAAGAAATAAGCAGATAGTTATCTAATTCTTCATCCGAAGAATATCCACTATCTGGTTATGGTGTTGAGATATCTTATTTGGAGTAGAATAACGTTTTCTTATAGAACCTATCTTCTGTTTTTTCTGAGATTTACTCCCACATTTCTAATAAACTTCATTTTCATAAATTTATTTCTAAGGGAATTTGGACGAAACTTTTTCCAACTCTTTTGTAGTTAAATAATTTTAAGGGAAACTTCCCTTTATATTTTCTTGAACCATGCTTCAATTTCCTGGCTAACTAAGCCAACTCCTAATCAAATTCACAACTATATAACTCTTTAGGTTTTTTTAGGTCCTTTCCATTTTTGGACAGTTTGAATGCTACTTCCTTTAGTTCAGACTTCTCTTTTACTACTCTCATCTCATTTTTTGTGAGAGTACCAATAAATTGACCCATCTCGATATCTTTAAGATTAGCCATTTCTTCAATAACTGAGACTTTGGAAGCTAAGAAATATAATTAGATATAATTCCAAATGTTATGAACTCGTCTAGCAAAATAGAAGAAAGGATAGATCAACGACTTCGAAATCATCTTGTTCAAGAGGGAAACCTCCTTTATATTACATAAATCAACAATTCTTAGATGATTCAAATGAAAAAACCTCCTTTCTATATAGAGGAGTCCAATGGGTCATAATATAATCCTAGCTAACATAAAAATAATAATGGAAGGGCACAACAATAACAATAGTGGGCTTCTATGTGGCACAATAATAACAATATGGGGACTATATGGGTAAAACAATAATAATAAGGGTGCTACACTAGTAATAATAAGGGGCTACACTAGTATTATGGGAACCTAACACTCATGGGCATAAATATTAATATTTTATGTACAATGAATTCTTCATTAACCTCCTCACCCAACCCTCTAGTAATGTCGGTTACTTCATCGGCCCAAAGTTTTGATCCCTTAGTTAAACTAAGAGGTGGGGGTGAATCCGTTTAATACATTTATGTAATTTTAAAGCTTCCCTTTAAACTTATTTACACATTGATTTCATGATAAACTTATTATATAATGAAACATCAATCTTAATATGTGAGCAACAAGTATTAAGCAGATTAAATATAGAACATCAACACATTATCATCATACACATGGAGAAAATATATAAGTGGAAACTGATAAGAGAGAAAACCACATCTTATTATTGTTGTGATGCAAAGGCAAGCTCCAACTCAATCTCACCACTAATTTTCTGTAGGGTCCAACCTACACGAGGCTACTACCTCAAATTCTTCAAGCTACAACTTGTAAATAAGCTCCAACTCCCATCTATTTTCTGTGGGCTACAACCCACAGGAGGCTCCTATCTTAATCAACTCCAACTGGACACCTATCAAGCTACAACTTGAAACAGAAGCACCAACTCCCATGTATTTTCTGTAGGGTACAACCCATAGGAAGCTCCTACCTAAAACAGCTACAACTCGACATATATCAAGCTACAACTTGATATGGAAGCACCAAATTCCTCACTCTAAAATAAAATCATACGTTGATTTAATTGGATATCAGCTCTGTTTTACTCCTTAACTGCTTCCCTTCCAGCCTTCAAATATGTCATATCAGCTCTAGAGCTGCACAACATCTCTATCTACTCTATTTTTTTTCATCCACTCTCTAACCTCTATATGAATATTACAATAACATCATATATATATATATATATTACTTCATGGTTGTTTGAATTCTATATCGGAATATGAAGTGAACATGCATGACTCTTGCTGTCCACCCACTCTTTTCCTCACCCAACATATTCAGGATGTTACAACAATATATACACTCATTTTAGTATTAAATTAAAGTTTTGATTTTCCTTGGGGACTTTCCTTTTCATTACAAACAATATAAAATAGTTAATACATCTATATTTACATTCAAATATTTCACTCAACCCTTTCAACTTCTTAGATTTGTTGTGTGTTTTTCCTCTTATGCTTGATGTCCCTTTGTCTTTTATGTTTCTACAGTTATATTTCCAATTGTGTTGCAAAATTACTGTCTTAGCTCGACTTGACCCATGCCTTTATGTTTTACACCACCTCTACCTATTTCATATATTACCTATAGTGTTCTATGCTCTTCTCTGCTCCTTTTCTCTTTGTCAGGCTACTTTCCCGAGTTTCCTTCTGCCCACATTTAGTATTTGTTATCAAATTTCCATAGCCACATAACACCTCTGTATGAGTCTCTGGTCACTTGACCAAATTATTCTCTCTTGCATTCAAAATTTCCCTTTTAACTCACAATCGCATCTACATGACACTGTTCTGCACTTGGATTTGGGTCTTACCCCAATCTTCTCTCGTTTAGTATTTTCTTTGAACTAATTGCCACAACATTGTTCTGTGTTTGGCCCGAATTGAGGTACGTTTTCACCCTATAATCACTTCAAATTATGTCACAATTTAGGAAATTATTCCTAATCTGAACAATAAAGAATTAAAAGATTTATGAAAACTAGAGCAATAGGGCTAACAACAAAAAAAATGTCTCTATAACTGAAAATTGACTTACTGAATATATGTATGCAGGAAGGAAGAGTATCTGAACCAAAGATAAACATAAAGACAACTGAAAGATGCAAACATATGGGATCTCAATAACTCCCAGAAGCCGGCAAAAGGCAGACAAATGGATTTGAGCTGAAGAACTCAAATGACAGCCATGCGCAGAGGGCTGTCATTTGAAGAATGCTTCCTCATTGTGTGAAATTGCCTTTAAAAGGATCAGGGACAAACTAGATGGGAGGTCGAAGTTAATTGGGAATTTTCCCTTTATAATCAACGCATCAAGACAGAGCTGTCATATTGTATTTCCACATTATCTTTTGAGTTTTGATGTTTTAAACAATTACCTTTTGAGGTTCTCATCGCGTTAGGACTTCTAGTGGTCTGGGCCCAACCTATGGGAGTCTTTTCATTAATGTTTTGATGCGCGTTCATTACAGAATCCATATTTAGTCATTTGATGCAGTTGTAACATAATTCCCTACTTAATAAAGTTATAGTTGTTCGTTGTTTAGAATAGTTCATTATCTATATTTCTTGATTTAGAATAATCACATTTCGTATTTTATAGCTTATAATAATACTTCATCACCAATAGATGCTTTCTGTTCCTTTCAATGCTTCTGAAATCGATTTGCAAATCACACAATAGTTATTACTCGATGCTACTTGTCTTTGTGGGTTACATTGTTTTGACAGCACAGTAAGGAGTTCAATTTTTTATTAATGCCACTAAGTTATTTTACCAAAGAGAATTCCATTGCAAAATTATATAAGTGAGTGTTTTAAAATGCATTTAAGTTACTTCTCTTAGAATGTTGTTCAATTCATTGAAGATTGTCCTTCAATTTATTTAGATTACCGTTCAATTCATTTACGATTGTTGTTAAATTCATTTAAAATAGTCGTTCAATTCATCTAGATTACTTCATTTAAGATTATCATTCAATTCGTTAATATTGTTGTTACATTCGTTAACGATTGTTGTTAGATTCACTCTGATTGCTTTAGATCAATTCATTTAGATTGTTGTTTAAGTTGTTGACCAAACCACCATCTTGCTATTTAATTGTAGACTTACCAACCATAACCTAGAAAGTCATTCCTTGTTAATCTGATTGAATTTAGGAGGCTAGACAAACCTTTCTCATAAACAACGCAGAGTATCTATTAGTTGATCTCACTTGCATATATTGTGTTGAAACTCTTGAAATAAGAAGACTTACCTAAGGTTAATAATTAAATGAAGAAGCACTAGGGTTGCCTATAATAAGCCACTTCTATGACCCCAACATTCTTCATGGGCTCTGGGTCTAGGAAAAATTTCAAGGATGGAAGCTTATCTTAAAGTTTCGAAACCTTGGTGAATCTTACTGGTCCGCAATATGTAAATTGTAAATTTTTTTATGATATTTTTGTAAAACAATTTAGGTATATAATTATTTTATATTAGTATATATAAAATTTTGGCGATTTTTAGGGTAAAATAATTTTATACTATAAAATTTGGGCGAATAAATTTCAAAAAAATGGAAATTAGCGAATATTTTTTTTGGAAAAAACATAAAAAATGAGCCCACGACCGAATTTTAGCCCCTAAAATTTTCCCTATCTGGGTCCTTTTTCATGCATTCAACCCATTCCTTTGTAACCCGAGTTTACCCCTGCTTCCATGGTTTTCTTCATAAAACCAACACGAACACATTAAAACATGGACCTTAAATATATTAGTGTTCACTTTGAACTGCATCATAGCTACTTCAAAAATTGCAATATGCACTTCGCGTTCCTTAGATTTCACGTTGTAATCTCCTTTTACTCCTCCGATGTAATTTAACGAAGAAAAGGATCTACACACATGCTTAAATTTTGTTCAAGAGTCCCACAACACAGAAAACAATCATAGTGCACTGCATCTCAGTTTCCCACAAGTTTTAATGTTTTACAATAAATGTATCTCCTATTTTCCTCGATATGCGATCACATTGCATCGCATCCAGCTTACCGTGCGAAATCCTAAGTACAAGCCATAAATTATGCAGTGTGTGTTCATGCGTAATGCCGACACATGGTCTCCCCTTTTCGCATCGTATATTCCAATATTTACTACATTATAAACAACCTAATTTATCGTGCGAGGCCTTAGCTCTATCCGTTATAATTTGTGATGTGTGCTTTTGCAATTTGTCGTTCTTCGTTGATCTGCGCCCACATCTAACGGTCCTCACCTACTCACCCTTCCTCATAAACAAGAGGCATAAATTCTTTACTCCGGTGTCCCACAACACTTTCCACCAATTAAATGCGATCACACTTCGCACTTTATAATATTTACTTTCCTCGCAACTTCACACTTCACTCACTTTACAATTTAACGTAGTGGTTAACTTCTATTTCGTGCGATCGACGATAATGTTCCATGCCACCACATGTCTTCTCCACTTCGCATCACAAATACTTCAACTTGCCATGTGACACCTTAACACTAAACAATAAGAGTTGCGATTGCAAAATTTCTCCCGGTGAGATTCAATATCCACCATTGGTCTTTGAGGGATCGGATGGTCCACAATTGTTCTGCTGACCAACTTTGCATCGCCAGTTAAATAAATTACCGTGAAAAATCTTAACGTTGCCCACTAAATCCTACGATGTGTAAAGTATTCATGGGTTTGAGACATGATCCCCACTGTTGATCTATGTCTGATCTAATGAACCTCACTTCTACTTGCAAATTCGATTGGTCTTCGATTCTTAACTCAAAAACATATTCGCGGTTTGCAATGTGCGCTTTCGTTCTCCCCTCGACACTCATCCACATCTCTGCCGTTAATATTAAATCTTCAATTTTGTGATCTAATCCTGGTCGTCCACTCATCCTTCCCGTAGCTCTTCTTCATCTCTTCCACCCACTCTGATCTCTGTCGTTAATTCTTAGTACTTTGATTCTGTTATTCGATCTTTTCCATCTGATCACCTCCCTTAGAATTCCTCTAAGAGTTCTCTACCTTAGTCTATTTTTCTTTTTTTTGTGAGCACCACTACTCTCCATCTCCGCTGTCCTTCCTGAGCTTTATTTAGTTTTTAAATGCATCGATCTCTCCTCATATTTTTCTTCTATTCATTATTCACTCCGACATGGGATTCTTCCGCTTGTTGCATGCCTTTGCTACTTCTCTGCTGCCATTGATGCTTCTCTACTACCTTTGCTGCTTCTCTACTTCCATTGCTACTTCTTTGTTACCTTTGCTACTTCTCTGCTACATTTGCTGCCTTCTCTGTAGCCTTGATGCCTCTACTACCTTTGTTGCTTCTCTATTGCATTCACTACCTCTGCTACATTCGCTGCATGTGCTGCATTCATTGCCTTTGCTGCTTTTGCTGCTTCTTTGCTGCATTCGCTACCTCTACTGCATTCTCTCCCTCTGCTACCTTTTCTAGCTCTCTGATAGTCTAATGCTGCTCCTTGCCTCTCTGCTACTCCTCTGCCTCTCTTTTATGCTTTCTCACTCCATTTTTTCCTAATCTCCTCCTTTGCCTTATTTTTGGTTCTTATCTACTCATTTTCCTTAATGATATTTCAGGTGTTGCTCCTTTTTGCTCCTTTACCATCAATGAAAATATTTCCAACAATCTCCCTCTTTGTCATTGATGGCAACACATCCACCAATACTCCAATACTTCCTCTAGGACTTCCTCCCCCTTTTACTATGAGAAGTGTCTTTCTTCACCTGCTTGCTTTTTCAGAAGAGCCTTTCTTCTTCTGCATGCTTTTCCTTACCCTTTGACATCAATGGAAAAGGGTTTCACATTTCCTAGTGTAGTTTCTATCTTTTCCTTTCCTCTCTCTAATTTGTGTTTAGGCCCTGCTGCTCGACACTAGTGTACAAGAGTTGTTGGGAGAACACTTTGAGAATCATTAAACTTGTATGTGTATACAAAGTAAGATGATACCATCCCAAAGCACATACTCCTTGCACCTGTATAAAGCTGAAAGTGATGATAAGGACACTTCATAGAACAAAATGCACTAGACTTATATAATCAGATATGCATAATTGGAATAATACTAAAATACTGAGAATGCTCCATACGACATATAAAGACTGCTCCAAATAAACTTCAGTCTATATTATGATCTTCATCTGAGATACATATCTATTAAGGGAGATTGTATATGGAATATGTCTTCTTCTACAATACACGTATATTCACATATACTATAATGTTGATAACTTTGGGAATACTCCCTTGATGTACTTCTGTCATAATACTCTGATCCTAAGGACCTATACCATGCCACTGCTCCACTGATAACACTTGGTATTATGTTGATAGGTACGATTCTTGTTCCAAATACCAATTGATACTAATTTTATAAATCATGTAGTAATTTCACTTCAGCTCATAGATGCACCCATAGTTAAGACAACCTTCATAGTTTCTACTATTGAGCCCTCCATTGTTCTCAACAACAATCATCAATATAGTGAATCTAATCTTGGCACATTAACCTTTTTCATATTCTATCATTCTGTTTTAAAAGAATATCACTACATATTTCTTTCTAGGACTGCTCTGGAATCATTGTTGCTCTATATACACTTCAACTGTTCTAACATAATGATCTTCCAGAAGACATCTTCAATTTCTTTACTTAGAATCTACAAGGGAAAACCACTCATAGTTTTATCACTCATTTAACTGTTTTCCTCCAAGGGGACCTTCTATAGATTAGTGATGTAATGGTATAATGATGATAAAAATTTCTCTTACGCATCTTTCTTAATTTTGCCTCATTGTTAACTCTTGTAGTGTGATGCACAGTGTGATCATCCTCTATGGATCTTTCTAGTTTTAAAGCTAAAAACACAATTTTTGGTATTTTAACCATTCATCACTTAGTGTGATGTTGTCTTCTTAGCTTATATGTTCCTGGCTGATGTTCCCTCTACTACCATGGCCGCTTGTTGCCTTCTCTCATTCCATCAACCGGTTGGCTATTGAATGCTTCAAGAATCCTTATTCCTCTATAGTTTTTTGTTAGAGGAACTATCCTTTCCCTTCCTAAAATTTTAGTTGTTCTTATTCCAAGGAGATTTTATTAGACTACTTTTATGGGGACCTTTTATGAACTTCTCTCCCATTGGGATGTTGCTTCTCATATATTACTAGCTGGATATTTTCGTTGCTTCCTAGAGCAGCTCCCCCTCAGACTAAGATGGATACATTATGTTGGCTTGAGGGGTCCTGACCATGGTTCATAGGTTAAGTTTTTACCAAAAAACCCCTATACTACTGGCTCTTTTGGAAATAACCTACTTGCGTAGGCCAAGGTATCACCCGAAGTAGTATGGGAGGGTGCTAAAACCAGGTTTCTGCACCCTGGGAGAGAGTAGGTAATTTAAGGCATATATGTGATACAACATTGTAGTTTCACATAGAATGATTCTATTCACAGCTCTTTTAACAATATAATCAACACATAACCATAGAAAAGCTATTATTACTAGCATATCTAGTCAATACATTCGCATCGATGTGTGCATTAGTGGGTATCATCATAGAACAGTATAATCGCAACCAGTTCCAAATCACAGATACATTCACAGCTTAAATAAATATCACAGATTCGCTTCAAGAGTAAACACAATCAATCTAGATAGCACAAAGGTACATCAAATATATTCTACATTCATTAGCATTAGAAATCCACTTACAAACCAAACACAGCCAGCGTACACAGCTTAGCGGAGCACACACATAGCAAGACTGAGGATCTCTGCGCACACAGCCAGCAAGAGTCCTAATCCACGTGGATATCAGTGGCCACCCAACTATTTCATTTGGATATGCACCATCAATTCTTACAAATTTTCACTTTCATCACAAATTGCTATTTTTAGGAGGTTTTCAAGTCTTGCACTCCTGGAGACATTTTGGGAACTTAATGATCCAGGTGGATATTAGTGGCCACCCACCTATTCCACTTGGGGACCCACCATGGTCATTTTTAGTGTTTCAGTTTTGGCACAACTTACTATTTCTGGTAGTTTTTCGGGTCTTGAACTTCTGGAGCCGTTTTGAGGCCCTAAACGACATCTTTTGGGGAAAACGAGAGTGATCGAGACTATTGAGTGCATCAAACGGAGATCATATGCCAAAGTTACATCTCGGGGAAGTTGAAACACCAATTTACCCAAATGGGGCCCATAATTTTGGCGCTTCATCTCCTAGGGTTGGGTCTTTGGACGTTTGGAGTTTTCCATTGTTTCTCAATAATAAATAGGCCCTTGAGCCTCATTGTAACATAGTTCAGAGGTCTGTATCTGTCACATCTCTTCTTAGAGATATGCTACCAACACCCTAGATATTTTTATTTCCATTATGTTTGTAAGAAATTTCAATTCTTTGATATTAATAAAATGAAGTATTGTTTCCATTGCATCTTTGTGTTTATGTCTATTTCTATATTTTATTGCATTTCTTCATAAATCCGGATCAAGTCCTTACCTAAAACAACCCAGAAAGATCTTAACAATTTTCACATAGCATCAATTTATCGAATTACTTCCTTACTAGACCCAAATATCTATCTATTTATAAAATTTTAGCCTTCGTTATCCTATGGTCCGCAAACCATGGTTTGCATACCCTAGAGCTACCCTTTAACCAATTAAAAAACATTAGGGGTTTTGACCCACCCCAAAAGCCCTACGCAAGACCGATTATAACAAAATTGTACCAAAAATACAGGTTGGGGAACCCTATTCCAACAACCCCCCAACATAATCTTGTGACTTGTCCTGAGTCACTGCGGCCATGGGGTCTGCATCTTCACCTGCAACTGCTTGATCACATCAACAAGTGGGGCCAACACTCCTACGCTCTATGTAGCAGCATTCTGAGCAATATCCACCAACTTCTATGAATTTGGACCTTCTATAGAAGCCGTAACACTTTCCAATGTCTGATTCAGTTGTTTGACCGCATCATCCACTTCCTAAGAGAGTTTGAGGGCCTCATCGACCCAAGGCTTAAGGTGGTCACTGAGAACCTTATTTTTGTGAAAGATCTCATCCATGCCATCCCGAAGTATGTGGCTGGTACGCAGTCATGTCAGGAATTGAGCTGGAACCAAAGTGGACATAGTAGTTTCGATTTGTTCAAACTCTTCCTCCTTCTGGTGCAGCTTTTGAGTAAAATCACGGAGGACAGGATTGCGTTGTACCTTGGACCCTAATTGCATGGTGGCCTCCAGAAACTCTATGCCCTGAGAAATATGAGAAATAATAGTATTGGTGGCCTCTGTGACCAGTGCGGCTCATCGAGCTCTTACCTTGGGGGGAGTCTCTGGTTGCAATTTGGCCTGTAAGGCAGAAATCTGTTGTTCCATCTCCATCTTGACAGTCTCAATTTCAGTCCTTGAAGCCCTTAGTGCTACGAAAAGTCCCTCAATATTATCCTGGGGGGTAGAAGAAGCTCGGATATCCTCAGTGACATCTACGCAGAGCCTACTGATTAGGCGTTCTAGCTCAGTCTGCTGCATGGCAGCAAGGGTGAATGTAGCCTGCTCCTGGGACACCTCAGCAGTTTTCTCCACAATCATCAGCTCAGCTTTACTGAGCTGCTGGTGCATCTCCTCAAATAGGGACACGTGGAGGACCTGCAGTGGTTCATGCGGTAGTCGAGCTAAATCCAATTGTAGCTTTGTGCAGGCCTAGACTTGTGCTCCTAAGGCAGGTGGGCTTAGGACGAATGTTGCACCTGGCAGGGGGCAGAGGCGGCTTTCCATTATGAATATCAACTCCCTGCTTGACACTGGGGGCGAACTTGTCTGAACCATACTCGTATGCAAGTTGTTGACTTTGAGTTGTATAGATTGGAGCTCAAACTGGAGTGTAGAGACCATGGCCTTCTGCTTCTCTTCCAAATCCAGCCATTTGTCCTCTGAGGATAGGGTGAATGCATCCACGATCTGATATAGATCGTCCTATGTCACAGTAATCCCAATATCCTGACCCAATATTGTAGCTAATTTTTTCTTTCTTTGGAATTTAATAGGGTGATCATGTAATATTCCTAATTAGCGACAGCTAATTGGAATATTCGACTTTGTATAGTTTTTTCGTTTATGTTCTGTAAATAAATAAAAAGTGAGAAAAGAGGGTCTAACTCACTTTAGTAGAATAAGACATCCGCCTAGTAGCACAACATTGTGACTCAAGGGGGGGTCAAGGGGGACCACACACCACGTAGAGGAGGGGAGCCTACGTGCACTCTAGAAGCTTCTGCGCAGATAAGGATGAGGATGTGGAGGAGAGAGAGGCTATGACAGGTTTTGGAGGGAAACCAATGCTATAAAAGATGGAGGAGCCTCCTCATTTGGATCATTCTAGATTTGTTGATTTTAGAGCGAGACTTTGGTCTTCTTTAGCACGCTGGCTGTTTAACCTATCTGCAGCAATGTTTAGTGCACCGAGTGTCTCTGTGCGGAGATCTCATCCTTAGCCCTGGGGGACTTTGAGTGCCTGCTCGAGCAAGGTTTTTTTCCTTGTATTTTGTGAGTCCTTTCATTGTTTGGGTTTGTTGTGGAGCTAGAGCTGATAGAGACTGCGAAGTCACTGGGCAAGAGGATCCAGTCCATTGTGGAGGAGCTCCGAATTGGTGTTTTTGCAAACAATTTCACCAGGATTTTGAGCAGAAGGCCAGCCTTTGCCCGTTGGAGGTTTTTGGCAGAGTTTGTGGCAGTATTTCAGTTGTTTCTATCCATCTACTACAATGTACCTTGGAGGCCAGCGTAATTCACTGGGGAGGCAGTTTCTGGTGTTTTCGGGGGTTGGCCATTCTTGGAATGGTTTGTGGATCTTGTCTGGGTTGTTGAGGAGAGGAGGTTTTCTGATTTTCAGCTCATTCTGGCAAGGGGATCAGCCCCTAGTCTTCAGTCCATTCCAGCAGTTGTAGCTACTCAGTAGTTTCCAGCAACTAGGACGCAGTTCCTAGAGCAGCCATTTCCGGTATTCTCTGAGAGTGTTTTCTCACTTGCCTTGTGCAAGATTAGCCTATTGTACTCCATTACATTTCTCAGATTAATAAATTGGCTCAGCATTTCTTCGATATGTTTTCTGGATGAGTTTCCATAGTTTTCGTTGTTGCCGTGGTTGTCGTATACTCTTTCTATTGTATGTCTATTATTGTTTTTGATAATTCTAGTTCTATACCACTTGGTGTGTTCTATTTCACTCTTAGACAGAGTCTGGAAAGGGCCAGGTAGCCTCCAAATCTCGTCCTCTTAGAGGCAACATATCTGGTAAACGCCCTCCCAATCTATCTCTGGTTGGAGTTTTCTTGTGTTTTAGAGATATCCCCGAAATGGGATATTACAGTGGTATCAGAGCATAGTTCTGGCTCAGCCTGTGGTCTATGATATCGGGAGAGAGAACTTACATAGGAAAAAAATTTTGGAGAGCAACGATTGACAGTAGCAGCTGCAGTGCTAAAAAGTGAAATTGGAAGAGGGCCAAACTACCAAGGGTAAAATTTTGAAGGTTGGAATTAGAAGAAACCATTTCTGGGTTTTTCTGGGTTTTGGGCAAGGATCACCTTCCAAAATTCCTAGAATATTTTGACTAGTTTTCAGTCCGTAAATCAAAGGCTGAAGTCGAGCAGCAGTGTAGTTTCTGGAGGAACCTGTAGTAGACACAGAACATGAGGATCCTATAGACACAGAGTAGGAGGAGCTGATGGTAGGTGATGATGATGCGAGGAGATTTGGGGAGATTCTCCTCAAATCAATACAGGATCTGTCGAGGCAGATTGAGGTGATGGGGCAGAGATTCACCGTTGTGGAGGCTAGATAGCATGAAAACCCAAGGGGTTTCCAGATTAGTGAGGGATCAGGCACATCCCACCATTTTCCGGAGTATGATGCCACTTAGTATATGGCATCAAATACACCCACACGTTCCACTATGCCCACTTTTCTGGGTGCAGACACAGGGGCAGGAGCACAGCAGGAGCCAGAGCCTGGCCACATGGGTGATTATTTCGCCGAGAATCAGGCATATGGGCAGGAGTTCAGGGATTCCCTTCCATTCAGAGATTGTGTTTAGCTCCAATGGGATAGGATACCCCGCAACTTTCACAGAGGGAATAGGCACTCACATGACAGGGGCTTACTGCGCACAGTGGGTAGATTCCATTTACTGACATTTGACGGGTCATCCAAGCATTTAGAAAAGTCTTGGGTGGAGAAGTTGGATACCTCTTTCCATCTTGACCGAGTGTCGGAGGGGGAAACCATAAAAATGGTTACCTCGCACTTGGAGGATGAGGGCACACAGGATTGCAAGGAGTTCAAGGACACACCTAGTGTGACACAGGACTCACCCTCATTAGAGACCTCGTTGACCGTGTCGGTTGATATCGTAGTGGAGAAGGTAGAGCCTACCCCAGTAGAGCCATCCATTGAGGCGATGAACGGAGCCATGTCCGAGTTTTCGGGTGGTAGCAACACATGACGAATGGGTGAGGTGTTAGGAGATTTATCCACCTTTGATGAGGCACTAGGAGATACAGAGGTATTGGATGATGGTCGCAGATAGCGATATCATCGACTTCGGGCATACCTTCTAGTTTTGAAAGGGAAGGCCAAGTCAGTACAGGAGGCCATTTTGTTGTAGGACAAGGAGCTAGAGGGCATGAGAGTGGCTTGTGCCGAGTTGGCAGCCAAGTTGGCTTGCATTGGGGTACGACTGGATTCCCTGATGGTACAACCAAAGGGCACGTGGGAGCATCAGATCATTCCCCTTCAGGCATGCATGGACAGGACTAGCAGCATTGTTGGGTCACCTCTTCCCATTGGAGAGAGAGAAATGGAGCCACCTAGTCAGATCTCATACATTGACTTGGATAGCGGTATGAGACGATCAGAGTTGCACAGGGTGCAGCATCCACATGTTGAGGTTGGATGGAGAGAGATTTTGAGTTGGTACTTGGTGGAGTGGGTTATGGAGATGGTGGTGGACCTGGGTGTAGTTCAACAGGAGTTCCCAGGTGCTAGACATACAGGGACCCCAGATTGGCATTGGGATCTAGGCGAGATCACCTATCATTTCCCAGGCAGGTCAGTTGACTATGTCTTGGAGGATACAGTTGGCCTAGCAGTAGAGCATGCGCATCCACTAGGAGAGTTTCGGTCAGCCCCAGTGGCCAACCAGTGTATGGGCAGACTCCCTAGGTTTTCTTGGTATGACACTCATACATGGGATCATAAGGTGGTCAACATACCTTGGCAGGAGCTTGTTGGAGGAGGTGGCATTGGCAGGCCACCAAATGGCACCTTGCATGGGGCCAAGGATTCTTCACCTTAGTGTGGGGCATAGAGGACGCAGCGCAGCCGAGCAGTGATGGTAACACTACTGACACATAGGGAGATTCACTTCTCGGACCCCTCGAGGAGGGTTTGGAATGATGATCCATTCATCGGCAGGTACAGCGATGCGATGGTGGAGATGATGATACCGATTTGTGGTGGTCCGACATGTAGAGGCACAACTCTAGGTCATCACATCCAAGGATGTGTAGGAGCCTCTAGCATTGAGCAGTGGACTACCGGTGGACATGGAGTTGTGTGGTGGTGTACCGTAGTGTGTGGGACTGCATTGTGGAGTAGAAGTGTCCTACATCGCATTGAGGACACGCGAGGAGTGACGTATGCCTTGACACAGGGAAGGCACGAGACGGTACAGGGTGGTATAGCAGTAGTACGGGGTATCCAGCAGTATACAGGGGTATGCCTTAGTGTGCAGTGGCATGTCGAGGAGTACATGGATGATCGGTGGTATGCGAGGGCGTATGGTGCTGCACAACAGGGTCTTAGAGCATTGCCTCCAGGGAGACTCACGGATAGGGACACCAGGCTTACCTTTGGGGGTATTTCACCCAGGATCGATGGGGAGATAGATGAGTGATACTTGACGATATCTGTGGGTACTCACGCACCTGAGCTTGTACTACATCACTCATGGGCACAGTCGATTTTTTCGACATCCCTTGGCAGCTTGGGCATGAGCAACAGGGTACGCGAGGCTCACCCAAGATATTTGGATGACACTCAGCACACTATGGGAGAGACTTCTCAGCAGTGGCACTGGGTCGGGGCGCTAGTTGATAGCCACAGGTTAGGGGATGAGATGATCCTCTGCAGGGGTGGCACATCAGTCATCGCTGAGCCTACTCTTGGGGAGTGGGTCATGAGGGAGACATGCGTCACTTTTCCCTCAGGGCATGTCAAGATCATACATGAGAAAAGGATACTGGGTCTAGCAGAGGTAGAATCCCAGTATGTATCTGGGCTCCAGACATTGTATCGACACTTTATCGAGAGGGTGGATGGCATATTCAATGCAGATGAGGTGGCAGAGGTAGAACAGGAGGGCATTCCTTCTGTATGCCAGGGTGAGGACTCTTTTTCATATGAGTCCATAGGATCAGTTCATGACACTCCTGGGGAGAGAGAGCAGTCATGCAGATATGGTGACAGTAGACCGGATCTATAGGGTGAGCAGTCATGGGACTCTACGGGAGATACTCTGGGTGAAGAGTCACTTGTGACGATTCATCTAAAGCAGCAGGTGATGGAGCCTGAGTCGACAGAGGAGGACACTATTCACATCAGGCATGACATTCATTTGGGGGAGAGCCAGATGGGTGCCCACATTGAGCTGATGAGGGATATGCAGCTAACATTGGGGTTAGCCATTGAGGTGGGGCAGTCAGATGCGCTGACATCGAGTACAGTGACAGCAGTTGCAGATCCATATCCTCAGGAGGTGTTGGAGGTTGATGGGATTGTTTGGCAGAGGTCCAGTAGACAACGAGAGCATGAAATTCCTGAAAAGGAGTGGGAGGAGCTGTTGGATATCGTGGAGCATCCATCTGTGGGTTGACACAGGGATGAGGCACAAATAGATGTACACATAGTCAACAGAGCTGCAGTATTTTTAGTGGGTAGTACTCTCCAGGAGTACATCGATGGAGCTTGCAGCATATCTTGCCCACTTTGGCCCATTATAGAGAGAGGGGCTTCCTTCTACAGGTAGATTTCATTGGCAGACAAGGCAGAGCAGTGGGAGTTGATTACAGGCTGGCGACAACACTCTAGGCATGTTCCATATGCAGTTGTTGTTGCTACATTGGATCCTTCTTCCAAGATGGACTGGTAGGAGATCATGAGTTAGTTACCTCTTGATGGTACGGTATTTTTCATGGCGAGCACAACGGAGCAGGGGCCCTTAGACATAGTAGATGTTAGAGACTCCAGTTGGCAGGAGGGCACCGGTTGTCATTACTTCAGGAGTCCTTACCAATTTCAGGAGAGCAGGATCAACATGGGATTGATTCAGGACTTGGATTGGAGAGAGGTGATGAGTTGGTACACAGTTGATGGGACAACTTACAGTCATAGACATAGTGCAATAGGGGTCATGGTATTCACCTCTTAGAGCATTAGTCATAGATAGAGGAAGTGTGGAGTCTGAGCCGTGGGACTTGGGCGATTATTGGCCATGGTGGCGATGGGATCCGGGAGGATTGTTGGTTGGTTGGTACCATGAGAGATCAGTTTTGGATCCTGGCATTGAGATATCCCTTTATATCAGGGTGATGCAGAGGACAGGGAAGATTCAGTGGCACATCTGGGACCCAGGCACATTTTGCAGTGTTTGTGGGGAGCATCAGCTAGAGAGGAGGCTTGTTCAGGCATTGCTTGAGGATAAGAAATTTTTTCCGGATGAGGATGCCACTTGGGAGAGCGAAAATATTCTGCAACATCCATCACTTTAGTTGCTTGAGGGCAAGCAAAATTTTGCCGGGGGGGACTGTAATATTCCTAATTAGGGACAGCTAATTGGAATATTTGACTTTGTATAGTTTTTTCGTTTATGGTTTGTAAATAAATAAAAAGTGAGAAAACAGGGTCTAACTCACTTTAGTAGAATAAGACATTCACCTAGTAGCACAACGTTGTGACTCAAGGGGGGGGTCAAGGGGGGCCACACACCACGGAGAGGAGGGGAGCCTACCTGCACTCTAGAAGCTTTTGTGTAGATAAGGATGAGGACATGGAGGAGAGAGAGGCTACGATGGGTTTTGGAGGGAAACCAATGCTATAAAATATGGAGGAGCCTCCTCATTTGGATCATTCTGGATTTTTTGATTTTAGAGTGAGACTTTGTTCTTCTTTAGCACGCTGGCTATTTAGCCTATCTGCAGCATTTTTTAGTGCACCGAGTGTCTCCGTGCGGAGATCTCACCCTTAGCCCCGGGGGACTTCGAGTGCCTGCTCGGGAAAGTTTTGTTTCTTTGTATTTTTTGAGTCATTTAATTGTTTGGGTTTGTTGCGGAGCTATAGATGATAGAGACTACGCAGTCACTGGGGGGGAGGATGCAGTCCATTGGGGAGGAGCTCCGGATTGGTGTTTCTGCAGACGATTTCACCAGGATTTCGAGCAGAGGGTTAGCCTTTTACCATCGGAGGTTTTTAGCGGATTTTGTGGCAGTATTTCAGTTGTTTCTATCTAGCTACTGCGCTGTACCTTGGAGGCCAGCGTAATTCACTGGGGAGGCAGTTTCTGGTGTTTTTGGGGCTTGGCCATTCTTGGAATGGTTTGTGGATCTTTTCCAGGTTGTTGAGGAGAGGAGATTTGCTGATTTTCATCTCATTCCGGCAAGGGGATCAGCCCCTAGTCTTTAGTCCATTCCAGCAATTGCAGCTACTCATCAGTTTCCAACAACTAGGACGCAGTTCCTAGACCAGCCATTTCTAGTTTTCTCTGAGAGTGTTTTCTCACTTTCCTTGTGCAAGATTAGCCTATTGTACTCCATTACTTTTCTCAGATTAATAAAATGGCTCAGCATTTCTTCGATATGTTTTCTACATGAGTTGCCGTAGTTGCCGTTATTGCCGTGGTTGCCGTATACTCTTTCTATTGTATGTCTATTATTGTTTTTGAGCATTCTAGTTCTATACCACTTGGTGTGTTATTTTTCACTCTTAGACAGAGTCTGGAAAGGGCCAGGTAGCCTCCGGATCTCGTCCTCTTAGAGGCGACATATCCGGTAAATGCCCTCCTAGTCTATCTCTGGTTGGAATTTGCTTGTGTTTTAGAGATATCCCCGAAACGTGATATTACAGACCAGTCTATTTTGTACCTCGAGGGAAGTCAGCACCCTCCGCATCTAGACCCTCTGTGTCCAGATCCTGCTGCAAATCCTTCTGTGGTTTTGACTCTGCATCCTTCTCGGCATTCTTTCCCTATCCTTCAGTATCTTTGGTAGTAATAGGGGGGGTAACCTTCGTGGTGCTCATACCTACAGTGTCCTACATACCTAATTTGAAGCCTAGTTTCCAGTGTGGATGCCAAGTAGAAATAATTCGATCGATCTCCTCATCAGCAACCATATACGTCAGTGATAACCACGCTGGATCCTTGCAACCCTTGATCTGCACTTTGTCCATTGTGACTTGAAATGCTACAATGTGCTTGTACTTATCATAGATTTCTGGTGACAAGCGCGGCTGGGAGTGGATGGTAGCTACGAGCCCACTCTGAAATAGGACCCAAAAGACCTTACTATCATCAATGCACTTTTCATCCTTTTAATCCCATAGATTCGCATACTACACCCCTTCGCACATATCTAGCTTGAGCTCATGGAGGACCAAATCTTTCGAGGCTTCCCATGCGACCAGCGGAGCAACAACCAAGAGTAGCAGAATGCCCTTCCATGATCCTGGGCTTCGCGTATGTTCTCCAAAAATTCATTGCATAGGAACTGGGACCAGTTGAAGCAGACCCCTTTCAACACTGTTATTGATGAAATAGGTAACCGCACTGTTACCTACTTTTTTTTGGTAGCATAAAAAGCACCCAATTTTGAAAAGTGGTGATGCAGAACCACCCCCCCTTTTTTTTGTGCACATTTTTGACACTCTAATATTTTTATTTATGAAGTATGAATATTTGTTTTAAAATGTTAGTGATTTTCATGCTAATTTTGAAACATATTGATGCAGCAACAACCTTTTTTTTTTAGAGTGGTGATTTTCATGTTGGTAATAAAACATAAAACTTAGATAAAAATATATATATATATAAAAGCAATCAGAAACCCAATAAAAATGTAAAAAAAACAAAATTAACTTGTAAAAATAAAAAATTTAAACGAAAATAAATTTTAAAAAAAAAACAAAAAAAAATAATAATATTTGAAAATTATATCAAAAGAAATGACAAAATTTGAAAAAAAACACATAATTTAAAGAAAAAAACAGAAATTAACCAAAAAAATAAAATAAAATAAAAATACCAAAAACATTTTTTTCCAAGTTATTAAAAAAAAACATATAATTAAAAAAAAAATTAAAATAGAAAATTTAAAAATAATTAAAATTTATATAAAAAAAATAAAATACAAAAACGAAAAAATTAAATTTTAAAATTTAAATTAAAAAAATAATAATAATAAGAAAAAAAAATACAAATTTTAAAATTAACAAAAAAAATAAAATTTCAAATTGAAAAAGAAAATTAAAATAAAAGAATTAAAATAAAAAAAGCTATCATTAAAAAACAAAAAAAATGAAAAAAAACCACGTGAAAATAATTAAAAAACAAATATCCATAAATTTACCACTATTTTTTTTAAATGAAACAATTTTAAAATTTTAAAAATGAAAAACTAAATAAACTAAGAGATTAAAAAAAAAATTAAATTAAATTAAAATTTAATAAATTTAATAAATAAATTTTAAATTTTAAATAATAATTAATCCAAAATATTAAATTTAAAAACAAAATTACAAAAGGTAAAAAACAGAAAAAATAAAAAAGAATTAAATTTAAAATAAAAAATTTGAATTAAAAAAAATTAAATTTTAATTTTTTGAAATTAAAAAAAAATATTAAATTAAAAAAAAAAAAAATCAGATGAAAAAAAAAATATTAAAAATTTAAAAAAAAAAAAAATGTCAACGAATTAAAAAATATTAAAAATTAAAAAAAAATTAAAAAAGAAAACTAAAAAAAATTAAAAAAAAATATAAAAAAAAATCAAATTAAAAAAAAAATTATTAAAAATTAAAAAAAAGAATTTTTTTATCGTGCTGGCGTCGCCAATGGGGTCCTGCCCAGGTGGCTGCAGAGGCCGGCCGCTGGGCGGGTGGGGAGGATGAATCTCCCCACTCGCCCAGCGGCCATCCTTCGCCGCCACCTGGGCGGGAGGCTGATTCCGGGAATCGCCCTCCAGCGGCGGGAGGTCAATTCCGAGAATTGGCCTCCCGCGACAGGATGCCGATTCCGGGAATCGCCCTCCCGCCGCAGGAGGCCGATTCCGGAAACTGGCCTCCCGCCCTGGGAAGTCGATTTCGGGAACCAGCCTCCCGTCGCCACTTGGGAGGGAGGCCGATTCTTGAAATCGCCCTCCTGTCGCGGGAGTCCGATTCCAGGAATCGCCCTCTCGTCGCGGGAGTCCGATTCCAGGAATCACCCTCTCGTCGCGGGAGGCCGATTCCAAGAATCGACCTCCGCTACCACCTGGGCGGAAAGCCGATTGACGGTGCCACCACGATCAAAAAAATTTATTTATTTATTTTATTTTATTTTTAATTTTTAATATTTTATTTTTAATTTGATTTTTACTTTTTATTTTTTTTAAATTCAAAAAATTAAATTTTTTTTTTAATTTACTTTTTATGTTTGAAATTTAATTTGTTTTAATTTGTTTTAATTTTTTTTGTTTTTTTAATTTTATTCATTTTTTTTGTTTTTAATTTTTTTTTTTAAATTTCGTTAATAATTTTTATTAAATTTTGTATTTTTTTTTTATTTAATTGATTTTTTTTTTATAAATTTTTTCATATTTTTTTTTATTAAATTTTATGTTTAGTTTTTTCATTTAATTTTTTAAAATTTAATAAATTTTGTATTTTTTTAATTTATTTGAATTTAATATTTTTTTTTTAATTTTTTAATTTTTTTATTATTATTTATTTAATTACATAAAATTTTTATATTTTGTTTATTTCAATTAAAATTATGTATTTAAAATTAGATTTTTTTTTTTAAATTAAACGTAATATTTTCAAATTAATTTGTTCTATATTTTACTTTTTATTTAATATATTTTATTTAGTTTATTTTTTTTCAATTTTTCATTTTTAATTGATTTTTAAAGTTTTTTTAATTTTTATTTTAACAATGTTTTTTTTATCTTTATATTTAAAATTTATTTTTTATTTCAAAATTTATTTGTTTATTCATTTATTTATTAAAATTTAATAATTTTTTTTTTTAAATTTATTTTGTTATTTCAATATTAACATTTTTTTTTCAAATTTAATAAATTCTAATATATATATTTTTTAATTTAAGTTCATACATATATATATATATATATAGCCCCAAGGGTTAGCTCAAGTGGTAGTGAGCCAATACATGGTCCTCTTCGTTGAGGGAGGTCACGAGTTCGATCCTTGAGTCCTTTGGGGTCAGGCGCCGAAAGTCCGCCGAACGGTTTACCGCGCGTACCATCTAGAAATTCTGGGGAAGTACACCCGGGTTTCCCGTGAGCTTTCCCCTCGTGAAAAAAAAAAAAAAAATATATATATATATATATATATATATATATATATATATATATATATATATATATAATTTAAATTTAATTTATTTTTTAAATTTAATATTTTTAATGTATTTTATTTTTCATTTTTTATTTTTAATTAATTTTTCATTTTTTTACTTTTAATTTAAATAATGTTTTGTTTTTTTTTTTTTTTTTTTTTAATTTATCTATTAAAATTTAATATATTTCTTTAAATTTAATTTTTTATTTTAAAATCTAATTTTCATTTTTTTAAATTTAATAAACATTTTCTTTTTCTTTTTTAAATTTAATTTCTATATTTTATTTTTTATAATTTTTTTTTTTAACTTGTTTTTATTTTTAATTTTGTTTTTATTTTTATTTTTTTTATTTCTATATATTTTGAAATTTTAATATTTAATTTTTTTTTTCTTAAATTTTAGGTTTTTTTTAACGTTTGAAATAAAAAAAATTATTTTGTTTATTTTGTTTATTTTTTTATTCCTATATATTTTTAAATTTTAAGCTTTAAAATGTTTTTATTTTTCAAATTTATTTTTTTCTTAAATTTTAGGTTTTTTTTAATGTTTGAATTTTAAAAATTAAAAAATGTTATTTCTATTTTTAAAAATGTAAAAAATATGACACAATTTTTTTTTTTGTTATTCTACCATCAACTGGTTTTGTTTTGAGGGTGTTTTTTCAATCCTTTTTTCAAGAAACAATTTTGTTTTTAGCATAATTTTATAAAATGTTGAAATTTGACCTTAAAAAAAAACCTAGTGCATTTTGGAATACACTTTTTTTGTTTTTGGGTGTTTTTTCATGTTTTTTGAGTCCTTTTGGGCTAGAGTTCCCGTTTTGAGGTCAGGTTACCTATTTCATCAGTAACAGTGTTTTTCTCGCACTGGCTAGTCAACTGAATTACATATGTGGGGACCGTGCCAACGTGGAATTTGTGCATTAGCTTACATGCTAACAACAAGGTGTCCATGCACAAATCGGTGTCACTGATAGTGTTGATCATGAACCCTCTAGTGTTTTGTTCAATGTGGTAATCATTGCACACCTTATCAACGATCTGTTGATCATATTTCTTGTCGATGCACTCCATGGGATTGAACCCTTTCATGGGAATACCAATAATATGGTGAATTAGTGCTGCATCTATGGGAATGCGGTCTTGGATCCATAAGCAACCATCATGGACAAGAGCTAGCAGCTAGCACACGAGTCGGTCGGTGACATTGTAGTGGCCAAAATGAGGCATCTGCAACAGATTTAATAATCCAGATCTAGCCAATCTGATTTCCCATGGCATAGGGACTACCTTCAATAAATCATCCTGCAATACCCTTTCCAGATATAATTCCAGTGCCAATTCTCGAAAGACCTCCAAGTTGGGGAGGAGATCATTGTCGAATTTGACCCTGTGGAGCTTGCCAAAGGACTCTCCAATGACAGGGACCTTGCCTAGAATCAGAGGCATCTGTATATAGGCATGCATACCATCGAGATTCTTCGGCGTGCGCATTGAGGGCTTGGGAGGCTGAACATAGGGTGGTAGCCAACTTAGTGGTTCAGCAATCAGGGCCTATTCTTGAGCAGACAGAGGTCTTTTTGAAGGGTTAGGGGAACGTGCCTGGGGCATCGTTCGCAGGGATTTCACTTTTCATGGGGAGGTACGTGGCTTCACCCCGGCCCATTTCGCAGTCCCCCCTAGCCCTGTCTCCTCATCTTTTCCCTTCCCCTTCTTCTTCTCTACCTCCTTTCCGTTGCTCGGTGTGGAAACAACCTCTTGAACCTCAAGGTTGACCTCTTCAATCTCATCAGTAGAGACCACGATATGCAAAGATTCGGCCATATTAGTTGTCGTCATTATCGCTCGGAATATAAATTCAGGATTGCTATTATCAGAGGGAGTATCTTGCCTAGACATTAACAAAATGCAATAGTCACAAAGTTTCACAAAGCACCAACTGTTCAAGATGCACATAACCTCCTTCTAATCTATCCTTCTACTTTTATAGCCTTGGAGATCAACCAATGATTGGATGAGGCTTATCAGAAACTTACCATCAAGTAAATGGTAAAAAATATTTGGAAATCGCCTCATTAATTGTTGGCCGCCCACTCCTTTCAATGGTAAAATTTTATTTTTACCAAGTTTTACTATTCCAACAACTATTTTTTGTAGCTGTATATTACCCTTGTGCTCCCTACACACCTCCTTCGCTTCTAGTGCACCCTTGCACTCCTAGTGCACCTCCCTTGCTCCTAGCGCATCCTTGTACTCCTAGCGCACCTCCTCGAGCTTCCAGACCTACGAATGATCCCTGCGCATACCACAGTCCCACTTGCATTTGTCCCCCTGCCTACGCGTATTCCACCTCATACAGCTACTCCGGCCATATAGTCATTTTATCTGATATGGTTTGAGTCAGCTACCATTGACATATCCTGGTACCATATCAGGCATAGTATGGCTAACTAGAGAGCTCCTCCATCAGTAATTTCTTTTACCACCTCCATCAGTAATTTCTTTTACCATATAGGGACGTAGCTAGTGCTAACAAGACTTCCCCATGTACTTCACAAGTTGGCTATTGTATAGCAGGACCAATTATCCCTCCACAAAGATCTTTTCTCAAATATGTTGATCATGCCATGCTTTTTCCCGGACCTTCTGAACCTGATCATGGAAGTTAGAAATGAAATGATCTTCCTCCAAGGCCATGAGTTGTGCTAGCTGCTCCTCCATGATGTTAGGCTTTTCCATGTTCGTAAAGGATGTGATGCGTAGGTGAGGAACAATATACTCCATAGGCATAATTTCCTCCTTTCCATAAACCATATGAAAGGGCATTTTCCCAGTCATTTTCTTCTAGGTGGCTCGATAGGCCCAAAGGACTGACAAGATGTGCACATCCCAGTCACTGCGATTGACATTACAGGCCTTGGTTAGTGCCTGCTCTAAGATTTTATTAAAAGCTTTTACAAGTCCATTTTCCTGTGGATGATACAGGGTGCTTTTCGTGTGGTGGATCCGAAATTCTTCAGTCAAGGACTGTATTGTTTCATTAACAAAATGCGTACCTCTATCACTCATCAAGATTGTAGGGTAGGAAAACCTGGTTAGAATATGTTCAAAAATGAAGTGCGTAGCGATATCTGTAGTGCAATCCCTTACAGCTTACGCTTCGGCCCATCTGGTTACGTAATTAGTCGCAGTGATGATGTAGCGTGCACCTATCTTCTTCCTTGGCGGGTTGATGGGCCCTACAAAGTCTATGGCCTATTTGTCAAATTCTTGTAGGGCCATCTATGGTTGTAGGGTCATTTCGTCTCTGCGCGATGGCCTTCCTATGCCTTGGCATGTGTCACTAGCTTTATAATAGTCATGAGAGTCAGTAAGCAGAGTGGGTGACCATAGCCCATCTCTGAAGATCTTCTGTGCCATTAATTTCCCGGCATAGTGACCTCCTGCTACGGCCCCATGGGCTTCTACTAAGATGGCGTGCCTTTCATTGTCCAAAACGTATCTTCTGAGCACCTCATCAGCTCCCAATTTATACATATGTCCTGCTATGATGGTAAAATCCGTTGCATGGGTTACCAGATCCTTATTTTGTCATACCGAATGCTCTGCAGGCACCATCCCCGTAGTTAAGAAGTGAATATTGTTGACAAAGTGCACATCAAATACCTTAATAGAAAACAGCTGCGCATTTTCCAGTCCTTCTTCTAGGTTGGTCAACTCTTCGAGACTTTCGATTTGGGATAAGTGGTCTGGCACGACATTTAGTTTCCCTGGCTTCATGATAATCTCAAAGTCATATTCTTGAAATATCAGTAGCCATCGACAATTCTTCCCCCCCAACATAGGCTTATTCACTAGGTATTTCAAAGCCGAGTGATCTGTAAACATCTTGAAGTTCCCTCCTAACACATAATGCCAGTATTTTTGTAGGGCATATACCATGGCCAACCCCTTGCGTGCAGTAGTGGAGTAGTTGCGATCCGCACAAGAGAGTTTTCTACTAGCAAATGTAACTGGATGGTCGATGTCTCCATCCCCAGGTTGTGTAAGGACAAGTCCCAGGGAAATTCCTGATACATCTATGTGAACATGGTAACCCTTTTCCCACTCAAGGAATATGAGGATAAGCGTAGAGACCATATTTTCCTTAAGTAGTTCGAAGCTCTTCTGACACTCCTCGTCCCAATAAAACGAAATTTCCTTCTTTACCAACTTTTCCATAGGTGTTGTGATCAACACATACCCTTGAATGAACTTCTTGTAGTAGCTTGTATGTCCGAGGATAGAGCGGAGTTGTTTCTCATTTGTAGGGACTGCCAGGTTGATAATAATTGCTACCTTGGCGGGGTCAACCATCAATCCTTGTCGACAGACTATGTGGCCTAGCAAGATCCCGAACGGTACACAAAATATGCACTTCTTAATATTGAAGGAAATCTGGTGCTTTCTACAGGTGTCCAACATCATATGAAAGTTTGAGACCTACTTATTTACTAACCTGAATACAGCCCAGTCATCAAAATATACCTCCAAAAATTTGTGGATGAACTCCTTGAATACTGTGACCACTACCTGTGAAAATATGGCGGGGGAATTCTTGAGCCCAAATGGCATGAAAATGTACTGAAAATATCCCCATTCAGTGGTGAACGTAGTTTTGTTGTGATATTTAGGTGCGATCCTGATCTTATCGTAGCCCCATAAACTTTCTGTGAATGAGTACACTTCTTGCCCCTCCACGCTATCAAGGATTTCATCTAAGAATGGCCTAGGAAAAGGATCATGTACGTAGGCATCATTTCATTTCTTTAGGTCAACACAGATCCGTATCTCCCCTTTAGTATTTTTATCTTGAACTACCATAGCAGCTACCCATTGTCACTGTTCAACTGGTTAGATGATACTCGCGGCTATCATTTTTTCCAATTCTTCACTGACTTCTTGCTTGTACTTGGGGTTCAATCGATAAGGGCAATGCTTTGCAGGGCGCACATCGGGTTTTAAACTGATGTGCATGACCCTCAGTTCCTCTGCAATCCCTTTGAGTTCCGAGAATTTCATAGAAAATAGGTCCTAGTATTGGGTGAGGAGTTCCACGACTCTTCCTACAGTATGATTATCCTTGTAGTCCCCAATTTTAGCTAGCTTAGGTTGCTCCTTTGTTCCAATGTTGACTTCTCGAAGCTTAGGAGGCTTAGCAACATCCATGGTCTGCAGCAGGGGTCTCGCAACTGCGTGCTCTCCCTCCGACTCCAGGATAGAGATATTCCACAGGAATTCATCACATTCCTCCATTGAAAGATTACGATAGTTGACAATATCCTGTATCTGCGTCTCCCACGTTGGCACCCCATATGCTGCTCGAGGGCATGATTCATCAAATAATAAGGCATATATATCCTACAGGGCTTCGTCGAGTGCCTCCGTTCCCCCTATCAATCCGAACAATCCTACAAACTCATCCTTCAGGGTTTCCCAGTGGTGGGTGCACTGATGTAGTTCTACATCTAAATACCATGCGGTGGGGATTGGGCCAAAGGGATGAATTAATAGGTGGACCCATTGGTCCATAGTTATTTCACACCATTCCTCCATCCATGCGGACAAGTGCTTGCGTAGGTCTCCTGGGCCAAGGAAAGTTTTCATGCGCAGGTGAACCAAGGGTTCAAATCGCAAGACCATCATTTCGCGACATTCCTCCCACTCCTGGAATGTCCCCTTATGTGTTTCCCACCACCGCACAAGAGTTGCATGCATGGCTAGGTTAAGGGGCTACATCCTTCGCTCTCTTCAAACTTCAACTTCAAATGTTTGCAAAAAATCCCCAATACTACCAGAACCATCAAAGTAGTGTTGTTCTCTTACCTCGGAGGAGATACACGAGAAGCTCTTCATGATTCTAGGACATCGCAACGTAGATACATCATGTAACTGATTCTATCAATATTCTATCTCCCCATCTGAGTCATAGAGGCATTAACTATCCTTCTCCCACCAAAGCACACAATTAGCTATAGGATTGATCCAATCCTCGTCTCGAGCGGTTAATTTATAAATGTGGTCCACATCCTATTCTTCGCACACTGGTTCTATATATCGCTCTCCTTCCACAGGGTCTAGTGGGACTATCACCCTCGTACCGTAATTCTCAAAGACCATGCTCCTTTTCTTCAGGTTGATAATGCCTCCCATGTCTATCACCCAATCTATTCTGAGGAGCATAGGATAAGAGTCTGCATCTTCCACAATCTGAATTACCTCAAAGTCGGTGCGTACCTTAAATCTTGCGATATTTACTATAGTCTTTGACAACCTCCCTAATGGTATGATTTTCTATTGGTTAGCCATGCACAGCTGTATAGTGGACCATTCTAGCTTAGGTTCTCCCATCTTCTGCCAAGTTTTCTCAGGCAGTACGTTTGCATCCGATCCGAGATCCAAGATGACCTAATCCATTTCACAGTCACCTATCTACGCTGTTAGCCGCATCTCTCGCCCAGTGCACTTCTTGTGCTTGTACAGCTTGTGAACATCACTAACCTATGTAGGAGAGTTAGCTATTTTCGCACAGTTGTTTATCAGTGTCTAGATATTTCAACCACCTTCCTCTTGTGTACTAGCTTCATATAGGCTTGTAGGAATGGTTTAACTTCAACGTCCATTCTTAGGTTTGTTGGAGCCTTAGAGGTGGATGCCTCATCCTTGGAAAAGTCCTTGCGGGTTGTGACAAAGGTTTATTTCTCTTTTTATAGGTCTAGTATTTCTTGTTTGATAATATCCTTCCGGATAAGGGGTTCATCTGCAAACTTCTCTTCAACTCCTCCAATAGCCATGCTACTGCGTGTTATGACATTAATACTTGGTCCTTAGTCACATGGTTCCAACTTAACCCTCTGCACATTCTACGTAGATGTCTGCTGCTTTTCTTGCATTTTTTCTATCAGGACTGGACAGTCTTTCATCAAATGGTCCAATTGTCGACAATACCGACAATATTTTCATGTAGGGTTTCGACAGTCCCTTGCAAAGTGCCCTATTTCTCCACAGTTGTAATAGATCAGTTTCCCTCTTCCCCGACCTGCACCTCCACCCCTTCCCCCTCCCCTACCTCTTCCTGGGGAGCCTCCTCTCCTTGAGGGACATAGTGGTGAAGAAGGGTCAGTCTGTACCCTATACAGGTTTCCCTGGTCTATCATTAAGTCATAGTTCTGACAATTATGCTTGTCATGTCCCACAAAGAAATAAAATCAACAGCATTAATGCTTTATTTCTGGAACATAAGCACCAAGACGGGGATAATGGCTGGTATCATGTAGTCTGGCAATGCGATAATTAATGCACTAGAATGTTGGAGCACTCAGCCTCGCAGCTTCTTTAGGGCACAGTGGGCTGGGTCCCTCAGCCTCCATGTAGTCTTCCAGTAGAGGGCACTAATCCTTGGTGTGGCCAGACACCCTGCATCATATCCACCATACATATGGACTAGCCTCTTTCCCTCATTCCTTTCATAGATTCTGGATTTCAAGATGCATTGTCTCCAACTGTCCCTGGATCTTATGCACCCCAAACTGGGCATCATCTCTTGGCATAGCTTCTAGTTTCATAGCAATCTCCAAGGATTTCTCTTGTATCTCAATCACCTACTGACCCGTACATCTGCGTAGGTGAGGTAGCAGCATACTGATAAACCATTCCTTGTGTTGCCTATCTTCATATTGAAACTCCGCATGTCTGATAAATTTCTTTAATTGTGGATCAGCTTCCTATACAAACTCAGTAGGTCCTTGCCTAAAGTCTTTTAGGTTAGTTACTAGCTCCAAGTAGGACTTAGGCTTCTGAAATTGCTATTTCAAAGCTTTCTTAATCTCTTAAATAGACGGATCTGCATGATGGCCTACGTACCCCATATACTAGTCCAAGGCCCTTCCTTCAAGGCCAAGGGATAGCTGCACTCTCTTTACAGCATCGGTAGCCACATCCTGCACAGTCCATACTGATTTTTCTACAAACCAAAATCGATCCATATCTTCATCCCCTACACCCTTGAAGGTGGTTAGCTTCATGTGTGTCTGGTGGTGGTGGAGGTGTGGGTGAGTTCTTACCCTTATGCTGGCTTGAAGGTGGTCTAGTTGGAGGACTATTCCCTACATGTGAATCCGACTCTTTGAATGGACTATAGGTGGATTTATCCCCTTCTCGATTGGTTCGGTAGTAGTTACCACTTCTTGTTGTTCTTTCGCTCTGATCAGAGGTCATTCATTCAGTGTGGCTACATAAAATTCCTTTTCCGTACAATAATATTTTAATTAGAAATGGAAATGTTTGCAAGAACTTATCTTTGAAGCCTTTGAAGAACCTCCATTCTGCCTTAGAATAGGATATGAACTAATCAATTGCGAATTCCGTTACAAATCCCCCTAACACATTATCCGCCCAATGATCTATCATATGGGTGATCATGTTATCAGTCTTCTCCAGTTGTTGAATTAATTCCAGCATCCACTACACAACCCAAACGTCCTTCCAACATGTCTGAAATTCCACAAGCCTCGCTAACCACTCCTGAAGCATCTGCACAAAAGTTACAAAGAAAATTTCATAAAATTCAGTGAAGATGTACTTATTATTACACTTCTTCGCTGTCAGCTTCATGCTATGATTCTCTTTTACAGCAAATTACTGAATCTATCTTTCAAACAAGTCTTCGATTCTAGGTTTCTCAGGTTTCCAGTGGCCTCTTGGCATTACCCAGTCTCTCTCTCAAAATTCTCTTGGTCCCGACAATAGAACGATTTGTTGGCTTGAGTGGTCCTAACCCAAGATCGAAGGTTAAGTTTTTTCCAACAAACCCATATACTACTGGCCCTTTGAGCAATTAGCTACTTGTGTAGGCCAAGGTCTCACCTGAAGTAGTATGGGAGGGTGCTAGAACCAGGTTTCCTCACCCTAGGAGAGAGTAGGTAGTTTAAGGAAAATATGTGTTGCATCTAAGTAGGTTCGCATAGAATGAGTCTATTCGCAGCTCTTTTAATAGTATAATCAACACATAACAATAGAAAAGCTATTATTACTAACAAATATAGTCAATACATTCACATCCACGTGCATATTGGCGAATACCATCACAGAACGGTATAATCACATCCAATTCCAAATCATAGATACATTCGCAGCTTAAATAAATATCACAGATGTGCTTCAACAATAAACAAAATCAATCCAGATAGCACGAAGGTATTTCAAATATATTCTACATTCATTAGCATCAGAAATACATTTACAACCCAAACATGCCCCACGAACACAGCTTAGCGGGGTCCACACAGCAGGACTGAGGATCTCCGCGCACACAGCCAACAGGAGTCCTTACCCAAAAAAACCCATACAGATCTTATAAATTCACACATAGCATAAATCTATCAACTTACTTCCTTACTAGAACCAACTATCTATATATTTATAATATCATAGACTTCACTAACCAATCATCCACAAACTGTGGTTTGCGGACCCTAGAGCTACTCTTTAACCCACTATAAAACATTAGGGGCTTTGACCCACCCCAAAACCCCTACGCAAGACCGATTATTACAAAATTGTACCAAAAACGCAGGTTAGGGAACCCTTTTCCAATACATTATGTTATTGAAGTAAGAGGCTCCCCCTTTCTCTTTTCTTTACATACTTTATTGGGGTTCTTCATAACGTATGAACTTATTTTTTATTCACTATTTTTTCTGATTTGATTGAATTCCATCATTTGTCTAGAGATATTTAATGTATAGGGAAACTTACAATATTTTTCTTTGTGACAAAGCTTTTGGCATGAATACATCTTATTTTACCTAACTAGGTTTGAGCTGATGTATGCCATTTTGTTCCCCTTTTTTAACACAATTGACGTTCAATAGATTTATGTCCAAAATCATTATATAAAAAATAGTAGCCATGGAAATGATTTGTATACCTACTGATACATTGTCTTCTCCATTTGTTTTCTTCAGGTAGTCTTTTCATTTTCTGCATCTTTTGTTGATTGGACTAGATTCTCTTTATCTTACCGTATGCTGCAATATGTCTAGGTTTGTGGTAGGAAAAACAAGTGATACTTCTCATAGGAGGAAAGAAACTCCTTTGATAGATTCCGAATTTATTTAATTCATATTCAGGAGTGTATGAGTCTGGTGCAGCTGACCATTTTTTCATTTTATTCTTTATCATTTGAGGTTGCTGCTTGTTTCTGTTTACTTCTATTACCCATCAACGTCTTGTTGGCTTCTAATTATTTGGATCTCTTTTGGGTTGCTTCATCATATTTCTCAATGTATGCCTTTTCTGAGTTTTCCTTGGAGGTAATATCATCCCCGAGTTTCTTACACAACCTTCTCCTTTATTCTATCAGTCTTCTAGCTGCAATAATATCAAATTGCTAAGAGTTATAATTTTCTTTTATTACACTTTTCACGAAAGTGATATTCTTGTTATCTTCAACCTTGTACTTACTATTTTATCCTTTATAAGAGGAGATATTTGAGCATTTAGTATTTTTTCCAACTGTTCAAAGATTCTAATCCGTGAAATGTTCATAGATAATTCCCTTTGGGCCTTTTCTACTTTATTTCTCATGCAGACTACTTCTTCTTCAAATTTCTCTTGCACTTGTTTTTTATCATTTATTTACTTTATTAGAATTTATTCCACCTCCTTATCTTATTCAAGTTCTAACTTCAACTGAATGAGGTTTTCCAAACTTGGTTCTTCCTATACATATTTCAGGAGAATGTCTTTCTGTTTTTTTCACTTGAGTTTAAGGTTGTGTATTTCCCCCAGGGCAATCATTAGCTCCCCCTCAAGATCTACCTCAGCGCCCTCCTCATCTTCCAGAAGGAATCCTTTAGGCTCTTCCTTGGTCATAAATAGAAATTCAAATGTTCCTTCTTCATTTGAGGATTTATCTAATATTTCAGATGCACTACTATCTTGCCGAGCATAAAATGATTTCCTATTGAATCTCTTCCCTTTCTACCAGTTATTTACTTTGTTTTTATGTGTCTCTTGTGGCTGGTTCTTTGCTCACTTATGGGGAAATTTTTAAGCATAGTGCCCCACTCTTCCACAGTTAAAGCACATAAATGGAAGTTTAACTTTATACTTACCTATGCCTTTCTCCAATTTTCTAACAAATTTGGCCTCTTCTTCATCAGAGCAGGGGCATGTACCTTCCTTCTATTATCTCTACTTATCTACCTTAAAGGCTACCTCCCTCACATTTGAATTTCCTATTGGAAGTCTCATCTCATAGGCTATCACATTTCCAAGCAATTGGTTCATGGTTAGTGTTTCCCAGTTTGTTGTTTCTTCTATGGCAGAAACCTTAGGGTTAAACCTGGATGGTAAATATCTCAATATATTTTGTACAATTACACATTCCTTAATGGTTTCTCCTAGATCTTTCACGTTATCAACAACCTCTGCAACCTTTAAGAAGAAACTAGCTACATCTTCATCTTTATTCATTTTTACATTTTCAAATGGAGCTCTATAGGCTTGCAGTTTGGTCATCTTCACCTTTTTATCTCCCTCATGAATATTTTCTAAAGTATTCTAGATATCTCTGGCAATCTCACTTTTCATTACTTTGATCAATTATGTTTCACACAGACCACTCAAGAGTGAATTCATGGATTTTGAATTAGCTATGAATTTTTTCTTGGCTTCTTTCTCTGTATCAGTATCCTTTGGAGCATATCCTTCTTCTACAATAGCCCAAACTTCTATTCCTAGAGACATTATGTATTTCCTCATTCTTGTATTCCAGAAGGCATAGTTTGTGCCAGTAAACAATGGGGCTTTACTTGTTGAGCATCCTTCTAGGCTAGCCATTTTTGGGATCCTAGGATCTCCTTCCAGTTGTCAAATAGATACAAAAGAATATTCTCTGATACCAATTCTTGATCCCTTAGTTAAATTGAGAGGGGGGGAGGGGGTGAATTAGTTTAATACATTCATGGACTTTTAAAACTTTCCTTTAAACTTAGTTACACCTTCACTTCATGATAAAATTATTATATAATGAAACATCATTCATAATATGTGAGCAACAAGTATTAAGCATATTGAATACAAAACATCAACACATAATCATCATACACATGGAAAATAGATATAAGTGGAAACCTATAAGGGAGAAAACCACATCTTATTATCGCTCTGATTCAAACGCAAGCTCCAACTCCCTCTAACCACTTATTTTTCTTAGGCTCCAACCTATATGAGGCTACTACCTCAAATTCTGCAAGCAACAACTTGTAAGGAAGCTAAAACTCCCATATATTTTCTACATATTACAGCCCACAAGAGGCTCTTACCTCAACCAGCTCCAATTGGACATATATCAAGATACAACTTGAAATGGAAGCACCAACTCCCATGCATTTTCTGTAGGCTACAACCCACATGAGGCTCCTACCTCAACTAGCTAAAACTGGACATATATCAAGCTACAACTTGATATGGAAGCACCGACTTCCACACTCTACAATAAAATCATATCACGATTTACCTAAATATAAGATTTGTTTTACTCCTTCTTCATTTTTTCCCTCCCAACCTTCAAATCTTCTTCATATCAACTCTGGATCTGCACAACATCTCTATCTGCTTTTTTTTTCTTCCACTCTCTAACCTATCTATGCATATTAAAATAACATCATTTATAGAGATCACTTCATGGTTGTTTGCATTCTATATGGGAATATGAAGTGAACAGAAATGACTCATGCCTTCTGCCTACTCATTTCCTCACTCAGCATATTCAGGATGTTAAAAAAATATATACACTCGTTTCAGTATTAAATTGGATTTTTTCTTTTCCTTGGAGACTTTCCTTTTCATAAAAAAAAATATAAAATAATTAATACATATACAGTTAAAATCAAATATTTCACTCAGCCCATTCAACTTCTTAGATTTGTTGTGTTTTTTTCCTCTTATGCTTGTTGTCCCTTTGTCTTTTATGTTTATGTAGTTATATTTCCAACTATGCTACAACATTATTGGCTTAGCCTGACTGGACCCATTACTTTAGGTTTTACACCGCCTCTGCCTATTTCATATCCTACCTGTAGCATTCTATTCTCTTCTCTGTTCCTTTTCTTTGTGTCGGATTAATTTCTCGAGTCTCCTTCGGCCCATGTTCAGTATTTGTTATCAAACCGCTGCAACCACATAACACCTCTGCACGAGTGTATAGTCACTTGACCAGAGTATTCTCTCTTGCATTCAACCTTTCCCTTTTAACTCATAGCCGCATCTACATGACACTGTTCTACACTTAGAGTCGGGTCTTACTCGAGTCTACTCCCGTTCAGTTTTTTCTTTGAACTCACTGCCGCAACACTATTCTGGATAGGCTCCGGGTCTTTTTTCATGCGTTGATCCCATTCCTTTGTAACCCGAGTTGACCTCTGCTTCCATGGTTTTCTTCATAAAACCAATGCAAACAAATTAAACCTTAGCCTGAAATATGTTGGTGTTTACCTTTGAACCACATTGTGTCCGCTTGAAAAATTCCACTTCACAGTTTGCGTTCCTTACAGTTTACATTGCAATCTCATTTTCCTCATTCGATGCGATTTAATGAATAAAAGGCTCCGCATACATTCTTAACTTTGGTTGAAGGGTACCACTAATTAGGAGTTCATAAATTTTTCTCAAAATTCATATTTATAGGATTGGTTCCAAATCAGGATGGTTGCATAGATCTCGTGTTCCAAATTCTGTCATCGTGAACGATTCAAAAAACTGATGTCATATGAGGAAGATATCACGTTCTGATCGAAATGCCAAACATGTAAATTTGTGACAGTTCGACTAGGTTTAACTGGGATGCACAGTTAGCAAAGTGGGTGGATATATAGTTAGCAAAAAGGAATATTCCTTTCCACCGTACTAATCATTGGTTGACAAGTGTCAATTTTATATTGGTTGTACAGTTTGGAGGGCCAATGAGAAGCTTCCACATGGCCAGCCCTGATGCTACCACATGGCCAGCCCTGACGCCGCCACATGGCCATGTAACTACATAGTAAAATTTTTTGAGGGTCTACAGGAATCGACCCTGAGACCTCTTGTCGGGCACACATAGATATTACCACCCACGCTACATGAATCTTATTAACCATATTGTTTGTGGGTTTGTATTTAGGTGTGTTGGAATGGCATTCAGGGGTTGGGAACCGCCAGCGGTTCCCTTGAGTAGTTCACATGGAAGCATACAACTTCAACCAACCACAGTTTCCTCTAACCCGTCAACCTTCAACATGGAGTTCAAACATTAATCGCAGTCTTCACCTGGGGTTCCACTGAGCAGTTATGTAATCATGGATTTGGGGGTGGACATGTGGCCACCCTGACTACAAAATTTCAATGTTGCAGTCATTTCGGCGGACTGTTAGTGGGAGTGTTGAAATTTCCGGCCTATGCCACTTTTAACTCCAGTGAAGTGGATTTCTCCACTTTTATTGGAGCTTTCCTAGCTGAAACTGGGCAAAAGTGTAGGAGACCCATTTTTTGACCATTCTGAGTGAATGAAGAGTCATTTTTGACTAATTTGAGGATTTTGGAGCTATTGGTGCAAATAAAAAAAACTATTAGAGCACTATAACTACATGTAATAAAAAACTTTTGGGCATAGTGAAAGATGGGCATGCCATTAGGATTTAGACCAATAGATGCAACCTCGGAGGGGTGAACTGCTTCATCATGCCTGCTACGTAAATTTCATGTGATGACTTATTCCTCTATTTTACACTGTTATTTGGTTTTATTTAAGTTTTTTTTTTCTTCTAATTCATTAAAATAAATCTACAATTCATCGACAAACACCTTAAACCTCATGTAAACTAAAGAGGAAATTATGCATATGTTTATGAACTGAAAAAAAACTTAGCACAAAAAAACTAATACAATCATTTTAGATCAGATTGGTATCAGAGCTAGAGTTTATTCTTTGGTGTTGTTTAGTGCAAATAATTTTTTAACTGTTTGCAAGCTTTCTATGCTTACAAGGCTCAAGCTCAAAAGAGGAGAAGGAAAACTGGTGGAAGCAGAAGGGTCTCAAAAATATCCAAAGAAAAGGAGAGAAATATCACCACAATATCCACCACCTAGTTCACCTCCTAAAGAAGCAGAAGCTCCATTAAGAATGCCTGATGAGGAAGGGGAAATCCATGAATTAGTTGAGCCTAAGGAGGAAGAAAGAGTGTCCAAGAAATAATTTCTTGACACGACTAAGATGGTTAGAATCATTTATCAAGAAAGGAATGAGAGACTTGAAGGAGAAGGATATAAACTTCACAAAGAAGGACAAGGATATTTAGGAGGTCACCATGATGAAGAGAAGTCAAAGAAGGGAAATGGAGGAAATGGAGGAAATGGAGAGCCATCATCCTCATCCTCACTACATCAGCCACACAATTCCAAGAGCATTGGTAAATCTCCTTTATTAAAACATGATGTTAAGTTTGAATTTCCAATGTGTAATGGTGAAGTAAATGTATAAAAGCTTGATAATTGGACTAGACAATTGGAGATCTTTTTGAGAATACACAACCTTCAAGATTATGATACAAAAATTCAATTAGCTTCATTGAGAATGGAAGGTCCAACTATTGTTTGGTGGGAAAAAGGAGGAAATCAAGAAGCATGGTGAGATTATTCTACCATGGCCAGATTTCATTACTTCTTTTAAGTAATAGTTTTATCCATTAGCTCATATGCAGAAAGCCATCATGAATTGGTAGAACTTTAAGCAATTAATGGCACAAAATGTGCAAGAATACACCAAATAATTTAGGAGAAGAGCTCTCTTATTAGGGGTGGATTTGCAGAGCCAAGAAAATTTTCTCAAGTACATAGGAGGCTTACATAGCTACTTGAAACATAATATTGTCATGTTTAAACCCTCCATTCTAGATGAAGTATGTGTTCAGGCCAGACATCTAGAAGTTAGAGTGAATAAAATTTGTGGAGAAGGTAGAAAGAAATATTTTAAGGGTAAATCCAAAGAAGACTTAAAAAGGTAAAAATAAAAAGAATCCATCTGCTAAGAAAGAGGGAGAAAAATTGGTTTGTAAATGGTGTTCAAAATAAGGTCATGATGAAACTCATCATTGGAAATTACATCCTAAATTGAGGCCAAAGAAACCCAATAAAAAAGAGAAATATAAAATTGTTGGTACAACTCAACATGATTTAGGATCTGATTCAGGTGATGAATCTAAAATTATAGCCATGGGATTGAAGAACATGAAGGGAAAAGAAATTGAAATTAAACCCACTACCAGTACATCAAAATATCACATAAACACTCCAAATGAAGAATAAAGAATAGAATTGTTTCATGTGAGGGTCATATCCAAGCATACCAAGATTGACACATTATTTGACAGTGGGTCATAGGAAAAATTAATCTCTAGTCAAAAAAATTAACCTTGATACCATACCACATCCAAAACCATATCCATTAGGTTGGATTTGTAAGGATGAAAATCTACAGGTTTCAAATAAATGTATATTTCGGTTTGCAATCACTCCAAATATTGTTGACACAGTTGAATTATATGTGCTTCCACATGACATAACACGTATTGTATTAGGGATTTTTTAATTGTATGACAGGAAAGGAATATTCTATCGTCATGAGAACAAGTATCATTTAGTCAAATATGGGAAGGAGTTCATTATTAGAGCACACTGCAAGAAGACAAACATTGCTATGGTAAATGTTGGACAGGTAAAAAAGCCTGTAAATTCAAGTAAGAATTTTGTTCTTTTTATGATTAAGCCTAGAGTTGATATTAATAATGAATCATTTGAGGGATGTGATCCTAAGTTGAAGTCCTATTTATATGATGTGGTTAATGGACATCATGATATGTTTCAGGACCCAACAGGATTGCCTCCAAAAAGGGAAATTCAATGTCAGATTCAGTTGCAGCAATATTATCCTCTTCCAAACATCGGTATGTATCGAATGTAGATAATGGAGAATGATGAGATAAATAGGAAAATCAAAGAGATGTTGGATAAAGGAATCATAAGGCCAAGCACCTTGCCATGTGGTTCACCCATAGTCTTGATACCAAATAAAGGTGGGACGTGTGCATGTGTGTAGATTTTCAAGCTTTGAACATGGTTATGGTAAAAAATTGTTACCCACTCCCAAGAGGAGATGATTTGCTTGATCACATGAAAGAATAAAAGTTTTTGACTAAGTTAGATTTATGAAATGGATATCATCAAGTATGAATTGCAGAAAGTGATATATGGAAAACTGCATTCAAAACCAAACAAGGACTCTTTGAGTGGCTAGTTATGCCTTTTGGTGTGTGTAATGCACGATAAAATTTCATGTGAGTTATTAATAGTGTTTTGCAACCATTCATTGATGACTTTGTGATTGTGTCCTTAGATGACATATTGATTTTCAGCGAAACAAGAGAATATTGTGTCTTGCATGTGAATAGAGTGCTTGATATTTTGAAGAAAGAGAAATTGTTTCTTAATATGTCAAAGTGTGAGTTTGAAAATAATTATTTGGTCTATTTGGGACATATTGTAGGAGGAGAAGAATTGAGGATTAGTCCTTATAAAGTGAAGGGAATTGTGAATTGGGCCACACCCAAAGTAGTAACAGAGGTAAGAAGTTTCTTAGGTGCAACTTAATATTCGAGAAATTTTATTTCTAACTTTTCTTCCATCAAAGCTCCTATGCATGCAGTGACAAGTGTGAAGAAAGGTTTCCAATGGGGTGGAAAAAAATCAATCTTTCAAAGCTTTAAAAGATAATATTAGTTCAGCTCCAATCCTTGCATTACAAAATTTGAGACATCCATTCGATATTCAAACCGATGCTAGTGATTATGCCATGGGGGCAGTACTTTTGCAGCATGGTGAGCCTATGGCCTTTCATTCCGAAACTTGTAATGGTGCTATGAATAATTATCCTACATATGAAAAAGAACTATATGCGTTGATACAAAGTGTAAAGAAGTGGAAACACTACTTGATGGGTAAAGAGACTAGTGTGCATACCGATCACCAACCATTACAGTACTTGCAGTGACAAACACAATAGCAACAATAAAGACATTTTAGATGGATGGGATTTATTCAACAGATTCACTTGGTTATAAGTTACAAGAAAGGTATTTTCAAGAAATTTGTAGATATTATTTCAAGACCAATAATTATTGCATGTACTTTACTAAAAAATGATTCTATTGTACGTGAGAGTTACATAGAAAAATATGCACATGGCATTGGTTTTCAAGATGGGTATGCTAATTTGAGTGAAGGGAATCAAGTTGAAGAAAGAGATTATTAGATGCATAACATTTTTTTGTTTCATTTGGGAAAGCTATGTATTCCACAAGGAGAGAGGCTAAGTGTCATGAGAGAAGCTCATTCTTCTCTTATTGTTGGACACTTTGGGGTAAGAAAAATAGTGGCGCATCTATAGAGGTATTGGTATTGGCCTCGCATCATAGATAGTGTGTCACATTTTATAAGAGGTTGTTCTACATGTGCAACAAGTAAGCCTAGTAATAGGAATCTTGGATTGTACATTCCACTACCGGTACCATCAAGGCTATGGGAGAGTGTCTCCATGTACTTTTTTGGAGGTATACCTATGTCAAGAAAGCAACATGATTATCTTTATGTATTTGTGGATATATTTAGTAAAATTTCTATATTTATGCCATGTAAGAAAACCATTAATAATGAAAAAACTACTGAACTTTATTTTCAAAATGTTTGGGTTCATTTTGGATTGCCAACTTCTATTTTTAGTGACAGGGATTCTAGGTTCATTGGGAATTTTTCATCAAATATATGAAGAATGATGGACACAAAGTTGAAAAAGAGTACTGCTTTTAATCAATGAACATATGGAAAAACCGAGGTGACGAAAATAACCGTTGTGCATATATTGAGAGGATATTGCAGCAAACATCCTAAGTGTTGGGATGACCAACTGCATTACCTTCAGCATTATTACAACTTGGCAAAGCACTCTTCAACACAAGCCTCATCTCTTGAAGTATTCTATAGGCATTTGCAAAAATCATCGTTAGACTTCATCTTTGGGAAGGATGTTGCAATTGATGGCCATAGTGACATTGATAAGGCTCGAAAGTTCATTGAGAAAATTCTGATTATACATCAACGAGTTCAAGAACAGCTTGAGAAAATTCAAAGAAAATACAAAGAGAGGCATGTCAAACACTGGGTTGATCACATGTTTCAAGAGGGAGATGAGGTATGGTTGCACATTAGCAAAGAAATGATGCAAGGGGAAGCTAAAAATATGAAACCTATTTGCTATGGTCCTTTCAAGATCATCAAGAAAGTTGGTAACAATGCATTATTTCTTGACTTGCCTTCTTATATGAAAATGTATTCAGTTGTTAATGTTGAAAAATTATGCTTGTATAAACTACCTTTGATTGATGATCAAGGAAGTGATTTTAAACTACCTTCTATTGAATATTTCTTGCTAGAATTTCTGGATGAGCTCAAAGAATATACAATTCTTGACAGGAGGAAAATAGCATCAAAGAGGGGAAGTGTTGACTACCTTCGAGTTGGGCTCAAAGGCACTAAACTAAGCAAGGAAAAATGTATGGAGGTTCGAAAGGTGAGGGAGTTGTACCCTCATCTACTGAACAGGTAATCAATTATTTTGGGGTCCAAATGTTCCCCAATGGGGAGGAATGATCAGGAGTTCATAAAATTTGGTCAAAATTAAATGTTATATGCTTAGGTTGAAACAATGATGGTTTCATATATCTCGTCTTCCTGATTCCGGCGCCATGAACGATACGAAAAACTGATTTCGTATGAGGAATATATCGCGTTCTGATCGAAATGCCAAACATGTAAATATGTGACAGTTTGACTAGGTTTGACTAGGAGGCATAGTTAGCAAAATGGTTGGATGTACAATCATAAAAAAGGAATATTCCTTGGAATATCCATTTCCACCAGACTAATCATTGGTTGACAAGTGTTGATTTTCTATTGGTTGTGCGATTTGGAGGGCCAATGAGAAGTTGCCACGTGGCTAGCCCTGAGGGCGCCATGTGGCCCTGTAACCACACAGTAAATATTGTTGAGAGTTTGTAGGAATCGACCCAGAGACCTCCCACCAGGCACGCACATATGTTTCCACCCACGCTACATGAATTTTCTTAACCATATTGTTCACGGGTTTGTATTAAGGTGTGTTGAAATGGAATTCGAGGGTTGGGAACCACCAGTGATCCCAACCCACCAGTGGTTCCCCAGAACAGTTCACATGGAAAAATGAAACTTCAACCAACTGTGGTCTCTGCTAACCTGTCAAACTTCAACTCGGAGTTCAAAAATTAATCAAAGTCTCCGCTTTTGGTTCCACCCAATGATTATGTAACTGCAGGTTTGGGGGTGCTCATGTGGCCACCCCAACAACAAAATTTTAATGTTGCGGTCATTTCAGTCAACAGTTAGCGGGCACACCAAAGTTGCCTGCCTATGCCACTTTTAACTCCAGTTAAGTCGATTTCTCCACTTTTAGTGCATCTTTCCTAGGTGAAACTGGGCAAAAGTTTACGAGGCCCAATTTTCGACCATTCTGAGTGAATGAAGAGTCATTTTTTACTAATTGGAGCATTCTAAAGAAATTGGTCCAGAGAAAACAACAATTAGACAAATATAAATACATTTAATAGCAAAATTTTGAGCATAATGAAATATGGACATGCCATTCGGAGCTGGACCAGTAGATGTAGCCTAGGAGGAGTGAATTGTTTCATAATGCATGTCTTTAAATTTCATGTGGTGAATTATTTCTCTATTTTAAACTACTATTCAGTGTTATTTAACCTTGTTTTTCTGCTTCTCATTCACTAAAAATCATTTATAATTCATGGAGAAACACCTTAAACCTCATGCAAACTAAAGAGGAAATTATACATATGTTTATAAACTGAAAAGAGACTTACCAAAACAAAGCTAATACAATAATTTTAGATCACCCACAACACGGAAACCAATCACAATGCATCGCATTTCACTTTCCCACAAGTTTTAACATTTTGTAATAATCATATCTCCAATTTGCTGCGATATGCGATCGCATCGCATCACATCCAAGTTCTTGTTCGAAATCTTAAGTACAAGCCATAAAATGTATTGTGTGCGCTAATGCATAATTCCAACATGTGGTCTCCTGTCATCTCATTACATATTCCAATATTTAACACATCACAAACAACTTAACTTATCGGGCGATGCCTTAGCTCTATCCATTATAATTTTCAATGTGCGCTTTCGAGATTTGACGTCCGCCATTGATCTGAGCCCAGATATAATGGTCCTCACGTTCTCCCCATCCTTCACAAGGAAGAGGCAAAACTTATTTACTGGAGGTTCCCACAACACTTTCCACAAATCATAGGTGATCGCACTACGCATCTTATAAGATTTACTTTCGCCGCAACTTCACACTTCACTCACTTTACAGTTTAACTTAGTGTTTAACCTATATTTCGTGTGATTTGTGATATTTTCCCATGCCACCACGTGTCTTCTACACTTCCAATCGCAAATAATTTAACTTACCATGTGACGCGTTCACGCTAAACTCTAAAGAGTTGTGATTTATGAAATCGCTCCCTGTGCGATTCGATCTCCTTCATTGGTCTTTGAGGGATCGGACGATCCACACTTGTTTTGTTGATCAACTTCACATCGTTATTTAATAACTTACCATGAGAAATGTTAATGTTATATGCTAAATCCTACAATGTGCGAAGTCTTCAAGGGTTTACGAGATGATCCCCACCATTGATTTGTGACTGATCTAATGAATCTCATTGTTGCTTGAAAATCTGATTGGTCTTCAATTCTTAACACATAATAATTCTAATTCCCAGTTTGCAATCTGCGCTTTTATTCTCCGCCCGACAAGCATCCACAACTCTGCCGTTAATATTCAATCTTCAATTAGGTGATCTAATACTGACTGTACCCTCATCCTTCACACGGCCCTTCTTCATCTCTTCCACCTGCTCTGATCTTTGTCATTAATTCTTAACACTTTTATTCTGCGATTCGATCTTTGCCATTCGATCACCTCCCTTGGAATTCTTCTAAGATTTCTCTTCCTTAGTCGATTTTTCTTATTTTTGTGAGCACCTCTACTCTGCATCTCTGCTATCCTTCCTAAGCTTTCCTTAGTTTCTAAATTCCATGATCTCTCATGACGTGTTCTTCTATTAATTATTCACTCCAACTTGGAATGCTTATGCTTGTTGCATGCCTTTTGTACTTCTCTCTTGCAATTGATGCTTCTCTGTTGCCTTTGCCTCTTCTCCATTGACATTGTTTCTTATCTGCTGCCTTTTCTGCTTCTCTGTTGCCCTTGTTACTTCTCTACTACCTTTTTTTCTTCTCTGATGCATTCGCTGCCTCTGTTGCATTCGCTACATCTGCTGCATTTGTTGTCTCTTCTGCCTTTGTTCCTTTTCTGCTGCATTCGCTGCCTCTATTGCCTTTGCAGCTTCTCTAATAGTCTAATGCTACTCCTTGCCTCTCTGTTGCTCCTCTGCCTCTCTTTTATGCTTTCTCACTACATTGTTTCCTGATCCCCTCCTTTTCCTTATTGTTGGCTCTTCTCTTCTCCTTTTCCCTAATGATAGTTCAGGTGCTGCTCCTTTGTGCTCCTTTTCCATCAATGACAATATTTTCAACACTGAGGAATTATCGTGATATACTTTCATATTCATTAATTAATTGGCTCTCAAACCTCATTCTGAAGGTTTGGAGTTTGGCCTACTTGACCATTTCATCCCCTTCATCACTCAGATTCAGATTTACCCCCACATCCTTAGTATATTTACAATCCATAACCTTTACAAGTTCTGATTCTCTAAGACCAAAGAGAATGAAATTATTTCCTTTAGCATTATTTCCATATAAGTTTTCACCATATGCATAAGTGGGAGGAATATCATGTACTATACCATTAATGAAGTCCATGAATCCACTCCTAGCAACATAAGATATGTTTCCATTCTTACTTTCTAGAAGACATATTTTTCCCCATCGAAGATTGGTTTTCTACTTGAGTAAGCCATTTGGATCTCTTTCCTTGAGATAATTACTTATCGATCTACATTCTAGTGGTTAAAATTTTTCTGAAGGAACTAGGCTCTGATACCAATTATTGAAATAAGGAATTACTTAGAGGGGGGTGAATCAGTAATCATGAGACTCTTTTAAATTTGTTCTTTAATATGATTTTAGTTTTTTCCACTATTGTCTACTATTTATGAGATAATTCATTCATAAATGAAATGTGAAAAAATATTAAGCATTCATATGTTCTTACTATCTATCACATGAGAAACACACGCGCATATTTACACTCACATTTTTTCATGTGGAAACCCAAAGGAAAAAAATGGACCATTTTTTTTGTTTTAGGGTGTAATTTAAGCACCAACTTAATAAAATCAGTTTGTTTGTGACAACCCACTCAAAGGAGGCACTGAAATTGGATAGAAATCACCAACTTCCCAAGAGGGACCAACCTCTTCTGATGAAATGAAACTACCTGCTCTTGCCATTTTCTACTTTTCATATAATTTTCAAACTGAGAACACATGTATATACAATTAAGGAAAAATACCAATAATATTTTTCACATAATCAACTTCCACTCTCGATCGTCTATTGATCCACATACTCCTTTGGTCTCACAAAACAAAACTTATGTCCTCTTCTCTCAACAACATCTGGTGATTTCTCGGCCTTAATTATTAGAACCAACTCTCTGTTCCATACTCAGCTTTTCTCCTATGCCTATTTCACAACACCCTCTCATCTCAAACTCGTTGGAATATTCGACAATACATTATTTCCCTCACTTTTTTCGATGGAAATCGATGGTTTTAATCCTCTATTGCACAATGAAATATGTTGTCTATGCTATAGGTTCCCACAATTCTGAGGTGTACCTTTGCATGTCTTCCCTTGCTTCTATTACCCAATGATTTATGTCATGGTATTAATCATAGGAATGGGATTTTGAGTTATTTAACAACTACATGTCTAAACATCCATATGAGATTTAATTTTTAGTTTGTCTAAGAAATATACTGAGACATCCCATGTTGCTTTAATGCTCATAAAGCGTGAAAGTTCACTAGCATGACACCAATACTTCTCATTTAATTTAGAAACACATGAATGGGATGAGCAACCATGCTTTATTTATACCATTAGTCTCCTCTGTGTACTATTGTCCTTATTTCCTTGTCTCAATGTTGCCTTTGAATAGAATATATGTTGTTTTTGTTACATTTAATCTCCAATAGCTTTCCATTTAGTTTCTAGTTTTTGACCTAATATTTCTTCTACTTCTATATAGGGTACCAGTAGAGCTTCAATATATCGTAACTCGTAAGAGATGAGTGTTACGATATCAAATATTTCCGATGTTCCTTTAGCCATTAAGTGCTTGGCTCTTAGATCCTTTGGTCTTCATAAGACCATGTACCAAACAATATCAGTGCCCCTTCCTTCGGAAGGAAATTTCCATTTGTGTTACAAGATCCTCATACTCTAGTATCCCGACATCTGATATGATGTCATGCCTACTTCATCCTTCCACGTGGAAATTTTTGAATGATGACATATGTCACCTTGATTGGGCCAATTCGGTCTCCTGAAAATTCTATATCCAACTGCCACATGTAGACTCATCCCACCACATCATGCTGACATCACCCACCACTTTATCCCTTAAGGACCAATCGACTTCCACCATGTTTCCTTCCATACGAGAGTGAAAGGATCCCATCAAGCCTTAATTTTGCAACAAGAATATTTTTTAACCACGCTGCACATCCATCGATGATTTTAACAATATCAAAAACTCCATATATCGTAAATTATCAAGCTTAAAATGTTAAAAAATTTTGAGGTAATGATGGCTTCAACCTCCCAATATTTTGATATCAAGTTTCTCTGACCTCCCATGTTCTGATATGCTCCACTCCTATGATAAGAAAATATGAAGCTACTCTGATGCTTCCTACTCTCTAATATTCTGATATGTCGCTGCTCAGAACTCCAAAATTTTGATATTATTAGACCTTAGGTGCTTCAATGTTTGAATATAATCAAATCTCCCATGCTCTAATTTTCTGAATATTGGTATTCTCTAAAAGGCCTCTAGGCTCCTAACTTCAACAATCAAGATATTTTGATTCAGAAGGCCATTCTTGGATTTCCATGTATGGTTGGAAAGATTATTAGTAAAAAATTATGTTGGAGACAATATGATGCACTATTTGAGCCTTTTTCGAACCTGAAATATGGATCGAAACCTAAAGGATGATTAGAAGGACCTGGAACCACATTTCACCATAGTCATATTTTTATAGCTTTTCATTAAGCCTGCTACTATGGTGATTCTCTACCAGACACCTACATCTATCATTCATCACCATTTTCCTCTGTTATACATTAATTCGAATACACTCACAACCACTAGTCATCTATACAATGCCAATTATCCACTAGAAACACATTCCACTGGCCTCAAACATATTTCATAAGGATCACACGAATGGCTCGAGTGGGGTATTTCTTAGCCCAAGAGTTGGAATACAATTTCCAAGTGGTTTTTCAACTTCCCTATAATAGTAATCACATAGAGATGAATTCATCCACTACTTCACCTTATAACCACACAGGAAAATAAATCTAAATATAGGGGCCTCAAACAATTCTCTTCTACCATTAATGCTCTAACATCTCCTTGTGCTCCACTGCTCGTATCTCCAAAAAGGTTTCCACATTGATGGAGAATTGACGCTCCTCTTCTTCTACTTTCTGATAATCCATGTCATTCTTCCTGAGGCCCTAATTTCCTAGGTTAAACCCTAAGTGTGATGAGGATGGGCACAACCCCATGCCCATACACCTAATCACATCTCTTAAAATTTTGTTAGCACCACTAGTGCGGTGGTCCGTGAGTGATGTTTGGAATTTAATCTAGTTGGGTATCATTGTAGAAAACCAAAGAAGATCGCTATGGTCTTGCGAACGACATGAAATATATGCCCCCCCCCCACCCTCCCCCCCCTAGACTTTGAATCCATTATATCCTTCTCCAATTAGCCACTGAGTAACATTTTGTTTATATCTTGATATTTCTTATGTTCTTTTCCAGCTAGTCGTGAATATCACACTAGTGACACAAAGTAATGTATAAAAAAATGGGGGTAAATAAAAAATGGATATTTCATTTTTCTCTAGATAAAATTATATAACTTATTATTTAGTAAAAAATTGATATTTTCTGACATGTTGAAGTAAAATATCATAGAGTGGAAAATTTTAGAAAATTATATATTACTGAGCAATGCCACACATAAAATTTGTGGAAAACACAAACATAGAAAACACACAAAACTAGAGAGACACAAAGATACGTGGTTCACCCAATTTGGGCTACGTCTACCCCGAACAACCAGTCCTTCCTTTATACTATCCAACAAAATGAAGAGACATAACCTATAGAAAATCCGTTATAATATCCTATGCTCTCTCTCATAGTCTCCCTATATGTTTCTCACTCTAAAAATACACATACAAATACACAGCCAAAATAAAATAATCTCATACAAAACGAGGGGTTTCCTTCTAGGGAAAAAAAACCTAAGTTAAACATAACTTCTACTGTCAGATCACCTGCCTAATAAACGACCCAGATTGACTAGAAATTACAATAAATTTACAAGGCAATTTTGTAGGCAGCGTTTAATTACGTTGGACCCCACAGGCAGTGTTTAATTATGGGTGGCATTGTTGCCCCATTAATAACAGGGGTTCAATGTTGTGATACAAAATGAAGAAGATAATTAGGCTCCACACCCACTAGAAAAGAAGGTTTATACCCATATGGCTAAGAAAAATCCCTAATGTAATGACACCAAACAAATAAAATTCCATATGTTTCATTAGGTGACCGATTTCTCTAAGAGGGGATGATGGTATTTATCTACGAGGGTCATGAAAGATTCTTTTCACATCTCTCTAATGATATATAACTAATTGAAAACCATTTTCCAATTTTCATTAATCGAGCACCCTTTACAAATTCAGTTTTCATTAAGAATTTATTTATTGGAAGTGTTGATAAAGCTAACATTCCTCGGATGTGAATAATTTGGAATTGAGGACACAACAATAAATTCCACCATAGAGATAGTGAAAGTTTGTAATTGGTCAATCCCTCTCATCCGCATATCATGTTGTTGTACACCATCAGTTCCTACCTTGAACTCAAAGCAAGCACCTTCAAATATTTGTGAGTAGAATAACACCAGATTTGATTTATCTATCATAGACTATTTTTACATTTATATTTCATCATTTTACTAAAAAAAAAAAATTTGTATTAATATAATCATCTATTTACTCTAGGTCCCCTTATCATTGGTATGTGTAGGCATGAGTTGTTTTTCCCTAAAACTCACAACCAATGTGCATAGAACCACCTTAAATCCTTATAACAATCCCACAAATAATTGTATCCCTCTTTTAATTAAAAATAGCTCTCCACCCCGTTAATGTCGAACAATATATTCACTTCATTGTTTAAAAGTTGAAAATTCCCTCTATGAATGGGAAATATATGGCATTGGTCAACACGCTAACCCTCGATTTCTTGTACACAAATTAATGTGATGACATTGTACTTCGTAGCAGCTCAAATATCTATGATACCACTTTGTAATATACCCAATTTCCTACCTTAAGTTGTAGTCAATGTTATAGCATTCATGGAAAATTACAAATCATAGAAAAAATAACAGTGTCAATAACAAAATTATGCAATAACCATGTGAACGTTCATCCATTTTAATGCATAAAAAATGGTTTCTAATTATGCATGGAATAATAATATGTGGTACATAGGAAATTATACTACCATATGTATCCAACCTTCTCCCATATAAATAAATTACATTCTTTAGAACTCTGACATCCCTTGTGATACCTTTAATTCCATTAATAATAATGTAACACAATTGAAGCATAGTTTATAGAATATTTGATTCAGAAACCATTAGATTCTCATATCAATGTATTTCACACAAACTAGAATGCAAGTGATACCGTTACTAATTTATAAACTTGAATATTTCCCAAGTAAAGATATATTTCTCATTTTAATAATATCCATAAGGATTAGCAAATAATGTATGGTAATAAGTATATATATATATATATATATAGCACGTTTCACTTGTGCAAGTAACTCCATCGATTTTTTTTTCTTTCCTACCATTATAACTAGTTCATATAGGTTCCACTACCATGTTAGGATGTAAACCAAATATGGTTAATTTCTTGATTGTGGATTTTATTCTTTCCACTCAACCCATTTTCTAAATAACATAGCTATAGAATCAATGTTTTAAACTATTTTTAATACACCAATGAGGGTCAACTAGCTTCTCAGCTTGTTAGCCACGGACAACAAAAGGAATGAGATCCAATTCTTTTTCTAAATAGTCCCTTATACTATCGTATTTCCCTTTAGTTCTCGATTATAGGCTATCTAGGAAATATTAGGTGTTGGATAACATGGAATATCAAATATAAAAATTATCCATAAACTCAACCATGTTTTCCACATAAATTCATGGAAACAAACTATTCAAGCATATTCCTCTCATCTAAGTGCATACTCCAACAACATTCTACGAATGAAATAATGAATGAATGTATTTTCGAAGGGTTACCTTACCCAAAACTAGCATGGACACTAATGTTTCCAAGAATGGTTCTCCCATGAATCTTATCAAATAACATTACGCGCATAAGAAAAAAAAATACCAAAGATTTTGAGACGGACACTTTGAAAAAACAATAAAATAATATTTACATCACCATCATTTCACACTCATGTTTTCATCTCCCCCATGATGCTCTTTGTAATCTATAACCCCAACAGATTTTTTTACTATGCCATTACTATTAAATATTAAATCCAATATAATGAAATGGTAACTGGTTTTCCAAGCTTATCACATAATTATGCATTATATCCATTTCGCATATTGGGTTGTTACATTCCCCCATTAGAATAACATTAACCACAATGTTCCTGCTTCTAATAATAGATCCATGTATTCATTCTAGAGTTGTGCCTATAATGAGAATTAATGAAAATATGTATGTTGTATCCGTTTTTATGAAGCCTTCATAAATGTACATAAATTTTTCAAATTCAATGATGTAGCATCTATTATCATAATATAAGATTAAGTATGAAATAAACCCAATATTTATAAGTATGAATATATTTATGCTTGATAAGGATAGGGATAATTAATCTCACTATAGTTTCTAATAAAACCTTCCCAACCTCAATAATGTGTGAAAAGATTATGTGGTAGAATATTCATTCAAGTTGCATCTTCCTTTCATATAGTCACCCTTCCAAGGTCAGGAATCCCATTCTCTACTAAATAGTTCCTCTTTTGATCATTTTTTCCAAGGATTTCACATGAAATAATAGTATCATTTTATAGAGTCTGTGAATTCCATTTGTAGGCTCTAATCTACAACAAATTATGGGAATCACGATATATCATAGGATTTTAGTTCAATAATTGGGTCATTCTCACTAGGTTTTATAGCTTATAGTCGCCATCAATTTTCCTTACTATGTAGATTCCCCAATCCACTTGAGTGATAAACATACAAATATTAAGAGCCATCTCTATTTTTCAACCAATATTTGGATAAACATATAAATATTAAGAGTCATCTTTATTTTTCAACTAATCTTTGGAATAATTTAGTAGATCTATTAGATTCCAAATAATCTAGACATTATACTTATGTTTCAATTTTTTTCGGAAATGATACCTATTCTCATTATGGCTTACTCCATTCCTATATTGAAGAAATTATTTTATATAACTCTATTCTCTTGACATAAATTTCATTTAGTCAGATAAAATAACTACTTTTTCATATAATATTTTCATTACCTCATCTACAATAACCCATGAATTGATCGCAAAATTATAAATACCAATAATTCCATAACCTGAACCTTCGACATATAATATAAAATGAAATATATCATAGACATGGATTCATTAAATGTATTCAAACATATGTTCCATTCTGTGTGTGTGTGTGTGTGTGTTCATAACAATATCTTCCACACTACAACATCACATAGAATACCACAATACATATATTGCATTCCCACATGACAAGCTAGAAGGATTAGCCAACACTTAACACTCATTAACTAGATTCCTAGTACTTGTTCCGATATATATATATATATATATATATATATATATATATATATATATATATATATATATATATATATATATATATATATATATATATATATATCAAACAAAATACTAGGGATACATCTTGTTAGTTCTCTTTAATGTTGGTGAGAATTTTATAGTATAGAACATCAACACAGATAGGAAGCCATATGGAATATTTTTCAACGTTATAACCTTTCCATATCCAACAAAATTATGGAATAACACATGGATATCTCACATGCTATTTAATTTCATAATAGGATCATAATTCATGACCTTCATTGGTTCTTAATCTAGAAATATGGGACCCATCCATATCATAAATGCACCTAGACTCCATTGAATGAAATATAAAATAGATGTATATATATTGTGTATTTTTAATACAAGAGTATTTGTACTATATATAAAAATGTGAAAAGGTAAAATTTTAACCAAGGATAGCTATTACAACTTGGTAGATGAGGATGCATGTGTGATCTTACAATAAAACTATATAATTGCATAAGAAAATAACAATAACACCCCCCTTAAGAAAAACATAAGGAATAATCATAATAAAAGCATAGTTTCGTAAAAAGACGACGTATTAAGTACTCATTTATTAAACTTTATAATTGGAGAGTTTGAACTACCTAATGTATTTTCTCATAGAACTATATGAACGATCATAACACCAATATTTTTGCATGGTTAAAAACCTCTGAGAGGGAAATGGTCCATGGCCACAATTAGCATTGCCACTTGAGAAAAAATATTTATGAAAAATAAAATGTGTACAAAATAGAGTTTCTCATAAACAATCATTAGCCAATGACCCTATATTATATTTAAATAGATGTCATGGACCAATGAAGTGTTAAACAACAAATTTACGGCCTTTAGTATTGAGGAGAGTACAAGAAATAAGATCACTCTATTTCTAGAACATATCATGATTTTAAAATTACAAGGCAAAGGATAAATATTAAAAAAACACACTTTTATTTAAACACACATTATAATAAGTCGATCCTAACTGATTTCTATGTATCTAATTTTCCTAACATCCCCTCTTAAAAACAAATTGGTATATGATACAAGGATTTAAAAAATTGACATAGTGGGAGAAGGAAGGAGACAATAGAGACTCTCCCCATTTAATGCCAAAATTTTGAGATGCTAACATAGATTAAGGTTTGGAGGACTTTACTTATGTAAGAAAATTTGTGAAAATATTTGCAAATTTATATTTTATAGGGAAAAAGAGCATTATAAAGACACAATTATGAATTATCTTTTTAATGAATTCCATTTGTATACCAATGTGCTATATATGTTGATGCTAAACTAGATCTTTAGAAGCTTGAAGGAACTTTAATTGTCACACCAAAGAGTGATTTGTTGTTGCTGCTAGAAGGATGAGTCAGAATAACATTTATAATGAAGTTAATTTATAAAATAATGTTGTACGCAAAATGTAACTAAAACAAATAATAAAACTATACTCTAGCGATTGACTTTTTTATTTAAGTGAAATAAATTTTACAATAAAGTCATGAAATAACTTAAAATTGAATGAAGGTTTTTGAAAAGTAACTTGGAAAAAAGAGAAACATGAATTTAAATATGTTTAAAATAGAGGAACTTTCAACCAAGTGTGATAATACTAAATATATTTTATTTTTTATGAAGGGGAATGGGGATCATTATTTTTTCTTTTATATATTTGTATCTTTTTACATGCTCCCACAAAGAAACATGTTTCTTTTGTGCAAAAAATGTTCAAAATAGTTGCATGCAAATAACAATAATAATAATTATAATAATAATAATGGAAACAATTTTATGAATATTAATAATAATGGAGTAAGAAATTAGTTATCTTATCCAAAAAAAGAAATTTTTTTTTAAATTATAATAGGCCAATATCACATTTCAAGGGGTCAATTTAATTGGTGATCGAAGTAATGTGAAATCTATCAAAAACTGAGATATCCAAGATTCAAATGTCTATAGTTGTGAGCTAATTAATGGAGAGGAAAACATGTCATATACCCTCAAAAATTTACCAATAACTACATGTAAAATGTTGAATTCATTATGATACCAAAAAAAAATATTTGAAAATGACAAAATTTAAGCAACCAAAACTATACACAATAAATAAAACAGTTTTCACAATATTTTAATTTTTTTAGGTTAACTGAGAGCACACAAAAAAAGGTAAGACATAGACCAAAAAGAGCAGAAACCAAAGAATAAAATCATAAAGTTGAAATATTTACTCTGTAGTTTTTTTAAATGGCATATTCAAACTATATATCTACGAATATAAACAAAAAAGTCATATCTTGTGTAAGAAGAAACCCTTTTGCCTGGAATGAAAATTATTTCTACCTGAAAGTACTGCTCTAGAAGTACTGGGATATTTTTCTTCGTTTATACATGCATCAAATAGTAGATATAAAAATTGTGACAACATAGTCTCATAGTCTCAAGTTCGTGATAAAAAATACGTGAATCCCTTTAAATTGATTGTAATACCATGTAGAGTTCTATGACTAACGTGAATCATAAATGGCGCTAGAGTCCATTAAATAAAACATGAAATAGATTTAATGTTTTTTACTATTTTTTCAATACAAGAATATACTCACTATATACAGCATTTTGAAGAGTCCCAATAATATACTCACTATATACAAAATTTTGAAGAGTCCCAATGTTAGCTTAGGATATCTATGACAACTAGGCATATATGGATGGATATATGAAATTATAACTAATACTAGCTAACTACATTAGAAAATAGCACTAACACTTCCCTCATAATTAGCACATCATGACATGAAATTTTATGCATATGAATGTCTCAGTAAATTTTGACAATTTTAATAGTTCTAACACACACATAGATATATATTGTATCAAAATAATTGTGGAAGGAATTATTACTTAAATTTTCTTAAGAATATATGTATTATCATAATGACCAAATCCAAACTCACATCCATTCCATCAAAATATCTGACATTATTTAATAAATTGGAAGCTTATGAAATATTGCATCATACTTTTCTTAATCTCTTGATCAGCAACTTCATATTCTTATCATTTCTTCCCAAGGTGTACTATCAAATGTAACATTATGGACAACATGTTAAACCATGATCTCAACCATCTTGAATAATATTTAATCATATTATTATACTCATGGCATATATTTTAGCATGCTCATAGTCATTATGTGCACACAAACACACACACACATAATCATAATCTATCAATATTCTCATTATTGCATATCCATTCCAAATATTTTACTCCCCTACATTTTCAACATTCCAATGCTTGTATTATCTACAAATAGAACCTAGAACAACAAAATAAGGGCTAAGGAATATTCCCTTGCAGTGTTTTTACATAAAATGGAACTCCACAACATTTATGATCAATTTCATTGCATACATACATATTTCCACTTGATACTTTTATAGACATGTACATCTACTCTACTTGGCGATTGTTGATTTTATATCGTGGAAGTATTATAAGGATCATTAAATTGTTCCCATCCTTGCCTAATCTTTCCCTAATTCTAACATCATTTTCTTGAGTGTTTTTACCCAATATAATATTATGTTTTATCTTATTTTATCTTCATATGGACTCACTTCAAAGTCCATTCTATTTAATAACCCTAGAAACTTTTAGTGTCTAATATTCCTAGGTGGGCTAATCTTACATATTTTTTTCCAAAAAAATATTTTCCAATTTCCATATTTTAAAAAATGTATTCAACCAAATCTTATAGTATAAAATTATTTTACCTTTAAAATAGTTGAAATTTTATATTGAATAATATAAAATACTTAGAAACCGAAACAATTTTACAAAATATGCTAAAAACTTTTAAAATTTTCATAGTAGGGACTAGTAAGATTCACCAAGGTTTCTAAACCTTAAGGTAAACTTCCAACGTTCAAAATTTCAGTGCTAATAACTAATTCCATAAATGGATTAAATTCCTAATCCGTTAGTTTCCATGTACTTCCCCATCTATACCTTCTATCAATAGGTTATGTTTATTTTTGGATTATTACATCTTTGTATATTTAGAGTACACTCAGTTTTCATCCTCATATCCTACAAAAAAATTGTCATAGCATAGCTTTTTTAAGTACATTTTGAATACAAGAGTCATTTTAAGTGTTTTTTTATCCTAATTTATGCCATGATATTTTGTCAAATAAGTCAGCGTTATTGGGTGATAATAATATATGATAGATATTTGTTAACCTGAAACATTCCTAATCATTGTTTCTTTCTTTTTCTTATGAATAAAAGGAAAATGGTGAATTTTGATTCACAAATGATAGTTGTTTATGAAAAATTAATGTTTATAGGAATTTAATAACCCTGAGGATGTGAACAAGTGTTATGGAACTAGAGTGATGTTTAAGAAACAATGTATTCATAATTTATGCATTATTATAAATATTCATTAAATATATTTTAGATATAACTTATCTTAAACACGAGTGATCATAACTATAATGACATATAACACAAGTTTATGTAAAAATAATACCATACTTCCACTAATTCCACATAATAGTAGGATGTTTAAACAAAAAGAATCATAGTTAGAACTTCCGTTATAAAAATGGGAAAACTGTCAGAAAAACTCTACACCACTCTTCTCTCTGGATATTCCTTCTATGTTATCTCTAACATGCCTCTCCTTTCCTGTCTATATTCTTGAGGCATAATCTTATTTTTCTCACATTAGGAAAAATTTAAATTTTCAGAGAAATTTGACTACTCGAATTGATACTTAGTAGTGTGCTTTAACCAGTCACCAACTTCACTGTATTGGGTGGTACTGAAGAAAATTACAGTCACGAATGGGTTTCAAACTAGGTAGGGATTTGAATGGTCTGATGGAAGATATGGAGTGTAGTATGGATGTAGAGGATGCACCACTAGGAAGAAATAGAGTATAATAATTGTTAATTAATAGATGATGATGTGTTCTAGAGAAACTTGAAGGAGAGGATTATGTGGAGGTGGGTAGAATTAAGACAACCAAATATATGTTCACCATGAGTATCATTTATAGTGACATAAAAATTGTTGCAATATCCTATACATGGGTCAAACACTATCAATACCCATTTTTCCCAACAATATCATTTCAACAAGTTGACACAACAATGGAGTCATGGAGGACCCTTATAAGGTAATGAACTAGTTTAGCTTTATAGCTTGTCTCGATTAGCTTGGTAATTCTCAGTGGCTTCAATCAAGATTGTTCATCATATGACGTAAATAGTTGCATTGAATAACTTTCCACTTGAAATTCACTCATGGTAATCAAAAGGTTACTTTCGTGGTGATCATTGTTTTCCTTCTAGCTCATATGTTATGAGAAATAAACCCAAATCCATTAAATTGTCATATAGATTGATTTTTTCCTATTACCATATCACATTTCCTATATCTACCTATACCCTATATCATCCTCATAAAGTGGAATCTATTCATGGACCCTATATTTTTCTTCCTCGTGCTTCATTTTAGCTTCACATTTTCACTTTTAGCATTCTATTTTTATAGAAGAGGTGTAAGAAGTCCCACTTTGTAATGACATCAGTTTTCCCAACAAAATCCCTTTGAAAAACATTTGTGGTTATGTATTGTAAATTAATAATATTATCTTCATGGAATATTTTATGGGCTAATATTCGTAGGAGGGCTAATATTCCATGTTTTTTACAAAAAAAATATTTTCTAATTTCCATTTTTCCAAAAATGAATTCACCCAAATTTTATAGAATAAATTATTTTACTTTAAAAATCACCAATAATATATATTGCATAATATAAAATGGCGAGCCTTATTTCAGCTGCCATAGGCCCATTAATGCGGCCAGGCAGCTCATGCCCGCCACACGATGATCTACACCTTTAATCCGACAATGGGCATCAGCTGCCTGGCTGCATTAATGGGCCTATGGCAGCTGAAATAAGGCTCGCCATATAAAATAATTTGAAATCAAAACAATTTTACAAAATTATCATCAAACATTTAAAAATTTTGATATTAGGGACTAGTAAGATACACCAAGGTTGCTAAAATTTAAGATAAGTTTCCATCCTTCAAATTTCCCTTGAAATGTATGTTATATACACATCCATTCAATTCCCTTTCTATCTCACACGATCCACCTTACTACATTTTGTGGGCATAATTAAGTTCCAAGGTGCCAAACCCACCCATGAGATATGTAATTTTCTAACATGCACTGTCATGTGGAAACCATGTCTAGGGCCATGGTAGTAGCTAACGAGGTGCCATATATATACAGCGATTTGTCAAGTATATTTCAAAATTTTGAAAACTATTGGACATAGCTAAAAAATCGATGGACACCATGGCACTAACAATAAAAAAAATAAAAAAATTGATAATTACTTACTAATTTCTGATGGTACAATTGATTTTATTTGTGCCATCAAAGTTACCCATCAAAATTATGATATATATATATATATATATATATGGAAGGTTTTAAAACACAACAAATGTAAAATACAAAATATGGAGCGTTGGATCCATATACAAAAGTGTTGGGGTCCCTATACTTAATTTCCGAGATAAGGCAGTCAAATTAAATGACCTAAAAGAATATGTTCTATGCTAGATGTCAATGGAAAGAGGTCTAATATACAACCATATATATGAATACAGGTGGTTATTCATGTTGAAGTTCTAATCAAAATTTGACAGAAATAAGGACAAAGTGGTTCCCATGTAAAAATGATAAATGTATAGAAATTTATAGCAATGACAACATGATTCAATGTTATTTGTTAAAATGGATTCCTACTGATGTACCAAAAAATATATATTTTGGAGAGAATCTCAAAATCATGACTTCAATGGTGTTTATACTATCTTAATTGAATTTCATACGAATGCATAATGACCAGAAGAAAATTTAGGATTTGTATATAAAACAAGGTTTTCCCTCCAAAACAAAATCATTGTTGCACTAATGAATGTAAAGCTTGTAGAGGAGAAGAAGGACCTAAATATTAGGGAGATAATTGTGGAAAAGACATCCATTGTAATTGAGTTCTCCAATTTTCAAGTTAGTTCCCATAGCATACTTTTCAATTTCATACCATATGGTGTTCTGCTCCTTATTATTTGAAAGGGAACTGACACTTCGTCCTTCCATCTAGGTTCGTGATGGTGTCCCATACGAACCCATGATGTAGTTTTAAATACAATAATAATGAAAAGGAGGAGTTGGCAGGGCCAGGATATATTTTTATCCTATGTTCTTTTATCGCTATGATTAACTACCATAATATATTTTGGATTAATCTTTCTCACATATGAAATTATACGGTGATACAGAGGAACCATTATTTCCATAAAACATTGGGTATGGATGGTAAGTAAATAAATTTTATTGGAATAAAATGGTATATTTTATAAAATAGAACGTGATATCATTTGGTAATAACTCCCTACTCCATCTATTAGGTAGATATAGCGTTAGTAAATCCATACAGACCTCGTTAATGATGGGTGGTGAGTATGCTCTTATTTTGGGTCTATGGTATAAATGTTTGGGATGTGATATTAGAGGATATCCAATGATTACTAGATTTGGTGCTAACTAGGGTGAGTGGAAGAGGGTGGTCTGAGCTCCGGGACTAGTATACATATGAATGCATGGGTATGATTTCGACGTAATGTCTGATATTGTGGTCAGTAGTGATGTTGGGGAATATTTTTAGAGATATTTAAACTGGGACATGATTCTTTATGAATTTGATTTTTTTTTTAGGAGTATTAGGATGTCCAACTTGTATTTCGCTCTTTCGACATATAATTTAACATACCATGGGAATGTTGAACACATTAGAGTGGTGGACACAAAAAAATGTATGGATGATTATGATGGTTTTTTTTTTTTTTTTTATCCATATACATCATTGGTATATAGATATCAATTATGGATGCAACTTGTGAAAATGTTTCATTGCAATTATATTATGTGAATCTAAAATTTTGTCTTCTAATGTGTGCATGTGATGAATCCTAATATACAATATTTTTTTTAATGCTATCTACAAAGATATTTGAACTTTTGGGAACATGATTCAATGTAATGGACTTAAATGATCTCACCAATTGTAGAAATTTTAGACCCAACCCCGGTTATTAGTTTCTCCTTATCACTTCCATATAGTTAAATGCTCATTCCCATAAGCATACATTCAATAAGCTAAAAATAATAAATATTTATGAAAACACAAATTCTAGAAATTTCACAGTATTGGAAAATGTAGAAATAAAACTCAGAAAATATTTCAGCCACACACACAGAAAATTAACACGCTTATTTTTTGTCAATATAAACCTATAAAACCCCCCTAAAAGTTTTGGGGAAAACTAGTTCGAGACCTATTCTTTATTTCCGAATATTTTCTTTTACAGTGAAATAGAAAAACAGAGTAAAAATTCCAGCAACCAAAATTACAGACTTATTTTGTTTTCCGTGCTTGAACTCCACCTCAGAAATTGTACCAAATCAGAAACCTAAAAAGCAAATAATTTTACAACAATAAATGTTGTACAACAGCCTCAAAAAATGTCCCCAAATAGTTTTACAGAACTGTATAGAACTGTGTGGATTTGTACAATAGTCTTCCTCAAAATCTGTGCCCAGAAATTGCTTCGAAATATGCACTGAAGTTGTTGTCCTTTTTCTCAATTTTTATGCCAAAAACATTAGTGGTACTTCTCATTGATTTTTGTGCAGAGATTCTTCCTCGAACCTCATGCTTAATGTTGCTATCCTCTTCCTCGATCTTCGTGCCTCCCTTTCTTGGAAACAGTGCCTCTCTATTGTTGTATGGATTTTTGCCTTGGGATTTATGCCAAAAAGGTGTTTTACGGATTTGCTGAAGTATCGTTGCTATTGTCCCCCAACTTATAACTGCTCAGAAATTTCTCCTGCTCTCTCTTCCTCCTTCTCTTTCAATCTTCTCATGAAAGACTGGATGAACTTTTCTCCTGTTTGCCTCCTTTAACCTATCCCTAAGTGACTTTTGGGGAATCCCTAAATCTAATGGATGAGATATCTTTAGATATACGACTGAGATTAAATGTGCATTTAATTCTCACATTCTATTTTTCAATTCACCCCACTTAAATAAAGACCCACTTAGCCTTTTATTCCTATAGTCACTTTCACTTTCTAATTTCACATTGACTTAAATAAACTCACTTTAAAATTAGACTTAGAAACTTTATCACTTATAAAGTCACTTTTAAACTATATTTGACTTTACCACTTATAAACTCACTTTAGAAGAAAATTTTAAATATATTTGGACACTTTTCCCTAGGCCAAAGATCAAAGCCTTAGGGAACCACTTGTCCTCTGGTACCCAAATTTTAACACTCCCTCTTACTGAAGAAAGTGTTCCTCACCACACCCATCTTGTCTTTGATTTATACATGCTTTCCCTGTTGCAAGGATTTGGTGAATATGTCTACTCTCTGCTCATTTGTGGGAATATACTCAAGATTCACAACTCCTTTCTGAACATAGTCTCTCATGAAGTGATATTTGATCTTGATATGCTTTGACCTATCATGAAATACTGGATTCTCCGTGAGTATAATGCAACTCTGAATATCATATTAAATCACTGAAGGTCTCAATGCTTGACCAAATAAGCCAAACAACATATTGCGAAGCCATATGGCCTCACAAATAGTTAGACTAGATTTCATGTACTCTTCTTCCGCTAAACTCAATACAAATAATTGTTGCTTTTGACTGAACCATGAAACAACTGTCGAACCCAACCCAAAACAACACCCTAAAGTGCTCTTCCTATTAGAAGCATAACCTACCCAATCAGAATTAGTGTACCCCTCCAATCTCACTCCATCTCCCTACGTATAATACAGACGATAATCCACTATCCCCTGTAAGCAACGAAAAATGTGTTTTGCAGCAACCTAATGCACTCTCTTGGGCTCACACATGAACTGGCTCATCCTGTTGAATGCAAAGCATATATCTGATCAAGTGTTGAAAAAATATATCAAGGAACCAATCAGATGTATACATAATGTAGGACCCACCAACTCAGAATCAGAAGCATGAAGCTTCTTCCAGTTAGTGATCATAGGTGTCGACATGGGTTTGTAATCCTCCATGTGAAATCTGCTAAGAATTTCCACAATATAATTCCCCTATCCCGAGAAGAAACTCCCCTCCTCCTGCCACACCTCCAATCCCAAAAATTAATGCATCGAGTCAATGTCCTTCATCTTGAACTCTGAAGCAATATCTCTTTTGAAATCCTATATGGGTTTCTCTACACCCACAATTACCAAGCCATCCACATAAAACACCAAAATGAGAGGTTCCTCACATACCACAATAAAATATAGGTTCTGATCTTCATAACTCCTTTTGAAACCCATCTCCTACAAGTACGTATCAATCTTGGAGTACCAAGCTCTATGAGCTTGCTTTAGACCATAAAGTGCCTTCTTCAGTCTCCATACATGGGACTCTTTCCAATGCACCTCAAATCCCTACATCTGTTCAACGTACACCTCCTCTCGTATGAAGCCATTAAGAAACATAGCCTTCACATCCATCTGGTGGTTCTTCCAACCCATCTCTGCTTCTATCGATATAATGGAGTGAATGGAAGCATATAGATCCATGGGAGATAAGGTATCCTCATAGTCTACTCCATCTACCTAGGAGAACCTATTATGAAACCATCTCAAAAAATAGAAGAAAAGAGAGATAAACACCTTAGAAATCAGCCACTTCGAGGGGGAAACCTCCAATAGATTACATAAATGAAAAATTCTTGGATGATAAAAATGACGAAAACCTCCTTCTATATATAGGAGTCCATGGGTCCACAATATAATCCTAGCCGACCTAAAAATAATAATGTAAGGGCGCAATAATAACAATATTGGGGTAAGAGGGGTAGAACAATGACAATAAGGGGGCTACACTTATGACAATAAGGGACTAAACTAGTAATATAAGGACCTAACATGCCCCTCTCCTTAAAAAACGTTTTTTCCTCAATGCTTGAGTAGATCTGGGTGCTTCTGTATAAAATTCTCATCCTCCCATGTAGAATCTTCAGTGGGTAAGTTCTTCCACTTGATGAGATACTCTGAAATTGATCGATTTCGTAGCTTTCGAGTTCTTGTTTCCATGACCGCTTCAAGTTCCAATATGATTTTTCCTTCCCCATCAAGTTTTGGAAATATTGTTTGAACTGGAATATTTTAACGTATAACCTTCTTTAAGCATGAAACATGGAAAACTGGATGCACTTATGAAGAAGCAGGAAGCTCCAAATTTTATGCCATAGTACCAATATTTTGCAACATCTTGTAAGGACCATAGTAATTTGGAGATAATTTATTATCCTTCTTAGCTTGCTTGAGGGATAATTGTTTGTACAGTTGTAGTCGTAAAAATACCGAGTCTCCTACATCAAAACTTCTCTCAATGCAATGTTGATCTACTTGTTGTTTCATTCGATTTTGTGCCAAATTTCGGTTATTCTTTAAGGGTTGGAGAACTTCTTGTTGATGCTCGCTGTGATCTTCCACTGCTTTAACCTTATAATTTTCTCTCAAATATGATGTGATGGATGGTGGATGATATCCATAAAGTGCCATAAATGGGGTAATTTTTTCTCCAGTATGGAAGGAAGTGTTACACCACCATTCAGTGAGAGGTAACCACTTGACCCATTGTGTTTATTTAATAGATACAAAACAACAAAGATATCCTTCCAAACAATTATTCACTATCTCAGTTTGACCATCGGATGGAGGATGATAAGATGAGCTATGAGCTAATTGAGTACCCAAACAAAAAAATAACTCCATCCAAAAATTTCCAGTAAAATTGGGATCTCTGTCGCTCACAATAATATTTGGGTTTCCATGTAGCTTTTAATTTGTGTTGATAAATGTAGTAGCAATTGTACTTGCTTTAAATTGATGAGATAATGCGCAAAATTGTGCATACTCCGTAAGCCTATCAACTACCTCCATGAAGATACTCTTTCCTTCAGGCTTAGGTAAACCTGTGATAAAATCCATTTAAATCTCCTCGCAACGATGACTTGGAATGGATAAAGGTTATAGAAGACCCGGGGTCTTAATTGTATCAACTTTATTTTTCTCACAAACCAAACATTCCGCCAAAAAAATTTGAATATTAGATTTAAGGCCATCCCAAAAAATGATTTCTTCACCATGTGGTAAGTTTTTAAAAATCTTGAGTGTCCTCCTAAAGGAGAAGTGTGCAATTCCAAAAGAATCTTATGTTTTAGTTGGGAATTATTAAAATGATCTAAGCAATCTTTGTACCATAAGGAATCATTTTTCCAATTAAATGTATCAAATGGACTAGGATCTTACTGCAAATTTTGAATGAGTGTCCACACTTCTTCCTCCTTCCTCCATTCATCACTTGCTTCAGTTATCCAATTTGGTTGGATAATAGAAATGCCACAAAGCAATGCTTCTACCTCTTCATTCTTTCTTGAGAGTGCATCTGGAACAACATTTAGCTTCCCTTTTTTGTAGATTATTTCAAATTCATAACCCAACATCTTTGTGACCCATTTTTTCTGCTCTTTTGAAGATAGTCTTTGTTCCAAAAAGTGTTTAAGACTATCATGATCCTTTTATACCTTCAAATGTCTTCCCATTAGGTAAGGTCACCATTTCTTTAGTGCATGCAGTATTGCTAACATTTTCTTCTAATAAATAGATTTATTTAAATACATTCCTTTGATTGGATGACTTTCAAAAGTAATGGATCTTCCTTCTTGCATTAAAACAGAACCAATTCCATTTCCCGAGGAATCACATTCCACAATAAAGGTTTTTGTGAATTCTAGCATAGCTAAGACCGATGCTAAGCACATTTCCTCTTTAAGATGTTCGAAGGCCTTAGTTGCTTCAGGAGTCCATGAAAATGAATATTTCTTCAATAATGTTGTTAGAGGTTCTGCTATTCTCCCATATTTCTTTAAAAACTTGCGATAATACCCTATTAACTTGAGAAATCATCGCAACTGCATTATGGTTGTGGGGAATTTCCATTCCTTAATGGCTTTAGTTTTGTTAGGATCTACCTTAACACCCTCATGAGATACAATATGACCTAGATATTCCACCTCTTGTACTCCAAAGAAATGTTTGGATGTTTTTGCATATAACGGTTTCTCCTGCAATAGTTTGAGCACCCTATCAACATGTTGAACATGATCCTTCCAAGACTTGTTGTAGCTTAGTATATCATCAAAAAATAGTAGCACAAATTTTCTAAGGAAGGGTTTGAAAATCAAATTCATCAACCCTTCGAATGTAGAAGGTGCATTGGTAAGGCCAAAAGGCATGACCAAAAAGTCATAATGACCCTCATGATTTCGGAATGATGTTTTCGGAATATCTTCAGTCGTCATTCTAATTTGATGATATCTTGAATGAAGATCCAACTTGGTAAAATAAATTTATCCATGTAATTCATCCAAGAACTCATCAATCACAGGAATGGGAAAGTTATCTTTAATGGTGAGCTTATTGAGCTCCCTATAATACGAACACATGCACCATAATCCATAATTATTATGCACCAATACTACTGGAGCAGAGGAATAACTTCGACTAGGTGGAATTATACTAGCATCTAACATTTATGCAATCATACATTCAATTTCGCTCTTTTCAACATAACAATATCTATAAGGACTAATGTTTGGAGGAACACTTCCTAGAATGAAATGAATATCTTGATCATGATCATGAATAGGTGAGAGTCCTTTAGGAGTTTCAAAGACCTTCGAATGATTGTATAATATTTTTTGGAGATCTGTAGAAATAGATGATTTTGATGTTGGAACTTCTAGTGAGCATAATTGTGCAATTATGCCTCATTTTTCTTTCCTCTAAATAATTTTAATGAATTTAGAGCTTATTATCCTTCCTGGCTTCCTTTCAATACCCCAAAATTTAACTTCCTTTCCTTATGAAAAAAGTTTCAAGAAAATTTCTTGAAAATTAAAAGCTACCGTCCCCAAAGATTGTAACGATTGTACTCCTAGTACAACATCAACACCTCCCTTTGGAATGGAAATTATTGGACTATTCAATACATACTCCCCCATGGTTAGATTGATATTATGGAATTTTCCAAAGAAATTTATAGTTCTTCCATTTGCAACCATCACTTGACATTCTCGTGTTGTGTATAGGAAACAATTCAATTCCTTGGGTACCTTAAAATGAATAAAATTATGGGTACTACCCGAATCAATCAACACTATTAGCTTTTTCTTCTTCATATGTCCTTTTCCCTTGAGAGTTTTAGGAGTGGTAATTCCTACCAATGTGTTACACGATATGGCCAGACTCATTTCTTCATCTTCTAGGGTTAGTTCCTGGTGTATATCCTCTTCTTTTGAAGATTCTTGTTCATTTTCTTCTCAGGACACTTATGAGCTTTAGTGTATTTGCTATCACAACTGTAGCAAATCCCTTTTTCTCTTTTTTCTATCACAACTGTAGCAAAGCACTTTTTCTCTTTTTTCTTCCAATTGTTGTGGTTTCAACCTTGTAGGTTGTCGAAGTCTAGGAGTAGCAACACTTCAATCTTAATATATGTGAGTGGTAGGCTTCCTTGTCGCCATAATTTTACATTTAAATTTTCTTGCCAACCTAAATGACTTTTCCAATGAATCAAGTTCCAAAATGAAAACTTCATGTTGGATGTTATCCTTTAAAGTCCCTATGAAGACATCAATCATGTATTCCTCTGGAATATCAGTTACCCTTATATACAATTTTTGGAAGTCCTCAATGTGCTCCACCACTGAACCCTTTTTTTAAGATTTATAAATTGGCTAAAGAAGGTGTTGCTTTATTTATCCTCATAATGTGCTATCATTTCCTCCGTAAAAATTGACCAAGTGACAATTTTTTTACGGGAGCAAAGCCATCGATACCATACAAATATATTTTTCTATAAATATAAAGTTGGAATGTGTAAATTTTCTGTGTTTTCAAAATTATTGAGATCAAAATATTGCTCCATCTGTAGTATCCATGTTACGGGATCCTTGCCATCAAACTTTCTCATATCCACCTTTGGAATATGGTGTCTCTTCCATCCAACATTAGAGTTTATGAAATCATGATTAACATTTATGTTGTTCTCGTCATGTTTTTCCTCTACTATCTTTTCGCCATGAGGAAACATTTCTTGTATAAACTTTGCCAAACCTTAGATGTCTACTTTTAGATCATTCTTCATGTTTTCCATTTTTTTCATCAATCTTAGCTTCCATGTCATCCATATTAGCTTCCATGCCAACTTCCATGCCATCCATATTAGCTTAAAAACCATTCATCTTAGAATCCACACATTTTTTCAAAACATACATCTTAGTTTCCACACCTTTCTTCGAAACTTCCATTTCATTTTTTGTTGCTCTTTGTGATAGGTGCACTTACTTTTGTAATTTTGATATCTCATGTTGCATTTCTTCATCTTCTTAAGTCATAGTAGAGCCTTATGAAGGATTAATGGGTGTTGAATTTTTTTTAGCAGGAATTTTAGAACCCAATACTAATATCTATCCTTCAATATTCCCTTGGAATAGATTCAAACTAATTTTTTGCAAAGGAGACTTATGTAATTCGGAAAAAAATACACACCTTTTTCTTGCTTTTCAGGAGCTCGATATTGAAACTTAATTATATCTATGATTTTGGATCTTCAATATCTTAAATTGGGCCCTGTAGAAGCCCTATGAATCTTCTTTCAAATTCCATAGCTCTAACTTGATTTGGATTATTGAAGACAAAGTTATGCCAAATCTCCCACAATGACCTAATTATGGACTAGTTCAGTAGATCGACCCTGTACGACATGCTGCATGTCACTATTTCCTTGTTTAGCTCTAAAATTGATACAGAGGAAACCAAAGTCTCTGTACTTGCAGCCAATTTTTACAGAATTACAATCCAATGCTCAGAGAGTCAGTTATGACGATTTTACCACGGTCACCTCGTTGAGATGAAATTTGGAACCCTGAAAAATCCCTAACTTCAATAGACCCTATCTCCGAAAATATTGCGAATCAATCTCTGAAATTTTTCCACAACGTTCCTTAGGATTGCGACTTTTCTCTTTGAAAATTTCAGCTTCTAAACCCTCGTAGAAAAAAATATATAGCGCAAATTCCACGATTCCATGTTTATGTTAAATTCAGGAGCCTACAAAAATCCCTAAATTGCACAAATCATATCTCTGAAAATATTTTGAATCAAGATATGAAATGTTTCCATCATGTTCCTCATGATTTTGGCTTTTTTTTGTAACAATTTCAGCATTTTAACCTTCGTAGAAATTTTTTTATAGTGACAATTCCACGATGACCTGTTTGGAGAAGCGAAGCCCTATAATCCAAAGCTCTGATACCAAATATTATGAAACCAACTCCAAAAATAGAAGAAAAGAGTGATCAATGCCTTAGAAATTAGCCACTTTGAGGGGTCAACCTCTGATATATTACATAAATGAACAATTATTGGATGATACAAATGACCAAAACCTCCTTATATATATAAGAGTCCATTAGGCCACAATATAATCCTAGTCGACCTAACAATAATAATGGAAGGGCACAATAATAACAATACTGGGGTTACAAGGGTACAACAATAACAACAAGGGGGCTACACTAATAACAATGAGGGACTAAAATAGTAATATAGGGACCTAACAGAACCCTCTATCCACAAATCTAGCCTTGAACTTCTCGATTCTACCATCTGGAACATGGTTTATCTTGTAAATCCATCTAGAAGTAACCACATATTTCCCTTCAGGACTCGGCACCACCTCCCAAACATCATTCTTCATGATAGAATAATACTCCTCTTGCATGGCCTCTCTTGAGACCTTCTGGCTAGATACCTCCTCATAGATAGAAGTCACAGATTCAGCGATGCTAGAAACCAATGCCATATAGCTACAAAATAGCTCACGTGGTCTGCTCTCTCTAATGTGTCTCTTCGGAGGAGCAACAGATGTGGCCTCTCTCAAGGTGTCGTGAAGCCACTTAGGCTTCCTCTTCCCTTAGCACACTTCTCCCATCAGAGAGGGAGTATCCTCATCCTCCTTAGAAGCCTGAACTCCCGAAGTCCTGCCAACCGACCTCCTGCCTGAACCTATGCCTGTAGATTCTAAAGTACCAAGTGAACTGTCTATCAATGGGATACCCTCTAAACTGCTCTACGGACTGCTCTTCATGTTTCCTAAAGCACCACCCATCTAACTATGTGAGCCACTGCTCACTGATGGACCTGACACCGTAATCAATGTACCTCTTGGTCCCTATCCATTGCATCCCTGTGACTAACTCAACTTCTCCTGAGGGTCTACAGAATCTAGATACTCTAACTCATGTGACATCCTAAAGGCTCTATCCTCCTAAAAATTCACATCCTGCCTAACAAAAACTCTCCTCCGTGTAGGAATATAAATCCAAAAGGATTTTGAGGTCTCACTGTAGCCCACCTAACAGAACCCTCTATAGTGGGCTCTAGATTTTTCCTCTTCTACTTGCATACATAGGAGTATGCAATACACCCAGAGATACGAGAATGACCAACATTTTGGTTCTTCTAAGAAAAAGCCTCCTTTGGAGTCACATGCCCCAAGGCAGGATGTGGACTCGTGTTTTGCATGTACACATCAGTGTTGCAAGCCTATGGTCACAAAAAAAACTGTAACCCCTGATCATGTAGGATGGCTTTGGCAGCCCCAAGAATGGATCTGTTCTTCCTCTTCCCAACCCCATTCTGCTTGGGGTTGTAAGGAACTGTGAACTTCCTCATGATTCCTACCTTTGCACAATAATCAGCAAAATCACTAAGGGTGTACTCCCCTCCATTGTCTGACCTGAGGGAATTGATCTTCGGACCTGTTTGAGTATCCACAAGAGCTCTAAACTCCTAAAACCACTTGAATAACTACTCTTGATCTTCAAGAAATAATTCCAGGTCTTCCTGGAGTGATCATCAATGAATAAAACATAGTACTCATATCCACCCAAGTAAACATGAGACATCTGACGAATCACATCAGTATGAATCAAATTGAGAATCTTTATCGATATGTTGTCACTGCTAGGAAAAGCGGTTCTGGAAAACTTCCCCATAACACACCATCTACATATATCAATGTGATCAAAACTGAAATTTGACACACTTGTGGTGATCTCCCACAATGTCCTCAAGGCCTCGTGATACATGTTCCCCATCTTGTGGTGCCAAATATCGTACAACTCTGAACTGCTAGCTATGATGTTGGTACTACTGATCAATGACATAAGGGGTTGAAATGAAAACTTGAACACCTTGGCATGGCATACACCAATCACTCTAGCTGAATCAGCTACAATGACCCTGGGATATATAAACACATGTCCTCTCTGAAAAAATACCTCATACCCTCTGTCCTCCAATGCTGAGATGGATATAAGGTTCTTCTTCATCCTTGACACATATAGATCATCCGACACCTTTATGGGAGGTTTGGGCTGCCTATCTAATGTCAATGTCCCCAAGCCGAATGCTCTAACAATATTTTTGTATCTAAGTACTAACTTTATATCAATGCCACTCTTTGAAAGCTCTGAGAAGTACTCACGGACTCCTTTCATATGATGTGAAGCCCCATTGTCAACATACCAAATACCTGAAGATGCTTCGCTAGTGGAGGGAAGTGCATAGTCCCTCTCAACCTATGTGGCAGGTGATCTTGCACTAGTGGACTCCAATGAAATGAACCCAAACTCCCAGTTAAAGCTCTCCGAGAAATCCTCCATCTCTGCTGATGCTACCATGGTCTTGTCCTTTCTCTTCTTCTTCTTCTTCGGACACACAACTGCATAGTGTCCCAACTTCTGAAAATTCCAACACTTGACTTTGGAAAATTCCTTCTCCTTGCTCACCTCATGCTTGCCCTTACCTTTTCCTTTTTCCCCACCACCACTTATGAAGCTTGCTTCTTTCCCTTGCCCTTGCTTCCCTATGCTAAAAATTCTACATTTTCATCCTCCTCTACCTACTTATTTGTCCCAAGATGGTTCTTTCTGATTTCATTCTGAATGCAATCATCTCACAACCTCTCCCAAGTGGGAAGGTTTTCTCGTGCAACAATCCCATCCACAAAACTCTCCCATGTCTTTGGAAGACCATTCAATGTAATCCACACCAACTCAGTGGGTGGAATGGTCTCTCCAACAATAGCCAACTCATCTCTCACAGAAGTGATCCGTGTGAGGTATGCTGTAACACCATTAGTCTTAGCCATTTTAATCACCTTTAGCTTCTCCCTTAGGACCATTTTTATGTTTTCATTGGTTCTTTGGTAAAGATTGGTCAAGGTTGTCCACATCTCATGTGCATATGTCTTTCCTCTCACATGAGGAATGACATGGTCTTTAACACCATCCAGAATAAGTCTCTTTCCCTTGGCACTATTCTTATCAAAATATTTCAACTGAACAGTGTCAACAGGCACTGCTACTGGGTGTTGTGTGGTATGTACCATTATGCCCCAGACATCTTCCTCCTCAAAGATGCTCTAGATTCTCTCCCTCCGTGCACTATAGCTACTTTTCCCATCCAACCTACCCTCCACCGTTAAGCCCAAATAAATTCTTGTTTTCCTAACAAACTGAAGTTTTAAAATCTGTGGTAAAGGTTCAATTTTCTATGTGAAAATAGCTTGATGTAACTTTTTCACTTGTTTTCCCAAACTGTACTTTTCAGCCACCAAAGCTCTGATACCATGTAGAAATTTTAGACCAACCTTGGTTATCAATTTCTCCTTTTCACTACCATATAGTTAAATACCCATTCTCATAAACATACCTTGAACAAGCTGGAAATAATAAATATTTCTGAAAACACAAATTTTGGAAATTTCCCAGTGCTGGAAAATGCGAAAATAAAACTTAGAAAATATTTCAGCCACACACACAGAAAATTAACACGCTGATTTTTGGTCAATATGACCCTCGAAAAACCCCCTACAACTGTTGTGGAAAACTAGTTCGAGACATCTTCTTTATTTCTGAATATTTTCTTTTACAGTGAAATAGAAAAACATAGTAAAAATTCGAGCAACCAAAATTAAAAACTTATCTCGTTTTCTGTGCTTGAACTCGGCCTAGAAAATTGTGCCAAAGAAGCTACCTGGAAAACATAAAATTTTACAACATTAATGACAACAATAAAGGTTGTATGGCAGCCTCGAAAAATGTGCCAAAACAACCATATGGAACTGTATGGATTTTTACAACAACCCTCCTCGAAATTTTTTCCCAAGAACTGCCTCGAAATATGCGATAAAGTTGTCCATTTTCTCGATTTTTGTGCAAAAAATATCAGCAGTACTTCTCCTCAATTTTTATGCCCAAATTCTACCTTGAACTCTGTGCTTAATGTTGCTATCCTCTTCTTCGATTTTTGTGCCTCCCTTTCTTGGGAACATCGCCTCTCTCTTGCTGTATGGATTTGTGTCTTGGGATTTGTGTCAATAAGGTGTTGTACGGATTTGATGAAGTATCCTTTCTGTTGTCCTCCACCTTCTCACTGGTTAGAAATTTTTCCTGCTCTCTCTTCCTCCTTCTCTCTCAATTTTCTTATGAAATACTAAATGAAATTTTCTCTCCTTTTCCTCCTCTAACCTTACCCTAAGTGAATTCCGAGGAATCGCTAAATCCAATGGGTGAGATAGCTTTAGATCTAGGGCTAAGATTAAATGTGCATTTAATTCTCAAATTCTATTTTTCATTTCACCCCACTTAAATAAAGACCCACATAGCCTTTTATTTCTATAGTCACTTTTCACTTTCTAATTTCACATTGACTTTAATAAGGTCACTTCAAAATTAGACTTAGTAACTTTATCACTTATAAAGTCACTTTTAAATTAGATCTGAATTTACCACTTATAAAGTCACTTTAGGAGAAAAGGTTAAATACATTTGGACACTTTTCCCCAGGCCAAATATTAAAGCCTTAGGGAACCACTTGTCTTGTGGTACCCAAATTTTGACAATATTTTATAAAAGGATAGGGTGATGCACATGATAAACATCATTTAATTACTTGATGAGTAGTTAGGTATGAAGATAAGAATGAAGGTGATGTATGTAATGGTTAAGGAAATTGACTAGTAAACCAAGCACAATATCATATTTGTCATGATCATTGGTGATAGAAACAACATAAACACCACTAAAGTGGACAAGGGGATATGTAGGTGGAATTTATCCCAAGTTTTTGAGCCTAGATAGTCAAACATAATCAAGTATCAATGTCCGATCCATATAAAAGATGAAGAAATAAAATTCTAGTTGAAAAACTCTACTATTATATTTCAGTATTATAAATAATCATCTATTAGACACCATCCATTCCCTAAGGGAGATGGTAGCTTAATATTTTCTAAATAATACATAATTTCGTATAGGAAATCCAATTCCATGAAAGGTTCATAATTCAACCAAAGGAAAGAAGCTAGGTATGAAGTATTTACATACCTTGCCACCATCCATGTGAGCCTTAATTTATCTTAGTCCTATGATGCATATTTAACTCATGCCAAACTTCATCTCAAATCACATATAATGGATGAATGAATGGTAACCACTCATATAAAAAAAACAAAGGAGGCATCGAAAAGTGATCCCCCCTTAGTCAGATTGGACGAAATGGGTTAATTGATCAAGTAGCGATACCCTTCTCATTGAAATACATAGATATAATTTTCTATTTAACACCTCCTTAATAATTAGAATTTGGCCCCTAGATATTTGTCAAGTTTCTAAAGAGTCCAATATCCTCTACACCATTTTAGGGACTACCCCCATCTCTAGGGAATATTTCCTAATAATATATATATTGGAATCTACCTTGGCCCTAGTGCTATTGTATTATTTCATGGCAACCTATTTAGTATATTTTAACCCACTACATCTGAGGGTCAATATTACCTTTTACTTTGATAATTGAGAGGTTAGTTAAAAAATAAATATTGGTTTGGTTCAGTCCATATGTTAACCTTATATAGTGAATTGGCCCTAATTGGGGTGCTACAAATTAATAATATCGATCAATATCCCCTCATTAGAGTGTAGAAAAATCTAATAAAAATACTTAGAAATACCATATCTAGTGAGATATTCTTGCATAAAAGAAATTGTAGCCACATGAGTGGATCTTATCATAATACCACTCATGGAAATTAAAAGGCATATCTACAAATTTCTGAAAAGAGAGAATTATTTTTTCTATTATTATCATGGTTTTTTATGACTTCACCTCACCATTTGTGTAACTATTTCAAAAACCATCACAGGACTTTGTCACACACGAGAAACGAAAATGTTTCCATGCTATTTTCAGGAGTAACTTTATAGTCAACCTACATGACATATCTACATATTTATATCATCTTCGCAACCATTCTATTGGATAGTCACTATTGTAATCTCAGGAAAAGTGCACATAGCTACCATTAGCCTAGACATGAAGTGGTCACATAGAAAGAAAAAAATAGATAGAAAGAGAGGAGATACAAGTATTTTAGAACAAACATAAGAATACTTTATATTATGTTTCTTAAATTCCAATTCGAACTGACAAATCGATAGATAGACATATACTTACACCATCTCGAGACCGTTATAACAATCTAACTTTCTAACCAATCTCTTAACTATTCTGACTTAAGTTTTCTTAATATGCATAATTACATTATATACTGCACTAACTTGACTAGAACCTCCAACATCACTGAGTCCACTAGCCACCCCAGCATAACCCCACACCCATCCCCCTCGGCCCCTCAAATCCTTCTTCCTCTCAAAGAAGGGGAGATTTGGAGTTAAAAAAAGTACAAAAAATGTTTTATACATTTATTTTTGGCTCTCTAAAATATGAAAGCTTTACAAAATAATTTAATAAAAAGTGATTTTAAAATGGAATGAAGAAATAATTTTTGTTTCTTCTTCAGCAAGTGTGTCTAACGACTCGGTTGGATTTTGATAAACTGGTGTTGCAGACTGGTGCACGACTTGATGCAGTTCAAGTTTGTGTGATTATTTCTCTGAAGGCTGAGCACATATCTATATATTTGGTGGATAAAATTGATGGGTGATACGCAACAGTTGTGGTGATGAAGAATCAAATGGCAGTGGCGATGGCATGCTCGGGAAGGTCGTTTTCTAAATGACCGGTGTAAATATTTGCAAGAATTCATCAAAAGTGGACCATTCTTGAAATGATAACCTTTCCTGAGCATTGAAATCCTTGAAATCTGTTATAATTTGTACTCTTTCTGGTCAGATTCCACTATGGTGTTGTTAGGATGGTCGGTTATATGGGGCTAGGATGCCCGATATTTATTTATTTATTTCAGGACAGATGGTAGAGAATTTAGTAAGATCAGTTTGAGGAGGACTGCAACTGAGCTGAAAACGGGTGACCACCAGGCAAGCAGCTGATAAATCGGAGCTGAGGTTTGAGAGTGTGTGTATGAGTGTTGTGTAGTGGTGCGTTATATGTTATAATGCTTGATGACGAGGAGATGGAATCAGCTCTTATCCCATAACACCTCTGCTAATTTCAAAGTTGCCGGAAGAATATTAAAGGATGTCTTGGGATTCCATGCTCTTCATTGAGTGCTCGAAAAATGGTTGTTGAACTTTGTTGCACTATAGCAGAATGTGGTGCTCGTTTGGTAGGAGCTGGGGTTGTTGGAATATTGAAAAATATTGGAAGAGGTAATGTGAATGATGTTGCAGAATTTCCAACATTAATATATCATTCAAAATATGGCTCAGGTGTTGGAGCTGCTCTTCTTGCTGCATCTCACTTGATATATAGAGAGGGAGAAGTTTATGCTACCATCCAAATGTTTTAATTCTCTGATGATGTTTTTTAAATTTCCAATGTATTGCTGTGTAAGTGTCATGAAAATGTAAAATGGTTGTAATTTAAGTGACATTGGTGTGACCAACTATTGTCATAATTCTGAGTGTGTGTTGGAACTGGTCATTCCAACACTAAACAAATTTGCAGGATATGAGGAAGACATGATAGTGAAAATGACATCAAAGAATTGGAGCTACATCAAATATTGGAGGATGATCGAGTTTGTGTGTGCCTAGTGTGATGGAAACATATATTCATGTTCAATTGCAAGGAGATTATCTCGATAATGGATCTTAGTTGTTGCAGCATAATTTCTTGTTGGAACTAATCGGGGGTTATTTCACCCACATGTTCGAGTTGAACATTGTAGTTTTTCAAGTGACAGAAGAGGTGCGGAAGCACACGGAATTTTTGGGAGGCTTTCAGCTTTCTGTGTTTGGATAAGCCTTGCTAAGTTAATTTGTGGATGACAGAGGATTAGACCATGGAGTCCTAGATTATTGTTTTGAGAGAGACAGTTTGTTACTGTTTCTCTTCGTATGGATATGAGTGCCTATGTCTAGATCATCAGTGCTGGAATGAACTACATTGAGTCCAGCTGAAAATTTTTCAGTTCATTTCTTTATCAGTGGACTCCTCAAAGGTTTCATTGGAGAAAAATGGTTGTTGGTATGTTTGGGAAATAATCATCTTTGGGAAAATATAGAGAAATTAATTTGAAGAGTCTTTTGTTTTTTATTTAGCTTCTTGGAATCATGTTTAAAGTTATTGAGCCTTATTGAGCCTAGCTAACTCAATGTAGGTAAATTTATTTTGTTAGAATTTGCGACTCTAACAAATGAAAGGTTAAGCATAGAGTTCCAATAATTTATTTGACAAAGACGATGATGCTCAAGATGTGAAAAATGAAAATATGAGGTAAAGGAGCAACAAAAACGTTTATGGTGGACAACAAAGTAGATGTTTGTTTGAGTTAGTGTGGATTTGTGGAATAGAATTCCTAGCATTTTATAAGCAAGTCTAGATGGTTGTTGTAGTGGTCATGTTGTGTACCTGGAAACTCCAAAAGTTGAAGTATGGAATATAATCCTTGTAAAGGCATGTGTAAAGTTCGTGGTAATCTCAAAACCATATTATAATGGTTTATGGTCAGCTGGAAACCATATTTTGTCACTGTAAAGTGATGGTTTGTGGTGAATGAGAAACCAAATATAGAGCCTTAGTGGCTACAGGATTTTCCCGGTGGTGCCACATTTAAGTTCTATATTTGCCCAGTGGTGGTAGATCAGACATGACCGGTGGTGGCACATTTAAGTTCCGTATTTTCCCGGTGGTGGAAGATCAGAATTTCCCGGTGGTGGCATATTGAAGTTGGTGGATTTTCCCAGTGGTGGCAGATCGGACTTGCCCGGTGGTGGCATATTGAAGTTTCATATTTTCCCGGTGGTGGTAGATCGTACTTACCCAGTGGTGGCATATTGAAGTTGGCAGATTTTCCCGGTGGTGGCAGATCGGACTTGTCCGGTGGTGGTAGATCGAAGTTTGCTGGTGGTGGCAGATCGGATTTACCTAGTGGTGGTAGATCAAAGCTGTTGGAGGTTCTACACATGCGATTTGCCCGATGGTGGTGGACTTGTAGATACAGGTACATATATGCAGTGATATTGGTTGACAAAATCATGTATGCGAAGGACATCTTACAAAACTAGCGGTTGCAGCGGTTGGTACCCATGCATTCCAGTGGATGGTTGCTCCTTTATATGGATGTTGACATATGCTTTGTTATGTTTGACCACAACAATACTTTGTGAATTTACATCATGACAAGTAGTCATTAAGGGGGGGAATTGGAATATCTAATTCCTACTTGTCTATGGTTTTAATTCTGAGTCTGTTCCTATATAATAGGAGGTAGCTAGAACTATATTCATTCATATTTTAGTGTGTGGTTGAGAGAATCTCTCAACCACATTATTGTGCGTCCAAGATAGATTTCCTATATTGAGAATATTTCATGTATAAATATGTGTGTAATATCTTTGATTAATATATAGAATTTGAATAGAGTTTGCATACTGATATTTTATCTGATATCACATATCTGGGCCAATTATTGATTTTAGTTCTTAAAAAATATCCTGTATCAAGTGTTTGATCCAATGATTTCTTGGCTTCTAGGTATTCCTTATGAGTTTTCTAAATAATATTCATGAATTTATCATTTCCTTCCACCATTGGTCTAGTTTATAATTATGTTATCTATGCAGTAGGATTTTCATTTTTATTGACCAGTTGATACAAAAAATATTGAAAGGTGACGATATGATGATTAAATTCGACTAGAATGTTGATATAAACTTTTTCTACAATATGGATATGGAATTCCATCCAAATATCCCTATCTTTTTTATTCATTTGTTGAAGTTTGGTAGTGTCTTTCTTTCTCTTTTTTAGTCTCGAATTGGTTGGTTATAGAATATTATCCTAAACTTCAAGGATATTTTTTCCACTGTCATGCTTCAAGTCAACAAACATAGTGCGGATATGAACAAGTTTGTTGTTGGTTCGATTTCTCTATGTGCTTGTTGATCTCAAATCAAAAGACATTGTATTGGTCGAAGAAGGATCTATGCTTGATGTATTGGACGATGGATTGGTGGATGATTTTTTTTATGGATTAGTTTACGAATGGTGGATGGATTTGTTAATGTAAGGGTGGATGAAGGATGTGTTGGTACTATTTGTTGTTGGTGTTATGCTCCTATACCAATAGGTTTCATATATCATGATTGACTTGATGGGCTATGTAATATGTTCATACCTTTCCTTGTTGCAAAGGTTTTCCATATTGTCAAAAAAATCAAAAAATTTAAAAAATGTAAAGAGGGTATACCGTAAAAGAAAAATCAAAGGGTGGAAAAAATAAAAATGGCCAAAAAAGTAAAAGAAAATGAACCCCACCAAAAGAAAGGCCAAGAAAAGTGCGCAAGTCTAAATGCCACTACTTTTTGCTCTTATGTAAATAAAAAAATTGTGTGCAACTTGTATCTTATGCCACAATTGATGAACAGTCAAACAGTTTAAGCTTGGCTAGGTCATCTTTCAATTTTATGTTTTAGAGATAGAGAATAAAATCTGACCAAACTGTTTAATCTTGGCAGATAAGTAGATATGTAGAGTAAATAAAAGGAGCTCAACAGTTTAACCTGAGCCCTTGGATGTAATAAGGTTAGATTTAGATAGATCTCTACATGTAAAGCAAAATAAAGTGTGATAAGGGTTTGCCAGTCTAAGTGCACCCTAATAAAGAAGAAAAAATGGTAGGCTAAAGTAGGTAGGGTAGGTAGATGTTGTTGCACAATTACATGTGATGGATAATGACTCTAAATGCGCTAATATTTACTTTCATAACAATTGCAAGGCAAACACTACACTGGAAGCAATTCAAGCAAAACAAAGTCAAATTATTAATTTCTGTTTTCATTTTTCCCTAAAAAATTCACTAATTTCCCCTAAGTAGTAAGGCATTTGAAAATTAGAGGGGCTCAAGGCATTTCCTTGAATTTTGGAGGGACTGGACTCTCGGCCCAATAATTGAAAAAGCCTAAGTACTTAAAACCATTCATAATGTCATTCATTCACTTCCAAAAAATCTTTTCCTAAGAAAAATCCTATTTTACTTAGGAAAATTGTGCAATATTTCATAAAAACCATTTTCATTCAAGCATAAGTTAAATACATACTTCTAATGTTTTTATACTTAGTGCTTTCCATTCATTTTCATATTAACTTTAACTTTATTATTTAATTCCCTATATAAATCAACCCTTTCCTGTATTATTTTAACTATAGAAAACTCCCAAATTATTACATATCCCGCCCCTTTGGTTGAAAAATAACCATACAAATATGTTAATTGTGATTAATTAGTTGAATCTCCAACTAATTATGATCCCCGCCTCCCTGCAGTATTTAAAAGGGTTAATTAACCCTCATTGTTAATTAATAACTTATTCTCGACCAATCCCATTACTCCCGATATAATTAAAAATCTTAAATTATGTTGGGCCCGCCCTCATTAAACATCCATTACATCACCTCCCCGATAGCCATTCGATCAACCAGTCCAGGATCAATGGCTGTCATCCATATCGCTGCGTCCCCACGTCCGAACAATAACGCGTGATGGCCAAGCGATTTTCCAAACAGTGCATCGCCATGTGTCGTGAGATGTATGGAATCGCTAGCCCTCCACTAAAAATCATTCGTTCCCAAAAGAAGTGTGATGTATACTGCTTACCACCCTTCCGCCTATGAAAAAACAACCTTTTCTTCTTACGTCATCTGCCATAAATATAAACCTCGCCAACCTTTGATTTTGAAAATAAAACAAACCAACGTGCATCATTTTCATTATCTTGTCCAATGACCAGTGTCCCATGCAAAAACTTCAAAACCAACTGTCGAAGACTGTCAACTGCCACCTTGCTGAGAAATTTGCAGACGAACAATCCAAAAACCATCAACAGTTACCAACACCTATTTTTATCACTGTCCACTTCCTGGAAAACAGGTATTTATCCAAATTCCCGTTGAACCCTGCAAAATCTTGGTTTTTGATTTAATTCCACAGGAAAATACTAAAAAACAGTTCAATTTGGTCTTTATTCCACTCCTAAATTCCCAAACCTGTAATTTTTCCTGTTTTTCCATTAAAACCCGAATTCCTTTCAGAATCCACAAGAACCAGAAATGGAAATTCCTGTGGCTTTGAATGTTGCACCTCTGAATGTCCCTCATAAAGATTTAGACTATCTGCCTCTAGCAGATAGGGATTTCGAGATTAAAGACCTCGTCCTTAGTGAAAATCCTCTCAGACTTTTTTGCCAATGCAGAGATAGTTACCTGAACGGCTCTAACATTTTGAGACTATGGGAATACAATCTTTCGATGTATATTTTACCCTCAGTTCATATTTTTCCTGAAATAATTTATCACTGCCATGCCAGTTATGATCCCAATCAACGAGCAGTCATGTCCCCGAGTCAAACTGTCCTTTTCCCAATAACTTCTCAATCTATCAACGAAATGTTACAGTTTAATCTAGGTCAAACCCTAAATCCCCTTTCCATGGGAGATTTACTTGAAAAATCGACCAATTTATCCCAAGAAGAGTTGAATCGCCTCTATCAGACTTTTATGCTTCAAGAACATCAGCCCAAAATCCCTCCTCCTTATGGATATACTTTTTTCATATATATGAGTAGACTCATTTTGAATATGATATCTTCTGTAATGGGTTTCAACACTAGTGAATACATTGATAAGTTAACCCTAGTATTGTTGTAAATTTTTACCCCTGGACAACCCGCTGCTGTCAAATATGATTTTGCTTCCTACATTACTGATAAAATTCATGACCAGTTCATGAGATTGGAAGATGAATTTTTTTTTAAGTATTCCACTATTATATATCATCTCATGCTCTATTATCAATCAGAGAATTTCCCCTTCCATGTCATGAAACTTGATACCAAAGGAAATCCAAGGTCTGTAATTTTTTAGTCTGCAATCTTCCATAATTCCTTTGAGTCTCCTTATTCTTACAATGATTTTGTTGACCTATTTGTGCACCCTAAAACTACCTTATTAACAAGAGTTTCCCCTCCTAGGGTCAATAATGATATGAAGAAAATTCTCCAACTTTACAAGCAATACAGGATAGGTGATTGGTACCTATACCAGAATCATACAGAAATTAGAATATATGGGTGTGAGCTATGTCCTTTCAAGTTACCAAAGTATGTCTCAATGAGGCTCTTTGCATTAGAGTATTTCATACAAATGATAAATTCAGACATAGTCCATTTTTGCAATGCAAAGAAAAAAGCTCAGCTCAGAATTAAGAGTCAATTAGGTCCTTTTGTCTTCAATACTAGAGATGCTGGAAAAGAAGCTGAAATAATCTTAGAATATTATCTCAAATTGCAAAAAAATTTCCACTGGGTACCTTATGACCCAAACAGTTTTATTTTTGATAGGAGGATGAAAAAAAACTATCACCAAACGTTCACCATAGAATTCCAGAAATTGAACAATTTGCAAATATGGATGAATGGATGGAAGGGACCTTAGTAGAACAAGATAGTGAAAAGGTCATTGTTGAAAATTTTATGAAATATATTGAGAAAATACTTGACCCTTACTCTTTTGGGTAGGTGCAAAGACCAGGAATTGGTCCTTCTGCTATTGGAACCTCTCAGCAAAATTTGTAGGAAATCAGTGCACTAGCCACAGTAGTATCCAAAGGGAAGGAAAAGGAGATTGATATTCAAGCTACAGATAAATTCAAAATGGCAGAGCAACCTGAAAATTCTAAGGAACAGGCCCAAATACAGACTTCCCCCACTCAGATTAATGTGGTAGAAATTTCAATTTTGAAAACTCCTCTCAATGAAGAAAAATGTAAGAAGAGATGTTAGACTTTTTGTAAAAATTATCCTTGGATGAATTTTTATTATTTACTACAGTAAGTCATGATAAAAAGGATAAACAGAGATCGAACAGGTCAAAGTGTATCAGTACAGGTAAAGAGTCTCAGTAAAACAGGGCAGCCAACACAAAATTACTAGAGAGGACAGCAACAAGCCAAACCATAGGGCCTGCCTCCAGTACATTCATAAAAAAGGGGAACAACAAAACATCGGTTATCTTTTCTCTTATCCACCAAACCTTTTGTCTCTATTTTCTTGTAACATATCCATGATTCATCCTAGATTATATTTCACTTTGTTAGGAGATATTTTTTATAATTTTTTGTATAAATACTTCCTCAATTGGAGTATTGTGGGGGTTGGAATTCATAGGTTTAGCTGTAATATTGATTACTTTGGAATAAAGTGTTGTTGGACAATTTTTGCATGGCTAGCTAGATAAGGAATTGATGCAAAGGACTTTTCATGGGATTTTTGAACCAAAAACGGATCAATAAGTCATCTATATCTTATGTTTTAAAGTTTTCTACTTGTTTATTATACCATTTATGTTTCATATCTGAATGATAAACGAAAAGGAATAATTTAGAAAGTGCTTAAGTGCGATCTATTTTCAATCGTTATTATTCTTAATGTTTTCTTCTGAACTAGTATAAACAATGAATTCTTAATTTCTCTTGTTTTCTAGTTTAATCATTTTGATTATTTGGTAAAGAATACTTAATTTCTCTTTATTAATAATCATTCAAGTTCCCTATTTCAAATATGTTGAAGGATTCTTAATTTCCCTTCACCCATTTTGAGTCCATTTCATTCATTTTAGATATTAAATTGTTCCCTATTTGATCATCTTGCCCTGCAAAACCATCTCTTGTTAAGAAACTTAATCCAGTTAAGCCATCTTTCTTTGACTCCATTAGCCCAATGGCCTAAAATATTTAGTCTTACCCTTCTACTATAGAATTTCATCACCCAAACACAATCAAAATCCTTGTACTTTCATAACTAGCCTAATATCTTTCAAAAATAAAGCTAAAAATTAAAGAGAGAGCCCTCTCTAGGTACAGATTGGCTAGATTTTGTACCTAAAGGTTGGTTGGTGGTTACCTCAGACTATTTCTCTTGAACATGGATAAATTACTGAGTGATAATAGTCGGTGTGCTATTAGAGTTGTCTGTTATGGAGTTTGTGCATTATGAGCTATGACTATGTCATTCGACTTAGTGTATTCTAATGAATTGTCCTAGTAATTATGTTATTTCGACATATATTCATTTCTCTATTTTTTCTCGTTGTAAAGATGTTTTGAAGAATTAGGTGGAGTTTCGCCAGTTAAATCACTTTCAGTCCTTTGATACTTATTCTATCAACATGTATTTTTCTCTGACTGATTCTGATGTTGCATGCAATTGTCATTATACTCGTGAGTAGTATTTCCATTTTTATTATTAGTAGCAAAACCATTTTTCACACAACTTTCACTTAATGAAGCTTCATACATTTCATGCATTTTCTTTTGAATAATCTCCCTAAAAGAATCATTATAATTTCCTACTACAAGGTGTATGTGTTCATCCATAGGTTATTTTTATTTTATTTTTACTTGGTCTTGTATGGACTTTGGCTACTTTTCATTTTTCTTTGATAAACTCAACAACTTGTTGAACAAATTCATCAATTTTTTGTTGTTTCTTAGGGTTCTTAAGCCAAATTTCTGATAACACCTCTTCTCATAAAATTCCTTCAAGGGAAGTTGTCGTGGTTTTTCAACTCTATGACCCCTTTTGGTTAGAATTTTGTGATGATTTGGCCAATGGTACTAACATGTTTACCTTCAAGGGCTACAAATATATTCAAATTCTAACTCCTCTTATTGCTTTGCACCTTGGAGCAGGGTAATAATGTACTTTCATACTTCTATAACTCCAAGAAGGATAGGAAAATATATGTTCTACTATTACCGTCATTCATGAAACACTAGCTTGAAAATGGGATTATAGGGAGACTCCTCAGGGTCCACCTCAGTAGAGTTATTGTACCATACCTTAGTAGCATCCAAAAATAATTGACTATGAGAAAAAGGTGGTAAATCGTGAAAAATATGATGAGTAAATCTCCATTTATTTGACAATGAGTTAATATTTAATAAGAAAATTTTTAATAGATCATGGGATATTAGAGACTGGGGTTTACTTAACTAGCCATGGGACAAAAATTTTAAATTATGCATAAGTGGCATACACTTCCTAGTAAATTTTGTCTACCCAACTAGCAAACTTGATTTCATTACTAACCAAATAAAAAAAGAAGGGAAATGAAAGTTTTTACACAAATATCAGATGTCTTAAAAATTGGAATTTATGAGGTATGCATGGTATTCCACCCAATTATACATCATTCCTAAGGTGGAAATCTCACCAATTTCTTCTAACATGTCCAATTTAACATCAGAGGCCCAACCAGAAGGGGTGATATAGAGGGAAACTATTATGTAGGTCCATCTATATTGAGCTTGACTAATAACTAACCCTTGCAAATTCTACGTTGATAATTAGATAGCTAATTTTGTGAGCCACTTGTTATATTTGGAATTACTGGAAAATTTTCCACCTTTATACCACAATCATGTAAGAAAATGGATAATAGTGATTGAAATTAATTGTGATTGGGAGAGATAGAGATTTCCATTATGGTATTTGATTATTAAAATAAATAGTGGCTTCCTCCTTCATACCATGCAGGTCTTCAATATACGGAACTCCAACAATGTCATTGATTCCTTACTTATCTAACCACTCAGAGTCTGGGTTCCATTGATTATCTGGCTTATCTGATTGAAGAAATGATTGATACTGCTTCTCCTAGGAAGTCTCTTCCTTATTTGCATACTTTATATAATGGACGTGAAATTGCAACCCTGATTTATTTGTAATTTCATACCTTGATTTCGTTCATTGCTCAACTATAACATCATCTTCTTCAAAGTGAAATTTTCTTTTGGCGATTGGAAATCATAATGGAATTCCACAGTCCTCAAGAAATCTAATAGATTGGAATAAGAAAATCATCATTAGGGGAATTTTGAGTTCTAAAATGGGCCTCCTAAGAAAAATTTACAACAAAATTAAACTTTATAAGAACAAATAGGATTCAAGAAGATGATTTCAACCATGGGGGATGATTCATCATTTTTTAAGTAAAAGGGTAAAAATATTAAAAAATAATAAAATAATAAAGCTACTTCTTTAACACGTATTTTCAACTTATCTTCCAAAGTTTTTACTCGAATTTTGAGCAGGAGCACTCGTTGGATACAAAATTTAATTCTTCATCAAAGAAGTACCCATGTTGCATACTTTCGTTGGACCCTGCAATGCGAAAAATGAGAAATAAATGAAAAAAACGTGATTGCAGTCACGTTTTTCATGTATTTCTCATTTTTAGTTTTGCAAGGTCCATCGAAAGTATGCAAGATGGGTACTCCTGGGGTGAGGAATTAAATTTTGCATCCAACGAGTGTTCCCACTCGAAATTTGAGTAAAACCTTTGCGAGATAAGTTGAAAATACGAGTTGAAAAAGTAGTTTTTTTATTTTTTCCCTCTAAAGTTTGATCATGTCATCAAATCTTATTTTATTATTTCTACTATTATCTTATAATTTCCTTAGGAGGCCCATTTCAGACCTCAAAATTCCACTCATGAGGGCTAAGGATATCTAGAATGTCATCAAGATCACAATTAACACTTAAAAATATTCCTGGTAAATTGCTAAGAACATCTGAGGGGTTATGAATCTTTATGGATTTATATTTTATTGCACCGTCATTTATTATCGCTTCTTGTTTGCAGCGATTTCTTGTTTAAAAAACTGAATTGATCCACCAACATCACACAGCACATGAATTTCATTTGATTGCCAAATTTTTTGGGGAGTGATAGATGATTTTAAAATTATTTTAAATGATTTCTAACATATGACTAGTAATTATGAGACTTATGGAGTGTGTGATGTGTCATGATTGGACTTATGTGCTAAAATATATTGATTATTTAATTATGATTTTTCTCTCTTTCATATTGTGTTGTAAGAGTCATGTGCTTTGAATCTATTTCTGATACTTCCATATTACACATGGTCAAAGTCTTTACCTCTATGCTCTAGCCTGTCAAAGTGTTGTTTATGTCCAAAATCTGTCACATTATTCATTTCATATTTGAGGCGGTTTCTTGATTTTTTTTGTTGAGTTGCATTCTTTGTAATGATCTCTAAATTTCCATAATTAATGAATAAATTTCCACATTATTCATTTCCATACCTTTTGTTCATATTTACTAATTTCTTGGTGATAGAGTGCATTTAATCGGTCCTCCTCATTGTTGGATTCATTCCTTTTGAAAATTTGCGTTGTACTTGAGTATAGTCGACACACTTATTGCATTTGGTGAGAATTGAAATGGACTGTTTGCTTCATGTTCATGGATAATCTTGAATTCTATCAATCCTATTGATTTCTTATACGTTGTGCAATATGCATAGAGAATGGTTGGTACCTTTTCATCCCAGTCATCTATGTCTAGATTGCAAACTTTTGTTAATCCCTTACGTATTGTTTTATTGAAAAATTTCATACCCCCATTTCCTTGTGGGTGATAGGAAATGGTATTTCTGTGTTCTATCAAAAATTTCTTCATTAATATCTCGATTGTAGCATTCATGACATTAGTCCATCTATCCCTAATGATAACTAGAGGACAACTGAACCGTGTTACTATGTTCTTGCATATAAAAAAAATTTCTACTTCTTTCGTACACGATTTGATCAGTTCTACCACCCCTCACTTCATTAAATATTCTCCAAATGTTACAATATATATTTTCTCCCATTCATATAGTTTTTTTAGGAAATGGTTTGATGAATTCAATTTCCTAGATCACAAAGTGTAGAAATGGGACAATTGAATGCAATGGCATCTGTTGTTTGGTTAGTTGATGCCCGAATATCTGTCATATATCGTGTTTAATTACATGCATTCAATAGTCTCGAAAAAATTTTGGCCACCATAACATTTCTTGCAGTATCTTTCTTATGGTTGTGTTGCCCTAATAAGGACATCCTGCTCCCACTTTATATGTCATGTTGATGACATGACCCATTTTATTTTCCAATACACATATGAAAAGTACCTCATTAATACCCATTTTGTATAATATTATCCATTTATGAAAGTAAAATGTGTTTCTTTGATCCCAAGATTCTGCTTTTTCATTGGAATAAGGAATTACTGAGAGGGGGTGAATCAATAATTAGTGGGATTTTAAAAGTTTAAGGTCAATTATTTACTCTCATTCACTCTTGTAAAATAATTTTGTCATCATTCATAATATAGTATACATACAACATTGTAAACCATTAAAATGAGCACACAATCTGTCAATTTTAGTAGCAAACACGCATTCACAGAGAAAATTTTATGTGGAAACTGAAAGGGAGAAAACCACCATTTTGTTTGATATCATGATGTAAATTAAGAGCGTGCTTAATCACATCAAGTTTTTTGTGAGCACCCACTCACAGGAGGCCCCACTACCTGAATATAGCAAGCTACTACATGAAAATAGGAATCAACCTCTTATGAATTCACGCTGCCACCTAATCTAGCCCCTAATCTACTTTTCATACAATTTTCAAACTAAAAACAGAGGCCTCAACAAATGTTAAGAATGTAAACATCAATAGTTGATGCACCCAACACTTTCTTTTTTTCTCTATAGTTCCTATTTTCTCTATTTTCTTCATTACTTAACCAACTTTGGCCTTGTCGCTCAACTACTTTGTACAAGTATTACATCCCATCCCCATTCACTCTTCGACTCATACACTTACATACAACACCTATTTCTCTTTAGGTAACTTTGCACACTTCAACTCACAAGAATGTTGCATTCACACGTTGCAAAAATGCAATAATAATTTTTGTTTCACTGAAACATAGTGACCAATGTTGTATCTTGTAGCCATTACTCTACCTTTCACACTGCCCGAGTGTACTCCTATATTTCTCTTCACCCTATTGCTGCATCTAATTTTCTTTCCTTTGTAACCCCATTAAAAATTGGGAACATGATTTATTCAATCAAAAAATGTGTCTACATTAAACATGGCATAGACACCTTATCATTCCTATGCTGGGGTTTAATACTTAATTCAAACAAAGTGCTACAATAATGATCCCATCATTTTTTATTTTCCGTATTGATCTGAGTATACTAAAGACATGGATTCTTATGCTCTATAATTAGAGCATCTTCTATGACAATATTTCAATTATTTCTTCATTGCATGCAAGGAAAATTAGAGGTGGCTTATTCATGTTCGAAATAGGCTCCATTAACTCATCTTTATTAGTCATGGTCCTTTCTTTCTTTAAGCATCCATTTTTTGTTGTTTTCATTAACTGAATGGCACCAACCTTCACTGTGCTCATTTACTTCATTTTTTACTCATCCATGCCCTGAAATGGAGACCGAAGATCACATATCTATGTAAACACACAATACTTTAATTTTAAACATTCATCAGGTGCCTACTCTTATCCATATATAGGTACACAGTTGGAGGCCTAGATGCCCTAGTTCCTAGAAATTTTCCTTCAATATATTTTCTTAAGACTTACAAGCTCGCTATTCATCCAGGTGGATATTGATGGCCATCGAGATATTCCATTTGGACACGCACCATCAATTCTTGTAGTATCTCACTTCCATCAGCTTACTACTTTTAGCAAGTTTGCGGGTCCTGCACTCCCAGAGCCTTTTTGGGGCCTTAATGATCCAAGTGGATATTGATGGCCATCCACCTATTCCATTTGAACCCCCATGATCAGTTATTTAAGTTTTTAAGTTGTATCACAACTTACTATTTTTAGCATTTTTTCAGGTCCTGAACTTCCATAGCTGTTTTGAGGCCCTAAACGATGTTTTTTGGGGAAACCAAGAGAAGAATGGATCTATAGACTGATGTTCCTTACTTAAAAGTTGTATTCCTCAAATGGATATTTCTAAAAAGGTGTTTAGCATGTCAAACAGAGATTAGATGCCAAAGTTACGTCCCCAAAAAGTTGAAACAACAATTTACACAAACAGGACCCACAGTTTTGGCGCTTCAGCTCCTAGGGTTAGGTATTTGGATGTTTAGGGTTCTACATTGTTTCTCAACAATAAATAGGCCTTAGAGCCTGATTGTAACACAGTTGAGGGGCCTGTATCTGTCACATCTCTTCTTATATATACGCTACCAATGCCCTCGCCACTCATTTCCATTATGTCTCATTGTAACACAAGTTAGAGGCATGTAGTCGCCACATCAATTCTCAGAAATAAGCCTATCGGTACCCTAACTATTTATTTCTATTATGGTTTTATTGTAATATAGTCCAGAGGCTTTTAGTCACCATATATATTCTCAGAGATAAGCTACCAGCACCCTATCTCTAAGGATATTTTAGTTCTTTGATTTTAATAAAAGGAAGCATTATTTCTGTTGCATCTCTGTGTTTATGGTTATATGTGTATTCGGTTGTGTTCCTTCATAACTCTGGATCAGTGGTATTAGAGTAGTTTTCTCTTTCTCTATTTTTCTTTCCATGTCCCCAATGTGATTAGCGTATAAGGATTTCAGGCTTGATCTAGTTGAACCGTTGCAAGATCACCCTCGAAAACCCCGATGACCTGCCATTGCGAAAGGAAAGAAAGATGAGGGAGCAGGAGACCCTATCAAAATATTTCTCGACGAGGACCTCGAAAATAATTGGGAAGCGATGATGGATAAAATTGCATAGATCCTTCAACGACTACCCATCGGTGGCACATCTACATCCAGCACATCCGCCAACAGGTCTGCGACATCCTAGACAAATCCAATACCAAGGTCAGCAGAATTGCCTTTCGTGGAGGAAATTAACGTAATGGGGACCATTTCTTCCTAAGGATGGAGGAATGATCCAGGTTAATATGGGTGGCCACCCACCTATTCCATTTGGACCCACACCATCAATTCTTGCAGTTTTTCACTTCCAACAACTTACAATTTTTAGCAGGTTTTCAGGTCCTACACTCCTGGAGCTGTTTTGGGGCCTTAATGATCCAGGTGGATATTGGTGGCCACCCACCTATTACATTCTAACCACCACGATTATTTTTTTGGTTTTTAAGTTGGAACACAACTTACTATTTTTAGTAGTTTTTTGGGGTCCTCAACTTTTGGAGTCGTTTTGAGGCCCTAAACGACGTTTTTTGGGGAAACCAAGAGAAAGATGGTTTTTTAGATAGCTCACTTAAAAGTTATATTCCTCAGATAGACATTTTTAATGAGGTATTGAGTGCATTAAATGGATATTAGATGCAAAATTTACGTCCCAAGAAAGTTGAAACACTAATTTACCCAAATAGGACCCATAGTTTTGGCGCTTCATCTCCTAGGGTTAGGTCTTTGGATTTTTATGGTTTTCCATTGTTTCTCAACAATAAATAATCCTTTGAGCCTCATTGTAGCATATTTCATGGGGCTTGTAGCCATCACATCTCTTCTCAGAGATATTGTACCAGTGCCCTAGCTCGTTTATTTCCATCATGTCTGTATTGTAACGTAGTGGACATACCTGTAGTCGTCACAACTCTTCTCAGAGATACGCTACCAGTGCCATCGCACACTCATTTCCATTATGTCTCATTGTGACATAGTTTAGAGGCCTATATCCACCACATATATTCTTATAGATAATCCTACCAACGCTCTAGTTGTATATTTCTATTACGTCTGTAAGCATATTTCAATCATTTGTTATCAATAAAAGGAATCATTATTTTCTCTACGTCTCTTTGTTTATAGTTATATGTGTATTCTGTTGCGTTACAACATAAATCCATATCAGCAATCTTTCAGCCAAATACACTTGAACTTAACACCTTCTAAATATGTACACAATTGTTTATGATATAGCTTAAGGCCCTTAAGCCATTTTCCTGTACCGCCCCTTTTTTTATTATAATTATCTAGAATTTATTTTTTTACATGGACCCTTAGTCATAAAAACACATGAAACCACTTCAAAACTAATTCCTCAACATGCCTTTCATCTTCTGATGAAATTGTGAAATGTTGGAAAATATTTCGTCACCCGACTCTGTTACTTGGCATGAAATCCGGGCACTTCATCCTTTTATCTATGCACCGTTGGTGATTGACATTGAATTTTCCTTCATTCAAGTGCTATACTCATATCCCTCAAACCCTACAAAAAGCACGAATTTGGAACCCCTCATGCTCATAGCTTCTTATGAAATGAAATTTCATACAACTTACAGGCTTGTGGGCTTCCAATTTGGCCCACCTATGTGAACCACTAGCAATGCCACTCCTATTTCTTTTCTCCATGTTATTGGATATTCCATTCTTGGCCTATGAACTCTTCTAAATATAAGCCTTTGAAGTACTCGACCTATTGGCCCCACTACAATGCTTGAATCCCAATTCAAATTGATTTAACGATTTGAAATATTTTGACCTTTTGGGAAATATCTACTATATGTCAATTGGCTTCCGAGATTCCAGGATTGTGATAATTATTCCCACTACCCCATATGAATAATATCCCATAACATTCATAAATAAATTTTTCGGCTTACAAGCATTGAAACTATGACTTTGATTGTTCTGACTTTGACAAGAATAAGTTGCGATATATACCACCATTTATGGATTGCCACATACCATGGTAAATAAGTTTCTAAGCACAATCAAACTATACCATTTCTAAGAGAATTATAGCTAATATATTAAGGCATAATATCCTATAAATTCTGAGACTAACGATCATCAAAGTCATCATATTAACGATTTCTTTAATAAACCTGCTACTGTGATGATTATATACAAGAGACTAAAACAACCATATGAATCCCGTAAGAAGAGCACATTATGTATACCAATGCTGGCCTCCTTGACATCAATACCAACATACTGAATTCCACTAGCATTTCTGAAAGATCCAATTTCCCAACAATCTCCCCCTTTGGCATTGATGGAAAAAAACAAAGCTCCCCCTAAAACCAGTCATGGTTTTCTCCATTTTTTGGTCTCCTTTTGGAATTAATAAACTTTTCCCCCTTTGACATCAATAAAAAAGGATGCTCCCAAAATATACCCTTGAAATACTATAGCCTACTCTTTAGCTGACCCAACAATATGAGTAGCTTCCAATACTCTTTGTATTTGAGTGAGTTGGATTCAGTCACCACTCCTATATGTTTCTAGAGATAGAAAAAGGTTTATCTTGCTAGCGACTTACTAATAAATTATGATATTTGATCTTTAGTGGCCACATATCCAAGTCAAATAACATTAGCATCAAATTGTTGTCTTACAAAATGAAAATTTATAGGGATTTTCTTGGTCTTTGAGTGCATGACACAATTTTTAGAAATTCTAATGTCACTAGTGTTGTCACACATAATTGGAATTGGACAAGTCAACTCTACCTTAATGTCCTTCAAGGTCTACTTCATCAAGATAATTTGTAAGCATCAAGTGGCACCTGCAATAGACTTTGCTTCAAATATTGATAGAGAGGTTGAATCTTGTTTCATGCCTACCGAAGATCCTAAAAAATCTCCTAAAAATAATTTTTCACCAGAGGTGCTATGCTTGTCATCAATATTGCCTACCCAATTAGCATTAGTCTAGGCATTTAATTTAAACTATCCACTCCTAGCATACTAAAACCATAGTCTATTGTTCCTTTCATGTATTTGAAAATCATTTTTACACCAATGACATGGATTTCATGCGGCAGGCTTGAACTATGGCCATCAAACCTACTTCTTGGATGATATATGATCTATATGTTATGATTTAAATCAAGCTTCCAATCATAAATTTTTAGATTCTCTGATTTACAAGAGGTGTCTCCTATTATTTACATAAATTACAACCATTAAGGATAGAGGTGCTAACAAAATTAGATTATTTCATTCCAAATTTCTTCTTTATTTCTCACAAGTACTTAGATTGGGACATGAAAATTCCCTAGTTTGATTGAGAAATTTGGAGTCCTAAGAAAAATTGTCGTTCCCCTATCATGGACATCTCAAACTATGTATGCATACATTTTGCAAATTTATGTCCTAATTTTTACAGATCTCTTGCACAAATTATGTCACCCACATAAACTGCCACAATTAATAGGTGGTCATATTTAGACTTTATATATATATATATATATATATATATATATATATTACTATTTTTGGTTCCCATCTTAAAAATTATTGTTGAAGGTATTTATCTAATCTGGAATACGGGGATCTAGGTTCTTAATTGAGCCCATATAAGGCATTTTTCAGTTTGCAAAATAGCCATTTATTTTTCCGTGAGCATGAACAACTATTGTTTCTTGATGTATACCTCTTCTTCGAGATCTCCATTGAGAAAATTAGGCTTCACATCCATCTCATACAACTTGATATTTTTATAACTAGCATAAGAAATATAAATTTTAATATCTTCCAATATTGCTACTAGTGAAAAGTTTTCTTCAAACTCTATCCACTCTATTTTGGCATACCCTTTGCAAATTAATCAAGCTTTGTTCCTGATTACTTGACCTTCCTCATTTATCGTATTTTTGAAGAAGTATTTTGTTCCTATGAATTTTTTCTCTTTAGTTATTGCAACAAGCTCCAAAGTGTCATTATTCTCAATTTGGTCTAGTAATTCCTTCATTTCCCTCACCCAACACTTATCCTCACATGCCTCACTAAGATTATTAGGCTCAATTTCAGATAACATAACAATATTTTCACAACTTAGACTACCAAGAAATATCCTCCTACTCTAAACACCAAGTATCCAATAATTTTACTCTCAGGATAATTTTTTTGCACGTATCTGGAAGGGGTTTTGGATCCTGGTGTTATACTCATTTATTCATCTTCATCATCTTACTTAGTTTCTTCATGGTGTGAGAATATTGTAGCCGAAAATTCTTCAACATATCGGTTCATGTTTCCGTTGGAAGGCTCATATTGTGGAATTATTTCATCAATAACTATGTCAATTAAGTATTCGTCTCTCTTTTTCCTTTTGTTGAAACATCTGTATCCTTTATTCCTGATTTAGTACCCATGAAATATACCCTCATCAACATTAGGATCAAAATTTCTAGGTTTTTTTAATCATTTCTTTTGATAAATCATTTTCTCCCAAACATTTTGTAGTGTTTCACTGATGCAGATCTTCCTTTCCATAACTCATAGGGATTCTTATCACTATTAAGCATGAGTTTTGTTCTATTTTCTAGGCAGACCACTGCTTGAGTTACTTCTCCCCAGAAGGTGTGTGGTACCTCTATTGCATCCGTCATATCTCTATACATCTCTTGAATGTTCTATTCTTTCTCTTTTCTACTCTATTATCTTGTGGAGTTTTTTTCCACAGAATATTGCCTCCTTATACGATTCTCTTCACAATACACATTTAATTCTCTTGAACTAAATTCTACACCTTTGTATCATCTTAAACATTTTATATTTTGATATTTCTCATTCTAAACCTAAGCATTGAAAATATTTAAATTCTTCGGAGCCTTTGTTTTCTCTTTTAAGAGCATTATCCACGTGGCTTTGGTGAAATAATAAATATATAAGATGAAAAAAGTTTCTGCTCTTGGATTTTTTTATCTTTGTAGGGCTACATATGTTAGTTTTAAGTAGTTGCATGGGTTTATATGATGATAAATCCTTTGTATCAAATAGAGTCATTGTTTTATTATCAAATTGTCAATACTTGCAGGTTGAGTCATCAAACTTTGACTATCTTGGAAACCCTCTTATTTCTCCTATCTTGTTGATATTTATTAGGAAGTTAAAATTAATATGGCCAAGTATCCTATGCCACAACCAGGTTTTATTTTTCTTGCTCAAGTAGCATATTACTCTAGAGTCATCAAATACATATACATTATTGTGATTTATAACTTCATTTTCTCCCAAGTTTCCATTTTCATATTTTCAGAACTCAGTATTTGGATTAAAAAGTTCACATTATAGCCATTGCCGCACATTTGAATCACACTAAGTAGATCATTTTTAAGGCCCTCTACATACAACACATTTTTGTCCTTAGTATTTTCATTAGGATTGACTTTTCTCTTCCCATTAATCCTTTCCAAGGCATTGTTTCCAAAGGTGACATTGTTTCATATTTCCTTTTTCTTTAGAGACATGAATTTAGTCTTATCATCAGTCATGTTCTTGGAACAACCACTATCTACATACTATTTTCCTTCTTGGTAATGCATAGACAAGGAAATTCCACAATTCATGGTTTGCTCAGTCATACATTTCCAACGCCTCTTATATTTTGGAAAATCAGGGTTCCAATAATAGTGATATTTAGAAGCATACTCAAAACAGACTCTACATTCACTAACCTTATTCCGAAATTATTGAATTTAATAAATTCAACATCATCCATAAAAGGATAAAATGAATTTATATTCTTGGGAGGGGAGTTTTGAGATCTAAAATTATGATACTTCATATATTTGAAAATTTTATCTCTTTCAAATTTGAATAATTAATATCTTTATGTTGAAATATATGACATTTATAGAAATAACCATAAAAAATTAGGGTACTTGAAATTGGAAATTTTTTCAGTTTGGGTAGGTTGTTGATACCTATGTTATCTTGTTAATTGATTCATTCTCCTTTGATGTGAGTGCTTTTTTATATTGGAATTCTTATTCTAGTGTTGGGTGTTTTTCCCCTCTTTTATTTTTCCTTTAAGCACCTTTGCATAACTTTGGGGTTCTTGTTGGAGCAGGGTCCCCTCAAATACATTTTTGCGTAAGGTTTTGTCTATGTTTTTTTGTGTGTGCTACGCGAAAGAGTGAAAGGGGCTTTGGGGTGGGTGAAAGTCCCTTAATCATTGTAGTGGATTTAAAAGGAAAACCATGAGTCTCAAACCATGGTTTAATACCATGGTATGTGCACGTCTGGATAGTATAATTATGTAAGAATTAACTAGATTAAGGACATGATGTGTTATCTTTTTATGGTTGCAGTTTAACATTTTGAGATAATTCTGGGTTTTTGGGTAGAAAGGTTCCTAATGGCTATCTCTATGGAGATGTAAGTCCTTCCTGTGTGTGGACTCACATGGTAGTGTGTGTGGAAGGATATATTGATTGAATTGAAGAATTGAATGTACTGGAATTGATAAATCTCTTAATAAAGAATATTCTTTTGGTGAATATGGAATTTTATGCGATTTGTTGTATTGATTTTCTGTTAATTATGTTAAGATATGAATTTGTGTTGTTATTACATATTTTCTTCCGTTAATGGTTAATTTCATCTACATGATTATTAGTTAATGAGTAGATCCGAACAAATTACATTGTGCACGAAAATTGGTTGATGTTAGATGAATAGATCTCATTGAAGTATTCTTGATTATTGTGCACAGATATATATTGAAGTATTCAATGGTCATCTGCGAAGGGATTCAGCTGTTGATGCATGCATCTGTTATATTATCTGATATAAGTCACTTTAGGGCCACTACATCAAAAACTTCCTAAGGGTGTAGAAACCTAGTTCTAGCACTCCCGCTACTGTTTGGGGTGAGACTTTGATCTGCACAAGAAGGTCACTGCTGAAAGGGCCAGAGGTTGGAGATTTTTGTTGTTTTTGTGATAAATCTGAACATGGGTCAGCACCCGTCAAACCAAAATGGTCACAATGCTAATACTCGATCGCTTACATGAAGGTAGGGCTATTCCGACATAAATTAAAGACCTGTGCCACATGGAGAATATTTTTGAAATAAGGATGTAGCCTTAGGGTGAGGAAGCCCTGCAACTCTCAGAAAGTCTTGATGGTGATCTAAAAATCCTCCAGCACAATCTGGCAGTTGAGGGGCTGACAACAACAAAGTTATTTGATGAAGCGTAGAGTACTTCCATGCAGAGCTTCAAAGCCATCTTACCACTTAAGATATTTGTCGAAGCACTAAAAGGAAAGATGAAGGGGACCACACCATTGTGACTCGGTAGGAGTCCTGAGATTGTGTTGGGGGCCTGTTAGAGTGGGGCCACCTAACATACATTTTTGAGTTAAGTTTTTTCTATGTTTTATTATGAAAATTCCGCGAAAGAGTCAAACGGGCTTTGGGGCGGGTCAACATCCTTTGATCATTCTAATGGGATTATAGGGAAAATCATGATTCTCAAACCATGGTTTGATAGCATGGTGTGTGCGCATCTACATAGTATAAATTTATAAGGTTTAAGTCAGATAAGGACATGATATGTTACCTTGTTATTGTTGTTTTTTAATGTTTTGTGCTAAGTCTGGGTTTTTGGGCAGAAAGGCTCCTCCTCGCTATGTGTGAAAGACCTAATTCCTCACCATGTGCGACCTCTAATAGTTGTGTGTGCGAAAGGATATATTGTATTGAATTGAAGAATTGAATGTATTGGAATTTGTATATCTCTTAATCAAGACGATCAGTTTTTATAACCTAGACTTTTATATGATCTATTGTATTGATTATATGTTAATTGTGTTAAGATGTGAATCTCTGTTGTTATTGTGTATTTTCTTGTGTTAATGGTTAATTTCCTCTGCACGAGTATTATTTAATGAATATATATAAAAAAGTACATTGTTCACAAATATTAGTTGATGTTAGGTGAATAGATCTGATTGAATTATTCTTGGTTAATGTGCACAAATATATATATTAAATTTTTCTTAGATCATTTGTTAAGGGTTTGATCTATTGATGCTCGCATTTGTTATAAGTCTGTTTAGGGCCTCTACATCAAAAAATTCCTCAAGGTGCGGAAACCTGGTTCCAGCACCCCCCGATAATTCTACGGGTGACACTTTCATCTGTGCAAGTAGTTCACTGCCGAAAGGCCTAGTAGTTGGAGGGTTTTGTTGGTTGCACGATAAATTCGAACCTTGGTCAGGACCCTTCAAGCCAACAAATCTTCCAGTACTATGAACCTCAAGCTCATATGTCTCATAGAAGGCTCCTATGATCTCGAATATCTAATGCCTATCTTATTTATTGGAAATATTTTATTGTTCAAAATATATTCTAACTTTCGTGTCACTTCTACAAATTTTCTATCCAGACCCTTCTCGGTCTCTAACCTCCCAAGATCTATTCTCATGGAGACATATTCTTCCTCCACACTATTACAGTTTTTTTCCCATTCATGAATGAAGTCATTAAGAAATTCTTCCTTTCGTTTTGATTCTTATAACCTAAGTTTTAGGGACATAATATCTTCTTTACATGTTTTTGCCATCATCTCCCATTTTTCTTTGCTCAACTCCTTCTTTAAGTGTTTATTCTTTTCTTTAAGCTTTTGGTGTGTTTTTTGTTTTTCATCTAATCAAAGACCTAAGCTATATTTACTTAAAACGTTTTCTTCATGTTTTTATTTTTGATAAACAAACTCCTCATTGTCTGAGTTATACATACCTTCTTTAGCTCACAACAACTATTATTTTAGTTTCTTCATGTTTCTTCTGGCCTTCCTTAACTCGTCAAGGGCATTGATGAGCTCCCCTTCATGATGCATTTTTCCTTCTTATTATTATTCATAATTTGTAACATTATCTTTCTTGGTGTCAACTTCAAGTTTTGTAAGTAAAAATTCACTTGATTCTCCCTCTGAAGAACTCTCACTATCCAATTCTATTGTTGAGCTATTTTATCTGGAGTACAACCCCTTCTTCTTCAAGGACTTCTTCTTCTGATGTATTTGATATTTTCCTTTGAAATTATAATCATTTTCATTTTCTCAATTCAGTTTGTAAGGGAACTTGGGTGAAAAATTTCCAACTCTTCCACAATAAAATCATTTGAAGGGTAGCTTCCCTTTATACTTTCATGAGCCATGATTTAGTCTCCTGTTGAAGTGAGCTAGTTCCTAACCAGATTCACAAATGGACCTATATTGATAATCTTTGTGCTCCTTAGCCTTCTTAGACACCTTGAAAGCTTCCTTCTTTGATTTAGTCTTCCCTTTCCATAATCTTATCTGATACGCTATGAGAGTACGAAGTAGCTAGTACATTCTAAGACTTTTTAGGTTAGTCATCTCTTCAATGCCTGATATTTTGGAATTAAATCTCATAGACAAAGAGATCTTAGACCTTTCAGAAAATTATATATTCTTTGATATCATCACCAAGTCCCCTAATTATATAGGCTACTTAAAAAAATATGAGGAAATAATTTGTTATTCTTTCCTCTTCACACATTCTTAAGCTCTTCAACCTCATCTTGAATGATCAGAAAATGAATTAGGTGAAAACAATTGCTAAAAAATCAAATTCCTTGGAATGTAATGGAACATAAATGATCAGATAGGTATCAACGCCATAATTTCAGCGCACTTTGTTTCATCGAAAAATGATTCCATATGAGAAAGCTAGAGCCTGGTTTTTATTTTCACAAACCAAAAAAATGTGACAAGTAGGTGCATAGTCAGTGGTCTGTTAGCCTCGAGATCTATGCCATGCTGACATGGCGGGAAGGTGACGTGGAAATTTTTTTTTCGTCGAGGTTAGAACTAATGAGGGCTCAACACGTGGCAGGCTACGAATATGCCACTTGGCACATTCCATATCGTTGATAGTGGTAGTGAGCATCCAATCCCAGGTTGCCACGTGGCACCTAGGGAAAAGCAAAAATGACCCATATTGGAAGAATGGGAGTAGCTATGTTTTAACCTGAGACCCCCTCATTGCAAGTGCTCTTCATTTATTAATACACCACCTGTTTATTTTTTTTTTAAAGGAAAACAAGTTGGTTTAACCACAGCATTATTTTTAACACCAAAGCAACTCACCTCCAAAAAATTTGTTTAACTCCAAAATTTAATGCCATCTTCCATGCATGTGACCACCAACTAGAATTTAACTCTAAAATTTATTTTCTCGGCTAAATTTTGTACCTTCTCTCAATTTTAGGTGAAACTTCCAGTTAGGGGCATAGCTAGCTTAATTGACGGAGGTTTTGGAGGAGATTTTGAATGAGGCATACTTTTTTACTCAAAAAATAAAATTCGACCCAGCGAGAGGCTAGATAGGGGGTTTTGGGTCTTCTAAATCCATTGGAGTAGTTTGGAGAGTCGTTGGAGACATGTAGGTGCATGTAACTGGGTAATTGACCGTTAATCCAAAGAGGGCCAAGTCATTGAAGTTGGTTCAAGGATACGTAGTCCAGGAGGGGTGAACTCCTTTATCAGCTCTGTGTAATGTGTTTGCTGTGTGTTACATTATGTGTAATTTAATTTTTGTTTGTGTTTTAAAATATATTTTACTTAATGAATTTCTCATAAAAGACACACAAATTTGACACATAAACCCTCTCATAATATTTATATTTGATACAATCCTTAAACACTCTTTTCTTTATTTTTGATAAGAAATCTAGCATAGAAAAACTAGTTTGTCCATATTCGGATCAAGTTGGTATCAGAGCATAGTTTATCTCATTTTATCCCAAGTTTATCTCAGGGTTTCCCAAGTTCAGATAGAAAATTATCTATTGGTTTTGTATTTTTGAAAGGATAATTTAACTATGTGAAAGTTTATGTGTTGTTGTGATATACAACAACCCCCATTTATTTTAATAAGTGGGGACCCTTTATAAATAATTAAGAAATTATTTTTCATTTATTTTTAGCTTTAATTCAAAAAAATTTAGGAAATAAAGTTTCTTTTTTCTTATCTTCTTTTATTCTTTAGTCGCATCGCAATTTTCATAGCTTACAAACTTAAAATGATTTAAAATCCATTAAGTCATGCAGGCTGTGATATGCACTGAGCACTTTCCAAATCCATATCAAAATCTTATTGAAAACGCCCTAATCACCGCTATAAACCAAAATCACATTTCCCCTCATTTAAATGATCAAATTTATATCCAATTCGGTGAAACTTGTGATTACGCGGACCCAACGAGTCAATAAAGTAATGAGCATAAGATGAAAAATTCCGATAGAGCTCAGCAACATGATTTCTTAAAAGTGCAATTCACATTTCGTAGGATATAACTAAAAGAAAATTTGTTTACCTCATAAAAGATAGGATGTGCGATTTGTGCAAATCACATTTCAAAGAATTTATGGGTAAAATCCTAAAAGGAAATTTCTCTAAGTTGCAATATGTGATGCGAAATGACTCATATCAAATCAAACTGAAATACGAGATCCAACTCTTTAAGTTGATCAATATAAATTTCATGTGAAGGTGTAAGAGATTTGATTTAAAAACGTTATTGGTGATTAATAACATTTAATAGAAGTAAGGTTTTGATAAATTCATATCTACTTTGAGCATGCATTCAAGTGATTGGATGTCACATTTGTTTCAATTTTGTTTCCCTCCTTATTCTATATAATTTTAATGTTTGCTTTGTTTTCTCTATTTTCTTGATATCGGGAGACCACTTAATGGAGTGAGGAAAATTGAAATGACCAAGAAAGGAAAAGAAATTAACGAAGAATCATCTACTGAAGACTCAAATATTTCTCCCCTATTCTTAGACACCACCTGCAAAAAGGATTGGAGCATTTCATAATGGGAAGCAATGTATTAGCTATGTGAAGATGAAAATCCAAGGGTAATAACCAAAATCGCTACAAAAAGCACGTCAGTTACATCATACGTGACTTATTTCGACATTGCATGTTCATTCATCTAAAATGTAGAAGAAAGAGCAAGGATTCTTCCCTATACAAAAATGTTTAAGTGGGTAGTTGACCACTTAAGCATAGAAGAAAAAACATTAAAATATTCAAAAGGCGATAATATTGGGTCATTCAGGGCAGAATATTTATGGGAAATGTATGATCTACCCTCCCAACAGCAGAAATATGACAAAGCTTTTGTCCAAGGCTTTAGAACAAAAAATCCAGATCTGATGAAAGTCATGAAGGAATGGAAAGAATACCAAGGAAAACTTAAGTGAGATAAAATCGGTACATTTCAAATTGCCAAAATTCCTTCCCCTTACTGTTATGTTGCTGGTATGTTTTCTAGACTATAGGAAAAACCTGATACCACTTGGTTTTCAATAGATTTGGTCCCATTAATTAATGTAATCGTCAATTCTCTAATTCTGAATTGGGAAAATATCCTATCTAATAATTTAGCTAAGAACATCATGGAGTATAGGAGTAAAATAATTGTTTCATCTAGAGAAATACCTCCCTTTTACATGAGTGCCTATATCATGGACACAAATTTCTTTTCTTCTAGTTTTCCTACCATGGGATGGAAATAGAAAACCCAAGACCCTACCCCAATCCACATTTACCATAGAGTCCTTTGGGATTCATACTTCCATTTTATTTTTACAAAATTTTCCATAGAGTCATGTTACCTATGCACCAAATGATATTCAATGAGAAAGATCCTAGGGTTTCCAAAGAGGATAGTACAGACATTATTTCTATTGCTAGATGGTTGGTAGAGGAAATTTTCACATATATCAGAGTATTTTGGAGTTATGATTCTCCCCATGTCCTACCATATTATGTCCCTTATATGTTACTTGCAAGAGAGATAGCCTACCATCTTCTTGTAAATGGTATTTCTAAACAACTTAAAGATTATAAGAAGGACGTTTGGCCTAATTTCTCTTTAAAATGCCATATTTTTTCACTTTTGATATTGGTCATGCCTAGAAGGAAGTTTTAAATGTTAATCTGTTGAATTTGGCAGTAATGCCAAATCTAGCATATGATTCGAATGATGTAATTAAAAACTACATTAGAGAGCTCAAAATGAATCATTTTGTGAAATAAATAGATAGATATGATGATTTCTTTCAAGGCATTGAAATTTTTTGAGATATACTCAAGCTTGCATCCAATCAACTCAACCAAGATGACTTGGAAGCCTTCCAAACATATAGAAGTAAGAGATTGGAAAATATTCCTCTATATTTTTTAACTATTGAAAACGTCAATAGACCTACTCCAAGTACTAGCTTAGATAATGAAGTGAAAGATATGTCTAAATATGAGTTAGCACAATCAGAGCATCAATCTCACAATTCGGATCATTCTAAAAATGAATCTAATAATAGAAAGTAAAACCCAAAAAAGATAATTGATGAAGTAATTCAAGAGATTGAGATGCAGGAGAAGAAAGGAAGAAATGGAAGAGAGTCAACTTCTCAAGAAGTTCAACACAGTTAAGATACTTCTTTTACTAATCAAGATACTATTTTTCAGACACCTGAGCATTCCCAAAAGATAGTGGAAACTTTTAAACCACTACCACAAGTTCCAAAAACTCATGATATAGAGATCATTTCGGCTTATCCTATAGAACAAATAGTGTTACAAGTTGAGGAAATTCCTTCTCTAGATATCTTCTACAGTACTAGTCATAACGATGTAGTCAAGAGAAGGAAAAGGAGACGGATTGATGACACAGTCTAAGATCTTACAAATGAATCGGTAGACGTTTTATGGAAGGATCCTCTAGCTGATCCTACTAAACATTTAACCAAACTATCACAGTTTGGAGGGGCATATGCTACTGCCACTGTTGATAAGTCCACTGAGGTTAAAATTTTAATGAAGTAGAAATAATATAGAATAAAATAATTAGAGAGGCTGTTACACCAATAAAATTCTAACTCCAACCATAAAATTAAATTGAAGGTGTCCCAATTTCAAAAATATTTCGAGTCTTAATTTGCAGCATGAAGCAGAAATCACTAAGAATAAAACAAAAATAGAAGCAAAAATGACCAAATTACAGCAAGCCACAGTTAGAGCAATTCATAAAGGAAGCATTGGATGTAAATTCTAAGTTAAAGAAACAACAAGAAGTATTTTTCCAACAAGCTTCTATTACTTGCTCTTATTGTGACTCAAGTGAAATATTGATCTAACGAGTAGCTATCCAGAAACTTGAATGTGAGAAAATTAATGAACACATTCAATGGAAAGCATCATACTTAGGGAAGGAAGCTAATCTACCCCAGGTATATAAGTACCATAAGTAAATATTCTTCAAATATTGGGAAACACATATAAAATAGGCAGAGAATGCACCAACGAAAGCATTCAAGTTGGAAAATGAAATTACTGAATTTGTTTGTGAACATCTTGTGAAAGTGGAACTTATAAAAGAGTGAATGTCTAAAGAGCTCATAGAAGTCAAACATCTGGAAACAAAATGGAAACAAAAGGTAGAATCGCAGGATGAAACAATTAAAAAAGTAAATAACTTTGATCAAGAAAATTATTGGAATTTTATGATCAAACCTTATCATCAATACCAAACCATGTAGTAGTTAACAGATTCAATAATAAGATTGTAGCTAGTACTCTAAAATTCGATAGTCAAAGGACAATTCATATCAAAAATTTCGCAGCCAGCTCAGATAAAGCTCATGCTGGATATTTGTAAACTTCGGGGGGAAATCCAAAAGAAACATCAGAACGCTTAAGTCATATTGTTACTTTTTTCCTAGACTGTAGTTAAAGTTAGTCTTACGAAGATGTTTTTTTGAGACCTCCTATAGTTTTTGTAATAATATAGTTTAAAACATAACTTGTTTAGTATTTAAACCCCTCTCATGCATTTAGAGAAGGGTCCAGAAATTTGTCAAAAACATTTGCAAGTAATGCACTATTGTAAGATTGTGAATTCTTTGATCAATTAATGGAACAAAAACTATTATATTTTGGCAATTAAAGTTTTTTAACTGATGTGGCACTACTGTACTTTTTAAATTGCTTGAAAGTGAAGAGGAGAAGATCAATTACTGTCAGTTTACCAGAGTATAACTTCGTACATATGGTACTTATATTCACTTTTATTAAGCCTTTCTTTATAGATTGACAATCATCTTTTTATTGCATTATATATTTGAAACATTATTATATATGAATATTACATGCACTTATGTTCTAATATTTTTTTGTGATTTCTTATTTTATATATATATATATATATATATATATATATATATATATATAACATTACTAATAGTTGAAGGGTATCTCCTTAGATCGCATAAAGGAAGAAACACCCTAGGTATATAATAGAACAAATAGTTTAGATAGATGCATGTGATAGATTAAAATCATTTTCCATTGCATTATTTATAATAAAAACACAACCCAAAATCATCCTTACTGGGAAACTAGTCCCAATATCCCTAGTTGGAGGCACTACACCAAACGGAAAAGGAGTTGATTTAAGGTTCAGACCGGGTGGTTTTCCCCAATGTTTTGGCAACAAAATTCAGAGGCCTCAACATTCTCATGCTAGAAGGAGGGAATTGTGAATGGAAAAAAGGTCTGATCAATCTAAAGTTCAATCTAAGAGTCTCTCTCCCTCTAGATCGCCATATACTTCCACAATACTATCTAGATCCTCATCTTTAAAATCTGAAGTTGATCATCCTTATCCTAAGTGTCCTAGTGATACTCAACCCATAATATCTCCTGATTCCCATAAAAATTCCCCAGAATTTCAGTATTTGATAGAAAAGTTAGAGAGAATATCCATTTTTGCTGAAAATCCTGAATATTCTCAAAAATTGGATATCAATATTTCGTCTTCTTTACAACCTAGAAGAATATTAACTCAATCAGAAAGTCAAAAGACATGAATTCCTCCTTTTTTAATTTTCCATTGATATTACTCGAAAGATAATAAAGATTACTCAATATGAGTCAATGGCCAGTGAGTTCTTATCCCATTCATCATCATTACCTCCACTCACTTCCACAACTTAAATTCCAACAATCAATGTTACTTTAACTAGTTCCAGTACTCAAACTACTATCCCTTGAACTAGTCCTAGCACTCAGCCTGCCTCTTCATCAATTCAAAATCAATCCATCACATCCACCCAAACTCCAACGGCATGCCAGGTACCTCCACAAAATGTACGTCCATGGAACAATCTAGGGGCTATAAATATGCCTGCTCCTCTTCATGCTCTTCCAAAATATCCCAAAACGTGGTTACCTAAATTTAATCATGATGATGGTCTTCCGGCAGAAGAACACATTCATAATTTTATGTTAGCCATCAATTTAAAAGAAGTAGTTGAATAGGATTGTGTTGTAAGATTATTTCCATATACTCTAATAGGATCCACAAGATACTCGTATTTTTCATTACCTGCACGCTCTATAACTAGATGGAATATGTTCAAAGAAAAATTTCTAGCTAAGTTTGGGGATGACAAGACCACTACTACGCTCATCAATGGTTTATCAAATCTAAATTCTAAAACATGTGAGAATATAAAATATTATAATTCAAGATTTAATAAATTACTCAATAAAATTCCTGCTACATCAATTCCTAGTGTAGAAGTTCAAATTGAGTGGTATATTTCATCTCTTCCATCCAATATAGATATTTTTGTTGATAGAGAAAAATTGCCGACACTTTCAGAAAACATGATGGAATATCTATTTGTAGAGAATCACATAACCACTCTTGAGAAAAATAATTCTCAAGAAGATAAAAAATCAAAGAAGGTATCTTTCAAAGATGGTCTAAAAAGAAGCTTCCAAAAGATCCTTTTGATGTAGAAGGTCTTCAAAAAGTTTTGAAGACTATGAAAAATGAGATGGCAGATATCAAGAAACATGTCGCTGAAAATTCAAGCTCAAAAAATACTTTCAGAAATTTCAAGAAAGTTCAGTCCTCTAAAACTCAAACTTCAAATATCATATCTAATGTTGAATCTGATTAAGATATAGAGGAAGAGCAAACAAATGAAGAATAATATGATGAGGAATAGGAATTTGAACCAAATGGAATGTGGGATTTCATCCTACCAAATGAATAACAACATGAAGCTTTACCTGTGAGTACGAGGATAAAAAATACTACTGAAGCAATGCAACCAAATCAACAAAAAAAAGATTTCAACACCCGCTAAGGATAAATCAGTAAGAAAAAATTCTACTTCAAAGGATACATAAACAAGTCTCGTTACCTCAAATACTCCACCTGCATCTAAGATAATGGTGGTCTCAGACACTATTGAGTATAATTTAGTTGAATATATGAAGTAAACCAAGGCCAACATTTCAATTCACGAGCTTACTAAATTAATGTAGCAACATAAAATCTTACTTAGAGACTTTAATGTGGTTCTTTCTTAAACCTTACCTGCTCCAGTAATAGTAAAACCTACTAATAAAACGAGTAAGCCACCACCTTCTCCTTCAACTCAAATAGATGCTACATACATGATTATGATAGGTGATCGATCCATCTCTCATACCCCTCCATTTCTCTTAACCTATGATATATATAATAAAAATGTTGATAATTGTTTAATAAAATAAGGGGCTTCCTCTAATATAATGCCAAAATCAGTCGGTGCTAAGTTGGACATAACTCCTCAGAGTTCCCCTATTCATATAATACAACTTGATAGAATCAGAGTAGAGGTGGTAGGAGAAATAAATTTTGTTTCCATCAGATTGTCATCAAATACCAAGGTTACTCAAATAATTGATATATACTGGTGGTTGAAATTCCTATTTTTTACGACTTAGTTTTAATCCAAGACTTGTTCAAAAAACTTCATGGATATTTTGCAATAGACTGGTCGCAAATGTGGCTACCATATAATTGAAATCCAAATCAAATTAGGGTAGACTGTGAAAATTTCATGAAACATATAGTCACCGATATTGAAGGAGTAAATGATCTAGTAGAATTCAATAATAACATTATTGGAAACTACTTAGCAAAATCATTTTTGGGAAATTTCAATGCTCAACCATCACCTTTATTTGATAATACAGTTGCTTCTTAGATTGAGAATTTTTCTAAGACAAATAGTTCCAAATGTATAAATTTTGTAGATAAAGCAGTAATTAATTATTTATTTTGGACTCTTTATTTTGATGGTTCTAAATATAAAAATGGTGCAGACACTGGATATATTTTAATAAATCCAGAAGGAGAAAAAACCATGTTAGCCTGCAGACTAGAATTCAATTGTACAAACAATATAGCTGAATATGAAGCATTAGTCCAAGGTTTGTACAAAGCCATTGATCTTAATATCAAATATATGAAAGTCCTAGGAGATTCAGAAATCATTTTTAGATAGGTAAGAAATACCCTTCATTGTAATTCTATAAATTTAAAGAATTACCAATCATTAGTCGAAGAATTAACCATTCATTTCTTATCCTTTAACATTTCTTCTGTACCTAGAATGCATAATGCTAGTGCAGATATACTGGCTAATGTAGCATCAAAAATAATTCCATACCAAGAGTTTAGTCCCGATATATTTTCTATTGAATTAATTCTTAGACCATCTGTTCCAAATAATATTACCAATTGGAGAGTATTCAATGATGATTCAAATATCATAGATTTCTTAACATATGAATAATCTTATGATAGTCAAATTTTGGATGAAAATGAACATGAAATTTAGATTAAGGAAGAACAAGATGAAAATCCTATTCCTAAGTCTATTTTCAAGTTAGAATACCTATATGATCTAAAAGATATGTTTAAAAAAGTTACTAACTCAAAAACTCAAAGCTCTACCTTAAGATTTTAGTTAGTAAATCTAGGAACTGACGAAAAACCTCAAAATGTCAATCTAGGTCTTGGTCTATCTTTCAAAGAAAGATTATCATTTATCGGGTTATTTAAAACTATAAAAGTGTCTTTGCTTCATATTATACTGATCTTAAAACATATGATACTTCTGTGATTCAACACACAATTCCTATGATTTCATATGAGAAACCTGTACAACAAAGATTTAGGAAGACTCCTCCAAAGCCTGAAAATCAAATCAAAACATAACTAAACAAACTCCTCAAGGAAAAAATCATCTTTTCAGTCGGGCATTCTAAATGGGTATCAAATTTGGTACCTGTCAGGAAGAAAAATGGCAATATTAGAATTTGTATTGATTTCAGGAATTTAAACAAAGCATGTCAAAATGAAAACTTTCCATTACCAATCATGGAACAGGTACTACAAATAGTAGCTGGTTTTGAACTGATGTCCTCTCTAGATGGATTCTCAGGATATAACCAAACTCTCGTACATCTAGGTGACAAATTAAAGACTACATTCAGGACTAAGTGGGGAACTTATGCCTATCAAATTATGCCATTTTCATTAATTAATGCAGGTGCCACTTTTCATAGAGCTATGGACACAGATTTTACGGGGATCATAAATAAATCAGTGGCTATTTATTTAGATGACATTACATTTTTTTCTAAATAGGTAACCAATCATGTGAATGACCTAAAGAAAGTCTTTGAGCGATGTAAAAGGTATGGCATCTCATTAAATGAAAAGAAATCATTTTTTTTCATTAGATGAAGGAAAACTTTTAGGATTATTTGTGTCGAAAAGAGGTATCTATATTGACCTTGGAAGAATTTAAGGGATTAAAAGAATTCCTTTCCCTCATAACAAGAAAGTTATGTAGTCATTTCTTGGGAAAATTAATTTTGTTAAAAGGTTTATCCCTGAATTTTCACAAATAGTTCTACCATTACAAAAAATTATTAATAAAAATTCACTGTTTAAATGGGGACATAATGAAAGAGAAGCATTTGATTTGATTAAAAAATCCATTGTCAATGTTGATTCCTGACTACCCGCAATTTTCTTAATCCTTTCACTTTATATACATTTTCGTCAGATACATCATGTGTTGTTGTTTTAACACAACTTAATGACCAACAAATTGAAGCACCAATATCATTTTTCAGTTTCGATTTGTAAGGTGCAGAACTAAATTATTCATATGTAGAAAAGAAAGCATTTGTTGTCTTTAAGGCTATAAAGCATTTCAGGCCATTTCTCCTAAAAAATAACACCAAAATCATATTTCCATTCTTTGCAGTGAGACAACGATTAATGCAAAGAGAATTAGGAGAAAAAAGGGCTAACTGGGTTACCACTTTACAAGAATATTATTTAGAAATTAGACTCTCTAAAATTGTTAGGATTCATAGTTTTTGCAGAATTATTGCAGGAGCATCCCATCTATTATCATAAGAAGATTCAGGTAACAATGTGAAAATATCAAAGGTAAGCCTCAACGATGCAAAATCTCGATAAGTTTATCTCATATTCTACTTTAGGAATGGATATGCTCCGACCCAACTCAGTTACAAAATGAAACGGTCTTTGAGATTAAAAGCCAAGCAATATGTATTAATGAATGATGGATTGTTTAGGAGAAATTTTGATTTTGTACTACTAAGATGCTTAGAAAAATCTGAAGCAGAGAAAGCCATGTAGGAAATCCATGACGGACCAACCGCAGGAAATTTTGGAGGAAATACGAGAACACAAAAAATCCTGCATGCAAGTTACTATTGACCTACACTTTTCAAATATGCTGATGAATATGCAGGAAAATGAAAAATGTGTCAAAGTGCATTTGGAGGACAAAGGAATCCAACCTTCCCATTACATCCAGTCAATATCGAACAACCATTTGAACAACGGGGATTATATATAATTGGTGTGATTATTCCTAACTCTTCCAAACAACATAGATATATTTTCACAACTACAGATTGCTTTACTGTAACATACCCCGATAACCTCGCAGGAAAATGCATGGAGTTAGGAATTTTTTTTCAACATTTACTAATGTGTAACCTTATAAATTACTTTCTATATTTCCACATTAACCATATCAATACCCATCATCATCAGTTAGAGAAATATTTAGTAAAAATCATAGTGAGTTACAAAACCATTAACTCTCCTTGTTGTAGCATGTTAACTTAAACTTCCTGCTATAACTATGCATCAATCCAATGATCATTTTAACTCAATTGGTATATCACGTAATTTATAATATAAACATCAAATATTGAAATGAATTAACATCATTAAAATGACACAATGAACTATCACATCATTAGACACCAATATACCCTGGAAACCCCATAGGGTGAAAACCAGCAAACGTTTAATTATATTATTAAAAGCTCGTGAGTGTTGTCACCCCTCACTCAATGGTTATAAGGGAGTCCATCCCTTGACCATTGTCATAAAAATTACATAGAAAATAATATTATGTGAAACATAACTAGCTATAAGCTATTAAAATCATCATGATACCATTTACCCACGGATCCTTAGTCTCAATATTTGTAGTGAGAATGTTTCGTTCAGTGGGTCATCCTGTAGTTGGAACTACTAAACCTGCATGGACTAATAAATCTTTATCTTCCATAATGTTAACCTTGAAAAATCATTTTCTCAAGTTTCCCTCTTTTCCTATCATTGTCGTCGACATCACACTTCCTATCATGATTAGATAAATTATTAATAAACCAATAACCAATCTTTGTTTGTGACACTTCAACACTATTTGTATGCATGTATATAACATAACCAATTTGACATTAATTTCGTTCTTTAACATCATTTCACATGCATTAGTAACAAATAAATCACTATCAAGCATCATCTTTCCAGCAAACACTAACAAAATCTTGCATGCACTTTCATATTATTTCCAAAGGAAAGCTAACATACTATATAATAATATTGAGCATGGAAATGCATAACAAGCCTTCAAGATAACTATCCCAACAAGCAATTTCTTTTTTGCCTACCCCTATGTTTTCTTTTCCAAAGGGATTAACACAATATATGATATAATTATGCATGTGAATGCATATTCTTTTCCAAAAACATCTTTTCCACTCAAGAGCTATTCATAATGACTATTATGTATACCCATGCCAGCTTGATTTCAAACAAAGTTAACATACAAGTTATAATTTTGTGCATGCAATAACATAGATTTTTCTTCTTGCGTGTAAAACATATATTTCTTTCCAAAAGAAACTAAATAAATATTTCATTGAAAATAAACACATTTCTTTTCCAATGGGCCAAACACATACCAATTATTGTTTCATGCATGCAAATGGACATTTCCATCTCATCCAAAAGATATAACCCAATAAATATGCATAATCTTCTCCCAAATAAATAGAATACCATATTTAATCCCTTTAGGTTTGTAAAATACATATTATTTTTCCCAAAAGAAGGCTAACACAATAAATATTATGTGATTGCATCTACCTTTTCTCTAGAAATATAATACCAAAAACTATAATTTTCCCATGCATGCAAGCATATATGTTTATCTAAATAATATTACATAATAAATCATGTGATTACTACTTTTTACTCTCCAAGAATCTAATCCAATAATGCATACAAGGATAGATTTTTGAAGAGTTCTAAGATAATAATTGCTTCCTTGCATATATATATATATATATATATATATATATATATATATATATATATATATATATATATATTCCAAGGATTTTTACACCTTAATTATTATTTTTCCAAAAGATAACTAACTCACTAGCTATTATGCATAAAATACGAAATATTTTCTTATCATTTCACACATCAAAGGGATTTGTAAAATTTCTTCAAGAAATAACATGAATAACAAATCCTTCTCGAATAACACAACCAATTTTCTTGTACGCAAGGGTTTTATGTAAGCTACACCTCACACAAGTTATTTATATCATTTTACATGAATCAAGCTCCTAATGCATGTAAAATCACATATTAATTTCTAGTAGATCAAATATATTAGATATTATTCATGTGCACCTGCTCACATACTCTCTTCAAGAGTCCAATATTTCTCTTTAAAAATTTTAATGCATATGCATCATGAGAACATACTTGGTAATTATATAAATTAATTCCTTGTAATTAATCATCAGAATAATTATTATGTCTTTATGTACATAAACAATTATTCTTATCTCATTGAAAAATGAAATGGAAGCACTCTGTTTAACTCTGTTTTTTTCTGTTTTATTCATCCACTTTGAACGCGTATTATGAACATATGGAAATGAATTTTTTAAAAAAAAGAGGTTTTTTTTTGGAAGAGCTTTATTAAAAATCACCTCTCATTTTTTTCACAGGTGTCACAGTTTTGAAGATTCAGATGAATCTTTGCTGCCAGTTTTTCCAGATTTAAATATTAAATAATTTCCTTTTTTAGTCATCAAATTTGAACACAGTTTCCAACCAAATGCAATTTTTTTTTTGAAAAATCAAAGAGTTTTTAGTTGCTAACTGGTTCATTAAAAATAACCTATGTCTGTTTTCACACAAGTGTTATAGTTTGGAATATTCGAACAAATATTTGGAGCTCCTTTTTCTAGAATTAAATATTAAATAATCCGTTGTTTTTGTCATCACTTAGGGACATGCTATTTAAGACATAGGAAACTAATTTTTAAAATATGAAAGAGGTTTTTGCTCATAACATCATTTTTTACAAAAACCTCTTTCACTTTTGTCATATCTATTTTTGTTTGTGAGATACAAAGTCATATTTAGACCATATTTTCCAATAACTCGTGCAATTCACAGAATTATTTAGCCATGAAATTTTTTTATGAATTAACAGCACATGAAATCTTCTCATAATTCAGTGAATAAAACACTTATTCTCCTATTCACAAAATTATATAGAGGTTTTCTCAAGAATTAATCTTGATTGTTTATCATATGAATTTTTCCATTCAATTATTATATCATCATGCCCCATATGGAAAGAAAATAATTTTCAAAGAACATAGTTACTTATATTTTGATGCATGCTTAGAATTCCTACTTCCTCTTCCTTGTCTCCATTCTCCATGCATTCTCTCATCCCCTTCCTTTATTTTTCTCATAGTCTTACAATAAATACAATTAAGAAAATTGAATAGATTTTCCTCAATCATAAAAGAATTCCATAAAGCATCCATAAATATAATTTTTCCTAAATCACAAAAGCATTCCATAAATATCTCCTGATTTTATTTTAAAGGTAGATTTGTTTTTTCCTTATCAAAAAAATATCACTTATCCATAGTTTCTCCAAAACTATTCCTCATTATTTCTAAAAATCATAAAAGATACCAACCTGGAAATATAATTTATTTCTATAGAATAATATAAATTATTCTAAATAAAATAATTAAGAAAAAATTCTTCCAATATTCTTATAAGTAATAATTAAAAGAATATTTTTCATTTAATATCAATATAATAATTAATAATATTTAATTATTTTACAAGCCTCATTTTACGAGAGTTTTTACAGTGCCTTAAGTGAGGGATATTACATTTACTAAATGGGTGGAAGAAATTCAATTAAAGGTAGCCAAATCTGAGAATATCATTGATTTCAGTGACCGATATATCATAACTAGGTTTGGTTTACCTACTGCTTTAATGTTTGATAACACATCTTACTTCTCAGGAAATGCTATGATGGAATTTGCAATCAAAAGAGGTTTTAAACTTAAGTATTTTGTAAATTATTACCCGCAAGGAAATGGTTCAGAAAAGTCCACGAAAAAAAACTTGATTAGAATAATCAAAAGAACTGTTTATCAAAGCCAACGAAATTGGCATAAATAATTAATATTTTCTCTTTGGGAAGATCGAATAACTCAGAGAGCTTCTATTGGAATTTCTCCAATCAATCTTGTCTATGGAAAATAAGTTGTACTTCCTACCAATGTAGCTATACCATCTCTTTCCTTAGTACAATTTATTGATGAATATCCTTCTTCTTCTTTATAACTTAGACAATGTCAAATTCTTAAGTTAGAAGAGGAAAGAGAAAAATCTAAGCATACTCACGCACATCATCAACGGATAGTAAAACCCTCATTTGATTCAACTTTTGTTACTCCAAAAAAAATTCAAATGGATGATCTAGTATTGAAATGGGACAAAGGGCATGAGGAAAAAGGTAAATTCACGAAGTTTCAAAAAATTTGGCTATGTCTATTTCAAATAATTGAATAAATAGGCCCATGAACATTGTTATTGCAAGATCTATCATGCAAAAGAGATTATTTTCCTGTAAATGGGCAGATTTTGAAAAAATATTTTGCATAGGAGGTAACCCCTTCTATTCTTTGTATAATAGTGTTTTTTCTTTCGCTTAGGAAAATAAAAGTTTCTTAGTATAAATCTTTTGCTTTTAAAAATAAAATCTCAGATGATCCTTTTTCATTTATCTATTATAGAAATAAGAAGTGTTAAGGAAATAATTGAAAGATTTGAAAGACAAAAATATTTTATTTTTTACTAAAGGATGCAATTTCAATGAAGTTATTTATTCTCTGATGAACTCTCATCCTTATATAGCATGATTATTCAGTCATCAGTAAAGAAAATAATCCTTAACATAGTAAAGACTTTTTTACAGAAAAGCAATCTAAAACTCAACATTATCATCAAGGATCCTCAAAAGGACCAATGATTCACTCCATCTGGGAAAACTTATTAATTTTTGAAAGAAACTCAAAAAGGTTATACTAAAAAAGCTTAAAAGATAATAAGTCTCATCACGAGCTTGTTTACCATGTTCATATGAAAGTATTTGAACTGACATTACCATTACTACCTACCAAAACAGGGTAATGACTTCAGATTATATCAACAGGACAAGGGGTCTCATCAAGAGCCAACTTGATCAGTTTAATTACAACTAGTGAATGGAATTTTCATCATTTTCTTACCAAGCCAAGACAATGGTTTTTAAGTAAATAAAAATATGATAAAAAAAAGAAAAAGTTAAAAAAAAAAATCAATTGTATAAAATTATAATTTATTTTTGGAAATTATAAGAAACACTGGATGGGACAGTGAATCATTGTTGGGAAAAGGCTAACCCTCCCAAGAGCTTAAATTTCCTATTGGGTCAGATACCCTACCTGTGATAAAAGAGTAAATATTTATAAAGTTGTTATGTAAGAGCCACCTGCTTTATCTTTTTGAACTGAGTAAAGACTGATATAGATTCTCATACTTATATATTTAAAAGAGGAATTCTTTTGAATTGTAATGAAGAGAAATTTCATTGCCTAGTAATATGTTATTTGTTTGAAATGCATTCCTGCAACTATTTTTATTTCAAAAAGTTTTAGAATTTTCAAAAAGTTAGTCAGAGATAGTTGGTTCTCCCAAGTGAAGCACCAATTGTTGTGCTATACAACAACCCCCATTTATTTTAATAAATGGGGACCCTTTAGAAATAATTAAGAAAATAATTTTCATTTATTTTTAGCTTTAAGTCAAAAAACTTTAGGAAATAAAGTTTCTTTTTTCTTATCCTCTTTTATTCCTTAGTGTGCATCGCAATTTACATAGATTAGAAACTTAAAATGATTTAAAATCCATTAATTCATGCAGGCTATGATATGCACTAAAATATTTCCAAAGCCATATCTAAATCTTATTTCAAACACCCTATTCACCATTATAAACCAAAATCACATAACGCCTCATTTAAACGATCGAATTTATATGCAATTCGGTGAAGCTTGTGATTACATGGACCCAACGAGCCAATAAAGCAATGAACATAAGTCTGCAAAGTCTGATAGAAAGAAACAACATGATTTCTTAAAAGCACACTTCGCATTTCACGAGATATAACTAAAATAAAATTCATTTACGGCATAAAAGTTGCGATGTGTGATTTTCATAGATCACATTTCGCAGAATTTATGGGTAACATCATAAATGGAAATGGTTATAAGTTTCGATATGCAATGCGAAATGACTCATGTAAAATCAAATTGAAATACGACATCCAACTCTTTAAGTTGATAGATAGACATTTCACGTGAAGGTGTAGGAGATTTGATTTAATATGATTATTGGTGATTAATAACATTGAATAGAAGTAAAGTTTAGATAAATTCATATCTACTTCAAGCATGTGTTCAAGTGATTGAATGTCGCAGTTGTTTCAATTCTATTTTCCTCCCTATTCTCTATACTTTTAATGTTTTCTCTGTTTTCTTGAAATCAGGAGACCACTTAACGGAGTGAGGAAAATTGAAATGAACAATAAAGGCAAAGAAATTGAAAAATCATCGTCTATCGAAGACTCAGATATGTCTCCCTTGTTCTCAGATACTACCTGCAACAAAGATTGCGAAATTTCATCATGGGAAGCAATGTATCAATTATTTGAAGACGAAAATCAAAGGGTAATAAACAAAATCGCTACAAAAGGCATGTTAGTTACTTCAGACGTGACTTATTTCGACATTTCATATTCATTCATCCATAAGGTAGCAGCAAGGCCAAATATTCTTCCTTATATAGACATGGTTAAGTGGTAAATCGACCACTTAAGCACATAAGACATAACATTGAAAGATTCAGAAGGTAAGAATATTGGGTCATTCAGGACAGAATATTTACAGGCAATGTACCATCTACCCTCCCCGCAGCAGAAATATGACAAATCTTTTGTCCAAGACCTTAGAACAAAAAATATAGATCCGACAAAATTCATAAAGGAATGGAAAGAATACCAAGGCAAACTTAAGTGAGATAAACTCAGTACGTACCCAATTGTCGAAATTCCTGCCCCTTACTGTTATGCTGCCAGTATGTTGTCCAGATTATATGAAAAACTTGATACCACTAGGTTTTCTATAGATTGGGTCTTATTAATTAACGCAATCGTCAAATCTTTAATTCTAAATTGGAAAATATCATATCCGATAATTTAATTAAGCACATCATGGTGTATAGGAGTAAAAGAAGTGTTTCATCTAGACAAATACCTCCCTTTTACATGAGTGCCTATGTCATGGACGCAAATTTTTTTTCTTGTAGTTTTCCTACCATGGGATGGAAATGGACAACCCAACGCCCTACCCCTATCCACATTTAGCACAGAGTCCTTTGTGATTTACAATACCATTTTCATTTTTACAAAATTTTCCATTGAGCCATGTTACCTATGCACCAGATGATATTCAATGAGAAAGCTCCTAGGGTTTCTAAAGAGGCTAGTAGAGACATTCTTTCTATTGCTACATGGTTTGCAGAGGAAAGTTTCACATATATCAAATTATTTGGGAGTTATTCTTCTACCCATGTCCTACCATATTATGTCCTTGATAAGTTACTTGCAAGAGAGATAGCCTACCGGCTTCTTGTAAATGGTATTTCTAAACAGTTGCAAGATGCTAAGAAGGTTGTTTTTCCTAATTTCCCTTTACAATGTGGTAATTTTTCACTTTTTGGTATTGGTCATGCCTACAAGGAAGTTTTGAAGGTTAATCTCTTGAATTTGGAAGTAATTGCAAAGCGGCCATATGATCTGAATGATGTAATTAAAAACTACATCACAGAGCTCAAAATGAAGCCTTTTGTGAAATAAATAGATAGATTTAATTCTTTCTTTCAAGGCATTGAAATTTTTTCATATATACTCAAGTTTGAATCCAATCAACTCAATCAAGATTACTTCGAAGACTTCCAAGAATATAGAAGTAAGAAATTGGAAAATATTCATGTAGATTTGTTAACTATTGAAAATGTTAACATACCTTATCCAAGTATTAGCTTGGATAATGAAGTGAAAGATATGTTTGAAGATGAGTCATCACAATCAGAGCATCAATCTCACAATTCAAATCATTTTGAAAATGAATCTGAGAACAGAATGGAAAACCCAAAAAAGATAATGGATTAAGTAATCCAAGAGATTGAGATATAGGAGAAAAAAGGAAGCAATGGAACAGAGTCAGCTTCTCAAGAATTTCATCACAGTCAAGATACACTTGATCAGTCAGAAAAGTTCCAACCAAATAATTTGAATAGTGAATGTGATGAGCTCTCTAAAGCAATAAAAACTCCTAAAAAAAATACCAATACTAATCAAGCTACTAGTTTTCAAACACCTGAAGATTCCCAAAAGTTAGTGGAGACCTTTATACAACTACAGCAAGTTCCAGAAACTCATTATTGAGAGATCATTCCAGCTTATCCTAATGAAAAAATAGTGCTACAAGTGGAGGAAATCGTTTCACTCAATATATTCTACACTCCTCATTGTAAGGCTGTATTCAAGAGAAGAAAAAGAAGAATTGATGAGATAGTCTCAGGCCTTACAAATGAATCAATAGACGTTTTATGGAAGGATCCTCTAGCTGATCCTACTGAACATATACCAGACTATCACAGTTTGCAGGGGCATATGCTATTGCCACTATTGATAAGGCCACTGAGGTTAAAATTTTACTGAAGCAGAAAGAATATAGAATACAAGAATTAGAGAGGTTGTTACACCAAGAAAATTCTAACTCTAGCGAGAAAATGAAATTGAATATGTCCCAATTTCAAAAATATTTCAAGATTCTTTATTTACAACATCAATCAGAAATCAGTGAGAAGAAAACACAACTGAAAGCAAGAATGACTAGATTACAAAGCCATCCATAGTTAGAGAAATTCATGAAGGAAGCATTGGATGTAAATGCTAAGTTAAAGAAACATCAACAAGTATTTTTCCTACAAGATTATATTATTGGCTCTTATTGTGACTCAAGTAAAATATTGATCTAGCAAGTACCTATCCGAAAACTTGAATGTGAGAAGATCTAGAAGAAAATAAATGAACACATTCAACGGAAAGCATCAAACTCAGGAAAGGAAGCTGATCAATCCTAGGTAGATAATTCCCACAAGGAAATCTTATTCAAATATTGGGAAGCACAGATAAAACAAGCAGAGAAAGCAGTAACGAAAGCATTCAAGTTGGCAAAGGAAATTACTAAATTTGTGTGTGAACAACTTGTGAAAGAAGAAATTATCAAAGAGTGCACATCTGAGGTGCTATAAGAATTCAAACAACTAGAAACAAAATGGAAACAAAAGGCAAAAACACATGATGAAACAATTAAAAAAGAAAATAAGTTTGATCAAGAAAATTATTGGAATTTTTTGTTCAAACCTTATCATTAATACTAGACCCTGCAGCCTTTAACAGATTCAACAAAAAGACCTCAACCAACAATCTCAAATGCTATATTCAAAGGACAGGTCACATCATATATTTCATAGCCAGCTCAGCTCAAGATCATGCTAGATATTTTTCAACTTTGGGGGGAAATCCAAAGGAAAGATCAGAACTCTTAAGTCATATTGTTACTTTATTTTCCTAGATTGTAATTAAAGTTAGTCTTACGAGGATGGTTGTTTGTAACCTCCTCTACTTTTTTGTAATAATATATTTTATAACATAATTATTTTAGTATTTAAACCCCTCTCATGAATTTAGAGAAGGGTCAAGAAATTTGTCAAAAAATTTTGCAAAGAATGCACTATTGTAAGTTTGTCAATGCTTTGATGAGTTAATGGAACAAAGTTTGTTATCTTCTGACAATTAAATATTTTTAAATTATCTTGCACTATTGTACTCTTTAAATTTCTTGAAATTGAAGAGGAGCCGATTAATTACTATCAGTTTACATGAGTAGAACTTCTTACATATGGTACCTCTATTCACATGTATTAATTCTTTATTTATAGATTGACAGACATACTTTTATTTCATTATATATTTGAAACATTATTATAGATGAATGTTACGTGCACTTCTGTTCTAATATTTTTCCGTGATTTATTATTGAATATATAATCACACATATGAATGTGATATGTTTTTCACAATTCTTCTAATAAAACTATTTTGTTAGAAGAATCATCCTACATAATTTTCATCTCTTTCAATTGTTAAATAATATATATTACTAATAGTTGAAGGATATCTCTTTAGATCACATAAAGGAAGAAACACCCCGAGTATATAATAGAATAGATAATATAGATGCATCTGATAGATTAGAATCATTTTCCATTGCATGTTGTATAATCAAAACACACCCCAAAATCATCCTTATTGGGAAACTAGTCCCACTATCCCCAGTCAGAGCCACTACACCAAATGGAAAAGGAGCTGCTTTAAGGTCTGGACTAGGTGGTTTTCCCCATGTTTTGGTAGCGGAATTCCGAAGCCTCAAAATGTGTGTACTCTGAAGAGAGGAGAAGGTCAAGATTGAGGACTCAACTCTCAAATTACAGTAAAGAAGATTTTTATGCATTACAAGTGTGATGGAAACTTCGTCGAGTGATGTTTTTAGTCAATCTTCCTTAGCAATACTATTTGATGAAGAGTTGTTGCAAAAGATCTTCATCATAAGAGACATGGAGAAAGAGATGGTTGAATATAAGAAGGAGAGAAATATACTTAAAGACCAATTGATGGCCATGAATGAGGAGAAAAAAGAGCTTCTTGAAAATATGCATGAGAAGGAGACTCAGCGCCATATTGCAAATTAAACCCTAGAAAATATGCATGAGAAGGAGACTCAACTCCATGATGCCAAGGAAACCCTAACCAAGTATGTGCATGAAAATGAGTTATGAAAATCAATATGAATGTTTTTTTATTTTTGAAAGACACAATATATAAATAGGGTCGAAATTGTTTTAAAAAAATGGGTTATGAAGGTAAAGGATTGGGGAAACATTTACAAGGCATAGTTGAACCAAAGTTTCTTGAGGAAAGGCCTAGGTATTTTGGTCTTGGTTATGTACAAAATGATGGAGAATGATCCAAGCCAAGGAGGCACATGAAGGTGTTCCAAGAAATACTTTCATTACATTTTCATTACCTCAAGCTTGTGAAGTTTTTGTTTATGAGGAATGCAAAAGTTTTACACCGAGTTTGCAAGAAGATGCTCATAAGCATGCAACTAATGGAAATTGCAAACAAGAGGATCTTGAATGCTCTAAATCCATTGAAGCCATTGTTGGTATTTCTAAGAAAGCCACTATCTCATCAAATTAACCCCCTCAAGAAGGAGACAAAGGTGAATGTACAAGGTATAAATATGCCTTTAATAAAGTTTCTTCTAATTATGATAAACAAAGAAAATCCTTACATAATATTTGGAGAAAATTTACATGTTCCTTTTTTAGTTTGAATAACCATATTGTTACAAGGTGTTTGAAGAATATCTACATACACATGAAACTCTCAAAACAAAGTAGATTGAATGCCAAAGGTCCAATGGACAATGCGAACCATATTGAAAGGAATATGTAGTTATTTTACACTCATTGCCATAAATAAGGTCATCTTGTATAAAAGTGTTGGAATTTATATCCAACAAGTCATTCATGACATTTGAAGAAGGTGGAGAGATATTTTTACAAGAATGGAAAAGAATATTCCATAACTGATGTGGGTCACGATGATACACATGATGAAGTGTAACTGAAAGAAGCATCATTGAAGTGGTTTGGAAAGAGATGGTTAGATTTATCTACCAATTAAGGCCTTGAATTTATTTTGATAATAGATGAAAATATTGCCTTAGTGATGAATTTCCTTTTTATCTGAATGCATTTATTTTCTCTTGAAAATATGTTACATCTTTCTTGAAGAAATATGTTGGAAAAGTATAGTTATGTTGACTCAATTGGATGCAACAAATATGGAAATTTGAAGTTGCAATTTCCATGTGAATGCATTTATTTTTCGCTACAATACGTGTTTCATGTTTATGCAAGGAAGGGGTTTGAAAGTAGGATATGTTGACTTACTTTTTTGCAACAAATTTGGTCATTTCAGCTATTTAAGTACTCATACATACCAATGGGATTCTTGTACTTCTGATTGTTCTTAAGAGGGACTTGAGAATTGTATACATGAATGAGATTTTTTGTGTGTGAACAGTGGAATTTTTAATAGTTTCATTGTGCTTGAACATGCATGAGTTACTGACTTATATTGGTTGATTTCTTTGTTAACTTGTACATTTTCAGCTTGATAGTGTTGATCATTTGCACATGCATTAGTGATCAACTTGTGTTGGTTGATTGATTGTTACATGTATGTATTGTCGACTTGGAAGATTTCGTTTATCCTCCAAGGATGAAAGGGAGATGTTGGAGAATTTTTTCATGAGAAGTTAAATTCTTGTTGTTTTGGGAAATGAATCGTCAAGTGTTGTACATGATTTTTTTTTACTTAAGAGTGATTGGTTTGAAGACGCATGTTTTTTAAACTTTTGTTTGGTCGATGGGTTTGCATGGTAGGATGTAAGAATGCATGGCAATTTTCACAGGATTTGACATTTGTTTCGTTGAAGGGGCTAAAGGAAGAGGTCATCAAGTTGTGTTTATTGCATGATGTGTTTTTCAAGTCAATGGTTTTTCTTGTGAAAAGATGTCTCAGAATTTTGGAAGGTCCACTGTTGTGTGAGAGGTTGATGATTAGCCTTCATTCTCAAATCATGGCATGATTATCATGTCAATACTGGATAATTATGGAATAAAAAACTGGAAAGTGGACTAGATGCCAAAAATGTTTGCAACTGAAACAATAACGCTTTTATAGAGCATATCATGCATGATACGAAGAAACGAAAGATATGGCTAATGCATTCTTCCAGATTTGGAATTTGGTACTGTGGAGGTAAAAAGAATGGTCATTTCTTCTCTTGTGATTACTGATATTGGAACTCATTTTTGTAGTTAACTCATATGGGCTTAACTAGGAAAAATGTTTTCCAAGGAGAAGCTTGCATCAAATGCATGTGTGTGCAAAGGAGGAACAAGATTCTAAGTGGGAAGGTCATCAGTAATCTTTCCAAGCACTGAGGAAACACTTTGGTATAGCGAGGTGTTTAATTAGTCAACAAGAAGCCATCAAGTATTGGATTGGGTCAACACCTAAACGACGACATTGGTTGAAGTGCCAAGACATTTGCAAGGCAAGGCATGTGAGTGAACCAAAGTGGTTGTCATGGATATTTTTCCAAGTATAATAAAGTTGGTAGAACCTCGAAAATATAAGAGTGTTAAAATCTCATCACATAATAATCTTTTGTGGGTCCAAAATCCTTTCAGTGGGAAGAAGTGATAAAAAACTGAATTAGGGGCAAAAAATTGCTATAAATTCAAAGTTATGAGAATGGAATGGAACCTAAATGAATGAATGGGTTTTGTTTCCCTGCTTCCAGTGCAGTTCGTTTCATCGAAAATAAACTCTGTATAAGAATGTTAGAACCTATTGTTCGTTTGCACAAGCAGACAAAATGCAACAAGCATGTGCACAGTTAGTAGTTCGTATGCCTCGATATCCATGCCATGATGACGTGGCAGGAAAGTGACATGGAAAGTTTTCATTGGTTGAGTTCAGAGATAATGGGGGCTCAAAACATGGCGGGTTGCAGAGGTGCCACTTGGCACATTCCTGTTGGTTGATATTGGTGGTGAGTATCCAAATCCAATCCAACACATGGTACCTAGGGAAAGGCCAAAAGGACCCAGCTTGGAAAAATGGGAGTATTCGGGTTTAAACCCAAGCCCTCCTCATGGAAAGTTCTCTTCATTTACCAATTCACCACATGTTTATTTTTGTTTTAAAAAAGGCCAACGAGTTGGTTCAACCACTGCATTAATGTTAACACCAAATGAACACGACATCCAAAACAATTATTTAACTCCAAAATTTAATGCCAGTTTCCATGCGTGTGACCACCAACCAGAATTTAACTCAAAAATTTAATTTTTCCACCAAAATTGGTGTTGATCCTCCATTTTAGGTAGAATTTCCAATTAGGGACGCAATTAGCTAAATCGGGAGAGGTTTTGGAGGAGATTCTGAATGAGGCATAACTTTTGACTCAAAAAAGAAAATTCAACTCATTTAGAGGCTAGACAGTGGTTTTTGGGTCTTCTGAATCCATTGGAGTAGGTTGGAGAGCCATTGGAACAATTTAGGTGAATATAATCATAGAATTTACAATTAATCCAAATAGGGCCAAGCCATCGAAGCAGGTCCAAGGAGACGTAGCCCAAGAGGGGTGAACTCCTTTACCAACTCTGTCTAATGTGTTTCTTGTGTATTACATTCTCTATAATTTTCTCTTTGTTTATGTTTTTTAAAAGCTAATTTACTTAATTAATTTCTCATAAAATACACACAAATTTGACACGTAAATCCTCTCTTAAACTTTCTATTTGAGATGATACTTAAACACACTTTTATTTTATACTGATGAGGAAGCTATCACATCAAAACTAGTTTTTCCATATTCAGATCATTGAAGGTTTAAAGTTTGGCCTACTTGACTTTCTCATCTCCTTCATGGCTCTAATTGAGCTTGACCCATATTTGCTTAGCATACTTGTAGTACATAACAATTAAAAGTGAAGATTGACTAAGGACAAAGAGAATGTAATTCTTGGCCTTTTCATTATTTCCATATGCATTTTTACCATTTGCATCCGTAGGAGAGACTACATGTACAACAGAATCTACCGACAAAAAACTCCAAATATTTACTCCTAGGGATATAAGATAGGCTTCCATCCTAATTTTATAAAAGGCGTAGTTTTTCCCATCAAAGACTAGTATCTTACTTAAGTAAGCATCGTGACTCTCTTATCTAGATATAATTCCTTGTGGACCTACCTTATAATGGATAAAATGTTCTCGAAGGAACTGGGCTCTGATACCAACTGTTGGAATAAGGAATTACGTGGGGGTGTGAAACAATAATTAGTGATATTTTAAAACTCTAAGATCAATTCTTTGCTAATAGTCACTCTTGTCAATTAATTATGTTTGCATTCATAATATAATATAAATATAATGACGTGAACCATTAAAATGAGCACATAATAAGTTAATTTGTGCAGTCAAAACATATTGACACAAGAATTTTTACATGTAAAACCAAATAGATAAAACCACCAATATATTTTATATTATGATATAAATTAAGCACCTACTTAATTACATCAAGTTGTTTGTGAGCACCCACTCAGATGAGGCTCAAACCCCCCTAAAGGTAGCAAACCACTAATTTCCAAGAGTCACGAACCTCTTATGAGTGTATGTCACGACGTGCTTTAGCCATTGTTCTACTTTTCATAAAAATTTCAAACTAAAAATAGAGGTCTCAACAAATGCTCAGAATGTAAACCTGATCACTTGTTGTACCCAATACTTTCCCTCGTACTTTGCAGTTCCTCTTTTCTCTTCTCTCTTCACTACTCAATGAGCTTTGGTCTCGACCATCAACTGCATTGTATAACTATTAACTCTCGACCCTAATCACTCTTCAACTCATACACTCACATACGACACCTCATTCTCTTCACTCAATTCTCCAAACTTGAACTCAGAAAATTGTTACATAACCATGTTTTTTTTCATTACAACATAGTGACCCGTGTTTTCTCTGCTAGCCATTACTCTACCTTTCACGTTGCCTAAGTGCACTCATATATTTATCTCCATGCTACTGTTTTTTCTAATTTTCTGTCCTTTGAAACCACATTAAACATTGGGAAAGGCATTTTTTCAATCAACAAGTGTAGGCATTAAAAATGGTATGGACACGAGAACATTATCCATGTTGGGAGTTAATTCTTAGTTCAAATAGAGTGTTGTATTAATTCCCCCATCCTTCTTGATTTACCACATAGATCAGAGTGTACTGAAGACATGGATTTTTGTGGTTTGTAATTACAGCTTCTTCTCTTGAACATATTTTAATTAATTCTTCATTTTGTGCAAGGAAAATTATAAGCAGCATGTTCCTATAGGATACATGCTCCACTAAATCCTCTTGAGAAATCATGGTCTTTTTTTTTTTAAACAACCCTTTTCAGAAGATTCCATTAATTCAATGACACCAACATTTATTGTGTGCATTTACTTCATTGTCGTCTCATCCATGACCTGAACTCAAGAGTCGAGGCTCATAATGCTATGTAACACAGAAGGTTGTAATTTTGAAAATTAAATGGGCCCCACTCTTATAAATATGCAACTACAATGTTAGCGGTATGGATTCCTTGGTTCCCAAATATTTTCCTTCAATATCATTTCTAAAGACTTATGGGATTACGGGCTTCCGAACTCAACCACTTAACCTGATAACCTTTAAATATGTACACAACACTCTATGTATATAGCCCAAGGCCCTTCATACATTTTCCCACAACACCCTTTTTCTCATTATAATTGGCTAGAAGGCCGCTTGTTTCACATAAACCCTTGGTCATCAAAACACCTGACACCACTGCAAAACCATGTCCTGGGCACGCTTTTAATCTTTTGACAGAACTGTCAAATGAGGGAAAAATATTCCATCACCAAGTTGTGTTAATTACCATAAAATATCGATTCTCCATCCCTTTAACTCTATGCCTTTGTCAATAGTTTATGCACGTGCCTTTGTTCTAGTGCTATTCGCATAGTTGTCAGTTCTCAAAATTGATATATTTATTACATCTTCTTGCCCATGACACTATATTTTACCCCCTTGTTTCACCAATTCTGACTCTTTTATCATGCACTGCCTTATGATTTTCACACAACAATGAAGAATTGGGTCCAATATTTTTAATCAAATTCCTTCGTTCATTTCTGGATTTTGAAATTTATGTATGTTAGAAATACAAGTTTATGTAGTTGATGCACTCCACAAAGATCCTGCACCAGTGTTAAAGTACGTGTGGACTGATTTATCATTTGAACTTTCGACAGAGGACACTGATAGATGATAGTACAAGAACATATTAGAGACTATTTTGGATCCCATCCTACAGTCAAGGGTGTGCTTATATTTCACAAAATTGTCCTTGCACTAACAACTGTTCATGTGGTAATTTTGCGTTTGACATATTGGTACACTTTCGAGAGGAAAATCAGACTTGGTTTATGTTCATAATGTTTTTAAATGCTTCTACATGAGTTATAATGCACCGAGGTCATACATATTTATTCTTAGGGATAAATTAATGTTTCAACTCGAAATTTACACCAGTTTTCAAATTACCAATTTCCTCCTCTATTTTCATGCATATGTGAGCGAATCTGAACATTCTCGAACATGGGATTTTCTAGCATCATAGAAAATTGAGTAAGATGTTATATTTTTTCAAAAATTCACCATAATTTGGGAGATACGAAGGGTTATTTGAGACAAATTTGTCAAAAATGCACAATTTTCTAAATTTCTAAATTATGCCTAGAATTGATGAAAATGAGAAAAAATTGCAATTTATTTGTCTATGAGATCCATAATATATTTAATTGTTCGGTGGTTCTGCCAAACCTTCTTTTTATGGAAAATTGTTATGATCTTTTTATACTTGGAAACTGAGCATACAAGCTCTGTCATTCATTAATCAAATCAAGTTACATATATACATGAGGTACAGTCTCAAAATAGAGAAGCTATCTTAGACACACAATAATTTCGTTGAGTCTCACACCAAACTAGGAACTAACCTATCAAATAGGAATAGACTCTATACATAGAGAGAACCACAACTGAATACAAGTAGGAATTACATATTCCAATACTCCCCCTTAATAACTACTTGTCTCAATATCTATCTGAAATATCTACAACTCGTACTGTTTGGTAATTACACTAGTTCTGTTTGGTAATTACACTTTGTATCTTGTTCATGCTTTTGTCGATGTCCATATAAAGGAACAACCATCTACCAAAATGCATGGGTTCCAACCACTGCAACTGCCATTCTACTATGAATTCCTTCACATACATGGCTCATCCAATCTCTCAATTAACTCTCCCTTGATATAAAATTTCACCTTATGGAGTCTAAAACCAATATGGTCCACCCAAGTGTATCCATCCCCCATGACACACTCTTCCAGGGTGTTAAAACTCTTTGGCAAAGGGAACATATAACAAAGGGGTATGCATGCCTCTCTAGGTCTTACAGCATGTACAAACAATAAATAACATGTACATTTGCTTCTAATTACAAACTGTGACTCATACTCATGGTCATGAGTCTATTCGAAGAAACTAACACAAAACAAACTCTCACAAAATTGATTGTCCATCATCCTTTGCACTCGCCATACCATTCATATGCTAGAGCTTTCTCATTTGAATATTTCTGTCATAGATTTTGTACTTTTGAATTTTGGATGTACTGGTATTGAATTTCCATGCTATACCTGTCATTAGTTAGAGTCACGAATTCTAACAAAATGACTTCATATTGAGGTTGTGAATCTCAATATGTACACAAAATTTCAAAACTTGTCCACATTTACCCATACAAAAAAAAAAAAACAATACCAAATTACAATACAAGAAAAATCGATAACCATGATAGTAATACAATATCCATGAAGAAATGGTCAATACATGGCCACGCCATTCACTGCTGTGGATAGACCGCCCCGAATTTCAGTTCATCAGAACACTTCCCACACTGTTGTTGTGAGCAGATCCAAGATCATACACTGCACGTTGTCATTGATCTGATCCCTTTCAAATCACTAACAACTGATCACTCCACGTTGCTTCCCCTTTCACCTACTTGCTAGTTCACATTTCAACAAGCAGTAGTTCACCTCCACTGCCCAGGTGCTTAGCCTTGAGGAGATACAATGTAGCCACCAAGGCTTATCATAGACACGAAGGCTCATCACAGCCACGAAGGCTCACCACAGCCACAAAGGATCAACACATCCATGAAGGCTCAACACAGCCACGAAGCCTCACCACAGCCACAAAGGCTCAACACAACCATTAAGGCTCAACACATCCATGAAGGCTTACCATAGCCACAAAGGCTTAACACAACCATGAAGGCTCATCAAGGCAGGGTAACTACTTCCAAGCATGCCTCTTCATGCTCACTGAGAGGCTACAACAACAAAGACCCATTTTCAAGATAATCTTCTCGCAATTGAACATGCATATCTGTTTCCATCACACTCGATACACACAAACTCGATCATCCTCCAATCTCTGATGTAGCTCCAGGCACTATCCTTTGATTTCATTTTCACTGTCATGTCTTCATCATATCTGGTATTAAACCATTCCTACAAATAAATTTGTCTATTGTGAAATGGGAAATTCCAACAGAGACTCACACTCGTGACAATAGTTGCCCAAACTAAATGTCACAACAATACAAAATTTAATTTAACCAGATTTACATAAATTCATTTACATGTTAAGTTGACCGGTCTCAACATGAATGCAGAATAATTCACGAAGACAACAATTTTTTTCATCTTCAACCTGTATAGAAACATAATCACGTCAAGGCAGCTCACCACACTGCCCTCAGCTCACTTCACTGTTGCGCCATGAGACCATGCTAGAAATGTGTTCAACCTTCAACCAGGTTGATCCCAAAAAAAGGAAGTTGGAAGCCTCCCAAAAACTCCGCATGCTTCTGAACCCCTTCTGACACCTGAAAGTTGCATTGTTCAAACTCGAACGTGTGGGTGAAGCCACCACCGATTGGTTCCAACGAGAAATTAAACGAATTGAAACCAAAACAAAAAAAAAACATTCGAGGACTCGGCCTTTCTCAGTGGCCTCGTCTACCTTCTCACCATACAACCACTGAGCACAATTATCAATGAACTGATATGCAGCAAAAACACACGCAAACCATCCATTGTGCATCCCAACAGGTTCACGGCGGCTTCACCAGTGCAACGACATTATTGAGGGTGTTCAGGAACTGCTCATAGATGGGATCTTGCTCATTTTTTGGCTTTTGTTGTTCCAACCAATAGAGCTCCTGAAATTTTCGAGTAAGGCCTGTGACAAGCCCATCGAATCTACTGTACACCTTGTTGCAATTGAACACATCCATCCGATAGAGGATGTGGTCTTCTTCACTGATTAATGACCCCAAGGAAAACATTGTTAATTGAACAAAATAAACACGATTGTTCTAAAATTAGATATCAGATTTCTCTGCACTGGAAGATTTTCCCAATTGAACATTGATTTCACGTTGGTCACTCACTTAGCTATGCAATATTTTGCTATCCTGTGGCACACCTCAATATGTATCATGATTTGTGAAAGATCTGGTAAACGAAATTTCTAGGCTTTTTAGTGCCAGAAACGTATGAATCAGCGCAGCGTGTTTTGGACTATCAGACACTTCACGTTGAAGAATAGAAATGGGGTAAGCGTGCCCAGCATCTCCTTAAATTTATGTAAGTGTATCAAAAAAATACGTAAGCTTGACTTTCATAATCTAGTTATACAAAATTATAAAAGACCAGACATAATATTCATCTATCTATTGTCACAATCCCAACCATCAATCATTAATAAATTCGAATAATGTGATGAAGATGAACATCGCCCCATGAGGGATATCGTTCAACTTGAATTTGCATGCGAGCCACAACCCATATGAGATTTCTCCGGCTCATCTCAAGAGTAGCACCGAATCCATCTCCAGCTAGCCCAGAAAGCCAAGCATGGTTAACAATGGTTTCTTGAAGGTGATTCATCAATGTTTCAATAGAAGTTGTTCTGTCTGCACCATTTGAGCGAAGCTCGAGGGAAGCAGAGGACCGACAAACCAAAAATGGCTTTCTCAACTGCAGTTCTGCAATTGTTCGGCTCTCAAATTATTCCACTGTATTAGAGACAACCCAATTGACTCCATGAGTAGATTGGAATGTTGTGTATATTATTTTGTACACGATAGTTGACACATCCAACTCCACGCATCGAAAGAGGATGGCAGCGTTCAGCTTCACGTTGGCTCAACCTAGCAAGTGGCAGCGTTGCAAGAATGGAAACACTCCGGCGTTTAGGTAGCAGCAGTCCAACAGCGTTCCTAAGATTCAGTTAGGTAGCGCTCTCCGGTAATTAAAAAACAGATGTTGCAATATGAAAAATTCGATCTATAATTTCATAATCCATAGCTCGCATCTTTGTTCTACATCTATTAAACTCACCAAACATTGGTATTTTCATTCACTACGTCAACAATAGCTCCTCAAAGGCTTCAGTTTAAGATCCTTCGTCGGCACGCACAAATTCCTAGCCCTTCCTATTGAGGATGGACAAACTAAAAAAATACATATACTTTTTTATTTCCCTCAGCCCAGGAGGGGCTGATGTCTAGGCCCAGGCCCAAACTGGCTCTAATACCAACTTAGAAACTGAGCATACAAGCTTTGTCATTCATTAATCAAATCAAGTTTTAGGTATAGTCTCAAGATAGAGAAATTATCTTATACGCACAATAATTTGGTTGAGAGAATATCTCAACCTCACACCAAACTAGGAACTAACCTATCAAATAGGAACAGACTCTATACATAGAGAGAACCATAACTAAAGACAAGTAGAAATTACATATTCCAACATTTATCATCTTTTCTGTATTTGATTTGGCTTGTGAGAGGCCTATTATGTAATTGTAAAAATTATAAGAGGCCAAGTCATGGCCTCGTGGGAGCAAAATGATGCACATTAGGTGATGTTGCTAGTTTAGAATCAAAGGTAGATCCCTTATGGGTGTTGGACTTTGTGCTATTGTTTTGTAAATTAAAAGGACTAAACATTTTCTTTAATACATAAATTCTGCTATGTTTGGGTGTTGGACTTTGTGCTCTTGCTGTATAAATTAAAAGGACTAAACAATTTCTTTAATACACAAATTCTGCTATGTTTCATGCTCCATTGTTTATGTACTTGAGAACTATGTGAGTACTTTTTTCATTCCCCATTTTCTTTAATATTTAGCAGCTGGCCGGGGTTGGTTGGTAGGCCCTCCAACCCAGCTCGTTTCTCTCCTTTGTGTTTATTTGGTGGCATATTTTTTGATATTCTTGTGGTGTTTGGTGTTCAATTTTTGATGTGCTAGATTCATGGAATTGGACTCAGATCCCAAATATTTTTATTGATTAGTAATGCAATAGGTTCATTATAGTTTTTTTTTAATTTAAAAGTAAAAATATGTTGTAGAAAGCTCCAATTCATTTTATTTCAGGACCAAAGTATCTCTTACCCTATTCATTGTGAAATTATTTTCTCGTTGCCTATGATTAGTTTACAAAAAGGGTATAATCATGGAATGATAACCTGTGGCCTTTATTTCGAATTATCTATGGTGTCATTGCTATTTCATATTATGAATATACTGAGATCAATACATTTCTGTTAGTTAAAATTCATAGCTTGATATATATATATATATATATATATATATATATATATATATATATATATTTTGTTGCCCTTTCTGAAAATCCGTGGAAACAAACCCATTATCCAACCTTGAATTTTTATTAATTTATTATTTGTGCTAGAAGCGTTGAACCTCCGATTTGAATATAACATATCATGATTGGAAAACTGGTTGCATTAATAATTGATTATGCAGGGTGGTATTTTCGACTATAACATATTTTTGCGGGCTTGAGCCGTTTTTCAGATCTTATGATTTCTCACAAGCCATTGTTTCATTTGTTGGACTTTACATCAATGTGAATAGAGCGTGCACCTGTCAGTAGGATAACTGAAGACGATTCTACCAAAATCCTATTCTTTTCTACTCTGATTTGAATTAAATTTGTATGCAGAATATTTTTTATGCTTTTCAGAGCATGCATATGTAGTATAGGATGAGGTCTACTTAGATTGGAAATTAACCTATGTGAAAAACTATTTTGAGAGATTACAATCTCAATGTCTCTTTTTTTAGGTTGACTCCCCAGAGATAATATTGTTTTCATTGATATACACAGGTTCCCATAATTGAATTTGAGTTCTGAATAGAGAATTCAAGAAAGGAATATAACAATTAAAATTTTGACCTATAACCTTTTTAAGTAAATCAAAATAGAATAGAGATTTAAGATAAAGGGAGTTCTTTTGAATAACCTATTTATGGAGTGTTGTCTGATTTCCAAAATTCAAGTGAAGATTTGAAATTTCTATGCAGGTGAAGGGCGTACATTTGAGAAAAGATATGTTCATGTTTTGATTTTACAAGTAGAATATCTATATTGAATTGGTAGGTGTATTGAGTAGATTAAACGTTGCATTTTATTTGATATCACATATAAGTAGTTGGTCAAGTGAAATTATTTGGTTTCTTATGTTTCTAGTATTTGGTTTCTTTGGTTTCTTATGTTTCTAGTATTTTTTTTACATGTGTGAAGGTTGCCCAGAGCTAGATTTTGGATTCCCAATATTTAAGGTTTTCTTATCAATTATTTGTTAGGGTTTTCTCTTTGTTAAGGTTTTCTCTTTGATTATCATTAGTTACAGTTAATTTTTCAATCCCAAATAATTACAATTTGTAATTTAACTAGGGTTTTCTTACAATTTTTGATATATTGTAGAATTGGTGTTTATGATTTTATTTATAAATATTGTTTTAGAGTGCGAGATTGGAACATGATATTGAATAGTAGAGAAATTCAAGATTTCCAATGAAATATTGGTCCATTCATATTCTATAAACTATATCAAATAGTACCCTCAAACCCTACATAAAACACGAACCGAGAACCCTGCATTCCTGTAACTTATGAAATGCAATTTCATACACCTTACATGCTCGAGAGCTTCGAACCTAACCCACCTATGCACACCACAGGAAATGTTGTGGCTATTCCTTTTTGCTCTGTCATTGGAGATTCTGGTCTTGGCCCACCTTCCACATATCGACCTCTAAAGACCTACACCTCTCGGCCCCACTGCAATGCTTGAGTACCATTCAAATTTCTTCTTCGCTTTCTATGCTTTCGGGATTCCATGTTTTCGACCTTCTGGACAACCTTCGCTAGTTGTCAAATAGCTTCCAAGATTATAGGCTTCTAGGAATTGTTCCCACTATCCTACCTCAATACTTTCTCGTAACATTTATAAATAAAGTTTTTGCATTTCGGCCTTTTGGGCTCCTAGGCATTAGAACTATGACTTTTATTTTCCTGACTTTGACCAGCAATAAGTTGTCCATTGGAAATATTTTTCTGAGTACAATGCAACAATGAAATTTATAAGAGCATTTGAGATAGTATATTAAGCATAATCTTCTCCAAAGTTTGGGACTTCCAATTTTTAAAATAAGCTAATTACTTGAGCATGAGGAGTTGGCTAAATTTAGAGAGTTAGTCAAGTGGACTTAATTCATTGTCCAATTTAGTGTGTGGTTTCATGTCAGAGAATTTTAGCCAGGTTGCTAGTCTAAAAATGTTAAATATGCTTCATTGGGTTCATTATAATCAAGTTATCTCAATCACGTTCATATGATCAATAAAAAAATAGAATATCCTATCATTTTGTGTGTTAATTTTCTCTTTCTCCTCTAGTTCTTTCAAACAAATTGGTATTAGAGATAAGGTCTAAGAGATAAGAGTGAATTTTTTGGAGATTCAAGAGAGAAGACTAGCAACAATCTGTAAGAGGGAAAAGAAAACTATCTGTTTTCTCTAGGTTGAACTATAACGCACCTTGCAGTAGTATTCAGGTAGTTATAACACATGAGGTACCTATGGAGAGTCGTGCTAGAGCACTAACATGGGTCCTCTTATCATGTGTAGCGTTAGCATGGACGACTGAAGTAGACAAGGCCGTGTTAATAGAGCGAAGATATTTTTTTAGTAAAAAGGTTGAAACCGTAAGTGACATGCGCCAAGGTCAAAGGTTAAAATAACTTGCACCAAGGTTAAAGGTTTTTTTATATTCAGGAAAAGAGGTGAAACTTTTTTTTGGATCAAATTAATTTCTTTCAAATAAAGTGCTCTGCCTTCTTATATAGTGAGATATTATAACTTTTTAATGGGGTTTGTTTGAATCTTCCCATCATAAAATTACAAAGATTTTAAAAATATAAAAGAGCGTCATATTTGTGATATTCTGAAGTAACGTCTTTATTGCAGGCATATATATTTAAAAGGAGATTTGTTAAAGTTTGAGAGATAGCCTTTTTTAAAAGGCATGCAAAAAAGTTGAAAGGTTTGGAAAAAGAGATATTAAAGTGTGGATTGAATTTTTATGCTATAAAGTTTTTTTTAATAAAAAAGAATAAGTTGTGTGGCATGAAGGTTTAAAAGAGAATTATAAAATATAATGAGTTTTACTGGGAAGTAAATTTATGGCTTTCAAAGGTCGATGAGTCTATAAAAATATTTTGGTGTTTTGTCAAGCATGAAAAGTTTTTGGGTGAAGATTGTCCCTTAGGGGTGCGCATATTCATTTTTTTTATTTTTTCGGGGATGATGTGAAAGATAGCCTCGTGCAATTTGTAAAGAAACTATAAGACATAGGAAAGAAAAATAATCATGGGTCGTAAAGTGAAATTGAAGAAGAAAAACTAAATGGATAAAAAAGAAGAGGCAAAGATTGTTTCCATGTTTATAGAGGTTCCATGTTTATAGAGGTTCAAGTAGCAGTAAATGAATTGAGAAGTCCGAAAGAAGAAAAAACATGATGCCCTAAATTTGAGTTTCATTAAACAAGCAATGGATGAAACAATTATGTGCAAGATATAGAAAGCTACAACTCTCAAGGAAGCATGTAATATCTTGAAATAATAATTTTGTGCAATGGGGAGTGACATGCAACAACCATATGTGTCACAATTTGTTGAGTCAGTTGTACATCTGAGACTAGCTGAGGAAGACTCTGAGAGGACAACACAACTTGGAGAATCCCACTCAAAACTGGATGATGGTCATGAAGACTATAAAATTGAAACCAATTATGCAAGCATTCATATGGATTAAAAAGATGCAACAAACATTACAAAGGGAGAAGTTGAAGCCTCTGTGTGTGAAGCAGAGAAAGGGCATATATTTGCTAAAAGAATCCATTGTAACATGGATGGTGCAGATGATGGTGAATCCCACTATGAAAAAACGCATGTGAATGATGAATGCAAAGTGAGATGTCCATTGGTGAATCCGACCGCAGCTAATGAATTTGGTAAAGCTAAAATTGTCAATGAAATTGAAAATGTGTACATGCATACTCATATATTCCACCCTAGTGTGGATGAACATTATGTTGATGTTATGTGTGGTTTATTTTTTGTAACGATAATTGATTTTGGTAATATGGTTAGTGTCATTTTTTATGAGGAATTGAAGGTTGAAGTTACCATTCTAGCAACAAGTTATGAAGCAGTTTGAACTGCTCAAGGAGCAGTGTGCGAACAAGAAGAAACTGAGTTTGCCTTATATAAATCTATCAATAGAGCAGAAGGTGGTTTCATGGATCCAATAATTGGAATTTCTGAAGTTAAATTTGATGAAGAATCATTAACTGGTGATGAGTGGTTGCACACTATGCAACATAAATAACTTATTGATTTGTTGTTATTTGGTGAGATAAGCCCACTTATGTTTGGAAGCCAAGTAGAAAACAACATGTTTATAGTAGTAGATATTGGTAAAAGGGCAGCAAATGAAAATATGATGGAACAAAATAAGGAAGAGAAGGAAGAGGTAGATAATAAATTTCTCACTAAAGAGAATAAAAAAGTTTGTTTTAGATTTTTTTTCTATATGTGGGTGTTCTAAATAGCATGGGAGCAAAAGTTGAAAACAAGGTTGTTAATAATTTTGATGCAGATTTCAAGCTCAATGAAGAATTAATTCATAAATCAATTGAACAAATTGATGTGAGTCTTAAAGCAACAAATAGAATAAAATAATTGAATGAAATGGTGAATAATGATCTTGAATGTGCAAATTACTAAGGAAAAAAATAGTAGCTACTAATGAAACAAGTGAAGAGAATGATATGGAAGTTTCTAAACACGAGGAAGAATACATTAAAAAAAATTATGGAATCAAGTAAAAAGGAGATACTATTTTTATTTCAAGAAATATCACGGAAATAATGTGAGGGATATGAAGCGCGAGAAGCAGAATGAATAAAATACTTTGAATATGGAGCATTTTGGTAGTAGTCCAAAGTTGAATCCTTGAAGAGGAAGTTTTGGAAGACCCACTTAGATCAAATTTGTTAGGTCCCTATATTACCAGTGTAGTCCCTTATTATTGTTAGTGTAGCCCCTTATTGTTATTGATGTAGCCCTATAACCCCCATATTGTTATTATTGTGCCCTTACATTATTATTGTTAGGTCGCCTAGGGTTATATTGTGACCCCATGGACTCCTATAGATAGAATGGAGGTTTTGTCATTTGTATCGTCCAAGAATTGTTCATTCATGTAATGTAAAGGAGGTTTCCCCCTCGACGTGGCTTATTCCTAAGGCGTTGATCTCTCTTCTCTTCTATTTTTGGAACTGGTTTCATAACATTTGGTTTCAGAGCTTTGGATTCTAGGGTTTCGCTACTCCAAACAGGTCAACATGGAATTTTCGCTATAACTTTTTTTTTCTATGAGGGTTCACAAGATGAAATTTTTACCATGAGAAGCCAACGTCCTCAGGAACTTCGTGTAAAATATTTAGGTGTTGGTTCACAATATTTTCGGAGACATGATATGTGGAAGTTAGGGTTTTTGCAGGATCCTGAATTTCATCTAAAAGAGGTGAGCTTGGGAAAATCATCATAACTCTCTATCTTAACTTCAGATTGTAATTTTGTAAGAAGTTTCCACAAGTACACGAGTGATAGTTTCATTTTTATCAATTTCTAATCCAAAGTAGGAAACATTGACACTTGACACGTCGTACAAGTTCGCTCTACTGAACGAGTCAATAATTAGGCCACTGTGGGAGATGGGGAATAACTTTGTCTTGAGGCATCCAAATCGGTTCTAAGCTATGGCACCGGAAAGAAGATTCATAGGGCTATGACAAGACTAAATTTGAGATATTTAAGACATAGATAATTCAGGTTTAATATCAACCTCCTAAAAAGAAAGAAAAATGTATGTATTTTATTTTTTTTAATTGCATAACATTTGTTGAAAAAAACAATTTGAAGTGATTCCAAGGGAATATTGAAGCATTTTTATTAGTATTTGATTCTATAATTCCCCCCAAAAATAATTCCATACCCATTAGGCCGTCATAGATCCTTATTATGATGCATGAAGAGGAAGAATTGCAGTATGAGATATCAAAATTACGGTACCAAGTGCAACAAATTTTGAACTTACAAAGAGCAATCAAATATGACATAGATGGTTTAAAAGAGAAAATAGAGGCTAAGTTAGACAGTTTTAAGGATAAAATGAAAGCTAATATGGACGCTAAATTAGTGGAAGATCACATTGAGCATCAACAACAAGTTCTCCAATTCTCAAACGATAACCTAAATTTGGTGCAGAATCAAATGAAACAACAAGAAGATCAACATCACAGTGAAAGAAGTTTTGAAGCAGTCACAGAAACGAGAACTCGACAACTACCAAATTGATCAATTTCAGAGTATCTTAGCAAGTCGAAGAACATACCCGTTGAAGATTCCACGTGCGAGGATGAGAATTTTATACAGAAGTATCCAAAAATAATAAAACGTTGAGAGAAACACTTGTTTGAAGGAGAGTGGCATGTTAGGTCCCTATATTACTTCTATAGTCCCTTATTGTTGTTATTGTAGCCCCCTTATTGTTATTTTTGTACCCCATGTAACCCCCATATTGTTATTATTGCGACCTTACATTATTATTGTTAGGTCAGCTAGGATTATATTGTGACCCCATGGACTCCTATATATGGAAAGGAGGTTTTGTCATTTGTATCATCCAATAATTGTTCATTTATGTAATATAAAGGAGGTTTCCCCCTCGTAGTGGCTTATTTCTAAGGCGTTGATCTCTCTTAGCTGGTTTCATAAAAAAATTCAAGAAAAGTCAAATAAGCATTGCAGCAGAAAAAAGTGAAGAAATCCTACATCAAGAATGTACAACAGGGAATGAAGCAATTTCGAGGATATAAAATATGTAATAAAAGAAAAGGAAAATGAAAAACTTTAAAATTTTTGAGCCATTGTAAGGCATATACCTGCATCCATGTTTTAGTGAAAATTGAGTCAATTTTCTATTGTAATCCTGGTAGGCATATTTTATTCATGTTTGATTTATGTTGAGTCATACGATCATAATTAATGGGGAGTGTTAAAATAAGCAAAGCACTCCCACCAGTAGTTTTCTAAATTTATAGAGTCAATCAAGTCGACTTAAGTCATTGTCAACTTTAGTGTTTGGTTGCATATCAAAGTATTTTACATGCGTCAGTAGTTGAAAAAAGGTTAAAATCCCTTTAGCAGGTTCATTGTAATAAAGTCATCTCAATCAAGTTTCTGTGATCAATAGAAGAGTAGCAGATCCTATCGTTTTGTGTGTTAAATTTTTGTTTCTCGTCTCGTTCTTTCCAACACCAACCATCATAGTTATTATGTTTCTTTAATAAAACTTCTATTATTTTTAATCTCCACAAGAGACTGCAATAACCATAGGAACCCCCCTAATCTAAACAAATAATGCACATCAGTGCTGGATTTATTGAAAAAAAATGCCAACAAACTGAATTTCACCAAACATTCATAAAAATCCAACTTCCTAACGTTACTTTTATATAGTCCATCTGGTGCTTTTCTTATATATAAAATTCCTCTATTTTGGCCAACTTTGCAAGGACTAATTTGATTCTAAAAAGATGGATATATGGAAGATATTATTCTACATTTGTTATTTCCTCTCCATTTTCTATTTAGGATATATGATCAATACCAACCTTATTCTTTATTGGACAGACAATTACTTTAAATTCAAATTCTTGAAATAATAATAGCTAGTGACGGATGTGCCCTTGACGAAAATTCATAACAAAATTTAATGTGTGATGCTATTTATAAAATATAAATGGTTTTTCCTGTAGGTGATGTAAGAACTTATGTAGGGAAAAGATCATAGTAATAGCTTCCCTCTTAGTCATTGAATAATTTTCGTTGGATTTATGGATTTTCTAAATGGCATAGGCATTTAGATGGTTGGTCACTTCATCATCACGCTAAGACAAGAATTATCTCACTACTATGTTCAATGACTCAACATGTACATGGAATTCTTTTCACCGTTCAAGAAACCTATGGATAGGTTCTTTGGCCAACATCTTTTTTAGTAATTGGATTGACTCGACACCTTCTTTTGATCAAATTAATGGTGTGTATTTCCTTAAAAAATAATCTATAGGGACTGTTATATCTGATAATGCCTAATGAAACATTTTTAATAACCATTCTGTGAAAAAATATATAGTTTTCTTCTACTTTACAGAAGGTTTTAAGTCTAGGATCACTCTAATTTTTTCCATATCAACTTTGATTCTATCCATTGAAACAACATGACCCAACAATATACCAATTAGTGTCAGAAATATACATCTTTTTAATATTTTGTGATAAGTGAATCTTCGTGCAGCTTTATAACATTAATAAAATACATTGTATGTGATTTTTAAGCAATCTGTAAAAAATGTCGTCCTAAAAGTAGACTCTCATTGTATTATAAAAGTACTCTGGGAAGGCTTTGAAAATTATTCGACAAAGTATTGTTAGTGAATTTTGTAGCCCAAAATTAATTAGATGATAAGAAAAATAGCCAAAATTAGTGACAAAATTTGTCTTTTATCTATCCTATTCTACAATAGGTACTTGATTTTACTTTGAGAAACCATTAGGAAAATAATAATATCCGTGAAATCAAACTTGAATTATAATTTCATCTGCAAACGAGGTATGAAATAGATCAGTCATTGTTTCTTTATTTAACTCACAGTAGTCAACACATATATGTAATTTAATTGATTCGTGATTTTCGGGTTGTTCTTTCAAATTTTTATTTTTCTATGAAGTAGATGATACTAGAGACAAACATCCCATCGATTTCCTTTTATGCAATGAGATTATACTTATGGAAAATTTTATATGGTTTTATTTTTTAATCTTAGCTCTTAAAATGAGGTTGATTATCATCTCCCCCATTTCACAAGTCCCTTTAAGTCTTTATAGTCCTCGAAAAATACATCTTCATATTCTTTTAGTAATTTGATGAAATCCACTATCTATTTCTCCAACCAACAGTGACTGATTCAATCGATATTTGGTCGATCATCGTTAGATATGAAAACTTATCATATATTTAATTCTACATCTATCTAGTTGGCAGACTAAGGCTCATCAAGTTATGGGTCACCTAATTCTACTTCTTGATAGGTAGATGGAAATTCTAGTTTTTTCTGGTTTATCAACTTCTCGTCTATCAACTTCATACATTGATTTGATTCTTTAGGGGTTATCAGGATGATCTTTCTTCTAGCAAAAAAAATTTCTCATAACAAGTTATCCTTCCATTTCCATTTTGATAGCCAACTATAGCTCTGATGTCCGCAACATGAAATCAAATTTCTTTGAGGTATCAATTGTTGTTATTTGATTGTTGATTGGTTTTTATTTTAAAAATTCGTTTTTTTCTAACCACTTCATTCAATTCTAGTTCCCCGAATTTGAATTCAAAATATTTGATAAAATTATATTTCAATTCTTTCCATTGCATGGATTTCCCATGAGCTTCCTATATTTTATATAATTTACTGGACAAGTCTCCTAAAGTGTTAAGGAACATATGAGGTGAGACTCTTTCATCTTTATATTTGATCCTTCAGTATTTCGACTCACAATTTTGTATGTGTTTAATTGTGTCCTATCTGGGACTAAATATGGGTATGTGCGCTTGTGAAAAAAGATTTCGACCTCAAAATTTATCAATGAAATATGTTATCCAGGTTTGAAGTCGATATGAGTGGGCATCCCATCATCTTGATACTTGGCCCTTAAAGGTTTGAATGAGGCTTTGCAGTATTCCCTATTCACCAATGGATTTTTTACTTACTCAACTCTATTTATAGGTGACGCCCATTCATTAAATAAAATAATACTGTTAGTAGCTTGCACTAAATCTATCATAAGTAACGATGGAGTTCCTCTACAATTTTTTCTTTTAAGATAGGAACTGCTTTGATATCGTTACAAAGTAATATTTGCGTCATAGGGATTTCTTCAATAATGAAACAATATTTTTCTTTTGATTAATAATTATTGACATACCACTGATAGAGATCCGTGGCTAAATTATGACCGATAGATAGATGTGAACCTGTAAAAGTTTCACAAAAGGAATTCGGTTTGACATTGTCGTAGTCTTCTTGTAGTACCTGGTAAAACCATCTTGATTTTATTTATTATTTAGGAGCTTCGATCCACGGTTTTCCTTCATGTGGGTCAATAGGAAAATTATTTTTCTTGTCATTTCCTCTAAGTTTGATTTTTTGATTCTCTAATGATACTATTTCTTTCATCCTCCTTCCCCATGGTATTCCAATTAAAGCAAGATATGGAGGTAGTTTATCCACTAAATCAATGAGTTCAAGATAAATTGTTGTTGGGATGTCCATTATTGAATTTTTCACTTCTCTTAACATCCCAATAGGCTCTATGAATATTTGGCCAGAAAAATAAATATGATTAGTTTTTTTATTTAGCTTTTGTCTGTCCAAGTTTATCCATGTCTCTCTTGGGAGTATATTGACTTGAAATTCAAAGTTGATGATGACTTCTTTTACCATATATCGATTTATTTCAAGATCGACTTCTGGATCATGGTCTTCAAAATTGCTTTCCTTGCGAGAGTAGTCGACCATTATTAAATTTTTCTTTGCTTTCATTACAATCGTTTAACATGTTTAGAAGTTATACTAGATGACATTTGAGTGCTCTTATTTTAAAAGTTCTACAAATTCTTCTAGTATGACATCCTTTTCTAGTTTCTATGAGTCTACTTCTTTATAAAATAAAATGACTACTCTTGCCATTCCATCATTTTGTTCTAGCATATCAAGGTATCTAGTTGCAGTCTTGGTTGGTAAAATAAGTTATTGAATTTTTTCTTTCGTCGTTCTCAACCTTGCAACGAAATGAATATTATTTAAATTCAATATATCTGGGTTCTCGACATGTAACAACATGAAGTTCGTTTATTTAAAAAAGTTTCAATAATTTTCGGGAAATATTCTAACGAGTGATCACACATGCGACACATGTTACATAATACTTGTAGGTTAGTTTTTATTTTAGTTTAGAGATCGGGGATGTATGTCCCTCCTTCCAATAGGTAAAAAATAAAAATATTCATGGACCTCAACCTCGTCCATAACCTATGCCATTGTGTCCCCCTCGTCGGCTTCCATAACCTCCTCGACAGTTTTCTCATTTCTTGTATGATCATGGATCATCAAACTAATATGCAGCTTGTGGATGATACACAACATGATAATTTTATTTTTTTTCCCATTAGACATGAATTGTTCTGTTGAATGTGTATTATATTTTCAAATATCACACAACATTGGATTTGTATTCTAAATATTTTAATGAATGTCTTTAATTGCATGATTATAAGTCACACGACATATGTCACTGTATATATTAGACTATATTTGTGAGACATACGAATCAAAATAGTTCGAATATTTGCAAGTTTCCTTAGTATGAACTTTGGTATGACACTTAGTGCACCACAAGTAGATCTTTTTGAGTTTCAAGGAGAGTAGAAATTGTTTCAATTGTTCAATTATATATTTAGCTTTATTGTGAGTTTATAAGGATATTGACTACCCGTCATAAATTTATTCAATACGTTGTGTGAGCTTAAGGGCCTCCTCAGAAGTTGTAGCTTCATGCATTCTTATGAGGCCACATATCTTCTACAGGAGGCCAACTACATACCATTCGAGTAATAATAGTGATAAAAAAGAATGAAATGGCTCTCCAGGTGAGAGCCTGGAGAGTGTACAAACACACTCAAATAATCTAATACATGAATCAAGAGAACAACCTAGTATATATAGGCTTTCTCACAAATGGGTGGTTTGAACCACTCCCTGAATATTAGGATCTGAGATCTAGAATTAGAATCTCAATCCTATCCTAACTTAACTTTCTCCATTAATTTCTAACACTCCCTCTTAATGGAGAAAGGGTACAGAACAATAACATATGATAACATACGCCTGCCGGTCTAGTCTCAGCTAGGCTTACAATGGTAAAGGACATAAAAAAAAAAACTTGGTAACAGATTTTTCATCTTAGTCTTCTTTGCATGAGATCCATGCTTGTTCATTTGTGGATGAGGCTTCATCTTCACTTTCTTTTCCCTGAGATAGTGATGTATCTTTGCCTCATTTCTTCCCCAGTGATGGAAAGCTTGAATGCTTATCCTCGCCCTTTCGAAAGTTATGATAGGCTTAATAGAAAATTGTTTTCTCTCACCATCTCTGGTGTCACGCATGTAAATTTCAGCAGTGTTGTCATCTGCACACACATAAATATTGATGAGATTATCACATTTTAAATTCTCTCCAGCTCTGTCTTCTTCTACCACGTCTTCGCCATCAGCTTCATGTGGCTCATCAAATTGATCTTCAACACTTTGTTCATCTTTACATCCTTCCTGAAGATCAACTTGTGACTCTTCAATATTAGGATCTTGCACAACGGATTGTACCTCTTGTTTCTCGTGGTCATCAACAGAACCACATTGTTTTTCTGAAAAAATTCCATACTTAAAAATACTACTCATGCTAAAGCCTCCAAATGCCAACATGAGAATATCATCATCATCATCATCAGAATAAAAAATATCTAAGAATATAGACATGTTGTTAAAAAGGTCCAGCTTATCCTCGCCCTTTTGAAAGTTATGATAGGCTTAATAGAAAATTGTTTTAATAGTTCCTCAATAACGTATAAGATTTTACTTAATAGATCTTTCATTCTTTTATCATCTTATCTAACTCTCTTGTATGGTAATTGATTGATTTTTTTTAGTTTCTTTTGTACCAGATGTTTGAAATCTCGAGCCTTAAAGAATGTGAGGAAGTTGTTCATAGTTTCATCCTTCGATTTTAATTTCCTCTTGGTAATATTCTTAAACCATTTCAATGTTTTCTTCCTTAAGGGAGCTGAAAACTGATCCATTTTCATACACTAATTTTTTTTCACAAACGAGCCAATGTTTTTTTGGTTCCTCTTCACCCTCCTAGATGCGAATGTGATTTAATCCCATTATGATTGGCAAGGGTGTCGACATTCCAAATGTTTGAATATAGCTTGACTGCTCATTTATGGCATGGTTGATATATGGTTTTCATTATTGACGAAATCTCCTCACACTAACTCATTAGTTTGGTATGTTTTATCAATATATTTGGTAGAAAATCTCACTCAAGGTCGTTTCTCTTCATTGAGCAGAGTCATACTTTGAACTTCTTTGAGATATACTAGTTGTAGTAGGGGGTACCAACATGATATTGTTTCAATGGAGAAGTACTTGTTTGATTTTATGATTCTCATTATTTGGTTTATTTTCTTCAGGAATTACATTTTCTAGATGATTTATTTGGTTATCTTCGTTATCTAAAACAATGGGTACTTCTAAGTAATGATGTCATGATTGTTGAAGGAAGTCTCTGTTAGTGGGAATTTCTATAGTTATAGTTGGGATTTGTCAGATGGCGGCACCAAAGTCATCTATTTCCATTGTGTCTTCTATCCCTCTAAGACTTATGAGTAGATCATTTTTCTTTGTTAGAGTGGGAGATACAACAGATCTCAACTCCTCTAAGGAGTCTCGTGCATGTTTTCTCATGTGGTTATGATTATCCATTCTTTTTCTCTAGTAATGTTCGCTTATTTTTTTCCATTGTTGTTATAATGTTCCCTCTATATTTTCTGGATATCCATCCATTACTTATATTTTCGATTATAAATGTGCTAACTGATTTCCTATTGTTATTTTCTAGAAGTCGATTTCCTTCCTTCCATCTTTGTAATTCTCAAGCACTTTTCCAACTTTACTTATTCATTTTCTTTTATTTGTCTTGAATCGTTAAACCACCCCCACCCCCCCCCCCCCCCCATGACGACCGAACTTAATGTTGGTGAGTGAGTAAGTACAAAACCATATTTATTTTCTTATAAGGTAATTGAAGGCTTCTCTTGTATCCTTGCAATGGGTGTCTAAGAAGTTATTCCAATATATTCACTCCTTTCTCGAATCAATATTTGCTGGAGTTTGCAATGGGGTTCGGTATTCGCCAATATTTCTTGTACCCTCATTAACTTATGTAGAAGGATGTGAATTGAGAAAAATAAATTGTAGTTCATATCGTCATAAATTTTGGATTTGACTTGGTTGATGGAAGTTCATTATTCTATTGATTGTTCCTCACAAAATTCATCCAAAATTGACTTGACCCAATTGTGCATATTTGTTTGACTATCATTCGAAAGTTTTAATAAAATTCATGCATCATATTCAGTTTCTAGTTTTTTCATCAGTTATTTGATCGATGAATTTCTTTATTTTATCCAAGGTACTTTCAATTAATTGTTTGTGTGCTTAGGTATATAAATAAGCTCTGGATTATGCTAAACACAATATATTTCTTCGTGCATAGTTCTTTATGTAGTTCTTTATTTTTGTCTCCCACCATAAGTGTATCTCTCATGGTGTTAACATTTATGCTTTCATTTCCATGACTCAAGTCCAACTACTCAAAACTGAACCAATGTTGTAATCTAGGAAAATGTGCACATAGTTACTAGTAGCATAGACATCAAGTATTCACATACCAAAGCACACAATAAATAGAAATATAATATATAGAAGTAATGGAGAACCAGTAGAAGCACACTTTATATTATATCTCATAAAATCCAAGTCAAGCTAATACATTGATACATAGACTTATATTTATACCATGTGAGGAAATTTATAAAATTCTAATCGTCCAACCAAACTCTTAACTAATTCGACTTAAGTTGTCTTAAAAATGGTTTTTACATTATATACTTAGCCGAACCAACTAGGCTAGTCAACTAATTCGAATATCCTCTCTAATAATCACCTTTCAAATTGGGTAATAGGGAATCCATGTGTGACATCGCTCTCTCCTACCATGATAGTGGCATGATCACATTTTGAAAAAAACGTACGGAATCTACACACATTTTTTCAATTCTACCATAGCACTATTATGTTCATATATAAAATACACATGTTGATTTTCTACATACACATTATAGCAATGTGGCCACACAATGGTGTAGGTATCATAGAAATTCTCTTCCAATTAATTCATGATGGAATGTTTCTTATATCCTACATCGTTTCATGATTATGGAAGGAATTATTGTGAGGGTTTGAAGCTTACTCTATTGACACCCACATAATGCAACGAAGGTCGTAATGGGACTCTATATAGGTCACATGATGCCCAAAATATAAAAAAAAATAGACTAAAATGAAATCAAGGTGACAATGCTTAATCAATGATTTTAGAATCAAAATTTCTTTGTCAGTGTGTATGTGTGTGTGTGTGTGTGTGTTTTTGTGTGTGTTTGTGCATGCATTTGTGCATATGAATGTTAGGGTACAAAAAAATTGGGAAATGATAAGTACAAATGTTTTTTGAAATCATGGGTTAAATCCAAATTATAACGGTCAACCATAATATTTAGATGGTATAAGATCTTAAAATATCTCTTATCCATGATTTTTAGATCACTGACATGCTTGTCTCATCCTCTCTCATACGCTATTTCCACTTTGTGGGGATTTAGAAATTTCAACTGCAGGAAATCTTCAAGACCAAGTTCTTTGAATAGATATGGGAGCTCACAAGATCCATTATTCACATTTTTTTCACAATTGGATTTATTTTCATGAAAGGGTAAACCATAAATACAAGTGGTACAAGAGCTTAAAATATCTCTTATCCATGTTGTTTATATCATTGGGATATTTTTCTCATCATATTTGATATGGCATGTCCTATTTTTGGTGTTTATAAACTTCACTTAGAGATAAGTTTCCACACCAATTTCTTCAAATAACTAAGGGAGATCAAAAGATCCATTATCTAAATTGTTTGCAAACCTGGATTTATTTTCATGAGTATCTTATTCGATGTGTTTATTTTTATGTATAGAATATTTTGAATAGACACATTTTTTTTCCGCTAGTCATATCAAAGGTCCATCACCTCCCTTTTAAGCATATATTTTCAAAGAAACATTCATATATCATATTCCTTATAACAACCATTAGGTTGCTACACTAACAACCTTCTCTTTCCCTTTTAATACTAGTAATATCTAATATGACATAAAAAATAAGAACCACATTACCATAAACATAGAATACCATACATCAAGTGTGTGAGATATAAAATCACTAAAGGACATGAAAAATAACTAGTAGGGTACCATTAAATATAGAATTACTAACAATGTAAATAACTAACAATGTGTAATAAAATATTGAAATTCAATATACCTAAAACCTAAAGCCTACAAATGTCCAAGGTTGACCTAGTTGCACTCTAGCTCCCATAAATCATAATATAAGAAGATCTCATGAGCTATTCTTCAACAACCCCTGTGAAAGGTGATATGTAAATATATTATCAACCCATCTTCAACAAATGGTACAAAAATACACCAAGGATCAGTTAAATGTGACCACCTTCACAGGCGCTTCCCCACAAATCAAGGATTAAGCATAATGAGGTAAGGAGATTCACAATGTAGAGTAAATTTAATGAATCAAAGCCAAAAGTGAATAAGAGAAAATAATTTCATATTATATTAGTTCATCCTAAGTATGTTGGAAAGGCTCATAAAATTATGAAACCTCTAGTTCCTATAGGATTATGGTGTGCAAGGGTATTTTTTCCAACTTTAGCCAATGATCATAACCATACAATAATCAACACCCCCTTCAGATAATGATATTATTACCACCTCCAATTTCTAATTTGAACTACATAGTAGTCACATCATTCATGGCAAGGAAGATACTACCAGGTTTAGCTAGTGATTGTAATCACATGGAAATGGTTTCCTACAATTTAGGCTTAAAGAAAAATTGTAAGGAGATTGAAATGCTAATATTTAGTATATATTCATATTTTAGTCAGACTCCCAACCCCTTAATCCATGTATACCTCATTGAAATAAACATATTTCTTCTTAACCATCATCCTCATGCACAAATGCATCAATATTATACTTTCATACATGTTTTCATCATGAACTATACATCCCAAACATTGACAAGGTAAATTTTGTTATAATCCATCCTTATGTACCCCTTTCCTAAAAATGTCTCTCTTGTCATTCCATTTTCCCATGCAAGCATAAATTTTGGCTTGACCATGAAATTATAAGCATCTCATACAAGCTAAAATTGAAATGATAACCATATTCCATTCTACCCATTTACAAAAATTAAAATTTGAAGGTTATTTTCACAATTGTTTTCCAATTTCTCAATCTTCCTATCCACTAGTATTAGATATTTAAACTCATTGAGTCAATAACCCTTCACTTGAGCACATTTCCCCACTACCCGGTTTCCACCTAAAATAGGTTACTTTATCCAAGATGCCAATGTACATGTAACATCATCACAATAATCAATGCCAACATATTATGGAATGTAAAACATGTATATAATTTAACCAATCATGGATGTATCCTCAATTGCAATGTTCATCACATTAAATGGAAGTGTTTTTTATGAACCTATACAGCATGAAAAGGAATCCATCATGTGCATACATATACTAGTAGCCATATTAAATAAATGATATCCAACAATAACATATGTCATTATCAACCATAACAAATACATGATATCCAATATTTTCATACATCATAATAAGGAATCCACTATGTGCATATATATATATATATATATATATATACAGGATCATTTAGAAGTAGCTTGAATGGTTTGGAGAAATGATGTTATTCTCACCATCTATGTTCAACTCCAACATGCTACTTGTTGATCTCATAACCATTATATCCTTCTAATGGCTTCAAGCTTTGTTGTTTGAGAGGTCCTTGAGGATTGAAACTTGTATATTCATCATCTGATGGAATATAAAGATGTTTCTCTAAACTATATATATATATATATATATATATATATATATATATATATATATATATATATATATAAGGAAGCACATTAAAGTAAAAGTACACAACATCAAGCTACATTATCATGACCCATAGTAAAGGGAGTCCTATGTTGTCCTACAATATAATAAGACATCCATCATTTGGATTTATATTATGATGTATATTCAAGGGAAGGTATACAACAATGGTATGCATCATCATGAACTGTTAAAAAAAAGTAGCATATTCCATACTATCATGTATCATAACAATGATAGGTCATAGCAAGTCATCATCAAACATTTTCTCTACTTCATATCCATAATTAATAGTGTATATCCTTCATGTAATATAATAATTATTATTTAGAGAATAAAAAAATTAATAGGCATCTTGAACCAAAAGTGTTTATATTATCAACTAATTGTTAAGTTCTAATCCTGATAATGATAATTTGGTAGTTATGGATGCTTCATAGCTATTATTAAGAATATTGAATGCTATGATTAAAAAAATATTAGTACCCATCATCTAGAAAATCATATGGGAGATTATGTCCATCACATTAAATCATTATCCATCAATGATATTACGTCGTATCACACATTTACCCTAAGGAAAGTAAGTTCTAACAAGGGGGCCTATTGAAGGATGTTTCCAACCAATAATGCAACCAATTATGGTATAGAAAGAGGGTATTATAATTCTCCAATTATTAATAGGGTTGTAGCCTCAAAACAAAACAAGTGTTAAGTGTAAAAATTTTGTATTTGTATGTTTCTAAATCATACATCATATTTTTTAGCCATAAGGTCATCATCATTGTAACCCCTTCTCCCAAATTTACTCATTTGTAGAAGCTCACCTTGGTAAGCATGAGGTGATTGTCACTATGATATGGCCTAACCCCCAAGATAAAGTTATTGAATTAGGTCTGATAAACCAACAACATATGAAATACCTCAAGGACCATACACCACTGAAGATTCTACAAACTGATCCATGTAATAAATCCTTGAAATAGCATTTTTTAATATCCCACTCAAAAGCTTCCTTTGATGCAGTTATGACATAAAATCCCTAGTTTAGTGCCAGCAGTTCCAATAACTAAGCCACATTTTTAGGTTATCCTCTAGACAATTTCCTGGGAATGCCTCTATCTTTCTATAATTCTACCAATGGTGACAAGAATGATAATAAATCAGAACTCAAGAAAGAACTTGACCTAGACATGCATATACCAATATAGAAATTTTGTTAAACATATGTTCAACATAAAAGCTACAGGTTAGGAATCAAAATCTGATCATAAAATGATAGTCTTCATCTGAGATTCACCGAGAAGTATTTATTCCATCTTTATATAGTTTCAATAACACTTGTCAGCCCATGGATTCTTCAACCATTAAATAACTTATCAAAACATGTCGACATATATAGACAAAATAAATCATATACCTAACATATAACCAAAATATAACCAACAATTAACCATAATAGAAACCATGGAAAATCAACCATAATGTCAACATGATAACGGGTACAAGTTCTCATCGACCCCAATAAGAAAATTTCTCTTATTAACATATGAAAATTTCAACCAAGCTAGAGACTTCCATTTACCACGCGACCATAGACTAGACTAAACCAAATATTTCTTTTAGTCAATCATCATGTTGTAGTTACTACAACCCCATAAAATATTCTAGCCTATACCAAATATCAGAGCCTTACTTGGTATTTTTCATTACTATCACAAACTATGAAGTCCATATTATTGGTTTTCTTAGAGTGTTGTGATTTGTTTTGCAATATGGGAAAAGGGTCATATTTTGGCATGTTGGTTGTTATATTTTATGTATGATATTTTTTTAGTGGTTCCAAGCCGTCTCCTTTTTGAAAATTAGCTTTTATATCCTTGTAAGTACATATCGCACTTATTTCGAAAGTTTTGAGCATTGTCACACATGTTCATCACGGTCGTCGTAACATGTATATTTGGTGTCACACTTTTCATAACTCATAGAAAATATGTCACATAGAGGGAAACGATTTGTTTGTATGTCATGGATGATCTCTTTTGTTTAAGTCATTAAATATGTTTGTGTGTGATCACAGTCAAATTTCGTCATTGTTCAAACCAATCTCACTGGTCCCACACATGGTCATCTTTTGGAAAAATTCTTAAATGAACAACTTAGCTTCACCTGACCTTCCCTGAGCTATGAATTGTGCGATATAAATCCTCTACTTATGACCTTACTACTTTTAAATACATAGTTTAAATTTCTGGCCTTCGAGGACTGCTGCATTTTGCAGTTTCTATGATCAAGCCTTGACCTCAAGCTTCAATTTCAGCCATTGATCCCTTTAACTACATAGCTACATAGTCACCAAACCTTCCTTGACTCTAAGAACTACATAGTAATCTCTCTCATTACCCATCCCTGCAGCCTGCCCCACTAGTTCCAAAAAATTGTGCAGTCATGATCCTCAGCTCACCTTGAAATGTGAACTACACCGTATCAAGGTTCAAGGCTTCCCCTTTCTTACCTAAAATACAAAAGTGTGAAGTTTCTATGACTCCCTATCTATCTTATAAATTTTTTGGGGATAAATTCATGGATTAGAATGCATCATGTTAGGCTAGGGGTTTTGAATTGATATTTTCCTATCATGAGTGAATTGTAGGAAAAGGTACTCTATCATGTGATGGAAAGCTTATGAAGGAAGAGAAGAATAAGGGAATCATGATCAAAGAAACTCTTCTACTTGAAATGAGAAGTTGATTGATAAAGAGAAAGAAAAATGACACTATTTTGAAACCATTGTCCATGACTTGAGATCATTGAAAAATCCTTATCACCAAGGCATGCAGAGGTGAAAAGGAAATCTCTTTATGAAGACACCACTACAAGAAAAAAGGACATTGGTGAGGGGTGAAAAATGTCACCATAAGCTCATTGGTGATGGGAAAAAGATTTCTTCAGCAAAAAATGAACATCACCAAAGGTGGCATTGCTGAAAGTGTAGGTGTTGTTGTGGCATTCAAGGTTCGTTGCCATTTGATATGAGAAATGATGACTGACAATAGTCTCATTCACCAAAAAAATGAACGTCACCAAAGGGGGTGTCGCCAAAAGTATGTGTTGTGGTGGCATTCAAGGTCTATCACAAATATTGATTATAATGAGGGATAGTAACCATCACCATTTCATATGAACAACAACGATTTTTTTGTGATGGAACTTTCATGGCCATCACTATTGGTGCATATATATGGCGATGCTTATTGACCGTCACCATTTCATATTTGGTGAGGGTCAAAAAATGTCATGATAAGCTCATTGGTAACATCAAGGTCCATCACAAATAATGACTATAATGAAAAATAGTGACCCTCACCATTTCATATCGACAACAACAATTTATGGTGATGGACCTTCCATTGTCGTCATTATTGATCCGTATATATGGTGTGTTCGTTGACTGTCACCATTTCATATTCTGGTGAGGGTCGAAAAATGTCACCACAAGCTCATTGGTGATGGTCAAAAGAGAATCTGTCACCAAAAATTGATCACCTCCATTCCCTATGAATATCAGAGCACGATGGAATGGAACCACCAACCTCCTACTTCTAAATTAGGTGCTCTTCCATTGAGCTAGCACCCTTTAAAGAATTAGAATCTTAAAAATTAAATCTGGAAGCCTTTATAGATTGTAAATTCTACAACTTTCAATAAATTAAATTTCAACAATCTTTTACTAAACAAGCAAAACATCTTTGTTTCCTTTGGCATGCCTGAAAACCATGGAGATCCCTGTCGATAGTAGAATATGATTTGTACCTGATGCTCAAGAACACATTATTGATTAACCATCCTTACTTGACAGAAACCAATTAAGAGACAACACAACATCGGCATACAGAAAACTCCTTATCGATATATAATCATAACTTAGTTAAGAAGTCTAAAAGATCTTCTTAATTACTAAAATTTGTATTTGGAAATAATATTTGTTCTGATTTAAATAATATTACATTGTATAACACTTCTTTCTATTATCCAGGAAATTAGATCATAACATATGTCACATAGTAGAAATTGTTGTACATAAAGTAGAAAGAGAATTTTTCTCAAGAAAATAGATTTAGAAAAGAGGTTTGAAAACTATATGTTTGTTATCAAATATTTAATTAGTTCAACAAAAAACTAGTTCGAGTTTGAAAACTTAATATCATTCATTAGGAAAAGAATAAGACAATGGTTAGACTAGCTATTCATACAAATATTAAAGCTAGTTACTATTTTCATTGCAGATAAATAAAATTTTGGCAGTGGTCTAACTTTCAGAGCTGATTAGTGGGGAATACTCATCAATACAATCATTTTTTTACGAATTTCTGTCGTGTCTCCAGATCCATATCCAGATCAAATTTTTGGTTCACCCTTTAAAACATCATTCTACCACTCCATTTGATTTTGATTTTTTAAGGGAATTGGCAAGACATTCCCATCCTTTGTTTTAAATCAATAAATAACCATCCATCAATGATATAAATAATAACAAATGCACAACAAAGGAAAAATATGTGCTTCATTTATACCTATGCTCCAAGACTGATCTACGCTTGATGTATACCTATGTTCCAGGACTCACTTGACCTTACTGGTGCAAAGAGCTCACCCTGAAAAAATAACATCCACGTGGGGTTTACAAATATTTTTTAAATCAAGCTCCTAGTAAAACACTCAAAATATGAAAATCCTTTTAATCAATATAATGGCATAGAATTGAATGTTATATCAACCATGTCAAGTAACTTACATTGGGTGAGAAACAATGGCCATGCATATTGGATTAGTGAAATAATTGATCTAATAAAGCTAAAAATAAAATAGATGTCTTACAAATAAGAAATGAAAATAAATGACTTACATCTAAGACACGAGGTTTACCTTTCAACCCTCTCATTAGATAACTCTTCTTTATGCACAAACCATTAAAATTTTCCCAGTACCAGGTGGAAGTGGTATTGTAACATTAACCTCTGATAGAGTCTATGTCCATGACTACTTCTCCAGATCCCCTCCATTGCCAACATTCGGGGCTCGATAAGGTACATGCAAAAACCATCAACAGGAAAATGAAATCCACATCCTTGTAAAAAAAGGGGAGGGAAATAAAATCCACAAATTGAAACAGAGTGTAGGTGTTGGGTGTGGAGCCTAATTATATTGTTTACTTTGTATCACAACATTGGACCCATGTACCTTAAATGGGGCAGCAACGCCGCCCATAATTAATCGCTGCCGTGGGGGGTCCAAGGGGAGGTGATAGCGACTTTATGGAGCGCCCCCCCCCCCCCCCCCCCCACTTGCGGGGGGTTTCGGGGGCAGCGCCCCCGAAGCTAAAACAGATGTAAAATTTCCTTGTAAAACTATAGTAATTTCTAGTCAATCTGGGCTGTTCATTAGGCAAATGATTTGACAGTAGAAGTTATGTTTATTTTAGGGTTTTTTACCCTAGAAGGAAACCCCTCGCTTTTATGAAGGTATTGTATTGCGGCTGTGTATTGTATGTGTATTCTCGGATCAAAAAACAGACAGGGAGACTATGAGAGAGAACAGAGGATATTACAGTGGATCTGTTGTAGGTTGTGTCTCTTCATTTTGTTGGATAATAGAAAGGAAGGACTAGCTGTTCAGGGTGGGCGTAGCCCAAACTGGGTGAACCACGTATATCTGTGTCTCTCTGGTTTTATGTGTTTTGTGTGCTTTTATTTTCCGCATATTTTATGTGTTGCATTGCTCCATAATATTTAATTTTCTAACAATTGGTATCAGAGCCGAAGGTATATTTGGTTGATAAACTCGCAGGAAAGAAGGGTTCTTGGTTCGAGTGGGAGAAATGGAGGAAGATGGTAATTTTAGGGTCAAGAAATTTAACGGCCAAAACTTCCCACTGTGTAAGATGCAGATGGAAGATTATCTGTATTAGAAATATCTATACCTACCATTGAGAGGAAAAACAAAAAATCTGGTGGCCATGATAGACACGGAATGGAACATTCTCAATAGAAAGGCACTTAGAATAGTAAGGTTGTGCCTTGCGGCATCAGTTGCCTTCAATATTTCGAAGGAAACAACAACAGAGCGTTTGATGCAAACATTGGCGAAACTATATGAAAAAACCTCGGCCTCAAACAAGGTATTTCTTATGAAATGATTATTTAATATGAAGATGTCAGAAGGTGGATCTGTTGTAGACCATTTAAATGATTTTAATACAGTTACTAGTCATCTAAGTTCTCTAGGGGTAAACTTTGATGATGAAGTTAGGGATATTTTATTTCTGTGCTCATTGCCAGAAAGCTGGAATGGTTTAGTTATGGCCATTAGTAACTTTGTCTCTGGATCTAGTACTTTAAAGTTTGATGATGTTGTCGGTGCTATCCTTAGCGAGGAAATGCAATGGAAAAGCTCTGGTGAGACTTCGGGTAATGCTTTGAGTGCAGAGTCTAGGGGAAGAAGAATGGAAAGAGGAAAGATTTCGGGATATCGCAGTAAATCAAGGAAAGGAAGATCCAAGTCCAAATCGGGGATAGTGTGCTGGAAATGCGGAAAGAAAGGACACCTAAAGAAAGAATGTAGATCTCAGAAGGGAAAAGAAGGAGACACACAGCAAGAAAACAATCATGAAGAAAATGTGATAGGTGATGTGTTACAAGATGCTTTGATTCTTTCTTTTGAAAATGTTACTGATTCTTGGGTTGTAGATTCAGGGGCTTCATTCCATGCCACACCTGATAAGAAATATTTTCATGACTATGTTCAAGGAGATTTTTGACAAGTTCGTTTGGGTGATGATAAACCTTGTAAAATTGTTGGAATGGGTAAAGTTCTTGTAAAACAACAGAATGGAAACCAATGGCTACTAAAGGAGGTAAGGCATGTTCCAGATCTGAAGAAAAATCTGATTTCAACAGGGCAGTTAGGCAGTGAAGGTTGTGTGACAACTTTCACAGATAAAACTTGGAAGGTCACAAAAGGAGCGCTGGTAATAGCAAAAGGTGAAAAGGTTGGTACATTGTATTTATGCAATGGTATTTCTAACTCTATTAATGCTTTAACTTCCAAAGGAGCAGATGCAGCATTATGGCATCATAGGCTCGGACACATGAGTGAGAAGGGAATGAAGATTCTTTACTCAAGAAATTTGCTGCCAGGTTTGAAGAATGTTGATTTGGATTTCTGTGAGAATTACATTTATGGAAAACAAAAGAGAGTCAGATTTCTCAGAGTTGGGAAAGAAAAGAAGAGCGAAAAATTGGAGCTTGTGCATACAGATGTATGGGGACCTGCTCAGGTATCATCTCTCGGTGGCTCCCGTTATTATGTTACTTTTATTGATGATGCAACTAGAAAAACATGGATTTATTGTATTCAGAATAAATCTGATGTATTTGATACTTTCAAGAAATGGAAAGCTTTGGTTGAGATTGAGACAGGAAAGAAGTTGAAGTGTCTCAAATCAGAAAATGGAGGTGAATATTGTAGCAAAGAGTTTGATAGGTACTATTCAGAGCATGGAATTCGTAGAGAGAATACAGTTCCAAGAACACCACAAGAAAATGGTGTGTCAGAAAGGATGAACAGAACAATCATGGAGCATGCAAGGTGCAGGAGATTACATGCAGGATTGCCTTTACAATTTTGGGAAGCTGTTGTAGATACTGTTGTTTATCTAATAAACCGAGGGCCTTCAAGTTCCTTGGATGGTGGTATTCCAGAGGAAGCATGGACGGGTAAAAAGGTAAACTACTTTTTTTAAAGCCTTTTGGTTGTGAGGACTTTGTCCATATTAATAAAGAAAATAGAACAAAGCTTGAGGCAAAATCAAAGAAATGTACCTTTATCGGATATGGTGTTAATGATTTTTGTTATCGCTTATATGATTATGAAAATCAAAAAATCATTAGGAGCAGAGATGTAATATTCAATGAGAAGGTCTTGTATAAGAATTAGTTGCAGGAAAAGAAACAACAAAAGGACAGCAAGGAATACACAGTTCTTGATGAGATAACTGAAAAATTAAACGTGCCTGAAAATAATAATAATCAACAACCACAGCAGCAACAACCACCACAACAACAACAGGCACCTCAAACACCTAAAAGTGGTGTTAGAAGATCTACCAGTATAAGTAGACCCCCTAAACGATACTCTCCTTCATTATATTATCTATTGCTAACTGATTCTGGTGAACCTGAATGTTATGAAGAAGCAATACAGGTTGAAATTAGGAAGAAGTGGGAGCTAGCCATGGAAGAAGAGATGGACTCCTTAATTCATAACCAGACTTGGGACTTAGTCAGGTTGCCTGCAGGTAAAACTACATTGCAGAATAAATGGGTTTACAGGTTGAAGGAAGAAGATGGAGGAAAACAAAGGAACAAAGCTAGACTTGTGGTGAAGGGGTTTGCACAGAAGAAAGGTATTGATTTTGATGAAATATTTTCTCTTGTTGTTAAGATGACTTCAATCAAAACTATTTTAAGTCTTGTAGCAGTGGAAGATTTACATCTTGAAAATTTAGATGTAAATACAACATTTCTCCATGTAGATTTGGAGGAAGAGATCTATATGGAGAAACCAGAAGGATATGATGTCAAAGGGAAAGAAAAATTAGTGTGCAGGTTAAAGAAGAGCTTGTATGGCTTAAAATAGGCTCCAAGGCAGTGGTATCTAAAATTTGACAAGTTTATGTCTGAACAATGTTATACTAGATGTCACTCTGATCATTGTGTTTATCTGAAAAATCAAAATGATGGAAGCTATATTATATTGTTATTGTATGTATATGACATGCTTGTTGCAAGGTCTAACATGCAGGAAATAAACGTGCTCAAAAAAAAATTGGCAAATTCATTTGCAATGAAGGATTTGGGAGCTGCAAAACAGATCCTTGGTATGAGAATAACCAAAGATAAGAAAAATTAAAAATTAACACTTTCTCATAACGAGTACATACAAAAGGTGTTGAAAAGATTTAATATGCACAATGCAAAACCAGTTAGTACACCTTCTTCTAGACATTTCAAACTTAGTAAGGAGATGTTCCCAAAGACCCAAGAAGACATGGATTATATTTCTAAACTTCCATATGCATCAGCAGTTGGAAGCTTAATGTATGCAATGGTCTGCACAAGGCCTGATATTGCACATGCAGTGGGATTTGTAAGCAGGTACATGAATAATCTAGAAAAATAACATTGGATGGCAGTAAAATGGATTCTTAAATATTTGAGAGGTACCACAAATAAAGCATTATGCTTTGGTGGTTCAAGCATTGCTCTACAGGAATATGTTGATGCAGATATGGCAGGTGAAAGAGATAACATGAGGAGCACTACAGGATATGTATTTACTGTAGGTGGAACAGCTGTCAGTTGGGTTTCAAAAATCAAAAGTGCTGTTGCACTTTCAACAACAGAAGCAGAGTATGTTGCTGCTACAGAGGCTAGTAAAGAAATGATTTGGTTACAAAGGTTTATGGATGAATTGGGTAAGCAACATGATATGGGCACGTTATACAGTGATAGCCAAAGTTCCATTCATCTTGAAAATAACTTAGCATTTCATTCCAGGACTAAACAAATACATCTCAAGTATCATTTCATACGGTCAGTATTGGAAGATGGAGAGTTGAAGCTAGAAAAGATACACACTAGCCAGAATCCTGTAGATATGCTAACAAAAGTTTTAACCAGGGAGAAACTGAGAATGTGCTCAGTTTCAATTGGCCTTCGAGGATGATGATGAAGATGAGAATCAGCCAGGTCCAAAGAGGAGTCATTTTCCAGCAAATGAAGTAGCGATGGAGTTGCTACAATCAGTCTCCAAGTGGGAGATTGTTGGGTGTGGAGCCTGATTATATTGTTTACTTTGTATCATAGCATTGGACCCCTATACCTTAAATGGGGCGGCAACACCGCCCGTAATTAATCGCTGTCGTGGGGGGTCCAGGGGGGGTGGCAGCGACTTTATGGAGGCCCTCCCTGGCAGGGGGTTTTGGGGGCAGCGCCACCGAAGCTAAAAATAGATGTAAAATTGCCTTGTAAAAGTATAGTAATTTCTAGTCAATATAGGCCATTCAATATAGGCCATTCATTAGGAAAATGATCTGACGGTAGAAGTTATGTTTAGTTTAGGGTTTTTTTCCCTATAAGGCAACCCCTCGCTTTTATGAGGGTATTGTATTGCAGTTGTGTATTGTATGTGTATTATCGGATCCAGAAACAGAGAGGGAGACTGTGAGAGAGAACAGAGGATATTACAGCAGATCTGCGGTAGGTTGTGTCTCTTCATTTTGCTGGATAATAGAAAGGAAGGACTGGCTATTCAGGGTGGACGTAGCCCAAACTGGGTGAACCACATATATTTGTGTCTCTCTAGTTTTATGTGTTTTGTGTGCTTGTATTTTCCGCATATTTTATGTTTTGCATTGTTCCATAATATTTAATTTTCTAACAGTAGGATAACTCGTTCCTACAACATCATTATATTTTCATGAACAATAAATAAGAAATCAAGAGAAACGTAATTTTTGTGACATGTTTATAATCTTTTCCTTTTTCATATTCTATGAGAAATTGATGAAAAAAATTAGCTAAATTGTGTCAACATCAGGATTGTAGTAAAACATAAAGGAACAACTCCAAAAAAAATTATATAATCCTAAACATAAGTATATATTCTATACAGATAGGTACTCATTCAAGACATTTTATTTTGTGAAAATATAGAAGTTTAGCATTATAGATATCATATAAAGGACCGATGTGTGATAGAAAGGACCAATGGAAAATTTCACAACACAGTGTTGTGAGACTAAGGCGAGGGCCCTCTTTTTTCACTCATCCCAATTGGTAGGGGGATGGATGAGGGGTCGTGGGTAGGTTGAGGCACTAAACCAAGTCCTTGGTGATGATTGAAATAACACAAAACTACATGGAAATTATGACAATGTGAAAGGGAAATGACAGTCATTGAATAAACTTAATTATAGTTGATAACCCCTAGATTCCCCAACAGTGATATTTCTTGGTCGTTCAATGCTAGAGAACTAGAGAAAAGTGCGATAATATGAGGGGATACATGAAAAAGATAGGGTTCCCATTCCTTGGGTTGTCAAACTTGATGAGAGAGGGTTGGTACATTGAGATAGCTGTAAGAGTTTATAGACTAGTAAATCCTAAGAATTGGACTGTGTGAAGGGAGCTAGAGCCAGCAATAGGTAATTTTATCCTTGTGGATCCTTGGTCCAAACCATTAATTAATTTATTAGTCAATGTCCTATGTCATATTACCCTACCCTTGGGAATAGAGTAGTGAAAGGAAACTTTATAATTTCAGCCACTTTTAAACTATAAACCAAGGCCACCTTTTTAACAAAATACTCAATCTTGGATATTTATGAAGTTATTTTCTTCTTCTTGTTCTTGATGCTTAATAGAATTTTCTCTATTTTCTTATCCTCTATTTAATCTCTATGTTTTTCATTCTGCATCTCATTCCCTTGTTTCTTTAATATGGTTGATATATCAAATTTTCAATATTGAAACCTTCAAATATTCCCAACTTTCAAACATGCCCAATATTCAAACTTGCAAATATCTCTTACTATCCTTATGTATTATTACAATTTTTTTAACCTCTTGCTCCCCTTTTTGCTTGAGCTAGCCCTACTTTTTTTATGGTCTTATCATTCTTCATTTTCCCTACACATGGGTACTATACTTCAGAATTACAAAGATATTTAATCTGTTTCCTCTTGTTGCAAGTTTCAAGGTTGAGATCTGTTTAAAAATGGAAACTTTGACCTGCCATGTAACCCATAGAGTGTTGAACTTGGATCATAACATTAAAAAACACCTTTACTCTTGTCAGCATGATGTCAGCTACATGTTCAAAATTAACAGTAGATTTTACAAGCTACCCATACAACCTTTACAATTGAAATTGCACCTACAAACACCCCTCTAAGTATTTATTAGATAAAATTCTCTGACTAATGTCTCCAAGACTCAAAGATGAAATGGTTTATAACCAAGGATTGAAAAAATGTGTATAAAGTATTGGTAAAGGTATCGCTAATGCTTGGGAGAGGTGCAGGGTTCAAATCTCCATCCCCTTATGTTAACCTGGGTTTTTAGCATAATGATGTGACATTGAGTTTTTTAACAACTTTGGGTCACTTAGTGTTTAAATGGATACATCTGCTATTTCACTAATACACTGGAAATGCTGAAATTTGCAAGTAATTCTCCTTTTACATCAAATATGGAATCCTTTTTCACTTATCATCAAGTGGATTTTTGTTAGAGCGATCATTAAGTTAAACATTCATTACAATCATTCTTATTAAATTTTACTTAAATATATGTGTCCATCCATAACCCACATGAGAACAGAATAGGAACCCTTTTTGAAAAAAGCGGTAGAATAGTAGTTAGAATAGCGGTACAAAATATTTCGCCTAGAATAAAATCAATAATAGTTATAAAAATGGTTTAAACTATACTATAGAGTACTAATGAGGATATAAAAAATTAAGCATGGTTATAGAATTTATAAAGTACCTTTGCGAGCGATGGCTAAGAAAAGTAGCAGATAAATCCAAATCTAACCCCAAGCTTTTAGGAACCATAGAAATAAATCTAATATGGAAAGTCAGAACAAATAACCAACATCAATGAGTTCAGTGCATATTGGTTTTCTATAAAATTCTATAAATGATAGATATAGTTTACTCCTATATAAGAGAAAAATATATATTATATATAAGATCGCTTCTAAAGAAGAGATAGAAGTACAACCAAATAGTCGGATAGTTTTGGCATAACAAAGGTCTTCAATTCTAAGTTGTAGCATAGACCCTACAAAACCCAATTTACCATCAAAACAAAATTTACAAGAACTCATGCATCAGACCATGTGAGTTTTCTAATACTTTTGACAGAGCATACAAAATATTTTCCAATACTTTCCACTATCCAAAAACAACACTACCGAATATTTCCTTAACAAGATATTATAATATCCAAATATAGAGTTAGTTCCATACATAGTTTCATCCAAGTAGATATCAGAACCCTTGCATTTTGATGGTTTAGTGGCTGATGAAGTTTGCAATTTTTGTATAGATCCTTAGGCTGTCATAGAATCTCATTTTAGGGTGAAACATGTACATATCATTGAACAGTATGTCCAAATTACTGAGGACTCTACTTTTAAAGTCTTCATATTTTTTCTGACTGAAATACAAGCTTTTGATAGCAGAAACAATAAATTCAAGGAGACTGGTGGCTTTCTGTTAAAAATGGTGCACTACTAAGCTACCATTTCCTCCCACTCCATGGTAAAATCTTTCCACTTATGGAGTTCAACCAAATTTCTTTTGTTGGAGAAGCTTTGTTACAGCTATGGGGACAATTATCCAGGACTAGATGCTCACCTTGGCATGTTGAGTCATGGATGCAACTAATCAATCCTGTGAATTAAAAGGATTTCCCTCTTCATAACTTACTGCTACAACCAAGGCTTGTCCATTGGCGAGCTTGGTCTCAATGCATAAATCACTCATCCATATTCAAGAGTAGAAATTTTGACACCTTGGAGAGAGCTGAAGAAAAAAAGGTCACAGACTGTCTTCATGCTGAGAATTTGATGAGGGATCGCTATTGTTAGGAGTCAGGAAATATGTTTAGACATGTCTAGCTATTGCGTGTGTAATTTTTAATTTTCCATTAGATACACATAACCTAGTTCTATATATGTATTCACATGTATTTATCCACATGTGAATAATCACATGTTGTCAAATGTATTTATCCACATGTGATTATCTTCTAGTAAATTATAATATTTTATTTTTCCAACTACCTTTCTTACCCTTCCTATCATTTGTAACCTATATATTAGAGGTATGTGGAGTTCATTTCGTAAGATAAATGTGACAAAGGTTGCAATTGTCTTTATGCGTCATTGAAGAATATTAAAAAATAAATAAAAAATTATTCCTATATCCACTTTCTAATTTCATGTTTTTATGTTCTGATATGAGTTAGCAGAAGACCATTTGCACGTTGGAAAACAACAGCATCAATTTGAGATAGATGGCACACTGTTACTATTGGTCCTTATGAGTTCGATTTTCCTTATGGTCCCTTCTTTTTATTCTATTTTTGTAGGGGTTCTTGTGCATTCATGAGTTAGGACCGTAACGAACATACCATATATCATATTCGAATGTAAGGTTGTGAGGCATACATATCTCCCTGGTAAATTTATGCTTGGAAGTTACAATTTCCGAGTAGGGTTGCACTTACCAAGGAGCATTTATTGTCAACAGGTGGCTGCATTTACTTTAGGAGTTACACTCAATGACAGATTTAATTATCCAGGAATGGTGCAGTCCTCGAGGTCATTAATGGTCAGTTTGTAACCCCCTACACCCTTGGCTTATAAAATGACAGATGGCACACTAATATTTTGGACAACATAGTTGTCTGTGTTATATATTTCAGACATGTGTAGAGCTTCAGCATGATGAAAAACTGCTATAATACTTTATTTTCTCAATAATAATAAAACCATGTGATTTCTATTGGAACTTGTCCTTGTTTTCCAGAACATTTCACATTGTTGCATGATGTATACCAGGTTGTATTTAGCTGCTATAGCTTGCTCTCATAATTTCCAAATTATAGATTGTGTTTCCAGTAGAATTTATTTATATGTTGTTGTAAATTAGCACATGAAATGCAGTATTTGCACTGCTGAATATTTCCTTACAATATTTTATTATATACACATAACGTTTTGATAGGTGCAATCTAAATTTCAAATTTTTAGGAGTTGTAAAATTCATTCTTTGAGTAAAGGTCTGAAATATGGTGTAGAAAATTGATATGGTGTCATTGTTGTGCATACGAAATATCTCAGAAAATCCATGTATGGATGGGTCAGTTTTCTATGAGAAAGAGATGTGAAGATATTTCAGTGTGTGCAATGCCCATGTTTCAGTGCTTGAAGTTGATCTTCCCTCATGATAGGAGCTTGGACCTATGTGAAGTTTGAGGATGAGATGCCCATCTGTTCAGTTGGTTGAGCACAATAAGAATGTAGCCAAAAAGAAGAAAATTGTCCTTGATTCTATCAAGGACCACGTGATCCTTCACATCACATAGAATAAGACAGGGAATAATATATATGATTTGTGAGTCACTCTGTAACAAAGTATGAACTTATCCCACAAGATGCTTTTGAAGAAAAAAATCATTAGAAACAACATGAGCAATACTAATACTATAGAAAGATATCCAATGAAGATCACCAAGTTGAGGTATCAACTTACAAACATAGGAAACAAGGTTTATGAAGACGATATAGGTTGGATAACTTTAAATGGATTCTCAGTATCATGACGTACCTTCATGCAAGGAAAATATGAAACTGTGAAGTTTCCCACTTTTGAAACATTGCGGCATGGATTTGTTCAGGAGGAGAATTTGTTAGTCAGAGTGGAAGAGACTCAAAATCTTCCACTAGTTGGGAATATGACTAAAGGAGGAGCCAAGAATCCCAAAGAAAAAGTGGTTAGTTCATCTCTTTCTGAAGAGGAGGCTATGATCCATGTGTCATGTTTCAAATGTTGTAAGAAGGGACATTAAGCAAGCTAATATCAAAAAAAGGGAAGCAACTGCTAAAGCAGTTTGAGATGAGTGCAGAAGTTGTAGTGGATTAGTTGGCATCCAATATAGAGACATCCTCCTCCAAAATTTCTTGTTTCTCATCCAATACCACTTTAGTGTTGATCAACACGTGCACAGTGGAAGATCAAATCACATGGCATTCAATTGTGAGATATATAGTAAGTTTCAAGACCAAATGGAAACATGTGAGTGGAGTTGGGTGATAATGCTATCTATTTAATACCCCCAATTTTGATCCCTAGAACAGTAATGTATATGTCTACATGATAAATGGCTAAAAAGCCAAACAATGGAATATGTAAAGTGGTACATTGAATCATAATAAAAATACATCACAGAACGCAGAGGGAGAAAGGAAAAAAAGGGAGGAGGGGGGGGGGAGGTATGATGCTGGAAAAAGGGAACCAAAATGGGCTTGGGGCCTAAGGGAAAAATATTTTATGATTTTATTACTCCCGTTGATTCTTTATCCTTAGCCTTATTAAAGTTGTCTTTATTCTTATCCTAAGTCTTACTTACCTTGGAAATTTTGAATTAGGGGTTAAGAAAGAAACATGTACTTATAAAAGCATATGGTATCTCCCATGCATGCAAATATAATCTATGATTTTTCAGCATGCAAAAGATATTTTGACATCCATTATTCCTTGATATTTTTCTCTCAAACCTTAGGATGTTGTATTAATTCTATAACATAATTATTGAAACATTTTTCAGGAAAATATATGGAAATCAGGACAATATGAAAGGGAAATGGTTGTCATTGAATAAACTTAATTACGGTTAATAACCCCTGGAGTCCCCAGTAGGGATATTTCTTGGCCGGTCAATGCTAGAGCCCTGGAGGGAAGTGGGATAACCTGAGGGACTGCATGACAAAAATAGGTGTCCCATTCCTTAATTTGTGCAACCTTATTGGAGAGGGTTGGTAGATTGAGATCGATGTAAGAGTTTATATACTTGGAAATCCTAGGAATTGGACGATTTGAAGGGACCTAGAGCAAACAATAGGTAATTTTATCTGTGTGGATCCTTGGTAGAAACAATTAAGTAATTTATATTAGTTAATGTCCTAGGTCAGATGACCATACCCTTGAGAAATGAGTGGTTAAAGGAAATTTTATAATATCGGCCACCTTTAAACTATAAGCCAAGGCCACCTTTTCAACAAAATAGTAAATATTGAGGCTTGGATATTTATGAAGCTATGTGTTTCTTCTTGTTCTTGCCACTTAATGGAATTTTCTCTATGAACTAAGTTTAAAGATTGATGACTTCTCTAATCATTGGAATGAGAGCTATGCATCATCACTACAATATTGTTTGAGGCATTCTTAGATAATCTCTTATCATCATAAGAGAAGATCTGTTAGAAGTTAAATACTTGAAAAATGAAAAATACTTTAGAGGATTTTGTCAATGATCTACAAAAGTTATGTAGTTATAAGGAAATCCCTAAGAACCCATCAAGGACAGTTTTTAATGTGTAGCATATTACCATCATGGTATATGGTATGGGAAACCTATGGGTGTAAAAGGAAATTATTATCAAGATGAAAAGTCTGTAATTCCATAAGCTACAGTGATATGTCTTACATTGACAACATAAGTCCAGATATGTAGTTCGATGAAGAAAGCTTAATAACTACTCAAGCATAAGGATCAAACCTTGTAAAAATATATCAAAATATGAAGGGACCTATATATTTCATGGTTTTGTGTTTTCTTTTGATTCATAAGTATGAAATTTTGTTACATATTAACTTGATGAAGGAAAATCATTAATATGATAAGATCAGAATGAAAAAGTGGCCAAGTTCTCTTTCAAAGTTGAATTTTTTTTTCAAAAAATTGAATAATTTGAAGAACTCGATGTGTGTAGGCTACTTTGGTTGAGAATATCAAGAGTGAATTATTAGTAATGCTCTATTATACTTGAGAAATGGACGTAAAAATGAAAATTCTACTCATTGCAAATACTATTGGACTTACAAGAAGATGTAAAATGAAAATCTAAGGTTTTATACATTGTAAACCCTAGCAAGCTACAAGGCTTAGTATTTAGATAAGAAATCCCCAGGGGTTATGGCAAAACCATAGGATTGATCATTTCCACTAAAAGTATAAATTTAGTAACACTAGCTGATGCCTGAAAGGAAAGGAAAGCAACATGATGATGAAGACAAGGATGAACATTTCTAGCTTGATGAGATTGAAATGCTTCATACAAGAAGGCCAAGATCAAGAGGGAGCTAACATTATTATAAAAAAATGTTCTTCCATGGCCTCCTAGTGAGGATTATAGGTACATATTAAATATTTCAAAGGTGTGGTGGTTTTTGAAAATTTATGGAAGAACGAAGTGACAAGATGAATCGTGATTGAAATCTGGATGAGCTCTAGATTCAAAGGAAGCAGACTAGATCATATTCACTAAAGCATTATTTGGCTTGTGAATTTCACTATGAAGATGGCTTGAAGTCATGAAGGAATATATTGATCTATTCAAGATGAATTCATGAAATTCTCTATGTTTATGATATATTTCTCACAAAGGATGAGAACCTCTTCAGTGTAAGAGGGAGTTGATTGAAAGTGTTACATGAGCTTGATAAAATACTTGCTGAGAATGTGGCATGATGGATTGTGAGTCCATGGCTACTTGCTTGATGGAGAAAATGTTTCAAGACTCCATTATTGAGAAAATAAATAACACTGATAGGTTTTTGTTTTCTTTTTTGTAAAAATCTTTGGTTAAAGATGGATGAATAGGTAGATGTTATTAATAAAACAAGTATTGAAATCCACCATGGCTACCTTTCTTCTTTTGAGTAGGTTGAAGATTATGTAAGAAGCCTAGAATGACTATGGATCCCTTCGAAAGGGATCATTGGTTTGATATCATTATTGGGTTATAGTAAGACCTATGTGGTCAGGGAATTTGGTTTTGAGGCTTGTAGTCATGAGGTACAATTTTCATCTCTCCTTCGGAGGATATTGTCAGTGTACAAATTTCATCTCTCGCTGAGAAGAGATTAATGGTGTACAAATTTCATTTCTCCCTAAGAGGAGATTGATGGTGTACTATTTTCATATCTCCAGAGAGGATATTGATGGCATACTATGTTCATCTCTCATGATTGGAGAATGATGGCGTATTTTTTTTCATCTTTCCAGTGAGTAGATTGATGGTGTATAACTTTTTTTTCATCTAACCTCTTGTGAGCCCTATGGTGTAAGGAAATGAATGTCCTTTATGGTTTAACCATGGTGATGGAGACACTATGGAGTAAGGATGTGGGTGTCCTTTAGTGTTTGGAAAAACATGTGAAGTTGGAACATTGTTCCCTAAGTTTTGACCATGGTGATGGAAAATCTATACTAGTCCATATAACATGAGGTTGAGTCATCAATTGGATCAGGGTGACACGTTGTTGTACCATAGGCTAGGTGTACCAGCCTAGATGATGGTACCTAGTACATATCGATGATGTACCATAGGTTAGGTGTACTAACCTGGATAATGGTACCTAGTATAATAGGTTAGGTGTGCTAACATGGATAATGGTACTTAGTGCATGCTATGATTGTTATTGGTCAAGTGTGTTGACCTGGATGATTACAATGTTGATACTATGAGTTGTGAAACCTTATTCTTAAAGAAACTTTTCAAAAAAGAGATACATCTAAGGAAGTCAAGGTGAATACCTCCCTAGCTTACAGGGAGTGTTAATTTTTGGGTAGCTACGAGAGGTATTCCCTAGCTACACAAGTTAAAAATAGAAGTAATTAAATTAAAGTTAATTTTAAATTTAATTTACAAAGACATGTGACATCTATTTGGGGCAACCTAATACTAACATAAAAATACACTCGATACAATTATAACACACACGACACTCACATAGTATTCTCTCTCTCACACACATGGAAGCGTATCTAAGAAAGAGGCCATATTTTTCTAAGAAGTTTATTTTTTTATGTAATTACATAACAATGTTCATATATCATTCGGAGTAATTACGAGATGCAGAAATTAGTGCTTCTTTATTTAGCATTGGAAAATCAACAATATTTCCCAGTATATGGAAATATGTAAGCCCTATCACCTATAGATTAAGTAGAGTATTTGATTATGTACAGTATGAGAAAATGTTTCCTAATATTTTAAGAGTCTCTCCATATTTTTTCCATGAGATACATGGTAGCTATGTTCAAGTGTAAATAACTTGTCTTAAAATATGAACTTTGATTAAGGGAACATAATTTTTCAAGTAGTGGTGGAGAGTCCAACCAATGAGAAGACAGGGTTGGCATCAATCATGTACTCTCCCTCTTTGACCAACTCTAAGATGATGAGTGTGCATAATGGATTTATTATTGTAAAAAATTGCATATATTGGCTTATCTTGAAGTTAAATGGCTTGAAGTGGTTTCCTCAACCTACAAATATTTAAAGGTACTATGTGTTTTTCAATTGGACCCTTGTGGTCAAGGAGCTGCAAAAAAGGAAGGCCTTATGGATATTTTTAAGGGGAAGAATATGTCAATTTTTGTGAGAATGGTTATGTTTTTTCTTCTGTTAATTTGTTGTCAATAACCTAGTTGTGCATTCATTCAATAGATTGGTAATATGTTAGTTCAATGGATTTTCAGGTGCTAGGTTTGTAGGAAAATTAGAATATATAAAAAAGTTCAAAGATCTGCCTTAACCAAACAATCTAATGACACAAACCATCTCATTTTATGGATGGTGCTCAGGCTATTGCCAAATTTGATAGCTACTCAAAAATAATAGTGAGGGAATATTTGGAGATTGAATTGAACCAAAGCAATATCAAGCAATATTAATAGTGATGATGATACCAGATTCATGAAGCATGGAAAATTGATTCTTCATTTACTGCAAAATTCTTCAGAAAACACTACATGATATGCATTGTAAATTATACTGACTTAAACCAAGAGATTCAATGTTCAAATTTCCCACATTTTTCCAATGATCTCAATACTCTCTCTCTCTCTCTCTCTCTCTCTCTCTCTCTATATATATATATATATATATATATATATATATATATATATATATATATAGATATATAGATGTATATATATGTATATATATATATATGAAGTGGATCAAAACATAGATATTTAACAAAAACTCCAATGGAGTTTCCTTATCTATTTTTCATTGGAATGCATAAATTATGTACAATAACTATGAATTTGAAACTATAAAATGACACATCAGAAGATATTATGTCTTTCAAGTTGGTATCGTAGTAATCATTTATTATTATACTTATAAACAATATATAGGGAAAATGGGGTAATTAAGAAAATGATATGCTTCTAAATGAAATCTCATACTTTAGTTCATAGCATTTACGCCCCACTCAAAGAAAAAAGGTAAAAAAAATCTCAATTCCTAATTTTGTTTCAGAATTTTTTGTAAATGTGCACTTTGACCCTCCATTCATGGAAGAAATCTATCAGCTACGTTTTTCCAAACTGACCACCTCAGCTGATAGTGGATGAGAACGTGATGCCCTAGTCTGGTATAAATTTTCTGTAGAGAAATATTTTGTCCTCCAGTTATGCGAAGTTCATTATTGTATCTCTACTATACTCAAAAATCACTTGAGTGATGACAACAATATCATTCAGATATTTTTTGCTTTCTTATGAGTTTACCTAATAGGTTAAACCATAATGACCATTTTAACAGTCTATTTGAGGTGGAGTGGTGTTGATAGTCATGTGATAAATGTCAATATAAGGTATATTATCATAGTAGTACAAAATTCAAAAAAATCATATCTTTGTTCCTAAATAATAGTTCAAATGCAATGTGAGTCCCAAGGGACAACTCAATTGGTGATCAAAGTAATGTGAGTTTGTGGTAACTAAGAAATCCAAGGTTCAAAGCCCTCCAGTTGTGACTCGATTTATGGAAAGGAGGATAGGCCATACAGCCCCAAAGTTTTATTGGTAGCCATGTGTCACGTAAACTAGAAATTTCCTATGGGTTAAAAAAAATAGTGCAAATGCAATGTGAAATGTGATTTCTAGACAGAAAAAAATTATATCTTGAAATTTTAAATATCAAGATTGATAGTTATAACAATGAAAATATGCTGAAAAAGGATGAAATTTAAATATTAATTATTAAAATGCTCCATGCATAAGTTTTAGAAAAAAAAACACAAAATATGTTAATAAAAACAACATAAATCTTAAAAGCTAAGTTTAATCCAACTTGGTCAGTGGACATGGTGTCATGAACAAAAAATTGATTCACATAAAAGACACTTAATAATACAGCTGATAGATAAGGATTGATGAAAGTATGCTTATCAATCGGAATGCAAATATGAATCATTCTAATTGTTTATCTTGATATCGTTATCAATTTAATGTGCCACTGCAAAATATTGACGGGCCTTATGTAACTTGGCTTCAACCATGGAGGCAAAGAAAATTGAATAATTATAAATAGAATATAATTAAAGAGAACTAACCTCTCTAGCTTGTTGTTATTCACGCTCAACCGATATGTTCTCTAAACTCTATTTCTCTCTTTCTAGTCCCTTCACAAATTCCTCTCATTCTTTTATTGTAGCTTTAGTGGCTTCAATAGTTGTTGCCTCTGCAACCATTTGTTCCTCCCTCTTTTTCCTATGTATTTTTTCATGCCTCTCCACTTCGGCATCCTCTGAATTAGATCCTAAAGTTGAATATGTATCTATGTCTAACCTTTTATCACTTTCTGATGAAATTCCATGGACATCATCTAATTCAACTTTGGCTCCTTCTTGGCCTTCCTTGAGCAATATCTTCCATGTCCACAAACTATAACTCTAAAACATATGCTGAAAATAAACTTCTTTCCTTACCATGTACATTGTCCCTTGGTATGTAAGTGATTTCTTTGTTAGTTTTCTCAAGATATGTACTATAGGAGTCTCCCCTTCCTTGCTGACTGTCACATTTTTCCAGGTTAACATTAATCATTTAAATTTCCTGAAATTCATATTGTCTTCCAATTTGATAGTGGTAACCAGATTATTTTAAATTCATTGATATTGTATCTATAGATTTAACATGAGACTCAAATGTGGATTATTAATAAGGTTCCAGCTGGGCTCTAATTGAGTTGTCTTCCTTTACATGTGAAGGAGAAATACTATTGCCAAAAATAATGAAACCTTGATCATTTTGGTCAATGCTTTCACTTGTGTGAAGCCGTTTGTAACCATTTTTGTATGTGTTTTATACCCCATATTGAACCTTTTTCAAACCATATGATATAGATGGATCAAATCCGCTCCCCTGAGTGGAAGGGTTACTACTAGAAATGAGTTATGGTAAGTCATTGGTACGCTTAATGTTATTGGAGGATTCATCTCTTGTAGCAGGTGTCTCATTCTGGATTCTACATCCATATCATTTGCATCTATAACCAATCTCTGATTTATTATCGTGTCTCAAAAAATTGTTTGAATCAAGAGATACTAATGATGCCAAGCCGTCTGAATGACGAGCACTCTTTGAAATATTTGAATTATATCGATTGGGTGGAGCATGCTTACAAGCAACAAATGTTGATATTCTGGTATTTGAACTCTGTTTTTGTATGTATCTTTACCTAGAAAGAAAGGAGTCTCGCTGGTAACATTTCTTTCCATCATTATCATAGTTTCCCAAACTACTTCCACGAGTAGTAAGCTCATGGGAAGCTAAAAATTTTGTCCACTAATCATTTCGCGGGACCGGCAAAGGCTTACCACCCATAGGAAACGATATCCCAAGTTTTTGTTGGATTGTTGCCTCAGGTTGTGAGGTAACTAAACTTAACATGGATTTATTAAGGCCATGGAGATGTCAGTTCCATGAATGCTTTTCAACATGAATATTTTTTATGTGTGATTTATTCAAAAGTTCAGGGGTCTCTTGTGACTTCTTAATGAATTGATCTTGGAAAGGAGGAATTCCTTTCGACTTTCCAAAGTTGATTTCAAGTTCACTGGATCAAGGCTTGTCTTGATTTCCAAGTGATTCCGTAGCTTGCTGGTCAATCTATAAATTCACACAATTTATGGAAGAGGAATTGAAATATTACTGATAATTTCCACAGAAGTCACAAAAGTTAATGCAGTAAGGATTGGCAGCAAGATATAAAATCTCCAAACATCCAAAAGGGTTGATTTCAAATCTCATTGGGTAACATTACCAGGAGAGCTCTGATGGTCAATCTATATAATTTCATAATTTCCTATAGAAATCAAAGGTAATGTAGTGAGTGTTTGTAGGGTAGAAAATTTCCAAACATTGATAGGTTTTCTTTCAAATTGCATTGGGTTTTGTCAAATAACATGAATTCGATTTAACATTTTGGCTTTTACCACATACTATTTGTTTGAGATAAACATTCAGAATATAAGAGGAATTCATCAAAACTAATGCAGTAAGGTTTGGTAAGATATAAAATAACCGAAAATCAAAAGGGGTTGATTTCAAATCTCATTGGGTAATGTTATGAGGTGAGCTCTGATGATCAATCTGTAGAATTTCATAATTTCCTTAAGACAACACTATTAATGTAGTGAGGGTTTTCAAGGTAGCAAATTTCCAAACATCCAGAGGTTTTCTTTGAAATTTCATTGGGTTTTTTTAAACAACATGAATTTGATTTAACATTCTGACATTCGCCACATACTATTTTTTCATGATAAACATTATAATATAAGAGGAATTAAGTAGATATGTACGGTAATTTTGATGGATGGGTGCGATCTTTCAAATTGCATTGGTGTTTGTTAAATAAAATGAATTTGATATAACATTCTAGCATTCACCGCATACTGTTTGTTCGAGATAAATATTAAGAATATAAGAGGAATTAAGTAGATATATGCAGTAATTTTAATGGATGCATGTGATCTAGATTGAGAAATGAGAAAAGGCATTAGAAAAACTTTTCTCATTAGAAATATTGTGGAAAGAGGAAAGAGATATGAATATATTCACCTACTCAAGTAAACTATGGGCCACCTGAAGCTTTGAAAAATCCATCCAGACATTGCTGTGAAGTAGATCCGGACACTCAGCCTTCTATATTTCCCACTAGTATACCCTTGTACAACCCTTGAACCAAGGTTCTGATTGAGTATTTTCAGTCCATAAAATGTGGGTAGTAAGGAATCAAGGTTAAAATTGAGTATTTTCAACACGTAAGATGTGGGTAGTAAGGAATCGGGGATGGGTGTTAAAAACCTTCAATCTAATAATTAAATGAAATGACTCTCTATGTGAGAACCTGGAGAGTGTACACACACTCATACAATGACCGACTATTAATTCACATGCGCCTCAATCATATAAGCTTTCACACTAACAGGATGGTTTCAAACACTCCCTAGATATTAGGATATGAGGTCTAAGATTAGATTCCCAAACCTATCCTCATCATAACAATAATCTGAGTTTAGATTTTTCCATTACTTCCAACACTCCCACTTATTCGAGAAAGGGTACTAAACAATAAAATACGCCTGCTGGTCTAGTCTCAGCTAGGCTTACAATTAAAAAACATGAAAAAATTGGTAACAGAGGTTTTCATTTTGGTCTTTATGCTTGTGAGTCCATATTTTCTCATTTCGAGTCGAGGCTTCATCTTCACTTTTCTTGCCATGAGGTTGTGATATATCTTCACCTCATTTCATCCCAAATAACGGAATTCTTGAACGCTTATCCTCACCCTTCTCAAAGTTATGATAGGCTTAATAGGAGAATGTTTTCTCTCAATATTTCGGGTGTCGTGCATGTGAACTTCCGCAAAGTTGTCTTCAAAGTTTATGGATGCAACTTCTATGTTGATTTCATAAAGACATGGTGTTTCAAGCCATTATTCATGAAACTTTAATTCCTCTTAAATCTTCGTTCTTTCTTCCTTGTTTCTATTAACATCTACACACATAGAAATATTCATAAGATCATCACAATTTAAATTCTCTTCAACTCTATCTTCTTCTACCACGACTTCGCAATCAGCTTCATGTGGCTTGTCCAGTTGATCTTCGACAACTTGTTCCTCTTTCCATCATTCTTGAAGATCAACTCGTGACTCTTCAATATCAAGATCTTGCACAACATATTGTGCCTCTTGTTTCTCGTGGTCATCAATAGAACCACATTCTTCTTTTGAAATTTATTCTGACGCAAAAATACTACCCATGCTAATGGCTCCAAATGTCCACAAGAGAAAGTCATCATCATCAAAATAAAAAATATCTAAAAATATAGACATATTGTTAAAGTCTAGCTTATCTCGCTTTATCTTGTTTCGAGATTTATTTTTTACTCCACTCCATCCTCTAGCGAGCTCCAACAACCTCATTATCACACAGGTGGGAAAAATCTCCCTTTGGTAGCCCTTCAACTGTAGAACCTTATAGATTGTGGCTTCTATGCCACGTAGGTCTCAGTTCCCTCGGCTCTTGCGAAGAGAAACAAACGAACTCTCAACATGCTGGAAACGCTATCGACATCCAATTCTAATGCTTGTGATTAGCAACTTCTAATGACACATATTTCTCAAGATGGGTTCAAATCAACGAGAACTTTCACATTTTCATTATGCCATATAATAAATTAGAAGAAAATTTACCCAATTGGATTTGGGATCTCCACAACTTGCAAATTCTAGGTTTCTCAACTAATAAAATTTCTAGGAAAAATCTGCTAGATGGCGCTGACAACAACACCGGATCATTGCTATCTAAACGCTCCCTCCGCAGCCTAAGAAAAGGATGCAGAAAAAAATAAATCACTAAGCCAATCGGATCCGCAATGCGGATTCGCTAGGATCACCACAAATGAGGGATTCACATAATGCCTCTTGTCGGTCTTCCTTGTGCAGATATTTAAAGAGAAATAAGAATACAAGCATAGAACCGACTCTACATATCTTGACTTAGGCGAGATCTTGACCTTGTAATTCAAACAAAGAAATTTACCAGCAAAATTTCTGCAAACAAGTGCAAGATCTTGGTGATATCATCAAAGAATCCCATGTTCAATTAAATTTTTATCTGTTGTTCTCTCATGCCAAGAATCTATTTGCACCTTGTAAGTTCTCTGCGCACCAACTCATAGCTCTTGATCATTGCTGCTGGACAATGTTCTTAGTCCCATGCCACATTGTTCACTCAAAAATTTCTATGCACTGCTCCACGCATAGATCAACTTGCACACTCCTTACGACGACTGTTGGGGAAGGAAGTAAATGAAAAATTTTATTCCAGAATCCATTGGGTGCACTAGGTCTGATTTCACTACTCATGGCAGCATGGATGTGGCTCACAACCACAACTATCCTCTACACCTGGATCGACAGTATCCTTTCTCATAGTGGTGGCTACTCCTTAATTTGAAAGTGTGTGGACGGATATGACACTCATAATATTGAAACAGTTCAGTCGGAAAATTAGGCCATAGTCACATCGTTGACTCGACTGCTTGACGCAACAACCAGCACCCACAATGGTGCTTTTCCAACATGCCCTTCCAGTTCCTTCCACGTCTTCAGCAAATGAATTCAAACTTCACACACTCATATATATACACACAGCTTCAACGTGAAGCTATGATACCATGTTAAAACCGTTAATCTAATAATTAAATGAAATGGATCTCCAGGTGAGAACCTGGAGAGTGTACACACACTCATACAATCACTGACTATTGAGTCATATGACCCTCAATTATATAGGCTTTCACACTAACGGGATTGTTTCAAAAACTCCCTAGATATTGGGATATGAGGTCTAAGATTAGATTCCCAAACCTATCCTCATCATAACAATAATCTAAGTTTAGGTTTCTCCATTACTTCCAGAAATGGGACAAGCTATTCTATACTATAAAATAAAGACACTCTACTCAAATCAAGATAAAAATTTATTTATATAATTCACTCATATACGATACATAATTATAGAAAATAATTATAAAATACAGTCATTGATTAGTCATAATAAATTATATAAGTCGTTGATAAATGATACATGATAATAAAATAGAGTGGCTGATAAATGATACATAATAATAAAATAGAGTCGCTCAATCATACATAATAATAATAAAATATGTTCTTTTGAAGAGAAAAAGTCAGCTATTTATGTATCAACAAAACTTAACAATATCCGCTTAAAACTCCCACATTTTCAATCGGGAAAACCAATTCAAAACTCATCTACCACATAAAAAGATGATTTGACAAAATTGTTCATTTTCTCCAATTTCATAGAGACTCCTTCAAATAGGTAATACATTCACATAAAGGATACAAGATTCAAAATCAAAATTCTTCATTTACAGCCTATAATTGGGATGAAAAAAAATATCCAAATTAGCAATCACTCCATAGGTGATTTAGTAGAGAATATTGTAAACAAGTGAAGTGATTCTTTTTACATATTTTATTTCCTTTTTCTTAATTCAGTTGAATTTATATTTGATAATATCAGAAGATCATTTCTTCTAGTGAAGATGAAATCATTTTTGTCACTCAGCAATTTGTCACTATCCCTGCAATCCCCCATCCCACACATTGGAGGGTCTTTCCTGTGGCCTGTGAGCAGTGACATAACCTAAAACCACTTTCATGGCATCCCCCTTTACAAGGACCACCATTCCTCTGAAGAAAGTTTCCCTTGAAAACCCTAGAAACTGATCTTTTAGCCTTGGTGAGACAAGCCAGTTCAGCCCTCGCGCCAATGGGGAAAATCCACCAAAGAGGACGTGCCAATTGGTGCTCTGTCCTAGTGTCTTGCTCGTGCCAAGATTAATAAGGATTTTTTTTTAAATAAATGGTGGAATTTTGATTCCAACAAGCTCCTGAATGAATCTCTAAAATGGGTTGGGAGGTTTGGCTCCAGATCTCCATGTATGGGAGGTGGTTTTCCACCTATCATGAAAGCTTCCTTGAGGATAGGGCCAATCCCACAATTATAGGGATCCCAACTCCCCTTCCACCATCTATATAAGCTTGCCATTTTCCCTTAGCAAGCTAGTAGTACTGATAACACTAGAGAAGTGTTGAACTTATAGCAAGGAGACTATCGCGAGACAGCCTTTGAGAGCCAAGCCGACGAGAGAGAGCTTTGTCCCATTTTCGACGAGCTTCATTGAGACATGCTCCGCTATCGACCCCGCCAAAGGAAGATCCGATGTCAGAGCTTTGGGTTGTATCTTTATTTCGTTATTATAATGATAAGCGACTTTTATTATGGTTTCATTCATGTGTCTTTGTCTTTCATGCAATAAATTACATCCTCTCCGACTGATGTATGGTTACAAGATTTAGATTCTATGTTGTGTATCGTTGTGTTTATTCGCATGTTTGTAGGTGTTCGGACGCGTTAAGCGGAAGGATCATGATCTGCCAAAGCAGAGGATGGGAAGCGTCATCCTTTCTTCGACGACCATTGTGTAGGTCCTGAGGTAGGCAACTCGTTCTATTTTTTCCATTTTGTAACTAGAGACTTGCGTCACTACGTGACTTATAGTTGCTAGACCTGATCTGGGCTAGTGGGGATCACCTTTGTCCGCAGAGGGGATTTACCTCTCCAACAAACTGGAGACTCCACTGGGGAGTCAGTTGGAGTTAGTGTTGTCTCTTTTGGTTGTTTCTGGCTTTTGTTTCATTGATTTCCTCTTCTAGTTTGCCTCCTTTTGGTGTCAAACCCATGTTCAGCCCCAAAGGATCAGATCTAACCTCTGCTTTTCCAAAATTTTCATCTTTTCATGGTTGGCTTGATTGGCACAGTTTCCACCCTAACAGTCACACCCATTGGCACAGGTTTCGAATTCATCACCTGTGCCAGCCCCTGTCTGGCGCTGATTACAGCCAGACAGTCACGCCATTTCCTATAGGTGCTAGTGTTTTCCCTTGTTTGGGAGTTTTTTGGTTAGTAATTTTGCTTCTGGGTTATTTTAAGATTTTGCTTGAAGTGGTGAGTCTGGTCTTGGTTTGGAGAAATTGTTTGTTTTTTCATTTTCAGGCTTTGGGGCTTGTTTTCAGTTAGCAACCCACTCGAATTGGCCATTGGTGCTAGTTGTCAATGAGCAATTCGCACTAGTTGGCACTAGTTTCACCCACCAAAGTCGTGTCAATTTTAGGGTGTGTGAAAATTGAGATTTTTTTCCTAAATCCTTCACCAGTGTGTCTCTTCCTTCCGGTATTTTCTATGTATGAGCATAGATTACATTCCTCACTATTCAGCTGAAATGTCTTCTTTCCATGATTGCTTGATGTAAAAGGGAATGAATTCCTTGTTTTGATCTCATGCCTTGGAAGTCCTTTTTGTGTTTGACCTCATATGTCTTGTCGCTTTTTGAGGAATTTTTGTTAGAAAGTGTTTGAAACAATGATTGCATTCTTAGTGTTTGTTTGCATCACTTTTGCATTCATCCTTCATTAAGGAGATTTGCGTTCATTTAGTTTTTGTCTCAAATTTTTCTTTTGGTTAAAATGCATTAGATCACATTGCATTGAAAATTATTTTTGAGATTTATCATTGAAATTAGATCACATTGTTTAATGATTGAAAGCTAAGAATTGCATCAAGTGCATTCTCTTTCATTAAAAGCATGCATTAAGTAGATTCTCATTTCATCGGAAAATGCATTGAGTGCATTCTTATTCTTTGAGAAGAAAAGGAAATTGTGCATAGATTACAATTGCATAGTTTTCGAAAAAGAGGATTTTGCATAGATTACGTTGCATAATTCACATCGTTGGATGTTTAGATTACTTTTGGATAGTGAATGTCATCTAGTTTGGAAAATTTTCATTTGCAGTGTTGTTGTTTGTTGCATCATTATTTGAAACTCTTCCCTTAACTAGATAGCGTTCATCGAATTGAAAAATTTATTTTCTCATATAGCTGCATATAGGAGATTGTTAGATGACATGCAGTAGGGCCTTGAAACCAAGACATAATTGAAGATCAACCATAAAATTTATTCAATTAACCTAAGGAAACATTGGAACATTAACGAAACATTTTTAGAGGTCTATGCTAGTGACGTGTTCCAGCGTCATTAAACCTAGTAGTTGTCGTTCGCCATCTGGATTTAGACAACACTAGTACGGACTTGTGCTCCTCGTACCGTCGCGTATATAAAGGGAGACCCCATTAGGTTGCTATCCCTTATCCTTAGGAAGTCGAGTCTATCACCCTTTACCTGTGATACACCAGACATAGCATTCAGGGAGATTACCTGCAGGTATGTCAAGTCCTTGTTTGATTTCTCTTTAATTTTTTACCAAGGTGTATATGGCAGTTCACAGATATCTGGTACACCCATTTTTATAGATTACCAGAGAAGTCATTTTCGATCTTTACTGACTCCTTAAACTTGAAAAGATCATCAAGAGATTGTCCTTTCACGCTTGTTTCCAAACTGAAAGAGATAGAGTCATCTTTTACTTATTTCTTGACTCTTAAAATATGAAACGGTAGAGTTTTGTTTCAATGTTTTAAAAATTAACTGCCCACGAAATATTCCTAGTTAAAGTTAGTTTCCTTAGGGTGTTGTTTTGGGTCGTTTCCGATGGAAAATTTTCCGGTGTTCACCAACCAAGGAATCCCCTCTGATGGGAATCCTAGTCATTTTCCTCCTTTTGGGAATGTTGGTGCTCCTTACATGGCAACGTTGTCCCTTCATGGGTTAACTGTTGGGTTGCCTATTTGGTTTTTTTCAACATCTGTGGTCCCGAATGTCTCGGCTACTATTCAATCAGTTCCTCTGCCTGAAAAAAATCATGTTGATTCCAAGGTGGACCTCTCCCCTTCTTCACCTATTTCTGTGTCCTCATCTTCTACTTCGTCTGTTGAAAGTCTGAATTCGAGTAACGAGGTGGCTAAGAAGAAGAAGAAGAAGACAAAGAAGAAGAAGTCTGATAAGAGAGAGGTTAAGGCTGTAGCTACTGCTTCTAAAACATCTCCTCTTGATAAACCTTCCAACCCTCCGTGGAAAGTAAAATTCCCTTGCATGTTGTGCATAGGATACCATCTCCTTCAAGACTGCCCTGGCATTCCCAAGGTGCTTGAAGTATGGTCCAATAGTCGCCCACCGTTTCCTTCGGCTTTCAGGAGTCAGGTTGGGGGCACGTCTTCAGCTAGTGATGGTAAAGCTCTTAAGAAGTAGGGTAAGCTTACCAATCCCTGTAAGTTGTCTGAAGGGACAATTCTATTCACCTTTGCCCATATATGGATGAAGCAAAATGAGTTTTGTACAACTCAACTGTTTCTAGACCATGCCTCCTAGCTGGTTATAAACGGATTTCTTTGAGTCCTCCACCATCTAATCCTGCGATTGGTGAAGGGTCATCCTTGGTCGATCCCACTCCCCCAGAAATTCAAATTCAGGAATCCATTCCTGACCAACCATTGGTTGTGGGATCAGTTGAGCTGACCCCATCTACGGTGCACCAGGTATTTTCCATTGAGTGTGGCTCTCGCACCCCTCAGATTCTTCTTGTTTCTTCATATTCTTCAGACTTGGAGAAAGATTCTCCTGTCCCTATACCTTAAGAAGCTTCTCCTCTACCTCCCGTGATAGAGGTCTCGGAGGATATCCCTCTCGACTCCGTGATGAAGATCGTGGAGGGTGCTATTTCTTCTTTTGTAACACCAGGGGAAAACCATCTCAGTCCGATGGTACCCCCTCCAAGTATTTTGGTCACTTCCTTTGATTGGAGTCGATTTGCAAGATACCGCCTTCTGTCTTATGTGCCTTTTGAGATAACGGTACAAACCTTCGATCTGGTTGTACCTAGCGCTATAATAGATGAAGGCGCGTGTATTATTATTCTGTCTTCCACTACTTGGAAAGCTTTCGGTTCGCCGCCGCTTGTGCTTGTTATGCAGAATCTGTTGGCGTTTAACAGAGGAACTAGTCAACCCTTAAGGATCCTTCCAAAGTTGCCTGTTACTTTGGGAGGCAAAACTATCCATATGGATGTGATGGTTGTTCCTAGCCCCTTGGACGTTAATCTACTTCTGGGCCATGATTACACTTATGCCATGGGAGCGCTTGTCTCCTCCCTCTTTCGTGTGATGTGTTTTCTACATCAAGGTCAGATTGTGACCATCGATCAACTTGCGTTCGTTGGTCCCAATATGGTAGCTGGTCCGCAATCATCCTTACCGGATCTTTATCCACCAGTTGTGTCATCCCCTCCGCATGTCAATTATGTTGCTACCTGTCCTGTGCATGTATTCAGTGATGGTGCCATTGTGCATCATGTGTTGGGGGCATTGGGTCCAGACTTCCGAGATGTTTTCCTTCCATCGGACGTGGAACTCTTGGAAGTGATGACTTCTTATTCATCAAGATGAGTTTTCATTGGATCATGTTTCATCTGCTTGTGTCAAGCTCCTTAAACCATGAAACAAGGTCTGTCGGAGCAGAGTTCGTTTTCTTGTGTCAAGCTCCTTAAAAAATGAAACAAGCTCTTCGGAGCACAGTTCGTTTTCTTGTGTCGAGCTCCTTAAAACATGAAACAAGGTGTCCTGAGGATAGTTCTTTTAATGTTTCAACCTCGTTAAAACAATGAAACACTTTCCTGTTCAATTCGATTCTTTGATAAGATCTCATAAAATCCTAGTCGAGTATTTCTCAGATCTTGTGCTTTCAACCTTCACTCCATCTGCCTTTCATATGGATTGAAGCTTGGTGGGCATGTACCTCAGATTGAGTCACCATGTTGGGGGCATGTTTACTTTTTTTTCAAGCATAGTTGGTTTCCATTTCAAGCTTGTGTAAAAATGAAACCGGTTTCAAGCATAGTTTATCTTTGTTTCAAGCTTGTGTAAAAATGAAACCAACTTCAAGCAAAGTTTCTTGATTTCAAGCTTGTGTAAAAATGAAATCGTTCCCATTTTACCTCTTGTGATTGCCACTTCATTAGCCTATTTTTTCCAGATGAGCCTTGGTTTTCTCACTCCATCGTCATTATCTACTTGCCCGATCATATGCCTTCACTTGATTGTTTTACCCGTTCCTGAGGAACCGTTGCAATGAGTGGTCTTGTTAGCTAGCCTCTTGACTTTTATCATGTTTTGAGCAGTTCCACCATCACCGGAACCAGTTTCTACCCTTTATACCACTCGTTCCTCCAGGTGGATTCATCTTTCATCTCTTTTCTGACTCTCTAAAAATGAAAAGATTGCTGAGTTGCTTGTCGTTCTGAGCCCGTTAAATTGGCTGCGAAACGACATCTACCTATTATATGTTTACCCCTTTTTCGGACTAGGATAGATTATTTACGAAAAAGGAATACCCTAGCCTATAGAAACTAGGAGGTTTTCTCAGACAAAGTTTTCTACCTTTTCGGATCTGAGGAACTATCTACGAAAAGGGATTGTTGGAGTTTCTTTTCCACTTTCTTTTCAAAATATCTAAACATGAAAAGATGTTGAGTTCTTCCTTTGTCAGACTCGTTAAAAAATGATGACATCGGACTCCGTCATAATGACGTTACTCAAGTTCCTCCTTCCTAAGGCTCGTTAAATGTACTAGGTTGGATTTGTCCAAAGAAAAAACTTATATGACAACCATATGCTATCATCTTCAAGCTTGTGTAAAAATAAAGAGGTACTCACCAGAAATGGTGGGGAAAAATGGAACCATTATCACTGTCGTGTCAGCAGTATGTCGCTCTTGAACATGGCACTTGTCTGCATTCGTGTCGGGTTGGGGACATCTCACCTCGTTCTCTGCTTGCCTCCGTGGGTTTGGGTAATCCATTTTGACCACTCATCTGCTCTTTTCCACGTCATTATGACCTCAGATCCTTTGATGTCAAATACTGCCAAATCCAATGTCGTGCCACCAATATGTTCAAGAGAAATTTTCCTTTGCAGTTCTCAACCTCCCTCTTATTCTCTACTGATCTTGATTTGCAAACATCATGTTCCTCTGTCTCGCGTCGATGATGTGGGAAACACTATGGCCCACCTTCAATCAAGATCACTTCCTGTCAACTTTAGCTCACTATCCAAGAAGCTGATATAGAGACTCCCTTCAGGTACCTTGGAGCCTGCATGCCTCAATGGCAGGTTCTTTGCATTCGATGCAAGGTTTTCATTATTGACCTTCGATCGGATGATTCTGCCGGTGTTCGACGCCAACTCACTATTCACATTCCATGGATTGTACCTATAGTACCTTGAGGGCCATCCTCATTATTGGTGGTTCCTCTCACGTCTGTTAATGGCTTTCATCATTGGTTGGTAATCAGACGATGTCCTTGCATGTTCGACTTCAGCCCACTTATTCACATGCTGGGACTTGTACTTTGTTTGGGTCGAGATGGAGCGCAAGACCCTGGGTTTTGTCTGATGGAATCGAGGCTGTGGATTTTGTGGATTATCATGATTGGTTACATGACTCATTGATTGGATGGATGCGACCATACCTGAGTATACTTATTGATCCTTTCTGGATGGCTGCGTCCATACCTTGGATCCTGATTATTGTATACTCTATTATGGATGGCTATGCCCATTCCACATATCATGTATTTGAGCGATCACTTGTATTTGTCTATGCAGGCTTTTCAGTGGCAGTGTTTTCAGTTCGGCACATTCTCATAAAGCATTTCACCCCTCTCTCTCTATCGGGCCTCATGCTTTAGGGGTCATCTGTTACACAGCAATTTGTCACCATCCCTGCATTCCCTGTCCTGCACATTGAGGGGTCTTTCCTGTGGCCTGTGAGCAGTGACATAACCTGAAACCACTTTCATGGCATCCCCCTTTACAAGGACCATCATTCCTCTGAATAAAGTTTCCCTTGAAAACCCTAAAAATTGATATTTTAGCCTTGGTGCGACTAGCCACTTCATCCCTCGCGCCAATCGGGAAAATCCACCAAAGAGGGCGTGCCAACTGGCGCTCTGTCCTAGTGTCTTGCTCGCGCCAAGCTTAATAAGGATTGTTTTTTAAAAATAAATGGTGGAATTTTGATTCCAAAAAACTCCTAAACGAGTCTCTAAAATGAGTTGGGAAGTTTGGCTCTGGATCTCCATGTATGGGAGGTGGTTTTCCACCTTTCATGGAAGCTTCCTTGAGGATAGGACCAATCCCACAATTTTAGGGATCCCAACTCCCCTTCCACCATCTATATAAGCTTTCCATTTTCCCTTAGCAAGCTATTAGTCCTGATAGCACTACAGAATATTTGAACTTATAGCAAGGAGACTATCGCCAGACAGCCTTTGAGAGTCAAGCCGAAGAGAGAGAGCTTTGTCCCATTTCCGACGAGCTTCATTGGGACGTGCTCCGCTATCGACCCCACCAAAGGAAGATCCAGCGTCAGAGCTTTGGGTTGTATCTTTCTTTCGTTATTATAATGATAAGCGACTTTGATTATGGTTTCATTAATGTGTCTTTGTATTTGATGCAATGAACTACATCCTCTTTGACTGATGTATGGTTACAAGATTTAGATTCTATGCTATGCATCGTTTTGTTTCTTTGCATGTGTGTAGGTGTTCAGACGTGTTAAGCGGAAGGATCGTGATCTACCAAATCGGAGGATGGGAAGCGTCATCCTTTCTTCGACGACCATTGCGTAGGACCTGAGGTAGGCAACTCGTTATGTTTTTCCATTTTGTAACTAGATACCTGCGTGACTGTGTGACTGATTGTTGGTAGACCCGATGTGGGCTAGTAGGGATCGCCTCTATCTGCAGAGGGGATTTACCTCTCCAACAATATTTAATGATGAAGGCTTATATCCCAAGCTAAAATATTATTTATTCTATTGAAGATGAAATCATGCTTAATGAAGAAGGCCTATTTCCCAATCTAAAACATTATTTATTCTAATGAAGATAAAATCATCCTTAATGAAGAAGGCCTATGTCACAAGCTCTATGCTACGCACTTTGATGAATCCAATAATATCATGAGAAATTTATTCAAGTCCACTCAAACTATCCTGGGACTCTTGAAGAAATAAACTTAGGAAAAAATAATTTCACCATAGAAAAAGTGAAAGTCCCTCCATGCATTTTTTTAGATCCCATGATATCCATACATCTAATTATTATGGAAGAATTCCAATACCTATCCTAATTCGAAGGAATATTTTCAACAAGGAAATTGATGTGACCCTCGAGCATGAGATCCAAGAAATTTTATTTTCATAATATAATAGGCAATTTCATCTTCTCTTATCATGTACCCACCCCCTAGGTGGCATTACGGAGGTGAGGTAATGGAATTTTTCCTCTTTAAGTACTATTATAGGGTCTCCTTTAATCTTCTATATGTTTTTTTTTAAACAAGAACTTTCCAACCATTGTATTCTTTCTTAAGTATGAGTAATGCATAGAAAGTTATGACATTCTAAGAAATTCATCAAGTTCTCTTTTTCTCAATCACACTAGCAATCACAGTATTGATGTGGCAGCAAGTTCACCAAACATTTGTACTATGCCATGTACAACAAGTATAATTCACTATTGGGTTCATTTTTTTGATACATTCATCTTTTCTTGATGGCTTATTAGGTTTTTTCTTTTCTTATTATGATAGGAAAATTCATCTTCTATTATCATGTACCCATCCCCCTAAGTGGTGTTAAGGAGGTGATTTAATGGATTTTTCTCCTCTATAAGTAATATTATAGGTTCTCTTTTGAGTTTGGATATGTGTTCTACTCAACAAGAACTTTCCAACCATTGTAATCTTTCTTAATTATGAGTCATGCATAGAAATATATAACCTTCTAAAGATTTCTTGAAGTTGTTTTTTTTCTCAACCACGCCAACGATCATAATGATGATGTGGTAGAGAGTTCATCAGGAATATGTACTATGATATGTCACAACTAGTATGATTCATTGATGTAGGAGCATCACCCTAGGACAATCATTTTATTTAAGACCCCAAGGGTACCATGTAAATTCTATAAGGGAGATTTTATTTTTCTGTATAAATTAGAAATTGTAGGTTGATAATTAGCCATGTGTCTCATAGTAATATTGGTGATGTGTTAGTTTGTTTTAGTAACTAGAAAAGTGGTCCTTTGTTAATGTAAAAGATGTACGGTTGGAAATCTAGCATTTCTAGGCTACTATATAGATGTCCCATTTCTATTTTTTATGTTGAAATATTTTCAACCAACGAAGTTGTATAGAAATGTGTTTGTAGGATAGGGAAAAAAATCTCCCAAGTGCATTAAAAAGTAAGATATCAAACAGAAGGTCTGCAAGGTTCTTTGTACATATCCCCTAATAAAAAGTGAATATAGTTTTAAATATTTTACATGGATTTGTGTATGGTTTTTCTTTGTAGTATTTTTCTATCGATTTGAATCCTATAAATTAGAAATTGGATAGGAAATCCATTGATTTGTCCTGGAAATTTACATACAGTAGTAGGAAATGAAATGAAGGAAGGTGTGTGAGCGGATCATCATTCAATTTGGCATGTAATCATTGTCAACCTAGAGGGTGAGGTGAACATAAGGATTCAATGATTTTCATTTCACAGGCTTTGGATAAACTTTCAAAAAAACGAGTAACGTCCAAACTATTAAAATTGTGCAAATGTTATGTATGCATTGTATGAATTCAATTGAACCTAAATGGATCTAGGTTTTGGCCTCATGTTGTGTTGGCGACATAGCATGGCAACAGTTGGTCGGTGGGATTAGATCATAGTTGTAGAAGGCCCTCGTTGAACCAAACTCGATAAATCCCGAAAGAGTCTGCATAGATGAGGAGAATTTGACAACGCTCAGACCTTTGTTGGTGTCTCATAATGTTAATTTTTCATAGGGCTATATTATTATTTTCTTGGATAATTTCATTTCTTCATTAAAACATTAAGTTCTTCCCATATCATCATAACATTGCTCATATTTACATCATTATTCAATAGCATATGCAATTATGTAGAAAGAGAATAAAATCGTCATCAATGCAGTGAAACATAAAGGAAAAATAGAAGAAAATCATGCACACATAGAGACTCTAGGATTGGTCGGAGACTAGGGAAAATCCCACTATGGAGAAATCCTTGCAAGTTATTCTTCTTATATTTTCATCAAATGATTCAACGAAAGAGAGTACAATTATCCATATCTTCATCTATGCAACTAACCAACAAAACTACTATAACATTCATGAAATGTATCCAACATTGTATGCACTCTGAGGGAAAACTTTGAAATACTGAAACTTCATATTTTAGTCCTCAGTCGCATGGAGGAGAAGTCATATGTGCGACTATAGGGTCCTAATCACTCCTTTAAGCTAGGTAAGTGTGCGACTCGAGCTCAAAATTGAACTGCAGAATCCCTAATCTCTTGTTCTCAAGGAAGAGATTTTGTTTGTGTTATTAGGATGATTTGGTCATACTAAGGAAGAGCTATTTGTGTTTCTAGGGGTTCTAGTCACACTGATGATCTGGAAGTGTATGATTGTCGTTTTATCTAACTATGGAAACCTGAACCCCTTGGTCGCATGACAAAGGGGGATCCATGTGACTAGAAGGATTCATTCCCACTGGTGAGCAAGGGACGAAGTGACTAGGGTTGAAAACTTCTAGTTTTGTAACTTTGACTTGGACCTAAAATCCTAAACCACAGATATAAGCCTCAAACCCTTCAATATCATGTCAGAGAGAACCTATTATTTCATATATGAGCCTTATACATGTGTGATCCAAAAAAAAATAGAGAAGAGTTTCTCATCATTGTGTCGAAATGAGTTATAGGGAACTTGGACTTATAGTATTCGAACGGGTCCCCTTGATTTAGGTTCGACCTAATATAATATGCACATGTGCAAAGGGTGACCTAATCCAATGTATATGAGGGGGTTCACAAATTCAAAAACCAACTTCTACTTGTCCAAATGAGGTGATATTGAGGTCATTTTGGTTCTCTCAAAAAGAGGAATTAAACATAATCATGATCTCTATCATCTAAGTTATCCAAGGTGGAATTTGACTGCAATTGCATAATATCCGCAATGTACACATCAACCACCTTGATAGAAAAAATTTGTGCAACGGGTAATCCTTCCTCCATACTAGTGGGCTCTTCTCCATTTTCAATTCGAGACAAGTGATCAGGTTCCACATTCAGTCTCCCAAGCTTCACAATAATCTCAAAGTCACAATCCTCAATTAGTATCAACCATATACAAATATTCGCCCCCAAAATAGGCTTATTGACCAGGGATTTTAAAGATGAATGGTCAATGAAAATTTTAAAGTGTCCTCCCAATAGATAGTGTTGTGTTTCTATAGGGCATACAACATGGATAGTCCTTTTCATTCAATAGTATAATAGTTGTGCTTGGTTCTAGAGAGTTTACTGCTAGCAAAAGAAACTGGATCATCAATTTCTCCTCCTTCTAGCTCCACTAAGACAACCCCAAGAGATGTTCCTAATGCATCCACGTGCACATGAAGGGCCTTAGCCTAATATGGAAATATTAGAATAGGTGCAGTGACCATATTTTCCTTCAGTGACTCAAAAATTTTATCACACTCCTCATCCCAGAAGAAGGACACATCCTTCTTTAGCAGCTTCTCATTTTGTGCAGTGATCAAGGCGTACCCTTGAATAAATTTATGTAGTAACTTGTGTGCCCTAAGATGGAGTGTGACTATATTTCATTAGTGGGGACTGCTAAATTTAGGATAACTGAAACCTTGGCTGGGTCAATCGTCAATTCTTGCTGACATACGATGTGGCCCAAAAAAATTCCAAAAGTTACGGAGAATATACACTTCTTCAGGTTTAGCAAAATCTAGTGTTTTCTGTAGCTATAGAACATCATGTGCATGTTTGATACATGCTTATTTACTAATGCGAATACTCTCCAATCATAAAAATAGACCTCCAAAAACTTATGGATGAATTCTTTGAATACTGCTACAACTAGACGCGAGAAAATGGCAGGGGTATTCTTTAGTTCGAATGGCATGATAATGTACTGGAAGGCGCCCCATTCGGTTGCAAAGGTTGTCTTGCTACGGTATTCAGGTGCAATTCTGATCTGATGGTACCCTAAAAATATATCAGTGAATGAGTACACTTCTTGACCTCCTAAATTATCCAATATTTGATCAGAGAATGGCATATGGAAGAGGTCATGCAGGAAGGCATCTTTCAATTTTCATAGGTCTACGCATATCCTTATCTCTCCTTTTCTTTTATTTTTTTGGAATAATATTGGGCTTACCCAATCAGACCATTCTACAAGCTCAATGATACCTATGGCTACCAGCTTATCTATCTCCTCCTTCACTTTCTACTTATATTTAGGGTTCAGTTGATAGGGTCGCTAGATATTCTACAATTCCTTTGAGCTCAGATAAATTCGTAGGAAATACATCCTGATACTCAGTCAGTAGCTCCACAATATTTCCAATTGTATCATCATCTAATTAATCCCCAATTTTAGCCAACTTAGGTTTCTCCTCTGTCCCAATGTTGACTTCCTTTAACATCAATGGCTTCGTAACGTTCACTGCCTACAATAAAGGTCCTGCGACTGCGTGTTCTCCTTCATATTATGGGATTGTGATATTCTTGGGATCTTCGTCACAATCCTCTACTAAAAAATATATATAGCTAAAAATATCCTACATCTGCACATCCAAAGTCAGTGTAGCACACTCTTTTCGAGGCAAAGACTTGTTAAAGACAAGAGCATCTATATCTTGTAGGGCTTCGTCCAATTTCTTCGTCCCTCCAACTAAGCCGAACGTTTCCATGAAATAATTTTTCATTATATCTTAGTGGTGAGTGAATTGGTGAAGCTTTTCATCTATATACCAAGTGGTGGGGATCCTCCCTAATGCATGAATAAACATATGGACCCACCCATTCTAGGTCCTTTCATTCCATACCTCCATCCACATAGCCAAGTGCTTGCGCGGATCCCCACAACCACAAAAGAGCTCCATGGGTGGGTTGACTGGTTTTCAAATTGCACGATCATAATATTTCAACATTCCCCCCAGTCCTGAAAATCCCCCTTGTGTATTTCCCACCATCGCGCAAGGGTTGCGCACATGGCCAAGTCAAGTGCCAGAAGCTTCGTTCCCCAAGGACATCTTTTTCTAGTGCTTTAAGAAATTCCTCAACACTACCTGAACCATCAAAGTAGGTAACTTCTCTTACCTATGAGGAGATGCACTGGAGGCTCTTTGTGATCTTAAAGAAATGCAACACACATACGTCATAAAACAAGTTATGCAAGTTTTCCATCTTGCCATCCGAATCTGAGAAACATGAGCTGTATTTTTCGAAAATTTAACATGCCATTAGTGGTCGGGTTGACCCAATCATCATCCTACATAGTTATTTTGTAAATATAGTCAAAATCCTCCTCATCGTACAACGACCCTATACATATTTCATCCTCAGCTAGATCTAGAGGGACTATTACCCAAGTACCATCATTTTCAAAGATCATGCTTCTTTGTTTTAGGTTGATGATACCTACCATGGAAATAGCCCAATCCAGTCCTAATAGCATAGGGTAAGAGTATGCATCATCCAAAATCTAGATTACTTCGAAGTCTGCATATACTTTAACTCTCACAATGTCTACCACAACCTCAGGCAACCTTCCTAGTGGAATGATCTTTTGCTTGTGAGCCATCCATAATTGAATAGTGGAACACTCCAATTTTGGCTCTCCCATCCTTTGCCAGGTTTTTTTGGGCATGAAATTGGCATCATATCCCGAATCCAAGATTACCTGATCGATCTCCTAGTTTCCAATATGTGCAGCCATACGCATCTCCCGACCAATCCTCTTCTTGTTCTTATAAATATTTTTTACAACCTTAATCTCCCTTTAAGGGGCTTATTTTTTTGCGCAGCTATCTATAAATTCTTGGATATTCTCTACCACCTTATGGTTATGGAGTAACTTCATACAAGCTTGAAGGAATGACTTGGATGCTTCATGTTAAGGAGTGTTAGAGTGTCCTAGGGACACACAATGGAGCACTATGTGAAAATAATGCATGAAAATGAACAATTAAGAGATTGTGACACCATGTGTCAGTCGATTCTAGGTGTGCTAAGGAGCGAGTGACAAGGTATGCTAGGCAGTGTTAAGGTATCCTAGAGGTTAGGGGAACATGCCAAGATGTGCCAAGTGTTAGGGTGTACCAATTCATGTCAACGAGTGTATGGAGTGCTTATAGGGAAAAAAAAGGGAGCAATAGTTTCAAATGCATGGAAATCAATGAATAAGGTTGTGCAACATGGATTGTTTTCAAATTCTCAGTGTGATAAGAAGGGAGTGACAATATATGTTAGGTAGTGCCAAGGAATGCTAGAGTGCCAGGGTGACATGCCAAGATGTTCCAAGTTCCAGGGTGTGCCAATGTGTGTTAGGAAGTGTTAGGGAGTGCCACGAAAACAATGGGAGAAATAGTCTAAAATTCATGGAAATTAATGAATATAGAGTGTGTGATAGGGAGTTTCAGTGAGTTCAAACTGTGCTAAGGAGGGAATGACAAGGTTATATGCTAGGAAATTCTAAGGCATGCTAGAGTTCCAGTGCATGTTAGGGATTGGTAGGGTGTGTTAGGGAGTTCCAAAGCATGTCAACGAATGAAAGGGATGCTAATACATGCCACATAGTGCCAAGGGATTGTTAGACATTCTAGGTGTTATGGCATGTCAAGATTTAAACTATGTTGCTCAGTTTTTTTATGGCGACGATTGGACGTGAGCCTTGACTTGGTAGCTTGTTAAGTGGGATGCGCGAATATTGGCCATTAGTAGCCTAAATTTATTTATAAGCCATTCCTAGATGAATAATGGATAGTCTAGTTGTATTAAATGAAACTTGGTCAAGTTGTTGTAGTTGAGGCAAGACTTGGTTGGGTTCCCAAGTCTAAAAAAGAATAAGGGTAATTATGAGGACAAGACAGTTAGGTAGTGTCAGGAGACCCCAATGAATTAAAAGGCGAGCTAACACATTCCAGTTAGTGTTAATGCATCGCGAAGAGTGTTTGGGAGTGTCAGGGAATCACAAGGTAGAGCTAGTAAAAAGTGCATGGAAACTGATGAATAAGAGTGTTTTTCAGGGAGCGTCAGTGAATTCCAGGTGTCCTATGGATAGAGTTTTTTAGGAAAATTTCATAATAGGACTTGAATGAGGCAATCCTATGATTGCGATAAGGGGATGGATGAAGAAATTTCTGAGAAAGGGAGACATTGTGCTAGATTTTAGGTCCTTGTAATTTGTTAGATTAGTAAGACCAAATAAACAAGTCTAACATCAGACCAACTTTGGATTCCTAGGACCTAGCCTTCCTGGACTTAGAGAGGGCTCTCTCTATATTTGTATAAAATATATAACTTGATTGATTTAGGATGTTGAATTTAGGCTAGTTAAAATGATAGGGTTGTTTGTTTGTTTTTGTTTGGTTGGGTTGCTTGTTAACAAGAATAAATATAGTAAGATAAATTCAAACCATTGGGCTATGGGGTCTATGAAAGGCTTGAAAATTTAAACAATAAATCAAGCGTGTTTCATACAGGCAAGTTAACAAATCCAAATGGATATTAATAGATTATGTGGGCATTAAATGAACATTAAATTGTGAGCTTTGTAGGTTTAAAGGGGAATTAAGAATCCTTTAACATGTACTAGAACAAGAAGAGTCTTTAAGATCACTATGCTTAAGAAATAACCAAAGGAAAGGGCACACTATAAGGGAATATGTAAGGGAGCTTAGGCTAGAGAAAAACCTAGGGTAAATGTAATAATATGAAGGGAATAGGAGATGAGATGGCTAGCTTGAACAAGTGAAGGGAATGAGTGAAGGGAATGAAGTGAATGAACAAACTAGGTCAATGGAAACCCTAGGTGAATAAAATTTACCCTGCCTATGATTGAAATTTGCTTTAGGGATCTTGGAGGAATTTAGGAGAAGCTTGGAAGTGGTTTTTAAGTGTTTGAAGTGACACAACCCTCTAAATTCTTGACTATGCAGGCATGGAGTGCCACTGGCTGAGGGCACAACGCTTATCCAAACGTGTAGTGCCAACCTTCTGAATGCGCACTGCCAGGATGAAAAAATGTAACATTTTTTTGCAGACCACTTTTGGAGGTCTTCCCAGATTCCAAATTAGGCGTAGCATAGCGTGTTGGAAATACCTTGACATCAGCTTTCGAAATAGGCCTTTTTTTATGATTGGAGTTGATTTCACCTGTAAATTAATTCTTCTAAGACTGGTCGAAAAGTGTTGAATGAGGGTGCAGAAATGCATAGTGCTGGTGCATGAAAATTTTGGAGGCCTTCCTCAACTCTAAAGTGAGCTCATGATAGCTCATTGAAAATATATTCCAGTCTAGTTTCCATTTGAATTATCGAGAAGGTCATTTGGACACTCCAGCTATGAGGAAACTTCATTTTACCAAGGTCACTCTAGAAGTCTAACAAACCTCTTGTAGCACCTGTAAATTTGACATTTCTCCCAAAAAATGATACCTGTGTAAAAATGGAAGGAGGTTTTTCGTCCTGGACCTATGAGGGACAAAAACCTCTTTCACATTTGTATATTTCATCTATGTTTGGTCCGAAACATAGTTTGAAGAAAAACTAGCCCTATGTGTGGCAAATGATTTGTCCCTTGGAATGAATTCTTGGAAAATGATGGGGGCGTGATGTTTATGAGTTTTTATGGCTTCATAATTGCTGATATGACCTACCATATGGATCCTCTAATCCTATGCCTCTTTTTTATATCAAACCCTAGCTTAGTGGGAGAGGAAATTAGGGTTTAGTGCTTGTGAACAATGATGACTTGGGCACCCTTGGAAGAAGACTACTCCCTTTGACATTTGATCAATTGCTGAAGTAAACACTTTTTGTATTTGAAATTTGATGTGTTGGCATGTGGAACTCTAAGTTCGATTTGAAAAACCCACTTTCTAATCTTTTGAAGTCTTCTTTCTTTATCACTGATACTCTTTGACCTTTTTTTATTTGAAGGTTACTGAAGTCATGGAGCTGGATTTTATTTTGCTCACTGAGGCTTTGAAAAAATGGCTTTGATAGCATGATGATCATAATCACTCATTCTCATATGTTTTATAACCTAATGAGGATGAAAGGATAAGACTTTGATAAATGCAAAACCTTAATGACATAGTGAGAATGCTTTTGACCTGATTTTGAATGAGATTTTGACTTAAATATTTTCAAGTGAAAACATAGCATTGTCATAGGTTATTATGCTCAAAGAGGCATGGGAATGAGTTAGAAATATGATCTTGGATGGATAATGGAGAAATGAGGTTTTAAGTAGGAAATAAGGATGAAAATGAGAGGTATAAGCCCATAATGAGTCTTTTAAGAGCAACAAGGTGACCTTGAGAAGACCAACTGAGGAATAGTGAAAATAGGTTTATAAGGATAATAAAAGCAGTGAGATTTTTGAAAACACATAATGTTTCAATAAATATTGTTTTCATAAGGCTGCCTTAAATCTATAGTCATCCAAAGATAGTGAAAAATATTGATGACTAATAGTGGCTCCAGCTGGGGAGGGCAGCTCCCTTGGGAGGTGTCAAGAACCTCAGAGTTTAAATCTCTGGAAATTGTAGACCAATGCCTTGATTGTACTTGGAAGATTTCTCATTCTTCAATTTTTGGTCTGTTGTTTTTCTTTCAAGTTGTGACCTTTAAATATGAAAAAACATGATTGCTTCAACTCAATTCTACCTCCCCATCATACTTTCCCTAGCATTTTTTCTTCATTTCGGTGCATTTAGATTGGCAAACCTTGGACATCATTTTTTCTTTTGAAAGAAAAAAACTATCTACTTCTACCCTTATATCATCCAAAGGCTTTGATTAGACTGATGAACTATTTTATTCTCTATTAAGCTACTTATCTGTCATGATTGAACAATTTGACAAATTTCCATTCCCTAATCTATCAATAGGAAATTTAAAACGTGACCAAATCAAGATTAAGTAGTTTCATTTGTCATGAGCTATGGCATTTTGGACAAGTTGCACACAGATTTTATTTTTTGACAAAGTAAAAAAAAACTGAGGTCTATAATTTGGATTTTTTTATTCATCCCTCTCTTTTCTCTTTGGTTCAGATTTGAGCTTTGGGAACCAATATATTTTCCTAAGCTAATCTAATGATAAGCCATGTTTAAATAGTTTGACAAATATTCATTTCTAACTTATCAGTAATCAAATTAAATTTCTTCAACCACAATTAAGTTGTATGGCTAAACAATGTTTCATCCAAAAGTAGTGGCATTTGGACTTGAACAGTTTCAGAAATATTCTTATTTGGTATGGGGCTTTACCTCTTCTTTTTATCTTCCCTCTTTTCTTCTTTTCTTTCTTTATTTTTGTCTATTTTTAAGATCAGATTCCTTTGCATGCCTGCCTATCCTAATCTAACTTGTATATGATATCTATATTATGTGAACTCTCTTTTCCAATACAACCAATCAAGTAAGTGACCACATGATTGATTTTAATTTAGCCCTTTAGGTATGCTGTAAAAACAAAAAGGCCACTCCTACCTCACTTGTTTTTGAAGAGTAGTGCCTAAAATTTCCTTTAAACTATGCAACAAAATGCTCCTGACATATTTTACTCCCTTTTCAAATGTCTCTAAGAAACCAGCAAAAGGATCTCTGAATAATACCTGGCTATGAAGATTTAAACCATGGGCTTCATCAATGACTACTTCTTGTTCCATTTGGTTGTGCTTGGGATGCTTTTGAGAAAGACTCTCCACATCTTCTTCATGATCTTCTGAGTTAGCAGCCTCATTATATATTACTATGTTATCTGTGAAAAACCCCAGTATGCCTTGATTTAATGAGCTGAATTTAGTCTGAAGGCCCTTATTAGGAGCATCATCGGGAAACGAGTCTTCTAGAGGAGGCAACACAATATTAGTATCAATATGTTCTATAGTCTCTACTTGAAGAAATGTTTCAAAGGATAGGTCAGTATTAGAACAAACATAAATATTTTCTTTACATAAAAATTTGGAGGTTGGTTGCCTGTTCAGGATCCGATTGATTTCTTCTTCAATTGGAGGAGGATTTTTATGTTTTCTTTGGATAGGACCACAAATTTTTTCTTCCTCTTTTGAAGCCTAGTCATAAGGTTGAAGTTCTTCTTGAGCCTGACATAGAAGATATGGTGAATCATCACTTTTCCCTTCATAGATATCCTCTTGAATTTATTTCGTTCCCTGATTGATTTCATCCTCAACCAACTCCTCCTGGTTGTCATCACAGTTAACTTGGGTATGAAATGCATGAATTTCCTCTAATAGATCTTCAAGATGCCAATTTCTTAAATATTCATCAATTTTTACAAGCTATTGTATGAGATCCTCAAATTGATCACAAAAATTTTCAGCTAGTGATAAAGATGAACAATTTTCTTTATAATTCTCATAAAATACCTTGTGGAATTTTTTTAAAGAAAACAAAATACCAGGGTCCAGGCCTTCATACTATTCCCTTGCTTTACCTTCTAATGTCACCATTAACATGTTCATGAGGTAGTCCTTTGCCATTCAAATTTTAACCTCCATGTATGTATATGAAATTGAATGAGATGTAAGAAGGGGTCATCAAAATTTTGATCTTGAAACATAGGTAGGTTTGTGTCCCAATTTATTTGAGGCATTTTGTGGGGGAATTCAGGAATGTGATCTCTGTTCATTGGAGCATACCTGCGTTATATCCTTGGATTCATATTTTTCATTTAGTCAGAGGAAAGGGTTATTGCATCTTTGTAACCAATATAGATTCTTCTACCAGTGGAGTCTTTAGGTTTATTGAGAGTTGTGGAGTCACCAGGTGGATGATTTACAAATTTTTTGAGGATTTGTTCGTTGTCCACCTTCAACAATTGGATACCACTGTTGAGATATTTCTGGGTTTTCTGAGTTCTTTATATAACACTAATATTTTCAATGAGTGCTCCCCAGCAGAGTCGCCATTATGTTATGTCCCTGTAATTTGACAGATTGGTAAGACCAAATAAACAAGGGTAACATAAAACCAACTTTGGAGTCCTATGACCTAGCCTTCATGGACTTAGAGAGGGCTCTCTCTCTATATTTGTATAAAAGATATAACCTGATTGATTTAGGATGCTCATTTTAGGCTAGTTAAAATTATAGGGTTATTTATTTTGTTTTGTTTGGTTGGTTGGGTTTCTTGTTAAGAAGAACATATAGAGTAAGAGAAATTCAAACCATTGGGCTATGGGGTCTATGAAAGGCTTGAGAAGTGCAACAATAAATCAAGGGTGTTTCATAGGGCAAGTTCACAAAGCCAAATGGGTCTTAATAGCTTATGTGAGCGTGAAATGAACATTAAATTGCGAGCTTAATAGGTTTAAAGGGAAATTAAGAATCGTTTAGCATATACTAGAGCAATAAGAGTAATTAATATCACTATGCTTAAGAAAGAACCAAAGGACAGGGCACACCATAAACTTCTTTGGCCTATATTTATCAAGTAAAATTTAAAACAACAATGCAACAAACCCTAGAGAGTAGGGAACTCCTAAATTCTCTAGCTATTCACTTTGAGACAAAGAAAACATTTAAGGAAACATTTCAGTAATGATTAAAGAGTAGAGAAATCCTAAGTTCTTCAATCAGAATTCAAAGACTTTAAAAATAATTTTCAAGATAGACCAAAGGATATGGAAAACCATAAAATTCTTTAGCCTAAACCTTAGTAATCAAGCTTCAAATAAAACTTTGAGAAAAACATTTCAAGCAGAACCAAAGGACAGGGCAAACCACAAACTTCTTTAGCCATACTCCACTAAGCTAATCTCAAGAAAGAAAACTAGATTGAAGTGGAAAGCAGGGAACTCCCAAGTTATCCAATCAAACCTAGTAGAGGAAAACATTTAAACAATAGAAAGCAGAAAGAATTAAGGTGCCTCTAAAAATCATATTTAATCTAAAAAATTTTCTCTGTTATAAGAGAAATGTATGCACAAAGTGGAAAACAAAAGGAAACAATAAGAATATTAGAATAACATCACCATTTTACCAAGTTCACAAATGCTGCCAATGTGCTTGTTCTATTGATATTCAGTCCAAAATAGTTACAAAGCTCCAAAGCCAAACTTCTTTCACAACTCAAAGTCTATATAATATTTAGCTCAATAATCAACCAACAAAAATTATGAAGCATACATGATGTATTTATCTACAAAGTGAGGACGTGAACCCTAGCTAGGGTTTGAGATGTCATTTATGATATAGTTAATGCATTTTGACCTTTCAGACCATGCAAGGCTTAAGGAAAAATATCTGAAACTCATTCATTGCAATAATAACTCCTAACTTAACCTCTGAGCTAACTTTGGAAAAAATTGACTTTAACGCCTTCTCAATGAATTTTTTGATAACCGTTGATTTCTTTTGTTGAATTTTGGCAAGGGCACAATGCCAATGTACAGGGTCACAGTGCCGGTGCAAACGCGCAGCACCATGACAAGAAAACTGGTCTATCTTGCAGCCATCTTTTGGAGGCCTTCCCGATGTCCAAATGAGCTCCATGATATCTCATTGGAAACATATTTGAGTCTAGTTTCCAAATATGCCTCTAGTTTCAAAAATGGTGCTCATATTCGATGTCAATAATTACTTCTCCGAAGACTAGTAAACGTGCAATGCCAAGGCCAAAAAGAGGGCAAAAAGGTGATTGTTCGGTAGTTTTTGGCCTTTTTTAGGGACCATTTTTGCTCCAAATCCCTTGAAACTCTTTGAGGTTGATGTAATCATCATTAGGAAGATGAGGATGCTGACCATTTTGCATTTTAATTCCCCAAAAAAGTGCGCAGGGCCAGTGGCGTTGTTCCTTTAGCAAAATTTCTGAGTTGAAAATTATTAAAAATTGCAGAAATTAAGATGAGAGAAAAAATGTGCCAAAATTGTTGGAGTAGTTTCTCATTGAGTGATTGAGGCATGAAGTGACACCTCAACAATTATGTCCAAATTTTATTTCTCCCCTAGCTTGGTCAAACTTTCAATTTTTCCATTATCTCTTTAAGCTTGGCTAATCAAATTCTCTCTTTCCGTGCATGAAATTTTGACTCTTTCCCTCAAAAATTCATTGTCCTTGTGAGCCTTGGCCAAGAGCTACTCCAAGTGTTGGTTTACCCTCTCAAGTCATGCTTCTTTTTTTTCATTGATCTCTAGGGCAAGCTTTTCATTTAGTGTAAGCTAGTCTGCTAGGTCAGTTTCCCTTTATCTCTCTAGGGCTAGAGCCCTTTTCAGCCCTCTAATCGTTGGTCTCTATCTTAGAGGCTGATCCTCCTCACCATCATGCTCAATCAACTAAAACTCTTGCACAGTTTCATGTTTTTCCTCTTGCTTATCAATGATAGGCTTTGTAGTCTTTTCCTTGCCTTTGTCTACCTGTTGTGTTGATGAAGAAGGAATGGCCCCTTTCACTCCAAGTGAAGCAAACATGTGCCTATGACCTCTCTTATAGGTATGTAAAAATGTGCCCAAATCAGCCCTCTTAGGCTTTCTAATTTCACCTGTGCTAGGTTTCCATGATGTGTTTGGTATAAAAACCCTAGGGAGAGGATGAATGAAATGGAGTGTGAAGTGAATGGAGGTGCGGGGAAATGAAGGAAATGGGAATATGTAAGGGAGCCTAGGCTAGTGAAAATCCTAGGGTAAATTTAATAATATGAAGGGAATAGGAGATGAGATGGCTATCTTGAAAAAGTGAAGGGAATGAGTGAAGGGAATGAAGTGAATGAGAAAACTAGGTCAATGGAAACCCTAGGTGAATGAAATTTACCCTGCCTATGACTGAAATTTGATTTAGGTCTATTGGAGGAATTTAGGAGAATCTTGGAAGTGGTTTTGAAGTGTTTGAAGTGAGAAAACCCTCTCAAGTCTTCATTGCATAGGCACGCAGCGCCACTGGCTGAGGTCGCAACGCCTATCCAAACGCGCAGTGCCAACCTTCTAAACGCATAGCGCCAGGATGAAAAAACGCATCACTATTTTCCATACCACTTTTGGAGGTCTTCACAGTGTCAAAATTGGGCCCAGGATAGCTTGTTGAAAATCTCTTAATGTCTAGTTTTCAAATATACCTTTTTTTCTTATTGGAGTTTATTTGACCTGTCAAACATTGATTCTCCCAAGACTAGTCAAAACGTGCTGAATGAGGGTGCAGATATGCCAAGTGCTAGTGCAGGCAACTTCTGGAGGACTTCCTCAACTTCAGATTGAGCTCATGATAGCTCATTAGAAATATATTCTAGTCTAGTTTTTATTTGAAATATCAAGAAAGTTATTTGGACACTCCAGCGATGAGAAAACTTGCTTTTCCCAAGGTCACTCCAGAAGTGCAGCAAACCTCTTGTAGCACCTGTAAATTTGTAATTTCTCCCAAACCATGATACCTGTGTAGAAACTGAAGGAGTTTTTTCTTCCTTATCCTATGAGGGACAAAAATCTCTCTAAATTATTTTAATTTCATATTTGTTTGGTCAGAAACACAGTTTGAAGCAAAACTAGCCCTACGTGTGGCAAATGATTTGTCCCTTGGAATGACTTCTTGGAAAATGATGGAGGCATGATGTTTTTCTACTGGTATGGCTTCATACTTGCTGATATGACCTACCATATGGATCCTCTTCTCCTATGCCTCTTTTTCATAGCAAACCCTAGCTCAGTGGCAGAGGAAATTAGGGTTTAGTGTTTGTGAACAATGATGACTTGGGCACCCTTGGAACAAGACAACTCCCTTTGACATTTGATCAATTGCTGAAGTAAACACTTTTTGTATTTTACATTTGATGTGTTGGCATGTGGAACTCTAATTTGCCTTTGAAAATCCCACTTTCTAATGTTTTGAAGTCTTCTTTCTTTATCACTGATACTCTTTGACATTTTTTGCTTTGTAGGTGGCTCAAGTCATGGAGTTGGCTTTTATTTTGGTCACTGAGGCTTTGGAAAAATGGCTTTGACAACATGATGACCATAATCACCCCTTCTCATATGTGTGTTTACCTCATCTAAATAAAAGGATAATACTTTGATAAATGAAAAACCCTAATGACCTGGTCAGAATTATTTTGACCTGATTTTGAATGAGATTTTGACTTGAAGATTTTCAAGTGAAAACAGAGCATTGTCATAGGTTATTATGCTCAAAGAGGCATGGGAATGAGTTAGAAATATGATCTTGGAGGGAGAATGGAGAAATGAGGTTTCAGGTAGTAAAGAAGGATGAAAATGATAGATATAAGCACATAATGAGTCTTTTAAGATCAACAAGGAAACCTTGAGAAGACCAACTGAGGAATAGTGAAAATAGGTTTATAAGGATAATGAAAGGAGTGAGATTTCTAAAAACACATAATGTTTCAATAAATATTTTTTTCGGAAGACTTCCATAAATCTATATCCATCCAAAGATAGTGAAAAATACTAATTACTAACACTAGACACAACAATATTTTTTCAATTACTTGGTCGGGTGCCCAAGTTGCAAAAAAAGTAAGGTTATCTATGAGGGCATGACAACTAGGGAGTGACAAGGTGTGAGGGGAATCCAAGGAAGTGGTAACACATGCTAGAAAGTTCCAAGGCATGTTAGGCATTCCAATATGTGCTAGGTGCTAGGGTCTGGCACCAACGCATGTTAGGGGGTGCCAGGAAAACAAAATGGAGGACTAGTTTCAATTGCATGGAAATGAATGAATAAGAGTGTGTGATATGGAGTGTTAATAAATTTATAGGTGTCTTAAGAAGGGAGTGAAAAGTTATGTTAGGAAATTCCAAGGCATGATAGAGTGTTAGGAAAGCATGCCAATATGTGTTAAGTTCCAAGGTGTGCCAATGTGTGTTAAGGAGTGTTAGGGAGTTTTAGAAAAACACAAGGGAGCACTATGTCATAATGCATGGGAATGAATGAATAAGAGTGCATGAAAAGGAGTTTCAACGATTTTCAAGTATGATAAGAAGGAGTGACAAGGCATGCTTCGCAGTGTTAAGGAATGATAGAGTGCTAGGGTAGCATGCAGCCAATATGTGCCAACACGTGCAAGGAAGTGTTAACTAGGAGTGCCTAGGAAACACAAGGGATCACTATGTCAAAATTCATGGAAATGAAAAAATAATATTTTGTGATTGGAAGTGTCAGTGACTTCCAGTTTTTCTAGGGATGGGATGACAAGGTATTCTATGCATTGTTAAGGCATGCTAGAGGCCAATGTGACATGCCAGGATGTCCTAGGTGTTAGGGTGTGCCAACACGTGCCAAGGATTGTTAAGGAATGTTATTGAAACACAAGGGAGCAGTAGATAAAAATACATGGAAATGAATGAATAAGATTTTGTGACTGTGTTTTAATGAGCTCTAGGTGTACTAAGGAGATAGTGACAAGGTATGCTAGGTAGTGACAAGGAATGATAGAGTGCTACGGCGGCATGCCAAGATGTGCCAGGTGTTAGGGTATGCCAATGCATGCTAGAGAGAGTTAGGGAGTGTCAAGTGAACACAAGGAAGAACTAGATCAAAATTCATGGAAATTAATAAGAGTGTGTGATAGGGAGTCTCAATGAGTTCTAGGTGTATTAAGTGGGAGTGACAAGGTTATATGCTAGGAAATTCCAAGGTATGTTAAACTAACAAGATGTGTCAGGAAGTACTAGGGTGTGTTAGGGAGTGTAAAAGCATGTCAAGGAATGTAGGGTGCTAACACATGCGATATAATTCCGAGGAATTTAATACATGTCGGTTGTTATCGCATGTCAATATGTAAACTATGTTGCTTATTTTTTTTATAGTCACAATGGGATGTGATGAGCCTTGTCTTGGTAACTTGTTAAGTGGGATCGGTTGAGATTGGACATGAGAAGTATAATATGAGTTACATGTAGTTCTTAGGTGAAAAGGGCATATGTTGAATTTCCAAGACACGTGAGAATTTGAGTTTTTTTTTTAGAATATTTGATGCCAACACACTCAAGTGACACAAGACATCTACTTTGCATAGAAAAATATACACACATCAAGGAATCAACTAGTGCACATGAAAATTTGTAACTTTTTCAAACCTTTCTTCGTTAAATTAAAAACAATAATATAATAGGTTAGAGCTCTCATCCCAGGGATGATGGCCCTTTACAATCACAGTGATACAAGGAATACAACTAGGGCTTGGTGTCAGTCCTTTGAAAACCAATCTACATTGAAAAAGACAACACTTGACCCAATTTTTAATGGTGGCCACACATAGACCTTTAAATCCACATGTCCTACACACAAACGGTAGGTCATCTTTCCTCCCATTATGCAACTCCTCAATCTCCCTCTATCATTGAACTCAACTCCTTTATGTTACTAAACTAGGCTAAAAAAAATTTTCCCTCTGTCTACCTATTTTTTCCATCAAGGTCTGCAACACTTAAGGTTTTCGATCATTTTTTCACAACTCAGTTGTGAAAAACTCTTTATTCTGCTCACTTTTGCCATAATGTTTCTCCAATATGACATGTCTAGGGATATGGAAGTTTCCCTTCATCTCAATGATGTAATCCTCTACAATACAGTGAACTAGGGCTAGTTGGCTAGCCCACATGACTGCTACTTTACTCCTTCAAAGTTTTCACATCCTTAGGCCCAATACATCTACACTTCTAACAGTCTTATTTTCCTTGACAAGTATAGGAATCGGATGTTGTAAATTTTGTCATTGATGGCAAAGGAAGTGGCAAAGAAGGAGCATCTGAACAGCAACAAGGCAAAGAGAGAAGCAAGGAGAAGCATTAGACAAGAAGCAGAGATAGTAACAGAGAGATAGCAGAAGCAGCAAAAAGTCCAGCAGAAAGAGAAAATAAGCAGAGAGGAAGCAAGGAAGATAAGGAACTAAGGCAGCAGAGACATCAGGAAAAACAGTGGCAAAGGAATTGGCATCAGAAATAGTAACTAGGAATAGAGAAAAGAAATGTAGCAGAGAAGAACAGAGAAAGAGTGCATCTACAGAGAGCAGTATCAGTCAAGAAGCAAATTGAATTCAATAGGAAGGATATTTGAGTCCCATTCAGGTGTGAACATATGCAATCTGTGTGAAACTCTATTGAGGAATCATGGTGGTGGGATTCGAATTCCAGGTTGAGACCTTCTTGTAATGAAGAACTCGCTTAGTTTGATATTTGCAGTCATGGAACTATTTGGTTGAATATATGAGGGGCTCTCGAGGTACGGATGAAAATTTTGGGCATTCAGTGTATAAATTGAAGGAATTAATGGTTGCGGAGATATGATGGTTTTTTATTATAGCGAAGACGGACCATAGTACAGTGATTAGCTTGTAGAATAAAGAACTTGAATGTGCAGTCAAAAGCGGAACTGTGACAGGATAGAACTTCGAACATACAATGGAAGGTTGATATATTATGTATATCATAAGCAAAATTGAAGATAGAATGACATTGAAATTCTGTCCACTGGTTTTCTTGAATTGTTCGAACAAACTCTGTTGAATTCATTCCCCTCATAGAGGAAGCCTGCGTATAACTAACTCTATCCTAATGGTAGTGAAAATACCGTCCGAAGAGAACTACATTTATTCATTGTTTATTGGAAATCCTGCTGAAGGACCAAGTAAGAAGGATAGTGCAAACCCATACTAACCCTTTGGAATCATGAACAGAACCTGGAAGGAAAGAGGTAGAACGTAAAAAAAGGAAGCACGGACGAAACCTTGAGCGAAGGAAGGAACCACGAAGGAGGAACAGTACAAGCGTTTTCCGGTCTTCATCACACCTCTTTCGACGGGCAAGCGGTATTCAAGAGGTGGGGAGCGATTCCATAGAATGGGCGACACACATCCCTGTGTGATTTAACAAAACCTCTTACCGCTGCGCGCCATCGCGCGTTATCGTTCGACCCAGGATGCCCAGCGATATCGATACAAGCCGTTGATCTGGGAAGGAGCCATTGAACGGTGGTCGTTTGATAAATATGCACGAAGGTTAACCAATGTACGATGGGCCATCGCGCGTTATTGTTCGCACATCTTCGCCGAGCGATATCCTTCCGATCAAGTGAGGCGGCGCGACACGATTTCAACCGTCGGATGAAATCGATTGTTAGTGCCGGGCCCCAATTTAATTTATATTGCTCACTGTTAAGGTCGATTTAAAAGCGTTGGTATCAATATAAAGTCCTATTATATATTTTTTTAAATTGCCGAAGGGTGTGGATAATGTTTATTTATCAAATTCCACGAATTTGATAAATAAAATTTCAATAAAAGAAGGAATACCATCAGTAGTTTGGTGGTTTTCACTCATGGTTTTACTAAAGGAAAAACTATATAAGGAGAAGAGAAATAGAGTATGGAGTGTGCATGCGTAAGGGTGGTGAATGAATAAATTTATCTAAGGAATATATGCATGGACGAACTTTGTTCTTAATTGATAAATCTGAATCTACGATGCACCCATGGATATAATGATCTGACGATGATGAATCTCTGGTTTGATCGACGGACGAAATCATGAAGAACTGGTGTGAGTGTACTGAATGAATAAATCTGGTGGCCTGCAAGGTATGTCGTGTGGAAACTGGTGGATCCAGTATGAAAATTAATGAAAAGTGGTCCGCAGTGGTGCTGAGGGTCGAAGCCTTTAGTGAGGGGGTTGTAGCTCCCTTCCAGTGGTAGCTGGTAAACGAGAACAGGGGGTAGTATCTCCCTTCTAGGAGAGGCTGGAAAATGAGAGAAGGTTGTAGCCTTCTGCAGGTGGGTGCCTGTGTGCTGGTATGAGTCTGCACCAACATAAAATTGTAAGAATTTTTCTTTATAATAAATATTGAAGACTGAGATAACAATAGCGGTGGTTTCCTCCTAAATTGGGTTCCCACCTTAAATCCTGGTGTTCATGTGTTGCTTACGTTTGATGGTTTGTTCTGTTATTTCTGTTCATGCTTACTACTTATTTGATAAATAAATGATGCAATGATCTAAGTAAAGACATAATAAGATCTCTGGACATACAGGTTGGATGCAGTAATGTAACATATGTTTTTAAGAGAAAGGAAAACTAAAAATTGTCAGTCAGCTCTAAATACTGATTCACCCCCCCGTCTAAATATTTTTCCCAACAATCGGTATCAGAGCTGGTACTTATGAAAAAGCTTAGCCGCTAGAAGGAAGATCAAGCAAAATCAGAAGTCAAGATAGAACAGCATCTATCAGGCCTCCGCTCTTTAACGGAAACAATTTAATCTTCTGGAAAACAAGGATGAGATCCTATCTTCAGTCTCTGGGAGCAGAGGTATGGGAAATTGTTGAAGGAGGATATCAATATCCAGCTGCAATACCAACAGATCCGAAGGAAAGAAAGAATTATGAAACAAATGCAAAGGTTGTCAATGCTCTATTGGGAAGTCTAACTGAATCAGAATTTGTCAAAGTCATGTAGCTGAATATAGCAAAGGCAATATGGGACAAAATCATTCTAAGCTATGAAGGTGATGCAAAGGTAAAAAGTGCTAAACTCCAAACTCTCAGAATTCAATATGAGAATCTAAAAATGGATAATGAGGAAAGCATTGCAAAATTATTTTTACGTCTTGATGATATTGTAAATCGTATGAGAAATTTGGGAGAAACAATAACCGAATCTACTCTGGTTGAGAAAATTTTAAGATCACTAACGACAAAATTTGAGTCAAAATTTTCTGCTCTTGAAGAAAAGAAGGATCTTCAAAATCTTACTGTGGTGCAACTTCATGGCATACTAACTGCATATGAAATGAGAAAAGGAGGACCATCTGAAGTCAAAGAAGAAGTCTTCAGAACTTCTACAAAAGGGAAGGAAGTACAAAAAAAAGAAGGATTAGGATATATCTCAGAAGAAGATGAGATAAAATTTGTAAAGAAACTTCAACTTGGCACAGGATGGTTCAGAGGTAAGCTTCCTTTCAAATGTTTTGATTGTGGAAGAGTTGGTCATTATGCTGCTAAGTGTCCTCATAAAGAATCACATAAAAAGGGGAAGGAAGTAGTAATGAGGAATAAGAATAATTATAGCACTAGAAAAAGTTACTATACTCATGAAGACAGTGATGGGTTATCTAATAGTGAGGAAGAATGTGAACAAGATCTTAGACTTCTCATGGCATTTCAAAAATAATCTAGAGAAAAAAAGGATACTTTTGTGGATGCTCTAGAAGACAATGACTTTCTTGATGAAAACAATCAACTCAAAATTTTCCTAGAAGAGAGTAAAATAATCATAGAAACTCTGAAAAATCAGCTTGAAGAAAAAGAGAAACACAATGAGAAATTAGAGTGTGAAGTAGTAAGTCTAAGAAAAGAACTTGAGAAAGTAAAGACTCTGAATCTTAGATTTGCTAAAGGATCTGAAACCTTAGATGAGATTATCAAGGTACAACATTCTCCCCTTATAAAGACAGGTCTTGGATATATCCAAGAATCTTCTCAGGCTTTAGCACCAAATTATCTAAAAGCAGTTACAGTTGGTATACAACATGCTGCCACTCAGCAAGGGAATAAATAATCTTTACAGGTAAAGCATGATCATCTCAATTCAAATAACACTAACAGGAATGTCTTTCAAAGAAACACCAATCAACAGGTAAATTCAAGTAGAAGATTTCATGATCACAGAAATTTCTTCTTCAATGGACAATGTTTCTCATGTCACAATTTTGGTCATAAAGCCATTCAGTTTGTAGCATATAAAACCATCATGACAAGAGAAGAAAGAAAGAAAAATATTGGTATTGAAACAAAGAAGAATACCTATAAAAACTTTTCTCCTCTTCAAAATGAAGTTGAATGTGCCTATTGCAATAACTTTGGCCATGAAGAATCTGAATGCAGGAGCAAAGTTCAACCAAAAGAACATGTTCCTTCAAGCTCCAAAGTATGGAAAAAGAAGGAATTACAGGTTGAAAATTGTGGCATAGCGTTATTTGCAGAAGATGAAGAAAACGAATGGTACATTGATAGTGGATGCTCAAGATACATGACAAGTGACAAAAACAAACTTATTGCATATAGTGCTCTAGAAAAGGAAAAGAATGTTACATTTGGAAATGATACTCCTGCGGTCATTAAGGGAAAAGGGTTTGTTTTTCTAAAATAAAAGGTGAAAGCTAATGAAGTCATGTACGTGGATGGATTAAAACATAACTTGTTAAGTGTAAGTCAAATGTGTGATCAAGGAACCGAAGTTGTCTTTAGTTCAAAATAATGTGTGGTATGTGATCTTGATACAGTTAAAACAATTATAAAAGGAAAAAGAACTCCAAGCAACCTGTATGTATTAAAGAATTGTAAAGAACAATGTTACTTGAGTAAATCTTCAGAAAAATGGCTATGGCATAGAAGGTTGGGGCATCTGATCTTCTATCAAATAAACAAATCAAGTAGACTTAAAGCTATTTGTGATCTTCCCAATATTACTCTACCTGAAAACATCATATGCAAATCTTGCCAATTCGGTAAGCAAACCAGAGTACAATTTAATGCCAAGGAAGGATCATCAAGTAAGCCTCTTTAACTCATTCATACTGACATATGTGGACCTATGAGGAAAAAGTCACCACGTGGTGAAGAATACTATATCTTATTCATTGATGATTTCTGTAGAATGTGTTGGATTGGGTTGCTTAAACACAAATATGAAGCATTTGAGAAATTTCAGATCTTCAAAGCACTAGTTGAGAACGAATTAGATCTAAAAATCAAGTGTCTCAGATTTGATCGAGGAGGAGAATATACATCAGATGAATTACTTGAATTTTGTGAACAACATGGCATAAAAAGACAGTTTTCTATAGCTGGCACTCCACAACAAAATGGTATTGCAGAAAGAATTAATAGAATAGTTCAACAAATGGCTAGAGCTATGCTTGATGATTCTGGAACACCTGACACATTTTGGGGAGAAGCAACACATACAGAAGTGAACATTCTCAACAAGGCACATGTTCGTGTAAATAGTGATAAAATTCCATATGAACTCTGGTATGGTAATTCTCCCACTGTGAATCATTTTAGAATTTTTGGAAGAAAATGCTTTATAAAAAATAATGATGAAAAACTTGGCAAGTTTGAACCCAGAGCAGATGAAGGAATGTTTCTCGATTACTCCTCTAGGATTAGGGCATATAAATGTTACAATAAAATACTTCGGAAGATTGTTGAATGTATAGATGTTGTTATTGATGAGTCTCCAGCAGCTCCAAAAGAAGAAAAACAAACAACAAATGAAGACGATGATGATGAGGCATATCCTTCTACATCAAATAGTAATGATACAAATAGTGAACCCAATGAATAACCCGAAGATGATTTTTCTGAAAAGGCTCCATCCAAATATGTTCAAAAGAATCATCCAGAATCTCACATTTTGGGAGAAAAGGGATCAGGTGTACAAACAAGGACTCTTGTGGGATCTTCTAGAAATATGGCATTTCTGTCCACTATTGAACCTCACAATTTCAGTTAAGCTAGCAAATATGAATGTTGGATTCAAGCCATGAATGAAGAGCTTGATCAAATTGAAAAGAATCACACTTGGGAATTGGTACCAAGACCTCATGACAAAAATTTCATTGGAACTAAATGGATATTCAAAAACAAGTTAAATGAGAATGGGGATGTTATAAGAAATAAAGCTAGACTTGTTTACAAGGATTATGCTCAACAAGAAGGTATATACTTTGAAGAAACCTTTGATCCTGTAGCTAGACTTGAAGCCATAAGAATGTTTCTTGCTTTTTCAAGTTTCCAACAAATCAAAGTTTATCAAATGGATGTTAAATCTGCTTTTCTCAATGGTGATCTAGAAGAAGAAGCTTATATAGAACAACTAGAAGGATTCATTTTGGGAAATGATGAAAAACTTGTTTGTAGACTTAAAAAGGCTCTATATGGTCTCAAACAAGCTCCAAGGGCATGGTACTATCGTCTGAAAAATATCTTCATCAACAAGTATTTTCAAAAGGGTCTGCTGATAGCAACTTATACACAAAAAATGAAAATGAAAAACTATTGATTGTGGTTGTATATGTTGATGATATCATTTTTGGAAGTAATGAAGAATCTATGAGTCAGAAATTTTCTTCTGATATGCAGCAAGAATTTGAAATGTCTTTACTTGGGGAACTAACATTCTTTCTTGGCTTGCAAGTGCAACAAGCAACAAATGGCATATTCTTATCACAAGAAAAATACCTCAAGCAAATCCTGAAGAAGTATGGCATGGAAGATTGCAAACCTGTAAGTACACCAATGATAACCGGATGTAATCTCAGTTCTAATGATGATTCCCCCACGGTGAATCAACTAGAATATAGATCTATGATAGGAGATCTACTTTATCTCACTAGGACAAGACCAGACATCATGCATGCAGTTGGGATTGTTGGACGTTTCCAAGCTAATCCAAAAGAGTCTCACCTTTAGGCTGTGAAAAGAATATTCAAATATCTACAAGGAACTCACGACTTTGGACTATGGTATCCAAAGAATGTTGATCTTACTCTTCATGCATACACTGATGTAGATTGGGCTGGAAGTGTTGATGATCGGAAAAGCACTAGTGGTGGTGCATTCTATATGGGGCCCCAGTTAGTATCTTGGTTTAGCAAGAAGCAAAGCTCTATTGCCTTATCTACATCAGAAGAAGAATATGTGGCTACCACATCATGTTGCACTCAACTTCTCTGGATGATGCAAACCTTACAATAATTTAAAATCAAATGTTCACCTCCTATCTCCATTATGTGTGACAATACAAGTGCCATCAGTATCTCAAAGAATCATGTTATGCATTCCAAGACCAATCACATTCCCATCAAATATCACTTCTTACGTGAACAAGTGCTTGAACAAAAGGTGAAATTGGAGTATGTTCCCTCAAAGAACAAGTTGCTGATATATTTACCAAACCTCTACCCAGGGAAGAGTTCGAATATCTCAGACAGAAACTGGGAGTAGTCTCTGCCATGCGGAGGATCAGATCTACTTAAATACAAAAGATTAAATTGGTTGTGAGTTGCTGTTAGGCATCTCTGAATGCACAAGCTAAGGGGGAGCATTGGTCATATGAAAAGGATGCATTATTGGTCATATTATGGTTGAAGATGCAGCATGATCTCAGGGGGAGCATGATATTGTTGGTTCAAAGGATCTTGATCAATTCCTTTCCATTGATGTCAAAGGGGGAGGAAAAGAAACAAAGGGATTCTATAAGACAAACAAAGGGAGAGTATTTCCATCAATGCCAAAGGGGGAGATTTTTGGAAATGTTGTCATTGATGGAAAAGGAAGTGGCAAAGAAGGAGCATCTGAACAGCAACAAGGGAAAGAGAGAAGCAAGGAGCAGCATTAGACAAGAAGCACAGATAGTAACAGAGAGATAGCAGAAGCAGAAAAGAGTCCAGTAGAAATAGCAAAGAAACAGAGAGGAAGCAAGGCAGATAAGGAACTAAGGCAACAGAGACATCAGGAAAAATAGTGGCAAAGGAATTGGCATCTGAAACAGTAACTAGGAATAGAGAAAAGAAATGTAGCAGAGAAGAACAGAGAAAGAGTGCATCTACAAAGAGTAGTATCAGTCAAGAAGCAAATTGAATTCAATAGGAAGGATATTTGAGTCCCATTCAGGTGTGAACATATGCAATCCGTGTGAAACTCTGTTGAGGAATCATGGTGGTGGGATTTGAATTCTAGGTTGAGAAGTTCTTGTAATGAAGAACTGGCTTAGTTTGATATTTATAGTCATGGAACTATTTGGTTGAATATATGAGGGGCTCTCAAGGTACGGATGAAAATTTTGGGCATTCAGTGTATAAATTGAAGGAATTAATGGTTGCAGAGATATGATGGTTTTTTATTATAGCAAAGACGAACCATAGTACAGTGATTAGCTTGCAGAATCAAGAACTTGAATGTGCAATCAGAAGCGGAACTGTGACAGGATAGAACTCCGAACATGCAATGGAAGGTTGATATATTATATATATCATAAGAAAAATTGAAGACAGAATGACATTGAAATTCTGTCCACTGGTTCTCTTGAATTTTTCGAACAAACTCTGTTTAATTCATTCCCCTCATAGAGGAAGCTTGCGTATAACTAACTCTATCCTAATGGTAGTGAAAATCCCATCGGAAGAGAACTACATTTGTTCGTTTTTTATTAGAAATACTTCCGAAGATAGACCAAGTAAGAAGGATAGCGCAAACCCAGACTAACCCTTTGGAATCATGAACGGAACCTGGATGGAAAGAGGTAGAACATAAGTAAAAGGAAGGACAGACGAAACCTTGAGCGAAGGATGGAACCACGAAGGAGGAACAATACAAGCAGTTTCCGGTCTTCATAGCACCACTTTCGATGGGCAAGTGGTATTCAAGAGGTGGGGAGCGATTCCATAGAATAGGAGACACGCGTCCCTGTACGATTTCAAAAAACCGCTTACCACTGCGCGCCATCACGTGTTATTGTTCGACCCAGGATGCCCAGCGATAACGATACAAGCCATTGATCTAGGAAGGAGCCATTGAACGGTGGTCGTTTGATAAATATGAGCGAAGGTTAACCAATGTACGACGGGCCATCGCGCGTTATCGTTTGCACATCTTTGCCGAGCGATATCCATCCGATCAAGTGAGGTGGCGCGACATGATTTCAACCATCGGATGAAATCGATTGTTAGCGTTGGGCCCCAATTTAATTTATATTGTTCACTATTAAGGTCGATTTAAAAGCGCTGGTATCAATATAAAGTCCTATTATATATTTTTTTAAATTGCCGAAGGGTGTGGATAATGTTTATTTATCAAATTCCACGAATTTGATAAATAAAATTTCAATAAAAGAAGGAATACCATCAGCAGTTTGGTGGTTTTGACTGATGGTTTTACTAAAGGAAAAACTATATAAGGAGAAGAGAAATAGAGTACGGAGTGTGCATGCGTAAGGGTGGTGAATGAATAAATTTCTCTAAGGAATATCTGCATGGACGAACTCTGTTCTTAATTGATAAATCTGAATCTACGATGCACCCATGGATATAATGATCTGACGATGATGAATCTCTGGTTTGATCGACAGATGAAATCATGAATAACTAGTGTGAGTATACTGAATGAATAAATGTGGTGGCCTGCAAGGTATGTTGTGTGGAAATTGGTGGATCTAGTATGAAAATTAATGAAACGTGGTCTACATTGGTGCTGAGGGTCGAAGCCTTCAGTGAGGGGGTTGTAGCTCCCTTCCAGTGGTAGCTGGTAAACGAGAATAGGGGGTATTAGCTCCCTTCCAGGAGATGCTGGTAAACAAGAGAAGATTGTAGCCTTATGTAGGTGGGTTCCTGTGTGCTGGTATGAGTCTGCACCAGCATAAAATTGTAATAAGTTTTCTTTATAATAAATATTGAATACTGAGATAACAACAGCGGTGGTTTTATCCCGAATTGGGTTTCCAACTTAAATCCTGGTGTTCATATGTGTTGCTTATGTTTAATGGTTTGTTCTGTTATTTTTGTTCATGTTTACTACTTATCTGATGAATAAATGCTGCAATGATCTAATTGAAGACATAATAAGATCTCTGGACATACAAGTTGGATGCAGTAATGTAACATATGTTTTTAAGAGAAAGGAAAACTAAAAATTGTCAGTTAGCTCTAAATACTTATTCACCCCCCCTCTCAGTATTTTTCCCAACATTAGAGCTCTTCTTTGATAGTCACCTAATAGCCCTCCAATTTTACTTGGATTGCCATAAATTTTCCCAACCACAGTAAATTAATTTACTGATCTAGTGCCCACAACACTGCTCTAGGGCTCTTCAAATATGCCAGCTAATAGTGATTTGAGTCCTCTCAAAATCAATATTCTTGTGTACGAATTTCTTTGTTGTCCAATAATGAAAAAATATGAACTACTCATTTTATCATCCTTCCAACAATTTGCAGATGAATGAACTACGGTAAAAAATCATCCATTAACACTGCATTGACTAAATTTTTATAGGCTACGTCAAATCTCTATCCAAAACTCTATGGGAAGTCCACCAAAATCAACCCCTCTTCATTTCAATCCATTCCTCATATGCCACATTTCTTCTTCTCCATCTTCTACTCAGGTTCCACCTTCCTTTGGATTTTCTATCTCCGCACATACTTCTGCAAACCATATTCCAAATTTCTCTTATATATTGCAGAGATAAACCTCTCTCTAAGGGTCACAACCCCTCTTCTTCTATGAATATTTGTCAAAGTATTAATGGAATACCTTATGAATTGAAAATGTTAGGAAACCTCCCTAAATAGGGAATTATACTTCTATCGTAATTTCTTTAGAATAAACCATATCCACCCATAGAAAAAAAGACAAATATTTCCTCCATAAGAGAGTCCGCCTAGCTCATATGGATCCATTGATTATACTAATTTCTTTGATTGAATATCGACCTGAAATTTAGATCTCTACAACCCTCAAACTATGGTTACCTCAGTGAATATTACACCCTCGACTACATTTTTTTTGTTCCTATATTCTAGTGCAGCCCCTCCTCCATTTGTGTTTGTATTTATAACATACCTTGTAACCTAGTAACCACCACAAGTTAGGGCCTAAACCCTCTCTACTATTTCAAATGTGGCCTTCACACATAAACACCACTGAAATCACATGCCCAAATTCTCATGAGTCGCCTCTCTTGAACTTGATCTGCCATAATAGAACCAAAAATATGCCATCCTACTTCCTATCTCGAGCCCATTAAGGTATTTGACATTCTTGTGAACTCTCACATGATGATCTTACTCTTGCTGGATGATCATGGCCTCCCTTTAGCAATGCTTACTCAACCCTCTAACTTGACCTATTTTAGGAGAACATATCTCATGGCCTCCTTGATGAAATGAGATCCTTCTCACTTGATTTTCTTGCCTTCATACTAAGGCATCCTTAAATAGATTTTCCTAGATACGTCTCTTAAGAACACTCTAGAACTTACAAACTTTATATACTTAGACCTTAAGAAACATTATTTTTTATTTTTTATTTTCTTTTAGATTTTAAACCTCATCTTGGGTCCAAAGCCCCTTCACTTGAGTTATTTTCTGACAAATAATTTTGTGGCCAAACTCACACAAACCCATCTCACTAGGCTTATGGAGTACCTCCAAAGCTACACAATTCAACAACATAGTCTAGTTGTAGTAATCAGAACTTGGTCAAGCTCCTATATTCAAGCGAGGACTTGGTTGGGTTCTGAAGTTGAAAATTACATAAGGGTAGCTAGAGGGCATTATAACTAGCAAGTTCTAGGGAATGCAAATGAATGAAAAGGCATGCTAACACATGTTGGACAATGTCAATGCATGTTGAGGAGTGTCGAGGAATCATAAGGGATAACTAAATTCAAAATGCATGGAAATGAACAAATAAGAGTGTGTTCGAGGGAGTGTCAGTGAATTCAAGTGTGCCAATGATGAAATGTCTTAGAAGAAGTTCATAATAGGATTTTCAAGAGGTAAGCCTACAATTGTAATAAGGGGCTTGATAAAGCAATTTTAAATAAAGGGAGACTGTGTGTTGGGCACAACACTATTTTTCCTTTATCTAATATTTTTATATGACACATGGCACAATTTCGCCAAATTCTCGTGTTTTAAACTATTTTAGACAATTTCGTACTATACATTTTTGTGTATAATTTTTGGGGCACTCGGCTTGTGCTTAATTATATCTTGTATGTCTTGTGTATCTTGTGGTTCTTGAAAACTCTCAGTTAATGCTCTATTTTTTATATGAATTGAACATACAGGTGAAATATTTCTTATGTAAGCTAATTTTCTTAGTTGTTTTATGGCTATGGCTACATGTGCTCCTTGTCTTAGTAAGTTCTTAAGTGGGAAAAGCTCATCTTGGACATGAGTGGCCTAAGATGAGGCATAGGCAGTTATTAGGTGAACAAGGGACAATCTATTTGTAGTAGGTGCAATTGATCAAGTTGTTACAAATGAATCAGTCCAATGTCATATGAATTGCAGTAGCTAAGGACTTTATCAGGTTCCCAAGTCATGAAAAAAAATGTAAGGTTAGCTGTGAGGGCATGAGTGCCAAAGCATGCTAGGGAATGCTAAAATGTGCCAGATAGTTCGAAGGCATGTGAAATATGCTAAGATGTGCCAAGTTCTAAGGCATGAAAATATTTGCAAGGATGTGATGATACATGCCAGGGACTGTTAAGGCAAAAAAAAGGAAAAACAAGTTAAACTACATGGAAATGAACACATCATAGGGTTAATTAGTTATAAATTTACATTTTCCATGAGGGGCATGATATGAACACCAACACTAGGTGGAAATAAGTGTCAACTTCCAAGTGTTAGTGCATTCTAAGTGCCAAATCATCCTCTGGTACTTCTCTTCTACTTTCCAATAATTGATCTCAAATAACTTTAATATTAAACCATTCCAAAGCATACTGAGTCATCTTAGTTAATGCTAGACATGTTAATGATCATTTGGCCTATTTAAGATTACATCTCTCTTCTCCCCCTTGCTAAAATGAGCTCCTTATCACTTGATTTTATTTGCTTCATCCTAAGGGATCCTTAAATATTTTTTCCTAGATCTCTTAGGAACCCTCTAGAACTTACAGGTTTTATTCACCTAGACCTTAGGAAATATATATTTTCTTTTTAATTTTATTTTATATTTTAAACCACGTCTTGGGTCGAGAATCGATTTTCTTGGGTTGTTTTCCCACAAATCCTTTTTTGACCAAACTCACACAAACCCATCTCAATAGGATTGTGGAGTAACTCCCAAGATACACAATTCAACAACATAGTCTAGTTGTAGAAACAATAACTTGGTCAAGCTCTTGTAGTCAACCGATGGCTTCGTTAGGTTCCCAAGTTGAGAATTAAGTAAGGCTTGCTGTGAGGGCATGATATGTATGGAAGTTCAGGGCATGACAAGGAATGAGAAGTCATGCTAACACATGTCGAACAATGTCAATGCATGTTGAACTAGAGTTCTAGTGAGTGTTGGGGAATATCAAGGGATAACTAGGTCAAAATGCATGGAAAGGAATGAATAAGAGTGTGTTCCAGGGAGTGTCAGATAATTCAAGTGTGCTAAGGAAAAATTGTGTTAGGAGAAATTTAGAATAATATTTACAGGAAGAAATCCTAAGGCTCTTATGCGGATCTCAACATAGCATTTTTAGATGAAGGGAGTTCACTTTGTGCTTGGCGCAACATTGTTTTTCCTTTAGCTCTTTTTTTATATGAGATGTAGCACACTTTGGCTACATGCTCATGTTTTAAAATATTCTAGATAATTTCATATTGTACATTGTTGTGTATAAGTTTTTTGGCACTCGACTTTTGTCAACTTCTATATTGTGTGCCTTGTGCATGTTGTGCTTCTTGCAAACTCTCAGTTAATGTTCTACTATTTATATCAACTGAACATACATGTGAAATATTTCCTGTGTAAGCTATGTTGCTTAGTTGTTTTGTGGCCATGGATAGATCATGTGATCCTTGTCTTGGTAAATAGTTAAGTGGGACAAGTTGAGATTGGCATGAGTGTCATAAGAAGAGTTATAGGAAGTTCTTAGGTGAAAAAGGCACAATATATGTGTAGTAGGTGCAATTGGTCAAGTTTTTGTGATTGAAGCATGCCAATGTTGTCACATAAACTACAGTAACCAAGGACTTGCTTGGGTTCCCAAGTTGTGGAAAAATTTAAAGGCTAGCTTTGAGGACATGAGTGTCAAGGCGAGCTAGGGAATGTTAATATGTGCTAGATAGTGCAAAGGCATGTCTATAATTCTAATATGTGCCAAGTGATCAGGCATTCCAAGATGTGCAAGGGTATTTCAATGCATTCCATGTACTATCAAGGCAAAAAAAGGGAGAAAAAGGTTAAATTACAAGGAAATGAACACATAAGAGGGTTAATAAGTCGTCAACTTACCTTTTCCAAGAGAGGCATGCTAGGCACACCAACACTACACACCAATAGGTTCCAATTGAAAAGTCTTAGTGCATTCTAAGTGCCAAGTATCCTTTTGTTTCTTTTCATCTATTTTCCAAGAACTGATCTCAAATAAATTTAATATTAAACCATGCCAAATCATACCAATGCATCTAAACATATTCCATACATGATAAGACTTTCCTAGTGCTAACATGTGCCAAGTGCCAATACGTATCAGGGAGTGTTATGCATGCTATGAAGTGGAAGGAAATGTTGAAGAGTGCTAAGGTGTGCTAGAGAGTGCTAATGGATTTTGAGGAGTGTTAATGACTACTAGGATGAAACATTAAGGGAGAACTAGGTAAAAATTCATGGAAGTTAATGAATATGAGGAACATGTGGCAGGGACTAGTGTTAAGGAGTGTTATCTGTCATGCCAAGGAGGGTGTAACAAGTTATGCTAAGCTTTGGTAAGACATGCTAGGTAATATCAAGGCATGTGAAGAAGTGCCAAAGTGTGCTAGGGAGTTGTAGCATGTGCTAATTATATGTGCCAAATAGTGCTAAGATATGTCAATACATGTCAAGTGCTAATGAGGAGGAGGGTGCCACTATATGTCAATATGTGTCAAGTAGTGGCAAGGAAACAAAAGGAAGAACCAAGCTAAAATTCAAGGAAATTAACACATAAGAGGGTTAATAAGTCGGGAATTTATCTTTTTCAAAAGCGTCATGCTAGGCACACTAATAATAGGTCCCAATACATGCCAAGTGGCATTGTGCACCAAGTGGTAATGTATGCCATTGCATGCAACCAAGGTGTTACAGGGCATGCTAGGGACTATAAGAATTCCAACACATGCTAGGAGAGTTCTCTGTTGTGCTACCGCATTCCACCATGTTCTTGGGTGCTAGTGTCATGAAAATATGTTCTAGGTACAAATATGTTCCAAGACATGCAAGGTGCTAAAAAATGTTAGTGTATTCCAAAGCATTAATTTAAGGTATGCCCAGATTATTGAGGAGCGTTAGGTATTTCTCATTAATAGAATTTACAAATTTTGATTAAGTATTAAGTACTATATTTCCTACACACACTAGTGGAATTTCATCTAAAGGGATTTTTCTAGATAATAAACTTAATACATATGAATCATGTGTTGACTCATTGGAAACAACTATTTGACTAGTTATTACTTGAGGGAAATGATACAAACTAATTACTTCTTAACAAATTTACTGACTCTAACCAATATGGCATTGGACATATTATAAAAAATACTCCATAATAATGGTATTAAATGGTTATATTTTGACAAAAAATGTAGTAAAAAGCACATAGTGTCATCAAAAACTCATTGGAATGATCAATGATGACGAACATTTTTTCACCATCGCCAAAAGTAACAAAAAGAGCATTGGTGAGGGTAATTAAAATTTTGTCACTAGAAGTGTCACCAAAGAGAGAATTAGTGATGGGCCTTTAATGACCCTCACCAAAACTAGTGTAATAGTAAGTGTAGTGACTGTAACACTATATGGAAACCACATCAGTATTGTACACCATGTATATTGTAATCAAAACGTATTATAAAGTGGAAGCCCAAATGACACACATGGAATGTAAAGAGTCTCATAAGTTGAAAAATCATGGTAGGTAAAAGAATAATGAGGGTCGTCAAAGAGTCATCCTTTTTTATATATACTCCCTCATTGTATAAGCAATGAAATTTTCACCTCGACTCCACCAGAAAAGCATTAGACATATAATATAGTTCTTTTTGGGAGCAAGGAGTGGCCCAAGCACTCCACAATTGGAGCTAGTGATGTTCAATGTACATATGTGTCTTGGAAATTTTAGTTAATAACAAAAGAATTTCGAGTCCAACATGTTCTTCATGGATGGACTATGAATGTTTTTAGTAATATTGTGCAGATGTTTTTATTTCATGTTTTCTTTCACATGTTATAAGATATTTGAACTATTTAGGTTATTTTAGTGCTTATCTTGTTGAGAATGTGTTGTAATGGTTTTTATTTCTATCCCATACTTGTGAACTATTCCCCATGATATTAGGAAGATATTTCTAAATTTTTGGTTGCAATGATCGTTGCATCCCTTGTGGACTATTTTGCTGGATGTTAGAAATATTATTTGGTTCTTTTCTATCTCTTCCTAAGTGGTACTATTATCTCTCTCTTAGAGGATCACTTTTCTCTCTCCCCCTGTAGAAGGACCTTGAAATAGTTGCAATTGGACATTCACTAGGCACACCCCCTTTCTTTTCGAAAGTACATCTGAAACCATCTCTCTTGTTGACAGTTATATCCAAGGAATATTTTTAATAATATGGAAATCAGGTCTTTATCCTACACCAAACTGTGTGAGGTCTGATTGGGACTTCGTAATAGCAAGATCCCCTAAATGTTGGTGGCTCCAACAATAGACAACATTTGTGGCGCTAGAAGGAGGGAATTTAAAATTTTATGGCTGATAAGACCACTGACCAAAACATGTCATATTATTAACAAGGAAACAATGTTAAATGCACCTACCCTACTCATGTTTCTGAAGTTGGTGACTCTTCCCAAACACAACCCACTCAAAATTTTTAAATCCCATATAATCAACTTCGGGATATCCATCCTATAACCCATCAATTCACAAAATAAATTGGATTAATATTGGGATTAATAACTCTTCCATATTCTTCAAATAAGAACAAAACCACCCCTAATGGGATAGTGGTTTCCTCTCCTGAAGACATAGTTATTTCCACCCTTGAAGAGTTAGAAAACTCTATGAAAAATGCATAATAATATCCATTTTTTAGTGGTGGAAATCGAGATAACCATGTACTATTAGATATAACTTTCGATGTGTTGGGCTATAAATAAGGAGAATAAGGACCATCAGAGTCTGACAAAGAAGAGGAGGAGAGCGAAGAATAATACATGGCAGACCAATATTTGGATTGGATTACCTACGTCCCACTTGCACTTATGGGTGTGTCGCATAAGCTTCCAAAGTATTCAGAGAAGATCTTAATGAAGTATGACCCTCATAAAATAGTGAAGGCCGAAGAGCATCTCGACAAATTTTATATACATCTCTAAACACTTGAAGTACATCACGATGATGTTGCATTTAAAATTTTCCCATGTACCCTTGATGATAGAGGATATGTATGGTATCGTAATGTTCCTTCAAACACCATCCAAAATTTGAGGTGGTTTAAGAAGTTTTTCCTTGAGAAATTTGTTGATGATAAGACCCCTGCGATTTTCTTGAAAGATTTGGGTAATATAAAGATGGAGCATAAAGAAAAAGTGAAATAGTTCAATCATAGGCTCAATCACATCTTAAACATATTTCTATAAGTTGTGAAACCTCGTGACTCCATCACCATATATTACTACACTTCTGCCTTGTCAGCGATCATTTTGCAGTTCATGAATCAAACTACAAAATGGAAAATTATGAAGAGGATATCATGGTTGATTAGGACTTGCGCACAATCTGATTCATATTAGACGATGAACCAACAAATAACTCCAAAGAAATAGGTAAAATGTCTCACGCCTCCATAAGAAAGGGAAAGAGAAAGAACCGTATGATCTTGATAACTTGACTCACATGGTTAAGAATTTGTTAAATGATATGAAATAAATAAATAAAAGGTCAACTGAGACTACCGTGAATAGCATGTCCCCATGATACAAGTTTCTAAGAAGGATTGTGAATTCAGGTAGCACCAATAACCAACTAGTAAATTTTGCGTAGAGCTCAAACGTAATGTTGAATAAGGACAGGTTAAGCATGCACACATATTTTTCATATCATCAAGATTACCATTCTGAGAAAAAATTCCCACAATGGAATCACACCATGAACCCTCTTGCTACACATCTTTGCAATGTAGTTCTTGCTAATTAGTAGACCAGGCTTGAAGAAGAAAAGGAACAAGATAATGAAACTGATGAGGCTCCAATTATTGGGAATACAGTAAATATCTTCAATTTCATACTTATAGCACAAAATATTACAACCGAGCAAAATCCTTCGAGTGTTCCTCTGGCCCAGTAGCAGACCAACCAATATAATTCAAGAAGCTAAGGGCTGACCACTACAATAGAGTTTATGGAGCCTAATCTCAAAGAAATTTTCTTAAAACAATTAGTCTTCCATTGAACTCAACGCAGAACACTCATAACACGTATGGGAAAGTGAACTCAACGAAAAACATTTATGAAAACACCAAATAAAAGATCGTTTCTATGGAAATCAAAATTTAGGCCTCTACCCCAAACATTTTGACTTCCCTTCCCACTGCGGACTATAAAATAGTTGAAGATATGAAGAATTTTCATGAAAACATTTCCATGTTTGAATTAACCAATATCATGAGCCAATGGAACATTCTCTTATGGGAACTTGGGAAATCCACCACAAGTAACAATGCCCCTTCAGAAAAGGGATCAAGTATGTCGTCTAGTTCCCTTGAATCAGTACTTAATTCTTTAACAATGGAAACGAATACATGTTTCCTCCCTTTCCATTAACGTTTGAATTTTTTAATTTCAATTTACACAATTTCTTGGTTGAATTCGGTGCATTAGTGAATGTAATGTCATTATCTATCACAAAGAAAATCAATGAGAAATGGAGAAAAACATATCCACATATCATTTAACTGGACAAGACTCTTATCCATGTCATTGGTGAACTCAGTGATGTGATCATGTGTTTATCATCTAACGGACGAGTTCAACAATGCATAAACATAGTGATTTTGGACATATGAGAGGCATACAAACTATTGTTAAGTAGACATTTTTCAAGTAAGTTACAAGGTTACCTTGCTACATATTGGTCACACTTATGGATTTCGTATAAGGGTAGAAACAACCATATTCGGGTGGATTTAGAAAGATACATGAAACATAATTTTACTACCTCGAATGAACAAAATGACCTAATGATTCCACACACATTGTTTTTGGAAATTTCTCCCTCGAGAGTCAACTGGGGTGTTATCTTGCACAACCATCCCCAGTCTGACTAGAAAAATAGTTGGAGCTCCTTCCTAATCCAACTAGTGATAATGAACTTTGTACATTAAGTAGTAGTAGTAGTAGCACTAGTAATAGCGTAGTTCATGATGCTTGTATATATAACATGTGGCATTTGTACTTTGATTGTTCTAAGACACAGGAAGGATATAGATTTGGTTTTGTTTCAATAGACCCAATGCAGAGAAAAAAATTCATCTCTAGCCACTTGGAATTCGAGTACACAAACAACAGTTCTAAATATGAGGCACTCATCTTTGGCTTACCATAAGACCCATCAACCTCAGGGTTGCATCCTGAAAGGAAGTAGGTGATTGAAAATTTGTAGGAAAATAGGTACGTGACACCATATATTGTGTTTCACCTCTAATATGGAGTTACCAACAAGAGGCATGCCATTTAATTTCAAATTTCTAAGATTTCAATATTATTTTTGTTACACGAATGTGTAATGCAGATGCAAATGAATTAGCAAATGATACCACTAGGTTGTCACCATTAAGGGATGTATTTTCTATATAAATTATTTGTAAACCATTTTTCCCTGATAACATCACTACCTTACCTATTTTTAATGATGCGTCAACATATATCGTGCTTCGTGGAGAAAACTGATGTGTTCAATGACACAATGATTTATGAGTACGAGTAGGAAAATGAATTGCAAGATGCAACCAACAGGAGTAAAGAAAATGCCATCCCAAAGGGTGTGGTACCTTTAGATAAGATGTATGGCTTGCATAATCGCTTTTGGGGATGTGTTAATGCGAAAACCCACATTTCCACGATGTGGCATGAAATAATTAACTTGGGAATAGACAAGGACCCAAAATATGTCAATCTTGGTAATTTTTGTACACTGCAACAGTGAAAATCCTTCAAATTCTTATTCAAGCAGTACTGAGATGTGTTCGCGTAGACATATGATGAGCTTAAAACTTATGATACACGAATCATCTAACATGCGATAACAATAAAGTAAGGGGCCAAGCCGTTTCAACAAAAAATTGAGAAAAGTACACCTGATACATTCAATAAGAGTTATGGAAGATGTTGGATGCTCAAATAATATACAAAGTATACCAATACACCTAGGTTTTGTATTTAGTTCTAGATAGAAATAAGCCTGGGGAAATCCGTCTATGTAATGATTTCTGAAATAATAATCATGCCTTGGACAAGCATAACAACTTAGTGTCGTCTATGGAAAAAATTTTAAAAACAATATTGGGGTTTGAAATGTTTTATTTGGTCAAAGAATATTCAGGCTACAACATGGTCTTGGTTTCAAAACCTGACAGACTCAAGACCACCTTCTGAACGAAGTGGTGTATGTTCCCATTTAAGTGAATTCTATTTTGGTTAGTCCATGCTAGTGCAACGTTTCAATGAGCTATGGAAATCAAATTCCATAGATTGATTGGGAAATGATTAGTTGTCTATCTCGATGACGTAACCGTGTTCTCCAAATAGAGGTCATATCACATACGCCACTTAAAGAAATTTTTTGAGCGATGTCGCAAGTATGGGATATCCATCAATCCAAATGAAAGCACATTCGTAGTGTCAGAGGGTAATCTCTTGGGAAACATTATTGCTAAAATTAGGATTAAGGTATACCTGGTTAGGGTCAGAAAAATCATGCATATTAACTTCCCAATGAACCAGAATTCCATGTAGTCCTTCCTGGGGAAGATCAACTTCCTTCACAATTTCCTCTTCGACTATGATCAGATTGGAAAATCAATACATGTGATGGTGAAGAATTATTCTACTTATAAATGGAATAAGAGTGAAAAGTATGCATTTTCCCATATCAAAAAATTTATCGCATAATCACCCACATTATACATCCCATATTTTGATAAGGATATTTTCCTCTACACTTTTTCTTGTGAGAGGTACCTTGTAATTGTACTCACATTGAAAGATGACCTGAACAATGAGAGGCTTATTTATTTCATGAATGAAAGTATATAAGGACCTGAGCTAAACAACCCCTTCATGGATAAACAATATTATGTAGTACATAAGGTGGTGAATCACTTCTAGCCTTATTTATTGAAAAATGATTGTATTGTATTTTTTCTACACCCATTTGTTAGGTCCCTCCTTTTCTAAAAAGATTTGGGAGAAAGGGGAGTGAACTGGATGACTGGTTTGCAAGAATCTGATTTAGAAATCAATCAAGTTCACAAAATCAAGGGCCATGGTTTTTTTTTACTACCAAAAAAAGAAATGGATGAAAAAGAAGAAGAATACCCTTCAGGGTGGAAACAATAAATTGAAATATACAACGTTGACCGAACCACACCCACTACCAACATAAATACTTGGTACCCGAATGTGCGCTAATACCTTGAGAATGACATTGTTTCCTCCCATTTTTCTGCATAGGAGAAGAGGGAATTGAGCTTCTGCTCAACTTAGTGTTCCTAAACTGATGTCATAAATTGTCAACCAGGGCTAGTAAACTATTGAAGTACTGAAGTGCACTATATGTGCCTAGGTATCTTCTTCCTACTTTGTTGTGTTTATTGTTTTTCTATTGTTTTTGGTTTTGTGTTTTTGTGCTAAGAGGAAAAGAAATAAATTGTTGGCAAAGAGAAGTTACCGATGACACTAAAAACAGAACAAAATCTACTCTAAACTGTGTATGGCACCTAAGAATAGAAAATGCTTATCGATAGATTGTAAAGCTTGATAAGAAAAGTAACTCATAACATTAACTCAGTCCAATTCATTTCATTAGAGTTATGTTGGAAAAAATTGAGAATAGGATAATTTTGATGTAATGAGGTTCTCTTTAGTAAACAAAAACTTAAAATATCATAGAGAAAATCTCATCCATTGTTAGAAATTTGTTGGAACATTTTGAGAAAAGATTATCTGCAATATAGTAAGGAATAATATGCTAAAATAACTTATGACACTAGAATTAACCCATTCTGCAACTCAAAATGTCACTATTAAACCTCATTCAAGGATTAGAGATCTCTTGGAATAAATTTGGAAAAAGGTTGTTTGTAAAATTATGAGAAATTGCAGAACAGTTAAGAAGTCAAAATGATATAACTAATTCTTGTCCATATGATAATGATGTGTTACAAGAGACTAAGAACAAGAGCAACTTGTAAAATAATGAGGGTCTTTTAAGTCTAATTAACACGACTAGAATGCAATTAACTAATAAAACTTGAAATACAATGAATAGAACTGAACTAATTTGCAATTAACCTCCGAAGTACTACAACTCTATCTCATTCACGTGTTAGTGATATATTGGAACAATTCATGAGAATAGGATTGACTGTAATATTCGATGTAAGTAAACATAAAACATGATGCTTAGAAAACTGCCTAAATTAAGAATAAACAGAGTTAAAAATCAGTTATCTAGAAAATATGTACAAAGCCTTTCGGATAGTAGAGGCCCTCTACCATCAGATTGGCACACGAATCCTCAAATCCTTAAAATTTCTTCAGATTGTGTATCAAAGTTGTACTTCTTTCATTAAAGGAAAAATGCTCAGAAAACAGAGTATCACAGTTTTTGAGAATTAACAACAGAACATCAACTAGCTAGCCGTCTCTCGGTTCACCGAGTTATTCTTATAAGAAAAATACATAACTGTCATTGAGTAGAAATAGGCATAGGTGTCTTTTTCAATCAAAATCGAATTAGAACTCCTGTTGAGGACTCGTACTTTGCTGAAGACATCTGCAGATTCCTTGTCCTTGTAGAAGTCTACTTCTTAGTTTTTCCTTCCTCCACGTGCATAACCACTTGCATATTTTTGCTCAGACTTCGTAGAGGGCAAGGAATGATGTAGGAGAGTTCTGGAATTCAACCATATGCGCTTTTCCCTCAAATGACACTTGTAACCAGTGTGAGCATAAAGATAGCTGCGGAATATGCGACTAGCTACAAAATGGCTGCATTCTGTAGCTAAGTCTAATAAAAAATCACTATGACAACAAAACCACAAAATTATAATAATTCAGTCATTGCATACATTATTAAAGTGACCTTAGTCATTCCTAATGATATTTTAAGCCTATAAATAATAAAGGACAAATGGAATGAAGTGAAATTTGGTGAAAGGAAAGGACATCTTTGGGGCTCAACATACCCTCACTGCAAAGCTTTTGCATGTCCTCATGCAATCAATCCATGTATTATGAAACTTCTGCTAGGACATATAACTTCTTTTTTCTGCTTTTCTTGGTGTTCAATGGCATCCTAGGCTTCCTGATGACCAATTTGAACCTCGGATTTATAAGTGCCCTACTCAACTTTTTATTTTTCTTCTTCAGCTTCTCACTAACCTTGTACAATTTTTCCATTTGCAGAGAGAGAGTTGTGTTCATGTTACTTTTCAGCTTGACTTGTTCCCTTAAAATTTCATTTTCATTTTTTATATGCCTATTAAGTACTTCCAATTCGTATTTATCTCTTCTCAGCACTTCAATTGAAGATTCTTGTGGGCTAGGAGTTCTTCCTCTGTTTTCTGAAGCTCTCTTTTCCAATGACTCAACATAATTATAGATTTGTTGTTGGGTTGGGTCTACCTCCGGAGTTCCTCTATCAAGATCTTCTTCGTACTGGTACTCAGGAGATCTGTCAGTTGGTGTCTCTTCATCTTCAATATCTATGATTCATGTTTTCTTAACTCTTGTTTTCTTCAATATGCCTCTAAGCCTATGGATTCTTCTCAGTTTATATGGTCCCTCACTTCTCTCCTCAGCATACTTCCTTATTATCTTTTCCTTTTTAAGTTGTTTCTTGATTTCAGCCAATTTTTCAGAGATAATCTCCTCACTGTCTTCTTGTATGGATTTACCAGTTTTAAGTTCGACAGATTTGGCAATTTTTCCTCTCCTGCTTCTTCTTACAAGTTTTCCTTCAGATGGAGTTTCTTTAGGTTCTTCAAAATGATTCCTCAAGAGGAAATCATCCCAACTGTCTCCCAACTTTTTCAAATGATGCTCAATTAGGATTTTAACTAGGCCATGGTGATACAAGGTGGTTTCTAAGAATTGAACCCTTTTCTGGACATTAGAAGCCATCCTCTTTAGATTGTGGAGTAAGAAAAAGGGTAAATTGATTTCTTCATCTAGGAAATGTATCATAAGTCGAATGTGATAAACATATAGGGTGCCAAACCTTACCTCACAAGTTATAAACTTTTGCAGAATTAGCAACATATTTCACCATTTATTCTTTAAGGTTGAACTAGGAATGCCTTTCTTGAAAACTGAGATATCCATACCTGGTGTTTTTAGCATCTGCCTCCATGCTTCATTGTGAAATTCATTGTTTTTGAACCATCGTTCACCTTGCCTTGGTAACTCTACTCCTTCTGCTATAAAGGATTCTGTGATAATGAACTTGAAATCACCTATTTCAACTTCTGACCCATTGAATGACCGGGTAAATGACTTGGTGACCTCCTTATGAAACCCATTGAACTTATCCAAAAACTGTAGCCATGCAACCTGCTGTAACATCTCTCTAATTTGTGGGTAACCTTCTAGATATTTGGTTTCGACTAGTTCAGACCTTACAATGAGTCCCATGGCTTCTTTTCTCAATCTTCAATTTACTGCTCCGTTACTGCTCTCCTATTCAAGGTAAAAATGGTTGTAGAAGGTTGTTTTCACCCCAAAAATGACTTCTCTGTTTCTGCAGACAGGAATTGGCTACGGAAAAATGACATGAAGTGGATATGGAATGAGTGAAATACGATGAGGGTAAATCATATGAATAAATGATTTTGAGAGCTGTCTTGAAGTAAAATACCGCAGAGAAATCCCATGAGGATTTCAAAATCATCACTAAATATTTCAGGTTAGTGACGTGACCTAATAGGTCACTTCAAGTACTAACCATTATTTTTTAATAAATGATGATTTGATATGGCTGAATGGAAGGGATTTGTCCAAGGATTTTATGATAGGCTTTATCAATACGAATAATCAAAATAACTTTATGAAACATACATATGACTTAGCCATACTATAACTTTCATAATCTGTTATCATAATAATTTCACAATTTTACCTTAGCCCTTCTTTTGATTTTTTTGCTATTTTAATATTCTTTATCTTCCTTTGAAAATCATTGATCTTTAAATCTTAATAATCCCTTTGATTTGACATAGGTGTGCAGGATCAATTTGTTGTTAAACAAGTGGTTGCTGGATAGTTGGCTGTAGAATATCTGGCTGTAGAATGTCTGGCTGCAGAATGTCTGGCTGCGAAATATCTGGCTGTAAAATGTACCTGTAAAAGCCTTGAGACATGGAATTAAATTATTTGAAACATGGATGGAATGTAGTATGAAATGAAATAAAATGGATCATGAAATATGGTGGAATGAAGCATGAGTGAAGTGAAATATGATAGAATGAAATGGATCATAAATGTGAAGTGGAATGAAATATGAAAAGTGGCGTGCAACTTATGATTTGTAATACTCAATTGCAGAAAGAGATCAATTTTGAAAATTTGAAATGAAAATGAAATGGACCATGAAATGGAGTGAATGAAATATGAATGAAGTGAGATATGATGGAGTGAAATGGATCATAAGTGGAATGTCATATGTAAAGTGCGCCTGCACTTATGATTTTATGATAGTTGCTTTGCAGGAAAAGAACAATTTTGAAAAGCTAAACTGTCAGAAGGATTCTGATTTTCACTTTATATTTTCTGTATAAACATTCTAATCAATGATTAGTTTTCCTGTTTATATATAAATTTTTTCTTTTTCATGCATCTAATTTCAGAAAATACAATTAAGTTGATGAAGAAGAAGGATTCTTCTTCATTAACTTCACATCACTATTCTCTTGGAATCTCTTGAAAAATTCTTCTCTTGAAAGTGGCTTATGATACAGTTTCAATCTATGACCATTTACAAGAAAAATGACCTCATCTTCATCTATTGTCTTGATTTTTATTGCTCCATTGTCAAAAACTTTCACAATTTCATATGGCCCAAACCAATGTGTTTGAAATTTACCTTGAAAATCTTTGAACTCTGAATCAAACAAGAGGGCCCAGTCAACTTCTTTGAATTTATTTTCCTTAATGTACTTATCATGCCATCTAGTCCTTTGCTGTTGGACTATATTTGTTCTCTAGACTGCATCTTGTATGATCTCATCCAATTCATTAATCTGCTCCAATCTATGCTTTTTTTCTTATGTTAGATCAAGTCCTAGTTGGACTGCCATTTTAAAAGTTTGAATCTGAAACTCTATGGGAAACAAGGCTTGTTTTCCATAAAAAAGTTCATAAGGAGTATGACCTGTTGTGCTTCTCCATGTAGTTCTATAGGCCCACAAGGCTTCAGGAATCCTGCTTGCCCAATCTCTTCTATGTAAATGAACATTATTTGTTAGGATCCCTTCAATGACCTTATTAGTAGATTACACTTGACCATTTTATTGTGGATGATAGGGAGTAGATTTTCTGTGTCTGATTTTTTACCTCTCCACCATTTGTTCCACTAGCTTTGATGTGAATTGAGCTCCTTGATCTGTAAAAATTTCTCTTGGGACACCAAAACAAGTAAAAATATCCTCAAAAATAAAATTAACTATAGATGCTTCAGTAGCAGAAAGTAATGGCTTGGCCTCTACCCATTTGGTAACATAATTAGTGCACAATAATATATATTTCTTTTGTCTTGATGGAGGACTAATAGGTCCTACAAAACTAAAGCCCATTTCTCAAAAGGTTCAATATGTACCCGAGGCTGCAATGGCATCTCACCTGAAGGAGAAGGTTTCCCTACCCTTTGGCAGCTATCACACCTTTTGACATATTCTTTAGCATCTTTAAAAAGGGATGGCCAATAGTATCCTAAATGAAGGATCTTATAAGCTACCCTTTTATTAGCAAAGTGTCCACCACAAGGTTCATCATGACATGCCTTGAGGATCTCAGGCATCTCATCTTCTCGAACACATCTTCTAATGATAAATTCTGGACCTATTTTGTATAAGTCATTAGCAACCCATGAATATTTTTCGTTGTCATAAATGATCTTTCTTTTGTCTCTTGCATTCATTATTGAAGGAAATTTTCCTGAAACTAGATAATTAGCAATGTCAGCAAACCAAGGATTTTGAGTAGAAATGGCAAAAAGATATTCATCAGGGAATTGATCTTCAACTAGAGTATTGTCTTTAATGTTTCGGAGTCTAGATAGAAAATCAGCTACTGTATTTTGTTTCCCGGGCCTATCTAGAATGGTAATGTTGAATTCTTGTAAAAGAAATAACCATCTTATGACTCTGCCATTAGTAATTGATTTGTTCATTAGATATTTAATTGCAGAGTAATATGTGTGAACAAAAGTTTCATAGCCTGTTATATAGTGTCTGAATTTATTTATGGCATGAAAAACAACTAAGAACTCTTTTTCAGTTACAATATAATTTAACTATGAAGGAGTCAAATTTTTACTTGTATAGTAGATGGCATAAGGAATCGGGACTTTTTGTCCCAATAATGCTCCTAAAGCTGTATCCGAGGCATCTTTTGAAATATGAAAAGGTAATTTCCAGTTAGGTCCCCTTAAAATAGGTGCTTCAGAGATTTTTTTTTTCAGGGTCTCAAAGGCTAACTGGCAATCAAGATTCCAGTTGAATTCACAGTCCTTGGTAAGTAATTTGAAAAGTGGAGATGCTATCTTGGTAAAGTTTTCTATAAACCTTCGATAATATCCTGTAAATCCTAGAAAACTCCTAACATATTTTTTAAAAGTTGGAATAGATAAGTTAGAGATGACTTCAACTTTTGACTCATCAACTCTAATCCCATCCCTTGAAATGTGATGCCCCAAAACAATTCCTTCAGTAAACATCATAAAACACTTCTCATGACTTAGTGAAATATTTGCTTCTTTACATCTCTTTAAAACTTTTTCCAATTTTTCTAAGGCTTCTTCAAATGTGTTTCCATAGACTGTGAAATCATCCATATATACCTCTACACAATCATGTATTAGATCTGAAAATATTCCTAGTACTGCCCTTTCAAATGTTGCAAGTGCATTGCATAGTCCAAATGGAAATACTCGGTAAGCATAGGTACCCCAAGGACAAGTAAATGTGCTTTTGTCTTGATCTTCAAGTGCTAGTTGAATTTTATTATAACCACTAAACCCATCTAAAAATGAGATGTACTTTTTTCCAGCTAATGTATCTAACACCTAATCTATGAAAGTGTTGTGGCCAGCAACAACCCCCCTTCTTATTTAGTATTATCACTAATACTAAATAAGTGGGGGGCCTTAGTCAAAACATTTAAAAATCGATTAGTGCTTGTATTTCCTTTTTTCAATAAAACTTATTATCATAGACTTAGAAGAATACCCCTTGAAAAATCTAAAAAACTTAAGTTTTATGATAAGATAGAATAAAAATCATTCCTTAAAGGAATATCGCATCGCAAAAAGGTAATGGATACCTCCTTACAAGTGGAATTCTAATATTGCGAGATCACAATGCGAAACTACGCACTAAAAAAATTCATCGCATCGCATGCCTCAAATATCACTTAAAAAACCTCAAAACCGCCAATATGCGATGGTGCATATCGCAAATTGCATTTCGCAGAAAAAACATTAACAGATGATTGTCATATATTGTGATACAACGATTTTGTGATATTGCGGTATTGCGATATTGTGATTCCACGATATTACAATCTGTGATACTGCGATCTCGGATATTGTGAAGAAAATTGTAGATCGCCTTATTGCAGATCTTTAGGGCTCATTGTATGAAAAATATTTTTTCATAAATCGAGGCCTGGTTATGCGCTTTAATGTTAATCAATGAATTGGTTGTCAATCATTAATGAAATATGGTTTTGTTATGATCAAAGAAGCATTTCACGTAAGGTGGTATATTTTATATGTCTTCAGCATTTAAAATCTTTCTCGTCACCTTTTTCTTGTCATTATTCTCACTTCATTTGTAAACAGCAGGAGCGAAGAACAGAGAACTACACAAAGCAATATTCAAGATATTATGGGAAAGAAAGACAAGGCTCCGAGTTCTGAAGACAAAGAAATGATGCCCTTGTATACAGACACCACCTGTAACAAAGATGTTGGTATTACTACTTGGGAAGGCATGTACAGTATACTTGAGGAAGAGAATCCCAGAGTAATGGAGGTTACAGCTACTACAATTTCACATGGGTCTTCTGAGACGTCTATTACAGAGCTAGTTTTCTCGTTCTTGCACCAGATAGCGGTGAGGCCCAAAATTCTTCCATACACGGACATGGTTAAATGGGTACTAGAAAACACTGACATTACAAATAGACAGTTTAAGACTCAGGGTCAAGAACTCATTGGCTCATTCACTCCACAAGATTTGAGACTCATGTATCATTTACCAAAGCCACAGGCGACATATAAAAAACAGTTCATGGAGAAGTTTGCTAAAGAAAATTAAAATCTGGCAGAATGCACCAAGGACTAGTCAAGGAGGGAAAAACCACTTAAAAAGGACAAACATGGTATGTATAGTACTCGTTCCCTCATCTCCCCGTATTGTTTTGCTGCTGCTATGCTCTGTAGGCTTTTTGGGAAGCCAGACATTAATAAATTTTCATCTGAATGGCTACCATTATTAAATGTCGTTGTTAATGCTACTATTGTGGATTGGGCTAAGATATTATCTGATAACTTAGCCACAACCATTTTGAATTACTGGTCTAAAAGAACCGTTTCTCAGATAATTTATCCCCCTTTTTACTTATCTTCATATGTGATGGATTCAATCTGTTATATTTCCAAGTTTCCTTTGATGGGTTGGAAATGGACAATATAAGACCCCTTACACATTCATATTTATCATAAAGAATTGTCGGATTCCAAGTTCACTCCGTATTTTTACAAGATTTGTCATGGAATTATGTTGCCCCTGTACAAAATGTTATATGATAAAGACGCTCCAAGATTTTCTCCTGAAGCAGAGGTAGATATACTCCTTGTTATGCGATGGTTTGGAGAAGAACTGTTTACATATGTCAGGGTATTTGGAAGTCTCTCTTCACCTCATGTCTTACCTTTGTATGTTCCTGATAAAATCATGGCAGGAGAAATTGCGTATCAAACCTACGGAGAAGGAGGTTTGACTAAAGATTTGAAGGACAAAAAGAAGGCTATTTGGCCACAATTTCTTGTGGCCTGTGGAACCTTTTTATTATTTGATGTAGGCCATGCATTCAAAGAAGTAAACAATATAACATGTTTATGTTTGTTCAAATTTCTAAGAAGACCGTGCGACCCTAATGATATTGCTAAAAATTTCACTACTGCAGTCAAAATAAAGGTGTTTTCTAAAGAAGATGATATTTTTGATGACATGTTCCAATAGAAAGGTACACTTAAAGAAGTTCTACATTCCACCCAAATGTGATTTCCTCCAGTAGAATTTCAAGAGTTCAAGATATACAGGGAAAGGAAGTTAGCTAGTATCCCTTTGGATAAATTATGCTTGGAACCCTTAAGGGAACGAACTCCTAGTATTAGTCTCAGTGGAAGTTCAGGAAAAGGTAGATCTAAATATAAGTCTGGGAGAGAAATGTTAGAACACTCTAAGAGGTCTAAAAATGACCATGATAAAAGTGAAGGGTCAGTAAGGGATACTGCCCAGTCAAAGGAGCTCCCACAGCAATAGGTTTTGACCTCTCCACAGCTAAATATTCCCCCTCTCATCGTACAATAACCATCAGTCAGAACTGAGCTAGATAAATAATGGGAGACATTCAATGATTTAATCAATATTGAAGGACAGAACACACAGACACCTGTGATTAATGTACAGGCAACAAAAGATATAATCACAGGAAAAATTAGCAATGTCTCAGAAATGGAACATATTCCCATTACCCCACCCTCTAAACTTATGCTCAAGATAGAGGAAATTCCTCCTCTTGATGTATTTTATAGTCCATAACACGAGGCAGCAGTGAGAAGACAAAGAAAGAAAAGGAAATTAGAAAATATGCTCTCTCATGATGCAGAGCAATTAGACATCCTATGGAAAGATCCTACCGCTGATCCCACTGAAAATCTCACCAAATTATCTCAGATCACAGGAGCATATGCCTCTGTAGCCATTGATAAAGCATATGAGGTACGACAATTACTGAATGAGAAATAAGATCAAGTACAGGTTTTTCAACAACAACTGCAACAAGCCAACGCCAACAATGAAGCACAGAAACAACTTGAAAAATTACAGCAGGACTTCCAACAAATGCAGATAGGGTACCATAAAAGTTTGGCTGAAAGAGAAAAATAGTTACAGGTTATGCAAGAGATGCATAAGGATGATCCTAACTTACAGAATTCATCACAGAATCCATTTCCTTAAATGATCAACTACTGCAGCAACGGGAAATATTATGTCAAAGAATATCACAGTGGAACTCTTATTGCGAAATAAGCGATAAAATCACTAATCAAGTCATAGACTTACGACATGATTATGATTTAATTGATAAAAGAGTTACCGAATATTTGGCTTGGCAAGAAAAAGAGCAGGGAAAAAGAGCAGGTGTGCCAATAATCAGTGACAATCACAAAGAAATTCTCTTTAACAATTGGGATGCACAAATCAGGAAAGCAGAGCAAGCGACAGAAGAAACAACCACAGCAGCAAACAGTGTTATTGATTGCATAAATGAAAATTTGCACAAGGAAAATATGATCTCAGAAACCACTCCAGGGTATCTACCGAAAGCACAGAAACCGCAGACGGGCTGGAGACAGAAGGCTCAAGAAAAGGCAGAATCAATTAAAATATTAACTAAGTTGAATTGGGATTCTTACTGGGCATATTTGGTAAAACCACACAGCCAGTGCATGACTCTCAAATGTATCATTAATTCTTCCGAGAAGATGGTGGTAGCTCTTGCCGATTCCGTTTTCACAGGACAGTTAAAGTTGGAAGTCGGCCAGCTGACTCTTCTCAAACAAATGCTGAACGCTTGTGATTTCAAAGAACATATTCACAAATAGTTAGTTGTTAGTTCTAGTTTAAGATTCAGTGTTAATATCAAATTTTCTTTATTTTTTCCTGAAATGAGGATGGTCATTTAAACCGCATCCTACATTTTTGTAATAAATTATTTTTAGATTTAGTTAGTAGTATTTAAACCCTTCTCATGCATTTAGAAAAGGGTCCTGAAATTTGTCAAAAACTTGTCCTCAGAACATGCACTTTTGCACCCTCCAAGGAGGTTTTGATGAATGAATGGAATAGGATTTATTGATATCCGTGTTTAATATCTACTACTGATGTTGCACTTTTTTACTCTTAGTGGATGTTTGATTAAGAAGAGATAAGTCATTATTGCTTTAAGCTCATGAGTAGAACTAGTTATAAATGGTACTTTTATCTCTTAACTATTTCTACCTTTATGTTAAAGTGATATTCATGTTCATTTGTTTATATATTGATGCTTGAATTCTTGAGTTATCATTTGGCACTTTTGTACGGTGATAACTATTTATTTATGCTTAATATATGAGCAACTTATTATGCGATATGTTTTTCACAATTTTTTCGTCTGACTTTTTATACGAAGTGGTTTATCTCTATTGAATTCTTTTCTTATAACAGTTGAATGATATTTATTATCAATTTCTATTTGAAATCATTTTAGATCGCATAACGGAAATATTACATCCCGGGTTAGTGTAGAATTATAAATTTCTGTTTATTAGAATACAATTGCATGTTATTAGATTAGAGTTAAAATAAAGTCATTTCATTTAGGAACTTTTAGAAAGAAAATATCAATTCTCAACACACACACGCACATATTTGGAAATTTGTCCCATTATCCCCAGTCAGACCCACTATACCAAACGGAAAAGGAGCTGCTAACGAAGGTCCGGACCAGGTGGGTATCCCCCTTGTTGTAGACGCGATTTTCGGGGCTTCAACATATTTGGCGCTAGAAGGAGGGCCTCAAACTATGAAGGGAAAGTAAGTCAAAATCTAAATACCATTCTGAGAGTAAATTTCCCTCACCATCTCCCCCAACTTCCCCATCACACCTAGAATATTTAAATCTAGGGCCAGAAGTCAAAAGAACAATAGCCACTGTCACAAACCCTGACTTTTCAGAAGAATCAACTATTGAACCTCCTGAAGTTGAATCTTTGATTGATAAAATTCAATGATTTTCAATATCACCTCAAAGATATGATAAATCTCAAGGCAGTGTGACTTCGCAATATAACCCTGCTCATCCTCTCACTAGATTACAAAGTGAAAATTTTGGCGTTCAACCAGCCGAGTTATCTCTACCTACAAGGAAGAGATCAAGAAAATCACCTAAACGGTATGATAGTGAGACTCTTTCATCATCATCATCCATCTCAACCTCTTCACCGCGAAGTCAACCATCCACCCCTCCACTTCAGATTATTGTCCGTCAATCCACTGGAACTTCCACATCTCCTTCTCAAACGTCTGGAATCATAATATCCTCATCTTCTCAACCGAAAGGATCATCTTCTGTGCTTTCCTCTTTTGATAGTTCAGTGATGGCCCAATATCCATGGAATAATCTAGGGGCAGTCTTAATGCCTGCTCCCTTGAGTCAAATACCAGCCCATCCTGAAAAATGGCTGCCTAAGTTTAATCCTAAAATAGGCATGCTAGCAGAAGAGAATATAAATAACTTTATTTTTTCCATAAATCTCAATGGAGTTACCAATGAAGACGATGTCATCTAACTTTTTTCCTATACTCTACAAGGAGCAGCCGGATCATGGTATTTCTCATTACCGTCTGGATCTATCACTAGTTTGGATATTTTCCAAGATCAATTTTTGACTAATTTCGGTGATGATAGGTCTACAGCGAAATTGATCAATGACCTGTCTAACCTTAGGGCCGAGTCAAAATAACCTATCAAGGATTTTAATTCACATTTCAATAAACTGTTAAATAAAATTCCTACTGCTTCCAAGCCTAGTGAAGAAGTGCGAAGTGAATGGTACATCTCTGCTTTACCATCAAACATAGCAATCTTCATTGATAGGGCTAACAAAACAACTTTAGCTGACAATATGAAGGAAGCAATAACAGTATAGAAACGTATCATAGCCCTAGAAAAGAAAAACGCGATAGAGGAACGAAAATCCAAGAAAGTTACTTTTAAGGAAGACCCCAAGAAAAAACAATCGAAAGATCCATTGGATTTAGAAGGATTGCAGAAAGTTCTGAAAACCATGTCCAATGAAATGGCTGACATTAAGAAACAAGTGGCAAAAACATCTTCTAAAAATTCATACAAACCTTATAGAAGAAACCCTTCGACCAATTCAAAGCCGCCAAATGCTATCACAAGTGCTGAATCAGAAAAAGAAGAAGAGGAGATTGCTACTAAAGAAATTATCAATGAAGAAGAAGTTGTAGAGGTATAAGGTATGTGGGATTTCATCCTCCCAGATGAAGAAGATCAAGAGGCATCCCCAGTGAGGACTCGAAGTAGAAATCAACTTGATCCTCCTCAACCTACTCATAAGCCAAAGAGCACAAGCTCAATGACTAAGGATAAAGTCGCAGCCAAGAAAACGACATCTAAAGTGACTCAAACCAGCCCAGTCCAAACAGATTCATCAACTCCATCAAAAACGCTGAAGGTTTCAGATGAAATGGAATATAATATCATAGAAGACATGAAGAAGACTAGGGCTATTATCACTTTTTATGAATTGAGCAAGTTAAAACACCAGTAAAAGGTACTTTTGAAAGAATTACATGTTGTACCAGAAAAACGTTTTCCCGCCCCTATAATCTCTCAAGCTTCCCATGAAATGGGAAGACCTCCAACTAATGTGATTAGTAAATTTGATCTAGAAAATATCGCTTTAATTGGAGGAAGGTCGAGATCTCATACTCCCCCATTTCTTCTTACTTATGAAGTTTTCAATAAAAAATTGCATAATTGCTTAGTGGATTCTGGAGCTTCATCTAATACTTTACCAAAATCAATATGTGCAAAGTTGAACATTCAACCGCAAAAATCTGTTGTGCGCATAGTTCAGCTAGATCGATCACAAGTTGAAGTGATCGGCGAATTAAATCAGGTTATCATAAGGCTGTCATCTAATCCAAAGGTATGTCAAGTTATCGACATTTTAGTTGCAGATATTCAAGAATTTTATGGCCTAATTCTTAGCAGAGATTGGGCAGAAAAAATTCATGGATACTTTGCAACTGATTGGTCGCACATGTGGCTCCCTTACAATGGTAAACCAAATTAGATAAAGGTTGAGCGAGAAAAACATCAGAAATACATAGTAACAGAACTCGAAGGAGAAAATGAACCAGTAGCATACAACAATAATATCATTCGCAACTACTCAGTTGATTCTTTCTTAGGAAATTTTAATGCTCATACTTCACCTTAATTAGAACGTTCTGTTTTATCTCAAATAGAAAATTTTTCTCAAACAGATAGTTATAAATGTATTAATTTTGTAGATGCTCCTATAAATAAATCTTTATTTTGGAAGTTATTTTTTGACAATTCTAATTGTAATGAAGGAGCAGGAGCATGATGCATGTTAATTAGTCCATAGGGAAACAAAACTATGCTAACTTGTAGACTCAGATTCTATTGCACCAATAATACCGCAGAATATGAAGCTTTAGTCCAAGGATTATACAAAGCAATCAGATTAGACATCAAATATCTACAAGTTTTCAGAGATTCTGAAATTGTAATCAGATAGGTACGCAATACTATACATTTCTTATCAGGTCATTTAAAGCATTATCAATCTTTAGTTCAAGATCTGACTAAACACTTTATAGCATTTAATATTTCACCAATCCCCAGACTGCAGAATGCTAGTGCAGAGCTCCTAGCTAACGTAGCTTCCAAACTCATTCCTTCAAAAGACTATAGCCCTGATCAATTTTCAATCGAATTAATCTTTAGACCCTCGATTCCTGATAACATTACCAATTGGAGGATTTTCAACGATGATCCTGATATTGTAAGCTTCCTCACATCTGAAGGATCTTACACAAATCAGATAATTGATGAGGACCAACATGATAGACAATTGCAACAAGATAGCACCAATAATGCTATGCCAAAGTCTGTAGTCAAGTTAGAATACCTTTATGATTTGAAATATCGATTCAAAATATCTACCAATTCAAAACTGCAAATTTCAACTTTGAACTATGAATTAGTAAATCTAGGAACTAATACTAAACCACAGAATATCAACCTAGGCCTTGGCCTAGCTCCTGAAGAAAAATTAGTGTATGTTCGTCTTTTGAAACAATACAAAAGTGTCTTTTCTTGGAACTACGATGAACTCAAAACTTATGACACTTCTATCATCCAACATACTATCCCAATGATAAACGATGAAAAATCTGTCCAACAAAAGCTGAGAAGGATCCATCCCAATTTAGAAAACCAAATAAAAACTGAACTCAATAAGTTATTGAAAGCCAAAATCATTTTTCTCGTTCGACATTCTAAATGGGTTTCCAATATGGTTCCCTTTAGAAAGAAGAACGAAGACATTAGAATTTGTATTGACTTTCGAAATCTTAACAAAGCCTGCCAAAAAGATAATTTTCCTTGCCTTCCATGGAGCAAATATTGTAGGCAGTCGTAGGATCAGAATTAATGTCCTTCTTAGATGGTTTCTCTGGTTACAACAAAGTGTTGGTCCATCCCGATGATCAATTGAAAACCACGTTCAGAACCAAATGGGGCACTTATGCATATCAAAATATGCCATTTGGTCTGATCAACGTTGGTGCCACATTTCAGAGAGCCATGGACATCGCATTCAAGGGATTAGTTAACAAATCAGTGGTAATTTACTTGGATGATATAACTGTATATTCCAAGAAACAAAGAAATCATCTTAGAGATTTAAAATAGATCTTCCAACATTGTTAAAGGTATGGAATTTCACTTAACCCGAAAAAATCCTTTTTTGCATTAAGTGAAGGAAAACTTCTTGGATTCATAGTATCAAAATCTAGAATTCATATTGATCCTGACAGAATCAAGGAGATTTCCAAAATATACCTACCTCATAACAAGAAAGCTATGCAATCTTTCCTTGGCCAGATTAATTTTGTAAAGAGATTTGTGCCAGATTTTTCAAGAATTGTGTCTCCTTTACAAGAAATGATTAAAATGAACTCAAACTTCAAATGGGGCCAAGATGAATATGAGGCATTCAATCTGATCAAACAAGCAATTGTTAACGCTCCATCTTTAGCAACTCCAAATTTTTCTGATCCTTTTATTTTATATACATTTGCCTCTGATAAATCATATGCTGCGATACGCACTCAAACAAATCAAGATAAGGCAGAAGCCCCAATTGATTTCTTCAGTTCCAATTTACAAGGGGCTGAGTTAAATTATTCAGATGTAGAGAAACAAGCTTATGCTGTTTTCAAAGCAATTAAATATTTCAGACCCTTTCTACTTAAAACCCATACAAAAATCATAGTACCGTTTCCAGCGGTAATAAATCTCCTAGTACAGAAAGATGTGGGTGAGAAAAGAGCCAATTGGGTTACTTCGTTACAATAATATGACGTAGAAATCAAACCAACGAGTATTGTAAGAGCTCAAGGCTTTTTCAAAATGCTAGCTAGAGCATCGCTTATTTTCGAAATACCATCTGCAGAGATACAAATGTATGAGGTAAGCCTAAACGATGTTGAATCATTATATGCTGATATCATATTTTATTTAAAGAATGGATATGCTCCTCCAAATCTCAATTACACCAAGAAAATATCTCTAAGGTTGAAGGCTAAAAAATATCAGCTCGTGAATGATGTTATTTTTAGAATGAATTATGATTCTGTTCTCCTTATATGTCTTGAGAAATCTGAAGCTGAAAAAGTCTTGCAGGAACTCCACGATGGGCCAGCAGGTGGACATTATGCTGGAGACGCTACTACACATAAAATCCTCTTTACAGGCTATTAGTGGCCTACACTATTCAAATACTCACATAGCTACGTAAGGAAATGTCAAGTTTTTCAAACCGCTGTTGGGAGACAAAAGAAACCATCATTGCCACTGCAACCAGTCAACATTGAGCAGCCTTTTGATCAATGGGGATTGGACATAATAGGTGAGATCGTTCCTCACTCTTCTAAACAACATATGTATATCCTTACAGCAACTGATTATTTTAATAAATGGGTAGAAGCAGTTCCTCTCAAGATGGCTAATGCCGAGCATATCATTGAGTTCATAGATCAGTTCATGATCACCAGGTTTGGTTTACCTTCTGCTTTAATGTTTGATAATGCATCATATTTTTCTGGTAATGCTATGACTGAATTTGCACTCAAAAGGGGTTTCAAACTTAAATATTCTGCCAATTATTACCCACAGGGGAATGGGTTAGCTGAATCTACAAATAAAAACTTAATCAGAATCATTAAACGAACCATTGATCAAAATCACAAAAATTGGCATAATTCTCTAATATATGCTTTATGGGCAGATTGAATAACGCGGAAAGTCTCCCTTAGTACTTATCCCTTTAATTTAGTTTATGGGAAAGAAGTGGTTCTTCCAACTCATCTATCAATTCCCTCTTTGGCCTTAGTTCAATATATTGATGAAGCACCAACTTCTTCCTTACAACTAAGGCAGCTGGAAATAATTAAGCTAGAAGAGCAACGAGAACAGGCAAAAATAACTCATGCTCATCACCAAGCATTAGTAAAAGCTTCTTTTTATTCAAACATGATATCTAGAAATGACTTTCAGATGGGAGATCTAGTTTTAAAATGGGACAAGGCTCATGAGGAAAAAGGAAAACATACGAAATTTCAACGAATGTGGCTTGGTCCTTTCCAAATCACAGAAATCATAGGTCCATCTACTTTTATTTTACAGTATTTAATAGGAAAAAGAGAGTCTTTACCTATTAATGGACAGATCCTCAAAAAATATTTTCCATATGAGATCATTCTTCTATTTTGTATATTAGTTTTCTCTATTTTCATAATAAACCAGTTGTAAATAGTTACATTTGGAATTCACGAAAAAGATTCAAATTCTCTTTTAGATATTTTTTTTTCACTTGTATAAATAGAATTATTTTATAAAATTGATCATTATTATTGAAAGATACAGTTAAGGGCTTTAGGTCTAGAAATGATGCTAGTTTCAACTTTGTAAATTTTGATAAAAAATGACCTTTAGTGAGAAATTGTTTTATATCAGTCTAATGAAAGGTATCAATAAAAAAATGAATATTCTCTATAGAAAATTTCTTTCCAAAAAACTCTACTATTGTCGTCCAGAGCTATCTTAAGGAAACAATGACTTCCTACCCACCTAGGAAATTACAATGTTCAAGGAATAGTCCAATGATACACTTTAACTTAAAGAGTAAGAGGTCTCATCACGAGCCAGATTATAATGGTCATAGATATTATAGCTTACTGACTTTTCCAATACTGCATACCACAACAGGGCAATGACTCAATATTATTGCAATCAAAAGACAAGGGGTCTCATCATGAGCCAGCTTGTTCAGCTAAGTTATAAATCAAGTGAATGGCACTATCATAAATTGGCTACCAAACCAAGACATTGTTCTTTAAGGTTAAAAAATAAAATGAAAGAAATAAGTGTGAATATGGATTCCCTTTTGAAAATTGTATATTTCTCTAAGTAAGACACAAGATCATTGCTGGGTAACAGGTAACCCTGTCGAGGCTATAAATGCCTGCTGGCAGCAGAGGCTCTACCTACAACAAATGAGCATATTTAAAACTGATTTATAGAGAAGCCTTTGTTTTTATCTTTATAAACCAAGTAATAACTGATATAGATATAAGGACTATCTTGAGGAACTAAATAATCAAAGTTGAATATAGAAGAAATGAAATATCATTGATAGATAAAAGCATGATGTACTTTGTCTTTCTATAATAAAGTTTGATTTTCTGAATTTTTTTTTGTTTTGGAAGTTTAGAAAATTCAAAAGAAAAGCAGAGATAACTGGTTCTTCCAAGTGAATCGCCAATTGTTGTGGCCAGCAACAACCCCCCTTCTTATTTAGTATTATCACTAATACTAAATAAGTGGGGGCCCTTAGTCAAAAAATTTAAAAATCGATTAGTGCTTGTATTTCCTTTTTTCAATAAAACTTATTATCATAGACCTAGGAGAATACCCCTTGAAAAATCTAAAAAACTTAAGTTTTATGATAAGATAGAATAAAAATCATTCCTTAAAGGAATATCGCATTGCAAAAAGGTAATGGATACCTCCTTACAAGCGGAATTATAAGATTGCGAGATCGCAATGCGAAACTACGCACTAAAAACATTCATCGCATCACATGCCTCAAATATCACTTACAAAACCTCAAAACCGCCAATATGCGATGGTGCATATCGCAAATGGCATTTCGCAGAAAAAACATTAATGGATTATTGTCATATATTGGGATACAACAATTTTATGATATTGCGGTATTGCGATATTGCGATTCCATGAGATTGCAATCTGCGATACTGTGATCTGCGATATTGCGAAGAAAATCACAGATCGCCTTATCGTAGATCTTTAGGGCTCATTGTACGAAAAATATTTTTCCATAAATTGAGGCGTGGTTATGCGCTTTAATGTTAATCAATGAATTGGTTGTCAATCATTAACAAAATATGGTTTTGTTATGATCAAAGAAGCATTTCACGTAAGGTGGTATATTTTATATGTCTTCAACATTTAAAAGCTTTCTCGTCACCTTTTTCTTGTCATTATTCTCACTTCATTTGTAAACTGCAGGAACAAAGAACAGAGAACTATACAAAGCAGTATTCAGGATATTATGGGAAAGAAAGACAAGGCTCTGAGTTCTAAAGACAAAGAAATGACGCCCTTGTATACATACACCACCTGTAACAAAGATGTTGGTATTACTACTTGGAAAGGCATGTACAGTCTACTTGAGGAAGAGAATTCCAGAGTAATGGAGGTTACAGCTACTGCAGGTTCGCATGGGTCTTCTGAGGCATCTATTACAGCGCTAGTTTGCTCGTTCTTGCACCGGATAGCGACAAGGCCCAAAATTCTTCCATACACGGAAATGGTTAAATGGGTACTAGACATCACTGACATTACAAACAAACAATTTAAGACTCAGGGTCAAGAACTCATTGGCTCATTCACTCCACAAGATTTGAGACTCATGTATCATTTACCAGAGCCACAGGCGAATTATAACAAACAGTTCATGGAGAAGTTTGCTAAAGAAAATTAAAATATGGTAGAATGCACCAAGGACTGGTCAAGGAGGGACGAACCACTTTAAAAGGAAAAACATGGTATGTATAGTACTGGTTCCCTCACCTCCCCGTATTGTTTTGCTGCTGCTATGCTCTGTAGGCTTTTTGGGAAGGTAGACATTAATAATTTTCATCTGAATGGCTACCATTATTAAATTTCGATGTTAATGCTACTGTTGTGGATTGGGCTAAGATATTATCTGATAACTTAGCCACAACCATTTTTAATTACAGGTCTAAAAGAACTATTTCTCAAAGAATTTATCCCCTTTTTTACTTATCTGCATATGTGATGGATTCAATCTGTTATATTTCCAAGTTTGCTTTGATGGGTTGGAAATGGACGACTCAAGACCCCATACCCATTCATATTTATCATAAAGAATTGTGGGATTCCAATTTCACTCCGTATTTTTACAAGATTTATCATGGAATTATGTTTCCCCCGTACAAAATGTTATATGATAAAGATGCTCCAAGATTTTCTCCCCAAGCAGAGGTAGATATAATCCATGTCACGAGATGGTTTGGAGAAGAACTTTTTACATATGTCAGGGTATTTGGAAGTCTCGCTTCCCCTCATGTCTTACCTTTGTATGTTCCTGATAAAATCATGGCATGAGAAATTTCTTATCAAACCTGTGGAGAAGGAGGTTTGACTAAAGATTTGAAGGAAAAAAAGAAGGCTATTTGGCCACAATTTCCTGTGGCCTGTGGAGCCTTTTCATTATTTGATGTAGGCCATGCATTCAAAGAAGTAAACAACATAACATTTTTATGTTTGTTCAAATTTCCAAGAAGACTGTTCGACCCTTAAGATATTGCTAAAAATTTCACTACTGCGGTCAAAATAAAGGTGTTTTCTAAAGAAGATGATATTTTTGATGACATGTCCCAAGAGAAAGGTACACTTAAAGAAGTTCTACATTCAGCCCAAATGCGATTTCCTCCAGCAGAATTTCAAGAGTTCAAGATATACAGGGAAAGGAAGTTAGCTAGTATCCATTTGGATAAATTACGCTTGGAACCCTTAAGGGAACCAACTCCCAATATTATTCTTAGTGGAAGTTCAAGCATAGGCAGATCTAAATCTAAGTCCTGGAGAGAAACGTCATAAAACTCTAAGAGTTCTGAAAATGACCATGATAAAAGTGAAGGGTCAGTAAGGGATACTGCCTAGTCAAAGGAGCTCCCATAGTAACAGGTCTTGACCTCTCCACAACTAAATATTCCCCCTCTCATTGTACAACAACGATCAGTCAGAACTTAGCTAGATAAATAATGGGAGACATTCAATGATTTAATCAATATTGAAGGATAGAACACACAGACACCTATGAGTAATGTACATGCAACAAAAGATATAATCACAGGAAGAATTAGCAATGTCTGAGAAATGGAACATATTCCCATTACCCCACCCTCTGAACTTATGCTCAAGATAGAGGAAATTAATCCTCTTGATGTATTTTATAGTCCACAACACAAGGCAGTATTGAGAAGAGAAAGAAAGAAAAGGAAATTAGAAAATTTTCTCTTGCATGATGTAGAGCAATTAGACATCCTATGGCAAGATCCTACCACTGATCCCATTGAAAATCTCACCAAATTATCTCAGATCACAGGATAATATGCCTCTGTGGCCATTGATAAAGCATCTGAGGTGCGGCAATTACTGAATGAGAAAGAAGATCAAGTACGAGTTTTGCAACAACAACTGCAACAAGCCAACGCCAACAACGAAGCACAAAAACAGCTTGAAAAATTACAGCAAGACTTCCAACAAATGCAGATAGGGTACCAAAAAAATTTGACTGAAAGAGAAAAATAGTTACAGGTTATGCAAGAGATGCATAAGGATGATCCTAAGCTTACAGAATTCATCAGAGAATCCATTTCCTTAAATGATCAACTGCTGCAGCAACAGGAAATATTATGTCAAAGAATATCACAGTGGAACTCTTATTGCGAAATAAGCGATAAAATCACTAATCAAGTCATAGAATTACGACATGATTATGATTTAATTGATAAAAGAGTTACCGAATATTTGGCTTGGAAAGAAACAGAGCAGGTGCACCAATAATCAGTGACAATCACAAAGAAATGCTCTTTAACAATTGGGATGCAAAAATCAGGGAAGAAGAGCAAGCGGCAGAAGAAGCATCCACAGCAGCAAACAGTGTTATTGACTGTATAAATTAAAATTTTCACAAGGCAAATCTGTTCTCAAAAACCATTCCAGGGTATCTACCGAAAGCACAGCAACTGCAAACAAGCTGGAGACAGAAGGCTCAAGAAAAGGCATAATCAATTAAAAGATTAACTAAGTTGAATTCGGATTCTTACTGGGCATATTTGGTAAAACCACATAGCCAGTGCACGACTCTCAAATGTATCATTAATTCTGCCGAGAAGATGGCGCCAGCTCTTGCCGATTCCGTTTTCACAAGATAGTTAAATTTGGAAGTCGGCCAGCCGACTCTTCTCAAACAAATGTTGAACTCTTGTGACTTCAAAGAACAGATTCACAAATAGTTAGTTGTTAGTTTTAGTTTTAGATTCAGTGTTAATATCAATTTTTCTTTATTTTTGCATGAAATGAGGACGGTCATTTAAACTGTATCCTAAATTTTTGTAATAAATTATTTTTAGATTTAGTTAGTAGTATTTAAACCCTTCTCATGCATTTAGAGAAGGGTCCTGAAATTTGTCAAAAACTTGTCCTCAGAACATGCACTTTTTCACCCTCCAAGGAGGTTTTGATGAATGAATGGAACAGGATTTATTGATATTTGCATTTAATATCTACTACTGATGTTGCACTTTTGTACTCTTAGTGAATGTTGGATTAAGAAGAGATAAGTCATTATTGCTTGAAGCTCATGAGTAGAACTAGTTATAAATGATACTTTTATCTCTTAACTATTTCTACCTTTGTGTTAAAGTGATATTCATGTTCATTTGTTTATATATTTATGCTTGAATGCTTGAGTTATCATTTGGCACTTTTGCACGGTGATATCTATTTATTTAAACTTAATATATGAGCAGCTTATTATGCGATATGTTTTTCACAATTGTTTCGTCTAAATTTTTATACGAAGTGGTTTATCTATATTAAATTCTTTTCTTATAAGATTTGAATGATATTTACTATCAATTTTTATATGAAATCATTTTAGATCGCATAACAGAAAGATTACATCTCGGGTTAGTGTAGAATTAGACATTTATGTTTATTAGAATACAATTGCATGTTATTAGATTCGAGTTAAAATAAAGCATTTCATTTAGGAAATTTTAGAAAGGAAATACCAATTCTCAACACAAACACACACATATTGGGAAACTGGTCCCATTATCCCCAGTCGGACCCACTATACCAAACGGAAAAGGAGCTGCTAACCAAGGTCCAGACCGGGTGGGTATCCCCCTTGTTGTAGACCCAATTTTCGGGGCCTCAACAAAAACGTAGGGGAAAATGATCTTTAAGAGTAGGTTTGTTTAATTCTCGGTAGTCAATACATGCCTTCCATTTACCATTTTTTTTTGGCACAATTACCAAAGGAGAAACCCACTAACTATCTAAAATGGGATAGATAAAGTTGACATTTAACAATTTCTGCAATTATTCTTTAACAATCTCCCTAAGATTTGGATTCATCTGTCTCTGAGGTTGTCTGATTGATTTACAATTTTCCTCTATGTAGATGTGATGAGTGCAAGTCTTAGGGCTTATCCCTTTCATATCAGTGTACTCCCATGCATATGCAAAAGAATGTCTCTGTAATATCTTGACTAGCTTTTCTTGTTGAGATTTCTCTAGGTTCTTGTTCATGTTTAAAGTTTTACTTGGAAATATCTTAATTGTAGAGCTACCAAATTTATCCATGGAGTAAAGAGACATATGTCTTGATGATAAAAACTCAATGTTGGATTCTTCTTGAAATTGTTCATGTTTGTATTCCGAAGAGGATTCAAAATTTTCTAAGGTATTTAGAATCTGGCTATCTTCACTAATTTTTGAAATTGTAAAGAGAGGTTGTATGTCTTCTTCATCCTCAATCCATTGAGTATAATTTAATTCTGTAATTTTTTTTACTGGAGGATACAAGGTAAATTTCTTGGTTGAACTACCATCATAGATGTACATATCACCGGATGTACAACTAATGAAAGGATCAATTGTAGCTAACCAAGGTCTTCCTAATATGATAGGATGCCCTCCTAGATTATTCTTAGGAGTTAGGATCATAAAATCCATAGGATACTCCCAAGAATCTAGGGACACTGGAATGTCTTCTATTACCCCATTAGGTTTGATCACAGATCTATCTACTAATTTTAATAATGTGGGTGTAAAAATAAGATTAGGAAGTTTTAGTTTATCCATGATTTGTCTACTCATGATATTGATTGCTGCTCCTAAATCAATAAGTGTGTTTTGGATCTCAATTCCATTGATGTGTATTTTAACAACTGGATTTCCTGGGTCTAGATACTTTGGAATGGAAATCTTACCCATCATGATATCTGCTATTTTTCCTTCCAGTTGAATTTTCTTTGTCTCTTTGATTCTTTTTCCTGTTTTTTTCATGCTCAACTCCTTTATTGTTTTTGCTAAAATTGGAATTTCCTTGATAGCTTGTAATAATGGGATCTTTATACAAAAATTCCTTAGCTCATCCAGAAAATCATAATTAGGCACCATAATTTTTTTTTCTACACCTCTATCAATTTGTAATCTTTCTGGAAAGGGAGGTGTAGAGGTAGATGTTGATGGCTACTCTAATATAGGAGTTTAAATTATTGGTTCTTTTTGTTTTGGTTTTTTAATATTTGGGTCTTCAAAAGATGTGTCTTCTTCAAGACTTTTATTTACCCGTAGAGAATCTTCCTCAGAGTTGTTTTGTTCTTGTATTATTACAGAAGGTTTCTTCTTCTCAAGTATTCTTCCAGACCTAAGTTGAACATCATTAAGGGCTAAAGGAGTAATCAAATAGGTTGGAAACTATTGTCCTTCTATCATGTATGTGTTCTGAGGATTTTTATTGTTGGGGTTTGGTATGGGTTGGGCAGGTAACTGATTTTTTTTCTAAGGAAATGGTAATGGAAGTGGTGGATTTTGATGTTATGGATTTTGTTGAGGAGGGAAATGTGGATATGGTGGATATGATGGTGGACATTGATAGTAATGAGAGTATCTTCCATAGCGATTTTGTGCTCCTTGTGCCCAAGTTTGAGTTTGATTTTGGAATTGGGGCCAAGGTTGCTGCCAAGAATTCCAATTTGGTGGGGTTTGATTATACAGTTGATCATGGAATCCGTGTGTTTGAGGTCCTTGCCAAGGCCTCCTAGAGACAAAATTAAGAGATTCTGTGGAATTTGTAGGGGTTTATTCTTGAAAGACAACTTTAAGACCAGGAAGTGAAGGAAAAGTCTTGGTCTCATATTTTTCTGAACAAATTACACAAGTCTCTACTATTTTTGCATCCAAAGGGCACTCTCTCAAGGCATGCTTCTTTCTACATTTGGGACAAAAGATTGCTAAGGCATCAAATTCAAATTTTTTCTTTTTTTGTAATTTAAGAGTGTCTATTTGTTCATTAAGACTCCCTAAAATGTCAGATTTGAATTCATCAAGCATATGTCCTATTTCTTCCCTACTTACTGTCCCGGAAGTAGACTTACTTGCCCTTGCAAGAGCATGGTCTCTTGGTCCTTTTACAGTTTTAGATTTCCCTCTTGAAAGGTTGATACATAATTCAGATATTTCAAGTAATGTGAGCTGAGATATATCCCCTTTTCCCATCATATTAAGGATATCTAGCCATTCATCCCTAATTGTCTTCAAGAAGAGAGCTTTCAAAGTATCTTGGTCTAAGTTTTCCATTTTTACTCTTTTGATGTTATAGTTAAACCTCTCCAAAAAATCTTCCATATTTTCATCCTCTTTTTGTAGCATTTTAAACACTTCCTCCTTATGGTTGACTGGCATATAGTAATCCAAATACCTCTCTAGAAATTCATGTTTCATGTCTTCCCATGTCCTAATAGAACTGTTGATCAAACTCATAAACCATTTTAATATTGCTCCTTTCAGTGTTGAAGGGAATAATTTAAGTTTTTTGGCATCTTGTAAGTAATCATAGGTTCTACATAGGACTTCAAATTCAAATAGGAAGGTTTCAGGATCTTCACTATTGAGTCCATAAAATTTTGGAAGGACAGAGGGTGAAATTTTTTTCATAGTTGCATTGGTTTCTTCATCTACTATGGGAAACCCAAAAGAGCTTCCCATTTCCCTTCTACCAGTCTTCCTCTGTCTCCTTCTTCACCTCTACCTCCTTCTCCTTCTGCACCTCTACCTCCTTCTCCTCTACCTCTACCTCTACCCCCCCCCCCCAAATAGTGTATTTTCTCCATTAAAGACTCCTCCTCCCCCTTCTTCTGCCATGGTTGATTCTCCTGTGGAAGTGGAAAAATTTATGTCTCTAGTAGGGGTCCTTGAATCTTCTTCTAGGACAGGTTAAATGGATGAAGTGGAAGGTATTTCTGATGGAATATCTAATCTTAAGTCTTCTGGAAGTCTATGATTATTAAAGTATGGGATGTGGGTTTGATTTGGAGGTGTGTTGCCTCTTGGTCTTGGTGGAACAAGTGGTGTTCTAGGAATCAAGCTTATGATTCTTATGAATCTACCCCTTGAGTCTCTTTCTCTACACATATCATTGTTTTTGGGAGGTAAGAAACAAGGCTACCTAGTTACACTCCCCCGGAAACAGCGCCAAAATGTCTTCTCAACTTAGTGTTCCTAAATTGATGTCATAAATTGTCAACCAGGGCTAGTAAATTGTTGAAGTGAAGTGCACTATATGTGCCTAGGTATATTCTTCCTACTTCATTGTGTTTAGTGTTTTTCTAGTGTTTTTGGTTTTGTTTTTTTGTGCTAAGAGGAAAAGAACTAAATTATTGGTAAAGAGAAGTTACTGATCACACTAAAAACAGAACAAAATCTACTCTAAACTGTGTATGGCACCTAAGAACAGAAAATGCTAATCCATATATTGTAAAGCTTGACAAGAAAAGTAACTCATAACATTAACTCAGTCCAATTCATTTCATTAGAGGTATGTTGGAACAACTTGAGAATAGGATAAGTTTGACTTAATGAAGTTCTCTTTAGTAAACAACAACTTAAAATATCACAGAGAAAATCTCATCCATTGTTAGAAATTTGTTGGAACATTTTGAAAAAAGATTATATGCAATATAGTAAGGAATCCTATGCTAAAATAACTTATGACACTAGAATTAACCCATTCTGCAACTCAAAATGTCACTATTAAACCTCATTCAAGGGTTAGAGATCTATTGGAATAACTTTGGAAAAAGGTTGTTTGTAAAATTATGAGAAATTGCAGAACAATTAAGAACTCAAAATGATATAACTAATTCTTGTCCATATGATAATGATGTGTTAGAAGAGACTAAGAACAAGAGAAGCTTGTAAAAAAATGAGGGTATTTTAGGTCTAATTAACAGGACTAGAATGCAATTAGCTAATAAAACTTGAAATACAATGAACAGAACTGAACTAAAATGCAATTAACCTCCGAAGTACTACATCTCTTTCTCATTCACGTGTTAGTGATATATTGTAACAATTCATGAGAACAGGATTGACTGTAATATTCAATGTAAGTGAACATAAAACATGATGCTCAGAAAACTGCCTAAATTAAGAATAAACAGAGTTAAAAATCACTTATCTAGAAAATATGCACAAAGCCTTTCGAACAGTAGGGTCCCTCTACCATCAAATTGGCACACGAATCCTCAACTCCTTAAAATTTCTTCAGATCATGTATCAAATTTGTACTTCTTTCATTAAAGGAAAAATGCTCAGAAAAAAGAGTATCACAGTTTTTGAGAATTAACAACAGAACATCAACTAGCTAGAAGTCTCTCGGTTCACCGAGTTATTCTTATAAGCAAAATACATAACTGTCATTGAGTAGAAATAGGCATAGGTGTCTTTTTCAATCAAAATCAAATTAGAACTCCTGTTGAGGACTCGTACTTTGCTGAAGACATCTGCAGAGTCCTTGTCCTTGTAGAAGTCTACTTCTTAGTCTTCGCTTCCTCCATGTGCATAACCACATGAAAAAATTTTCTCAGACTTCGTAGAGGGCAAGGAATGATGTAGGAGAGTTCTAGAATTCAACCGTATGCGTTTTTCCCTCAAATGACACCTGTAACATGTGTGAACATAAATATAGCTGCGGAATATGCGACTAGCTACAGAATGGCTACATTCTGTAGCTAAGTCTGATAAAAAATCACTATGACAACAAAACCACAAAAGTATAATAAGTCATTCATTGCATGCATTCTTAAAGTGACTTTAATCATTCCTATTGATCTTAAAAGTCTATAACTGATAAAGGACAAATGGAATGAAGTGAAATTTGGTGAAAGGAAAGGACATCTTTGAGGCTCAACATTGAGGCTTAAAGAATTATCCTACAAGTTAGTGCATGGGGTGATTTTCAAAAAGCACCATAATGGATTATTCACCTGGTGTCTCGATGCACAAGATTCAGAAAAGGTATTGTGTTATCACCATGATGGACCGGCCGAGGGTCACTTTGTGGGAAAAATTACAACGAATAAAATCATGCATTATGGTTTTTATTGTTCTACACTTTTTAAATATTCTCAGGCTTATGTCCAAAAATGTTTTTCCTGTCAGAGGTGTGCAAATAGAAAGAATTCAGTCTCCCAACTCTAGCATGTTGTGAAACTAGCTCCAAAAATAGAAGAAAAGAGATATTAATGCCTTAGAAATAGGCCACTTCGAGGGGGAAACCTCCAATACATTACATGAATGGAAAATTCTTGGATGATACAAATGAAAAAACCTCCTGCCTATATATAGGAGTCCATGGGGCTGCAATTTAATCCTATTGGGGCCACAATGTAACCCTAGCTAACCTAATATTGATAATGTAAGGGCACAATAATAACAATATGGGGGTTAGAAGGGTACAACAATAACAATAAAGAGGGCTAAACTAACATAATAAGGGACTACACTATTAATATAGGGACTTAAAATGTCCCTCTCCTTCAAAAATGTGTTGTCCTCAATGCTTGAATAGCTCTGGGTGCTTCTGTATAAAATTCTCATCCTCCCATGTAGAATCTTCTGTGGGTAAGTTCTTCCACTTGATGAGATACTCTGAAATTGATCGATTTCGTAGCTGTCAAGTTCTTGTTTTCATGACTACTTCAGGTTCCAATATGATTTTTCCTTCCTCATCAAGTTCTGGAAATATTGTTTGAACTAGAATATTTTCACCTATAACCTTCTTTAAGCATGAAACATGGAAAACTGGATGCACTCGTGAAGAAGCAGGAATCTCCAATTTGTATGCCATAGTGCCAATCTTTTGCAACACCTTGTAATAACCATATTAATTTGGCGATAGTTTATTATTCTTCTTAGCTTTCTTGAGGAACATTTGTTTGTATGGTTGTATCCATAAAAATACCCAGTCTCCTACATCAAAACTTCTCTCGCTGCGATGTTGATATTCCTATTGTTTCATTTTATTTTGTGCCAAATTTAGGTTATCCTTTAAGAGTTGGAGAACTTCTTGTTGATGCTCGATGTGATCTTCCATTGCTTGAACCTTCAAATTTTGTCATAAAGACGATGTGATGGATGGTGGATGATATCCATAAAGTGCCATAAATGGCATCATTTTTGCTGCAGTATGGAAGGAAGTGTTATACCACCATTCAACGAGAGGCAACCACTTGACCCATTGTGTTTGTTTATCAGATACAAAACAACAAAGATATCCTTCCAAACATTTATTTACTATCTCAGTTTGACAATCGTATTGAGGATGATAAGATGAGCTATGAGCTAATTGAGTACCCAAACAAGAAAATAACTCCGTCCAAAAATTTCCGGTAAAAATAGGATCTCTGTTGCTCACAATATCCCTTGGGTTCCCATGTAGCTTTTGAATTGTGTCCATAAATGTAGTAGCAAATTTACTTGCTTTAAATGGATGAGATAATGCACAAAAGTGTGCATACTTGGTAAGTCTATCAACTACCATCATGATGACACTCTTTCCTTCGGACTTAGGTAAACCTGTGATAAAATCCATTGAAATCTCCTCCCAAGGTTCACTTGGAATGGATAAAGGTTGTAGAATACTCGGGGTCTTAATTGTCTCCACTTTATTCTGTTGACAAACCAAACATTCCACCACAAAATTTTGAATATCAGGTTGAAAGCCATCCCAAAAAAATTCTTTCTTCACCCTGTGGTAAGTTTTCAAAAATCCTGAGTGTCCTCCTAAAGGAGAAGTGTGCAATTCCAGAATAATATTTTGTTTTAGTTGGGAATTCTTACAAAGATATAATAAATTTTTGTACCTGTTGTACTGTACAACAACCCTCCCTTTTTCCTAATTTTTTAGAATAAAATTCATTTAGAAATATGGTCCCTTTTTCTTTTCATATAGAAATAAAAGACTTAGAAATAAAAGATTCATTGTTTTGAAAGACTCATTGCATATCTTTGTTACCAAGTGTGTACAAACAAATACAACATTCAAAAAATTCCGATCTGATCAATTAATAAAATACTTTATGATATAAAATAAATCAGTTTGAAAAAGGTCTCATGAACAGTAATCGTAATAGGAAATCGGAAAAATCTTTGAGAGAAGTTTTACATACATGTTCAAAAATCTCCGATGAGATTAGTCCAATCACAAATCTCCAATCGCAAAGGATTTAAGTTATTTCATTTACATATTTTCGATGCGATGCGATTAATCGCAATTGCATGATCGGAACACTTTTAATAAACTCTTTGTGGTCAATTGAAAATTCCTCGATGCGATGCGCTTTATTATAAACAAGAAAGAAAAATTGATAAACAAGAAAGAAATACAGAGAAATCAGATACACAACTTGGAGGAAATGACACTACTGATAAAATTGTAGACTCTACTGATATTAATGTTTCCTCTCAATTATTGAAGCAATATAATCAATTCGCTCACCAACTAGGACTGTAGGATGATCCTAAAGAGAAAAATCCAGAAGATCAGGATTTTGAAATCATTCCTAAACATCCTACAGGACAAATTGTGTTGAAAATTGAGGAAATACCTCCTCTGGATGTATTCTATAGCCCTAAACATAAGGCTGTTGTTAAAAAAAAAAGAAAAAGAAGGAAAATAGATCAAGACACAATTCTTGCTTCACAGGAGGAATTCATGAGTATTGTTTATAAGAATGCTGAAGTGAATCCATCCAAGGATCTCACTAATTTATCCCAATATGCAGGAGCATACAGTGCTGTGACAATAGATAAAGCTGCAAAGGTTTCTCAGTTGATGACTCAGAAATATCTACATCTAGCTTTACTTGAAGAACAAGATAATGAAAATCAGCAGAAGATTGGTCAATTTGAACAGCAATTTCAAAATCAAGAGCTCAGAATTAAGGAGCTAGAAGAACAATTGGCCACAGAAAATAAAAAAGTTGATGAACAAGCTCTAAAAAAACAACAACAGATGAATCAAGAAATTTCAAAGTTACAAAATTTGTTGCAAAATGAGCAAGATACAAAGATTGTACAAGAAAAAGAATTTCAAGCAGCTTTAGACAAATTCAAGGATTTTCCCAAATTAAATAAATTCAAAGCAGAAGCTCTTGAAGCCAATAAACTGTTGTCTCAGCAGTTAAATAATTTTTGTACAAAATTAACTCAAACAGAGCCATTTATTGATATCACACCATCTTTGATATAGGACATAGTTACTCTCAGGCAAGAGATTGATGATGCCGATGAAAGGATTTCTGAATTTCTTACTTGGCAAGATACAGAGAAAGGAAGAAAAGCTAATCTTCCTAAAATATAAGAAAGACATAAGGAAATCCTGTTTACAGAGTGGGAACAGAAGTTAATGAAAGCCGAGAGAGCTATATCAAGAGATAGAAGCATGATGGGTAATATAACACAATTTATCAATGACAACTTGTATGCATGTAATCTCATTTCAGATTGTGTTCCAAGAAGTTTAATTAAAGTCAAAGAAATTGATCGCAGATGGAAAGAAGAAATAATGAATAAAAATCAATAGATCAATAAGCTTCAAACAATATCTTGGGATAATATGTGGACCTATCTGATTAAGCCACTCAATCAACAATTAGCTATTAAATGCCTATCAAATGCTATTGATTGTTTGATTCCAGAATTCTCTGATGCCACATACGCTGGACAGTTACATTCCAAGATGAGTCATCCATCGGAGGTCCAGGAAATGTCGAAAATTTTCCACCTGGCTACATTGAGCGAAAAGGAAAAGCAATTAATCAATTCCATTTTTAAGATAGTGTTTCCGTTTTCAAATTGATAGATTGTAGCAGTAGTAGTAGGATTTTGTTTTCATGTAATTTCATATTTAAACCCCTCTCATGCATTGGAGAAAGGGTCCTGAGTTCTAATATTTTTGACTTGGAGATTACATTTCTGTACTCCACTGGCTCTTATATTTTATAAAGGATCACATCTGGTGATTTTATGCGGAATTATCTTTAAAGAGTTGCATTTATGTACCTTGAAATTGATTTTGCATTGGAATTACTGGATCAGAATATCATATTTCATTTGAAACTTTCAAGATGGATAAGGTATTTTTATCTATTCAGTGGTAATTTCTTTTGTTATATGATATTCTATTTTAAATTTTCTATCATTTATATATATTTCGTTTTCGTAATATTTCTCTATATATCATTTTTTAGTATATTAGAAATATTCATTTTTCATAAATGTATGTAAAATGATATACAATGATGAATACAATATGCTAATACAACTCTGTTTAAATTATTAAACAGAGTTATCTTTATTTGTTACTGCACAATTTCAATTAAACTTTAATACATTTTTATGGTTATTGTTCAATTGGAATAATTTCAAGTTGTATTCACATATGATACCCGGGTTAGTTTTAGAATTTCTTTATCAGTATTTAGATTAAATTAGATAGTTCTATTTCAGTCATTTAGTCCCATTTTCACTCATTCAAATCAACCCATCACCAACCCATTAGTTATAAGGAAACTGGTCCTTTCAATCCAGTCGGAGCCACCATACCAAACGGATAAGGAGCCGTCCTAAGGTCCCGACCGGGTGGTTTTCCCCAATGTTTGAAGTAGAGATTTTCCAGGCTTCAAAATTTTTGGCGCTAGAAGGAGGGCCTGAGCTATGAATGGCAAGTAAATCTTTACCCACAAGCCATTTTGAGAGCAAAAAACCCTCATTAACTTCTTCAATTTCTTCTGAATTACAAAATCTTAGAGAAGGAATTGAGAAGAATATTCAGACACCCACTACCAAAATCTCAAAATAATCAGAAAACAAAAATCCTGAGTCTCCTGAAGTACAAGATTTAATCCATAAATTGAAAGGATTCTCATTATCTCTAGAAGAGTCTGAAATATCTGAAGGTAGTGTAAGCTCAAAATTTGTTCCTTCAAAACCTCTTACTAGGCTACAAAGTGAAAAACTTAGTATTTCTCCGAAAGAATTCCCTTTACCTAGTAGAGTCAAAACAAGAATAACTCAATCGGAATCAGAAAGTGATATAAATTCTTCATCTCATATTCAATCATCTGCTTCCGAAACCCCAACTCAACAAAGTGCAGTTGTTTCCACATCATCTACTCAATCATCAGCAATCTCAACATTATCTATTCCAACAACTTCTGTTCCGACACCACCAGTCTCTACTACTCCTTCAACAGTTGTTACAACAATGGCACAAAGACCATGGGCTAGTCCACGGGCTATCAACATGCCTGCACCTTTACATGATTTACCTGACAATCCTGGAAAATGGCTTCCAAAATTCAGTCAAGAGCTTAACATTCAAGCTGAAGAACACATAAATAACTTTATGCTGGCTATAAATTTGAATGGAGTCATAGAAGAAGATGTTGTAGTCAGACTATTCCCTTATACTCTTCAAGGGGCAGCAGGATCCTGGTACTTTTCATTACCTTCAGGATCCATAACTAGTTGGGCTATTTTTGTAGATCATTTTTTAACCAGATTTGGAGATGACAGATTGATATCTAGTTTAATCAACGATCTCTCAAATTTGAAGACAGAACCCAAGGAGCCCATTAAAGATTTCAATGCTAGATTCAACAAACTTTTGAATAAAATCCATACAGATTCAAAGCCTAGTGAACAAGTCAGAAGTGAATGGTACATAACTGCTTTGCCCTCAAACATAGCAATTTTTGTAGATAGAGATACAAGACCTACTTTATCCGAGAATATGAAAGAGGCTATTGCAGTAGAAAAACGAATTATTTCTCTAGAAAAGAAAAATGCTATTGAGGAAAGGAAATCTAAAAAGGTCAGCTTCAAAGATGATTCAAGGAAAAAGATGGCCAAAGACCCATACGACATGGAAGGTTTACAGAAAGTTCTTAAAACTATGTCGAATGAAATGGTTGAAATAAAAAAACAAGTAGCTGAAACTTCTACCAAAAAACCATTCCGAAAATTCAAAAGAAATCCAGTTGAAACTAAACCGCCCAATTCAATCTCTAATGCAGAATTAGAAGAGGAAGAAGAAGAAGATACATCGCCATTATCAGATGAAGAAGAAACGAATGAAGAAATAGCTGAATTACATGGAATGTGGGATTTTATTCTCCCTAATTCTGATAGTGAGGTAGATCAAGAAGCCATGCCTGTAAGTACTAGGAGTAAATCTACATCGAAGCTTGTACAAACAGTTCCTGAAAAGAAAACTACAACTCCAAGTACCAAAGACAAATCCCCTGCAAAGAAAACTTCTCCATTACCTACTCAAAATCAGCCATCTTCTTCTAATCCTCCTACATCAACATCAAAGACTTTAGTGGTATCAGATCCTATGGATTATAACATTGTTGAAGACATGAAAAGATTAAATAAAACATTTCCTTACATGAACTCAACAAACTTAAACACCAGCAGAAGTTGCTATTAAAAGAGTTAAATGCTACACCAATTGCTCCTTTACCAAGTGGTGTAGTTGCAAAAGAAGCTAAAGGGACTGGTAAGCCACCAGATAAAGTAGATGCTACTGATACTGTGCTCATTGGAGAAAGATCAAATTCTCAGACTCCTCCTTTTCTTTTGACTTATGAAATGTACAATAAGAATCTGCATAATTGTTTAATCGATTCTGGAGCATCCTCTAATATAATGCCTACTTCTGTTTGTGCCAAATTGAATATTGAACCACAAAAATCGGCAGCTAATATTGTTCAATTGGATCGCTCTAAAGTTCAGGTTGTAGGGGAAATCAATTCAGTTACTATCCGACTAGCTTTTGATCCTAGGATTGTCCAAAGAATTGATATTTTGATTACAGATATTCCTGAATTCTATGGATTAGTCTTAAGTAGGGACTGGTCTGCAAAACTTAATGGTTATATCGCAACTGATTATTCACATATGTGGCTTCCTTACAAAGGGAAACCAAATCAAATCAAAGTTGAAGGAGAAAAACATATGATGCACACCGTTACTGAATTTGAACAATCAAATGAACCTATGGCTTTTAACAACAATATTCTTGGAGGTTATTCTGCTGAGTCATTCCTTGGGAACTTCAAAGCACCACAATCACCCTTTTCTGTAAATACTTTTGTTTCTCAAATAGAAATTTTTTCACAATCTGATTCTTCCATGATTGTAAATATTTCTGATGTAATTGTAGATAAGCCAATAGATAAATCTTTATTTTGATCATTATATTTTGATGGATCAAAATCTAGTGATGGGGCTGGAGCAGGATGCATCTTAATTGATCCAAATGGACAGAAAACCATGCTATCATGTAGGTTAGAACTTGAGTGTACAAAAAATATTGCAGAATATGAGGCCTTGATTCAAGGACTTTATAAAGCTATAGGGTTAGATGTTAAATACTTGAAAGTATTTGGTGATTCTGAAATTGTCATAAAACAAGTTAGGAATACTATCCATTGCCTTTCAGGACATCTTAAACACTATCAAACCCTAGTGCTAGATCTTACCACTCATTTTTTAGCATTCAATATTTCTTCTATTCCTAGGAATCAAAATACATCAGCTGACTTGTTATCTAATGTTGCATCCAAACTCCTTCCTGCTGAAGATTGCAGTCCTGATAGATTTTCAGTAGAATTGATTTTTCGCCCATCTGTTCCAGATAATATCACAAATTCGAGAGTATTTTACCATGATCAAGATATTTTAAATTTCATGACTTCAGAGAAATCATATGATGAACAAATTATTGATGAGGATGATCATGATTTGCAAATTGCCTCAAAAGGTAATGAAAATCCCATTCCGAAATATGTTGTTAAATTGGAGGACTTATACGATATAAAAGGCAGATTCAAGAAAGTTACCAATGCTAAACTTCAAAGTTCCACTTTGAAGTTTGAATTAGTAAATCTTGGTTCTGATTCTAATCCTCAAAATGTTAATTTAGGACTCAATTTAACCCCATAGGAAAGGAATTCTTTCATTAAACTTCTGAGTAGGTATAAAAATATCTTTGCTTGAAATTATGAGGATTTAAAGACCTATGATACATCTGTTATTCAACACACAATTCCAATGCTTCCTGATATTAAACCTGTTCAACATAAGTTGAGAAAGATTCATCCAAATCTCGAAGGTCAAATCAAATCAGAACTTAATAAACTTTTAAAAGCCAAAATCATTTTTCTTGTAAGGCATTCCAATTGGGTTTCCAATATGGTACCTTTAAGGAAGAAAAATGGTGATATAAGAATCTGTATTGATTTTAGAAATTTAAACAAGGCATGTTTGAAAGACAATTTCCCATTGCCAACCATGGAACAAATACTTCAAAATGTAGCTAGTTCTAAAATCATGTCCTTTCTTGATGGATTTTCAAGCTATAATCAAATTTTAGTTCATCCAGATGACAGATTGAAAAAAACTTTTAGAACCAAATGGGGAACCTATGCTTATCAGAAAATGCCTTTTGGTCTAATAGATTCAGGAGCAACTTTCTAAAGAGCCATGGACATAGCATTTAAAGGTCTAATCAATAGATCAGTTGTTGTTTATCTTGATGACATAACAGTATTTTAAGAAAAGAGAGCCAATCATCTACATGATCTAAAGTAAATATTTGAAATATGTAGAAGGTTTGGTATTTCCTTAAATCCAAAGAAATCTTTCTTTGCTCTTGATGAAGGAAAACTCTTAGGATTTTTTATGTCAAAAGATGGTATATATATTGATCCAGATAGAGTAAAAGAAATTTCTGATATTTCTTTACCTCATAACAAAAAATACATGCAATCATTTCTTGGGCAAATCAATTTTGTAAAAAGATTCATTCCTGATTTTTCTCAAATTGTTCTACCTATGCAAAGTATGATTAAGAAAAATTCAGTATTCAAATGGGGGCATAAAGAGAAACAAGCCTTTGAGGCAATCAAACAAGCGATGATTAATGCACCAGCATTGAACACCCCTGATTTTTCTAAAGATTTTACTTTGTATACTTTGGCCACTGAAACATCTTATGCTGCTGTTTTAACACAGCTCAATGATCAGAAAATTGAGGCACCCATTTCTTTCTTTAGCTCAAATCTGCAAGGAGCTGAGCTTAATTATTTCGATGTTGAAAAACAAGCCTTTGTTGTGTTTAAATCAATAAAACATTTCAGACCTTTTCTCTTGAAAACACATACAAAAATCACTGTCCCGTTCTCTGCAATGAGACAATTATTAGTTCAAAAAGAAGTAGGAGAAAAGAGAGCTAACTGGGTAACATCTTTGCAAGAATATGATATTGATATTAAACCAGCTAAGATTGTTAGAGGACAAGGTTTTTGCAGATTATTGACAGGAACTCATAACATACCAGAGAATCAACATTCAGATAATGATATTCAAGTAATTCAGATAAGTGTTACAGATTCTGAATCTCAGTATGCTGATCTCATCTATTACTTTAAAAATGGGTATGCTCCTTCTAATCTCAGCTATAAGAACAAACGTGCTTTAAGACTGAAGGCTATTAAATATGAGATCATTGATAATGTGTTATTCAGAAAGAATTATGACTCAATCCTATTAAGATGTCTTGAAAAGACTGAAGCTGAAAAGGTGTTGCAGGAATTGCATGATGGACCAGCAGGAGGTCGTTTTGGAGGTGATACCACAGCTCACAAAATAATTCATGCTGGTTATTACTGGCCTACCCTTTTTAAAGATACTCATGATTATGTGAGGAAGTGAAAAAATTTTCAAACTGCTAGTGGAAGACAAAAGAAACCAGCTTTTCCTTTGCAACCAGTAAATATTGAACAACCATTTGAGCAATGGGGGCTTGACATTATTGGTGAGATAGTACCTCATTCTTCCAAACAGCACAAATACATCCTTACAGCAATAGATTAATTTACGAAATGGGTAGAAGCAATCCCCTTGAAGGTAGCCAATTCTGATACAATTATTGATTTCATAGATCAATTCAGCATAACCAGGTTTGGTGTACCTAACACTCTTGTCTTTGATAATGCATATTATTTTTCTAGAAACAGTATAATGGAATTTGCAGTCAAAAGAGGTTTTAAATTGAAATATTCAGCAAATTATTATCCACAAGGTAATGGTTTGGTTGAATCCACTAACAAAAATCTTATCAAAATCATTAAAAGGACCATTGATCAAAATAAAAAGAATTGGCACAAGTATTTAATCTTTGCACTATGGGCTGATCGTATTACTGAAAAAGCTTCAATAGGAACTTCACCTTTCAATTTAGTTTATGGAAAAGAAGATGTGATACCATCAAATTTAGCTCTTCCATCATTAGCCCTAGTGAAATTTATTGAGGAAAATCCTTCTTCATCCATTCAATTGAGATATGATCAAATCCTTAAATTAGAAGAAGATAGAGATAAAGAAAAAATTATTCATGAAAAACATCAACAGCTTGTAAAATCTTCTTTTGATGCAAGTTCTACCGGCTCAAAGATTTTGTCAATTGGTGATCTTGTTCTAAAATGGGATAAAGCACATGAAGAAAAAGGTAAGCATACCAAGTTTCAGAAAATGTGGCTTGGACCATTTCAGATTGCTGAAAAGATAGGCTCAAATACATTCATACTCCAAGATTTAACAGGAAAGAGAAAATGTCTTCCTGTAAATGGGCTTGTCTTGAAGAAATTCTTTTCATAAGGAGGTAACCCCTTCTTACTTGTACATATTCCTTTCTGCAAAGTTTTTAATTGTTTTGCAAATAAAGGTTGTTAATAAGTCTCTAATTGACTGTTTACTATTAAGAAAATTTTGTAGAAAGAATATTATAAATATTTATTTTGTGTAAATAAGAATTTTTAAAAGAGATGATCATAGTTTTTGGATAGTTTAAAATAAGATGTTAAACTTTGAAAGATTATTCCAATCATTTGCATGATCTTTTGAAAACTTGAGGAAAATGTAAATCATTATAAGTTTATTGAGCAGAGAACGGTTATCTATAAAAGTAGAGATTTTTTCAAAGCCTTGGTACTCAAGAAACTCTGAAAATTGTCATCCATTGATTCTTATGGATAAAACTATTTCACCCCATCCATTTAAGTTGTGATTTTTTAGAATGTAATTCTAAGAAATTATATGAAAATTTTAAAAGATAAGAGGTCTCATCATGAGTCGACTTACCATGTTCATAAGAAGTAATAAAACTGACATTACCAATACTACATATCAAAATAGGGTAATGGCTTATAAATATAAGACAAGGGGTCTCATCATGAACCAACTTGTTCAGTTTAATTACAACTAGTGAATGGCATTGTTATTAATTGGCTACCAAACCAGAACAATGGATTTTAAAATTAAAAAATAAGTAAAATACAAAAAACATGAGATAATATGTCTTATGAATTTATCTTTTAAAAAGTCATAATCTTAGTTGGATGGGACAATGAATGGTTAATGGTTAAAAGGTAACCCTGTCGAGACTATGAATGTTTGCAGGCAGCATAGGCAATACCTATGACAATAGAGTATATTATAAAAACCAAACTTGGAGAAATCCACTTACTTCATTATTAACACCAATCAAAGCTTGAGATAACCCAAAAATGTTTTTATTCTCAAGAAATTAGAAAGAAATTGTAAGTAATTTTTATTCTTTTTCATAGTTAGATTTTATTTTTGATTATCCTAAGATAATTTTCATTATCCTTAAAAATATTTACTTACTAGAAATATAGTGTTCATTTTATTTTTTCAGAGATAACTGTTTCTTTCAGTGAATCGCCAATTGTTTTACTGTACAACAACCCTCCTTTTTTCCTAAATTTTTAGAATAAAATTCATTTAGAAATAGGGTCCCTTTTTCTTTTCATATAGAAATAAAAGACTTAGAAATAAAAGATTCATTGTTTTGAAAGACTCATTGCATATCTTTGTTACCAAGTGTGTACAAACAAATACAACATTCAAAAAATTCCGATCTGATCAATTAATAAAAGACTTTATCATATAAAATAAATCAGTTTGAAAAAGGTCTCATGAACAGTAATCGCAATCGGAAATCGGAAAAATCTTTGAGAGAAGTTTTACATACATGTTCAAAAATATCCAATGCGATTAGTCCAATCGCAAATCTCCAATCGCAAAGGATTTAAGTTATTTCATTTACATATTTTTGATGCGATGCGATCAATCACAATCGCATGATCAGAACACTTTTAATAAACTCTTTGTGGTCAATTGAAAATTCCCCGATGCGATGCGCTTTATTATAAGAATACATTTCAAAAGGAAATAAATATTTGTTTCAATTAAAAAAGAAGAATCCTTATATGATGGACCCCACCATATCGCAATCAGAAATCGGAGAAAAGTCATTGATAATTCTTTTCGATTGAAGCTCCCCGATGCAATATATCACCATCACAATCGGAAATCGGAGAAGTTCGTAATTGCAAATCGGAAATCAGAGAAGTTTTGTAAACATAATTGGAAATCGGAGAAATATTTATTGTGATATTTATACACCATTTGAATACTTCCGATGCAATTAATATTCATATACTATATACTTGTCAGATCGGAAGATTTCATAATAGGTAATTTAATATTATTTTCACAAGCGCTAAAACTCCAATAGTACGATCAACATTGAATAGAAAATCAAACAATATTGGTTTACGATTATGTTTTGAATATGTGAGTGTGACCCAAACAAAATATTTAAGTGTTACATGGATTTAATAAATAATGAATCATGAACCCATAATTTTTATAATCGTTCTTTTCAATTGCTTTTTTATCACGACTGAGAGCTTATTGCCGTGCAGAATCAAAGAACACCAAATCATTTCATTCGCAGACAAAGGGAAACAATATTAGACACAGAAATATCAAAGAGAACGAGGAGAACCAAGACTGCTGTTGCCGCTAAGTTTTTTGAGATTCCTACAGTCTCAAAGGAAAAGCCAGCAAAGCTGAGACTAGTTACGGATACATCATGTCAAGGGCTCGGCAGAATGACATGGGAAGGAGTTTATAATCTATTGGAGAGTGAAAACCCTAAAGTCACAATAGAAAAGGCATCAGTTCCTGATGAAGATACCTCAGATTCCGACTCTGAGGTTACTGACATAACACTTGCAAATTCATTTCTATATCGAATTGCAGCCAGAGCAAACATCATTCCTTATTATGATGTGATTCAATGGGTCATCGATAATGTGGAAATAAAGAACATAATGTTTATTTAGGCTTCTGGAGCATCTTTTGGATCATTCAAAGTAGAAGACCTTAAAGCAATGTACCATCTCCCTGATCCGCAGAAGGTTTATAACAAAGAATTTGTCAAAGAGTTTGCTGACAGTAATAAAGTTCAATCTGAACCTATCAAGGAATGGAGAAAAAATCCTGAAAAGCACAAAAATGAATCATCCGGTATGTATTCAGTAGATTCTCTCTTACCCCCATACTTCTATGACGCTTCTATGATGTGTAGATTATTTGGCAATAACAATTCTACTAGGTTTTCTATACAAATTGTTCCTTTAATCCTAGCTGCTGTCAATTCTGAAATTATGGACTGGGCTGTTATTCTTTCTGATAGGATAGCTAATAGGATACTCAAATACAGACAAGATAAAACCGCTGGAAATACCACTCCCTTTTCCTTTTGTGCTTATATTCTAGACGCCCTTTGTTTCAATTCTGAGCTTCCCTTGTTAGGATGGAAATGGACTGCTAAATATCCCACTCCAATTCATATATATCATAAACTCCTTTGGAAAATTCATTTCAAAAATCATGTGTATAGAATATGTCATGGTTTCCTTATTCCAGTATTTCAAACCATTTTCAATCGCTTTCCCCCTAGATTCTCCGTCAAAGCTAAAGCTGACTTATCCTCAATAGGAGATTGGTTTGGAGAAGAAAAATTCACATATGTCAGGATTTTCGGGAGTACTGTGGAACCCCACGTTCTCCCTCTTATTGTCCCAGATAAACTTCTAGCCCAGGAAATATCTTATCAATTGATAGTTGAAGGAATGTCCAGATCTCTGAGCAATAGTAAGAAAAGAATGTGGCCTTCGTTTCCATTCAATTGTGGAAATTTTACTTTGAATGAATTCAAGCATGCAGAAAAGGAAGTCGCCAAAATAAAGGGTTTTAAATTCGCAACAATCTCGGGGAGACAGTATGATCCGCAAAAGATAGCTTTTAATGTTACTTCTTCAGTTTCGATTGCTCGATTCGAGCATGAACTGGATGAATTTGATGATTTTTTTGTTTCATTAATGAATTTTCTCAAGTCTATAATTTGGCCAAGTCCAAATTTTAGAAAGAATAAATGAATAAATTTATGTTATTCAGAAAACAAAGATTCTTGAAAGTTCCTCTAGATCAACTAAGAGTTCCTGTGCAAGATGCAGAGATAGAAGATAAATCTGGCAAAACAACAGAAGAAACATCTTTCAGTAAGGCCATTACACAATTATCTACTGGCCAGCCCATTATACAGACACAAAAAGAAGCAACAGGAAATGATCCGATTGTACATATTCAGAAAGAAATCACTGATGGAAAACCCGATGAAAATACTGATCAACAATCCATAGCTCAAACAGAGAAAGAATGCACAAGTACTGATACTAATGTGCATAGTCAAAAGGAAGGTTCAGACGGCAAAACTGATAAACAAGAAAGAAATACAGAGAAATCAGATACACAACTTGGAGGAAACGACACCACTGATAAAATTGTAGACTCTACTGATCTTAATGTTTCCTCTCAATTGTTGAAGCAGTATAATCAATTCGCTCACCAACTAGGACTACAGGATGATCCTAAAGAGAAAAATCCAGAAGATCAGGATGTTGAAATCATTCCTGAACATCCTACAGGGAAAATTGTGTTGAAAATTGAGGAAATCCCTCCTCTGGATGTATTCTATAGCCCTAAACATAAGGATGTTGTTAAAAAACAAAGAAAAATAAGGAAAATAGATCAAGACACAATTCTTGCTTCACAGGAGGAATTCATGAGTATTGTTTATAAGAATGCTGAAGTGAATCCATCTGAGGATCTCACTAAGTTATCCCAATATGCAGGAGCATACAGTGCTGCGACAATAGATAAAGCTGCAGAGGTTTCTCAGTTGATGACTCAGAAAGATCTACATCTAGCTTTACTTGAAGAACAAGCTAATGAAAATCAGCAGAAGATTGCTCAATTTGAACAGCAATTTCAAAATCAAGAGCTCAAAATTAAAGAGCTAGAAGAACAGCTGGCCACAGAAAAGAAAAAATTTTATGAACAAGCTCTAAACAAACAACAACAGATGAATCAAGAAATTTCAAAGTTACAAAATTTGTTGCAAAATGAGCAAGATACAAAGATTGTACAAGAAAAAGAATTTCAAGCAGCTTTAGACAAATTCAAGGATTTTCCCAAATTAAATGAATTCAAAGAAGAAGCTCTTGAAGCCAATAAACTATTGTCTCAGCAGTTAAATAAATTTTGTACCAAATTAACTCAAACAAAGCCATTTATTGATATCACATCATCTTTGATACAGGACATAGTTACTCTCAGGCAAGAGATTGATGATGCCGATGAAAGGATTTCTGAATTTCTTACTTGGCAAGATATAGAGAAAGGAAGAAAAGCTAATCTTCCTAAAATAGAAGAAAGACATAAGGAAATCATGTTTACAGAGTGGGAACAATAGTTAATGAAAGCCGAGAGAGCTATATCAAGAGCTAGAAGCATGATGGGTAATATAACACAATTTATCAATGACAACTTGTATGCATGTAATCTCATTTCAGATTTTGTTCCAGGAAGTTTACTTAAAGTCAAAGAAACTGATCACAGATGGAAAGAAGAAATAATGAATAAAAATCAACATATCAATAAGCTTCAAACAATATCTTGGGATAATATGTGGACCTATCTGATTAAGCCACTCAATCAACAATTAGCTATTAAATGCCTATCAAATGTTGTTGATTGTTTGATTCTAGAATTCTCTGATGCCACATACGCTGGACAGTTACATTCCAAGATGAGTCATCCGTTGGAGGTCCAGGAAATGTTGAAAATTTTCCACCTGGCTACATTGAGCGAAAAGGAAAAGCAATGAATCAATTCCATTTTTAAGATAGTGTTTCCGTTTTCAAATTGATAGATTGTAGCAGTAGTAGTAGGATTTTGTTTTCATGTAATTTCATATTTAAACCCCTCTCATGCATTGGAGAAAGGGTCCTGAGTTGTAATATTTTTGACTTGGAGATTACATTTCTGTACTCCACTGGCTCTTATATTTTATAAAGGATCACATCTGGTGATTTTATGCGGAATTATCTTTAAAGAGTTGCATTTTTGTACCTTGAATTTGATTTTGCATTGGAATTACTGGATCAGAATATCAGATTTCATTTGAAACTTTCAAGATGGATAAGGTATTTTTATCTATTCACTGGTAATTTATTTTGTTATATGATATTCTCTTTTAAATTTGCTATCATTTATATATATATCGTTTTCATAATATTTCTCTATATATATCCTTCTTGAGTATATTAGAAATATTCACTTTTCATAAATGTATGTAAAATGATATACAAATGATGAATACAATATGCTAATATAACTCTATTTAAATTCTTAAACAGAGTTATCTTTATTTGTTACTACACAATTTCAATTAAACTTTAACACATTTTTATGGTTATTGTTCAATTGGAATAATTTCAAGTTGTATTCACATATGATACCCGGGTTAGTTTTAGAATTTCTTTATCAGTGTTTAGATTAAATTAGATAGTTCTATTTCAGTCATTTAGTCCCATTTTAACTCATTCAAATCAACCCATCACCAACCCATTAGTTATAAGGAAACTGGTCCTTTCAATCTAGTCGGAGCCACCATACCAAACGGATAAGGTGCTGTCCTAAGGTCCCGATCGGGTGGTTTTCCCCAATGTTTGAAGCAGAGATTTTCCAGGCTTCAATAGTACCATAAGGAATCATTTTTCCAACTGAATGTATCAGATGTACAAAGATATTTCTGCAACTTTTGAATGAGTTTCCACACTTCATTGTCCTTCTTCCATTCATCCCTTCCTTTGGTTATCCAATCTGGTTGGATAATAGAAATGGCACAATGCAATGCTTCCACCTCTTCATTGTTTGTTGAGAGTGCATATTTAACAACATTTAGCTTCCCTTTTTTGTAGATTATTTCAAACTCATAACCCAACATCTTTGTTACCCATTTTTGCTGCTCTTCTGAAGATAGTCTTTGCTCCAAAAGTGTTTAAGACTATCATGATCAATTTTTACCTTGAAGTGTCTTTCCATTAGGTAAGGTCGCCATTTCTTTAGTGCATGCAGTATTCCTAACATTTCCTCCTAATAAATAGCTTTTTGTAAATACTTTACTTTGATTGGACGACTTTCAAAAGAAACAGGTCTTCCTTCTTGCATTAAAATAGTACCAATTCCATTTCTTGAGGCATCACATTCCACAATAAAGGTTTTTGTGAAGTCTGGCGTAGCTAAAACCGGTGCTAGGCACATTACCTCTTTAAGATGTTCAAAGGCCTTATTTTCTTCAGGAGTCCATGAAAATGCATCTTTCTTCAATAATGTTGTTAGAGGTGCTTCTATTCTCCCATAATTCTTAACAAAATTTCGATAATACCCTGTTAACCTGAGGAATCCTCAAAACTTCTTTATGGTTGTGGGGACTTTCCATTCCTTAATGGCTTTAATTTTTTAGCATCTACCTTAACACCCTCATGAGATACAATATGACCTAGATATTCAACCTCTTGTACTCTAAAGAAACATTTGGATGCTTTTGCATATAATTTTTTCTCCTCAATAGTTTGAGCATCTTGTCAACACGTTGTACATGATCCTTCCAAGTCATGCTGTAGATTAGTATATCATCAAAAAATACTAGCACAAATTTTCTAAGGAAGGGTTTGAAAATGAAATTCATCAACCCTTGAAATGTAGAGCGTGCATTGTTAAGGCCAAAAGGCATGAACAAAAATTCATAATGACCCTCATGAGTTCAAAATGTTGTTTTTGGAATATCTTCATTCTTCATTCTAATTTGATGATATCGTGAACAAAGGTCCAACTTGGTAAAATAAATTTCTCCATGGAATTCATCAAATAATTCATCAATCACACGAATGAGAAATTTATCTTTAATTGTGAGCTTATTGAGCTCCCTATAATCCGGAAACATGCACCATGATCCATCATTCTTGTGTACCAATACTACAGGAGCAGAGAAAGAACTTTGACTAGGATGAATTATACCAGCCTCTAACATTTCTCCAATCATACGTTCAATTTCGCTCTTTTGGACATAAGGATATCTACAAAACCTGATGTTTGGAGGAACACTTCCTGGAATCAAATGAATAGCATGATCATGATCATGAATAGGTGGGAGTCCTTTTGGACTTTAAAACACCCTGGAATGGTTTTCCAAGACTTTTTGGAGATCTGCAGAAATATATGATTTTGATGTTGGAACTTCTAGTGAGCATAATTTTGCAATTACGCCTTGTTGTTATTTCTTTAGAAGCTTTGTCATGGCATTAGAGCTTATTATATTTCCCGGATTCCTTGTAATACCTCGTAATTCGACTTCCTTTCTTTCTGAAAAAAAAATTCAAGAAAATTTCTTGAAAATTAAAAGCTACCGTCCCCAAATATTGTAACCATTATACTCCTAGTACAACATCAGCACCTGCCATAGGAATGGAAAAAATTGGACTATTCAATACATATTCCCCCATGGTTAGCTTGATATTATGGCATTTTATAGAGCAATTTATAGCTCCTCCATTTGCAACCATCACTTGATTTTCTGGTGCTGGGTATAGGAAACAATTCAATTCCTTGGCTACCTTACAATAAATAAAACTATGGGTACTACCTGAATCAATCAACACGATTACCTTTTTCTTCTTGATATGTCCTTCTATCTTGAGAGTTTGAGGAGTGGTAATTCCTGCGAATGCATTACATGATATGGTCAGACTCTTTTCTTCCTCTTCTAGGGCTAGTTCCTGGTGTATATCCTCTTCTTGTTCATTTTCTTCTTCCTCTTCACAATCTATGTAAAAATATTTCTTCTCAGCACACTTATGACCTTAGTGTATTTTCTATCACAACTATAGCAAATCCCTTTTGATATTTTTTCTTCCAATTGTTGTGGTGTCAAACTTGTAGGTTGTGGAAATTTAGGAGTAGAAACACTTCCATCTTTATAGAAGTGAGTGGTAGGCTTCCTTGTCGTCATAGTTTTACATTCAATATTTCTTGCCAACCTAAATGACTTCTCCAATGAATCATGTTCCAAAACATGAACTTCATGTTGGATGTTATCCTTTAAAGTACCTATGAAGAGATGAATCCTGTGTTCCTTTGAAATATCAGTTACCCTTATATTCAAATTTTGGAAGTCCTCAATGTGCTCCCCCACTGAACACTTTTTCTTGAGATTTATCAATTGGCTAAAGAAAGTGTTTCTCTTTGTATCCTCATAATGTGCTATCATTTCCTCCGTAAAAATTTACCAAGTGACAATTTTTTTACTGGAGCAAAGCCATCGATACCATAAAAATGCATTTTTTTCTAAATGTAAGGTTTCAATGTGTACCCTTTGTGTGTTTTGCACATTATTGAGAAAAATGGTACATGATCCTTTCCATCAAACTTCCTCATATCCATTTTTGGAATATGGTGGTTCTTCCCTCCAACATTAGAGTTTATGAAATCACAATTAACATTTATTTTTTTTTCATCATGAGTTTCCTCTACTATATTTTCACCATTATGAAACATTTCCTGTATCAACTTTGTCAAACCTTCCATGTCTGCTTTTAGATCATTATTCATGTTTTCCATCTTAGCTTCCATGTCATCCATCTTAGATTTGATGCCAGCTTCCATGACATCCATCTTAGCTTCCATGCCATTCTTCAAACCATCCATCTTATATTCCACGCCTTTCTTCAAACCATCCATCTTAATTTCCATTCCTTTCTTCAAAACTTCCATGTCATTTTTTGTTGCTCTTTGCGAGAGCGAAATTTGTTGCACTTGCTCTCGTAATTTTGATATGTCATGTTTCCATTCTTTGTCTTCATGAGTCATAGTAGAGCCTTCTAAAGGCTTAATGGGTGTTGAATTATTTTTAGTGGCCATTTTAGAATCTAATACTAATATCTAATCTATAATATGCCCTTGGAATCAATTCAACTTGATTCTTCAAACAAGACTCATGCAATTTAGGAAAAAAAAAATACACACCTTTTACTTGCTTTTGAGGAGCTCGATATTGAAATTGACTTATCTCTAGACTTGCAGATCATTAAAATTTGAAATTAGGTGCTATAGTATTCCTCTAAAGCTTCTTTCAAATTCCACAGGTCTGACTTGATTTGGATTCGTCAAGACAAATTTATGTCCAATCTCCCACAATGACCTAATTATGGACTAGTTCAGTAGAGCGAACTTGTACGACTTGCCACATGTCACTGTTTGCTCCTTTGGCTCTGAAATTTATAAACAGGAAACTACAGTCCGTGTACATCCAGTCACTTCTTATAGAATTCCAATCTGATGCTTAGAGAGAGATTTATGGATATTGTCCCACGATCACCTCTTTGAGACGAAATTCAGGAGTTTGAAAAAGACCTACATTCCATAGATCATATCTCCGACAATATTGAGAACCAAGATATGAAATTTTGCGATGATGTTCCTCTGTATTTCAGCTTCGCACTCTAAAAATTTTAGCTTCTAAACCTTCATATAAAAAACGTTATAGCAACACTTCCGCGATGACCTTTTTAAGTGAAATTCAGGAGCTTGCAAAAAGCCCTAACTTCCACAGATCATATCTCCAAAAATATTGTGAACCAAGCTTTGAATTTTTTCAAAGTTTTTCATCAAGATTTTTTCTTTGCGCTCTAAAAATTTCAGCTTCTAAACCTTCGTAGAAAAAAATTTATAGTGAAAATGCAACAATGACCTGTTTGGAGTATCAAAACCCTAGAATCCAAAGCTCTGATACCGAATGTTGTGAAACCAGCTCCAAAAATAGAAGCAAAAGAGATATCAACGCCTTAGAAATAAGCAACTTCGAGGGGCCAACCTCCAATACATTACATGAATGAAAAATTCTTGGATGATATAAATGACAAAACCTCCTTTCTATATATAGGAGTCCATGGGGCCACAACGTAACCCTAGCCAACCTAACAAGTAAGGGCACAATAATAACAATATGGGGGTTACAGGGGTACAAAAATAACAATAAGGGGGGCTACACTAACATAATAAGTGACTACAGTATTAATATAGGGACTTAACACAGCCTATCGCAGTGGAAGAACCATTTCTATATTGGGGCTTGGATGTTATTGCAGAAATTTTTCGACATTTATCAAAGCAACACCGCTACATTCTCACTGCTAAAAAGTACATTACGTAGTGGAAACAATAAATTCAACTAAAATATTTCAATGACTCGGAATTCGTCAACTTTATGTAGCAAAATATCATTTCCAGGTTTAACGTTCCTACATCATTTTTTTTTGACAATGCAACATATTTCTCATTGTTAAAAATTTATGGCTTCGAATTCTAAAATGGAATTGTACTGAAGAATTTTACTAACTAAAACCCTTGGGGGAATGGTCTTGTGGAATCCATGAATAATAATTTTATCTGCATCATTAAGAATACCATATTATCTCAGGAGAGGAACAGGAACTCTGGTTTGGTAGATTCTCTATGGGTTCACCGACTCACGTTTAAGCCTTCCCTGAACACCTTCCCTTACTTCTTGGTATAAGGAAAATAAGCCACCCTCTTGCCTAATATCTACTTTCCTACTCACCAACTCTCCCAAGAATCCCAAGGCAAACCATGTCTGTTAGTGCAGTGTAGGATGGACACCCTTCATAACCTCCAAGAAGAAATATTGAAAGCTAGACAAAAAAATTTACTTCATCAAAATTGTATGAAGTGGTGGTTCGAAAATAAGTCTACAGGGAAGAAAAAATTTAGTGTGAGTTACTTAGTCATGAAGTTGGAAAAATCCCATGAAGTCAAAGGAAAACATAGTAAGTTTCAATGCCTCTGGATTAGACCATTCACTATACACGATAAGGTTGGCCAACACACCTATCGTCTTTAATCACTTGACGGGAAGGCTGAATCTCTCCCTGTCAATGGCTAAGATCTCAAACACTATTTTCACTGAGCATCAAGGGCTATCCCTGGCACTATGTACACAATTTGTTTTTTGTTATTCTTTTCCTTGTTGTCTTCTTTTTTTCTTGTCTCGTTGTGTGAATAAGTGTTTTCCTTGTCCATATGTTGTTTTCTGCGATTTTGTGTGGCTAAAGCCTAAGGAGTCGTATGAAGCTTCAATATTTGGTTAAAATTTGGTTTGTTTTCCTTGTTTTGGTTATGTGTTTTTGCGGATGAATTTTGCACGGAAAATATGATCCATCAATAAAGAGAGTTTTTGGAAAACCATGAACTCATCTCTATCTAGGAAACCTTATGCCTATACTTAGTCTTTTATGTTTCGTTATTGTCATGCTTATACAATCAGTAGAAAAGGATAAGGGGAAATATAAATGTGAAAAACTAAATCAGAGGTACCTATATATTTCTTTGAAGGAAAAACCTTTGATGCTCTCAATAAGTTGGGATCCCTCTTCCACCCAAAATGAATAAGTACAAATGCATAGTCCTATTTAAAAAGTTATATAAAGTAGAAATAAGAGAAAGGCTTCCTACACAGATATGTAAAGAAAACAACTTCGTCAGTGTATTGTTCAGGCTCCCCAGTAACAGAGAATTTTTTTTGTTCTTGTATTGACTTTATCAAGGTATTGTGCAACCCTGTTGGCAGTAGAGAAAAGCCAGAGAAGAAAAAATTATAATCTAAAAATATTAAAATCGCAAGCTTCACAAAGGAATAAAAAATTATTGTTATCCTCCCCACCTATATGAAATTCCCTCAAATAAGTGACATGCCTTTTCATTGTATTCTAAAATATTGACAGTGTTGTTTTTGGAGAAATTTCCTTGAAAAAACACAACTTTAAAAAACCGGTGAACTAGTGAGTGTTTTTATTATTATGTAGTAGTGGAAATATGAGTACAATATGAAAATTCCTCACTGAAAATCCAAACAACAATAAAATCTTGGAAAAAATATTTTAAGGGAATTTCCCTTCTTCCCCAAGCAACCCCGACACAACTTCCTTCAGAAAACTCATCCTCGTTGGACCTTCTATGTCAACCTTTCTGCTACTCTACACAGACCCTATGATTTCAAGCCCCTAAAATACCTCATGTAAATTTTTTCTTTCTATATCTAATGAGGAAATCACCTCCTCGATACTGTACATCCTCTACCCAGTCTCTAGAACTAAGAATGAATTTCTCTCCGTCTTAATCGATTTGTACTTTGAAGCTGACTGTAGAGTCCTCTGTACTACCTCATTTGAAATAACTTGCCCCCTTGCTGCTTTGATATGAAATCAAACAAGAAAAGAACAAGATACAAATATAACCATAAATATAGAGATGCAACATAGATAACACTTCATTTCATTAATCTCATAGAACTTAAATATTCTTACATACATAATGGAAATAAACTAGCTCGGGTGATGGTAGCTTATCTTTGAAAATATATGTGGTGGCCACATGACTCTGGATTGTGTTACGATAAGGATCAAGGGAATTTTTATTATATAAAAACAAGGGAAAACCATAAACAACCAAAACCCTAACCCTAAAATATGGAACACCAAGAGTTTGTGGTCACTGTTTGGGTTAGTTTGGTAGCCAGCTTCTGGGGTCATAACTTAGTCATATTATCTCTATTAGGTAGGTATGATACCTCGTAGGAAATATATCTTCGAGTACTATAGAATTTTCTTTAGTTCCATATCCATCCCCTACCTATGGATGTGGTCCTGCTGCGGAGCTCAAACAAATGTCATTTAGGGGTTCAAAAATGCTCCAGCAGTTCAGGACCCAAAAAGTTTGCTAAAAATAGAAAATGTTGCTATAAACAAGGAAACTCATGAAATTGATTAGAGGTATAGTTAGAATAGGCAGGTGGCCACCAATATCCACCTAGATCTTTCCTACCTCCTTAGGAAGAAATGGCCCCAATCTTGTGCAGAGTCTCCATGAGGTGAGGAAATTTTTGTTGAACCTAGTCCCTCGTGAACCACTTTCCCTAGTGAAGGTGTTGAACTTATTTCACAACTCGATATAGGTGGATCCTATATTGGCACCTAATAATGATTTTCATCTCCATGATATGATTAGTTGTGGCCTATTCCATGCAGCCTAGGTTTAACTCTATTGGTGTGAGTTGTTATACACTGTCCGACGTGTCTAATAATAGTGGAAAGTAAGGTCGAAGGAGCTCCATAATGAACACTGGGTGTAGGCGAAGGAATGGTGAAATGTTTAGGTCAAAGTCATTGTCCCCTAAAACCTTGGTTATGGTGTATGGACCATCTCTAAGCGGGAAAAACTTGTGGTGGGGCCTAACGAGTTTCTCCTTCTCAAAGTGTAGCCAAGCTTTATCGCCCACCTGGAACTTCTGTGGCACCCGATCTTGATCATGTCGCTACTTGTAATTAGCATTGGCTCTGTACAGTATGTCATGGAACTACTATTGCATGTGTTGAATTTTCTCAATGGACCTTTTATACATGCAATATTTGGATTGGACATGAGCCAATTTTTCTTAAGAAAATGAAAATGGTATGGCCACATCGATGGGAAATAATGGTTGGAATCCCAACACCACCTGGAAGGAGCTATGGCCAGTTCACATATGGAGAGCTATGTTATAGTTATGCTTGAAATAGGGGAGGATTGCATATAAGGTTCCTCAATTCTTTGAATTGTACATGCGCAAAATGTGTACAATCATCCTGTTGATGACCTTTGTTTGGTCATTATTTTGGGGGTGGAAAGTTGTGGACATACTAAGCTTGGTATCCCACATCAACAAAACAATTGACCAAAATGTACTTAGGAACCTGTTGTACCAATAAGAGATGATGGATTGGGGGATACCAAAGTGTACCCATACTCATTAAAATAATATCTTAGCCGTGGCTTCTTCTATGATACTCTTCTTGTAGGCTGCCAGAATGACCATCTTAGATAATGTGTTGACAACCATGAAAACACAATGGTTTCCATGCTTATTAAAAGGAACAGCCGACATGCTATCACTGGAGATGGATTCCCAAGGTCGACTAGGATTAGGTGGAGGAGTATATAGACCTTTTTTCTTGATGTCTGGTTTGAAATGAAGCACAAAATGAAAAATATGATGTACTTCTCAACATCTTGTTGAAGGTTTGGCCAATAAAAATGCTTCTGTAACACTTCTGTTATTTTCTATACTCCCAAATGTCCACCGAACCGACTATAGTGCACCTCCCAAATCATCTTGGCACGCTCTCTTGAGATAGCACAAAGGTGTCGTAGGCGGCATAACAATGCATCCCGAAGGTGAAAATTTGGAACTTTCTTGCCTTCGAAGATATTTTGGTACGTGTTGTCAAATTCTGGATCATTTTCATAAAGTTGGGACCACCCCTAACTCTCGTTCCCATATGAGTCAAGCACAGTGGTCAGCGTCATGACCAGTGGTTGGCTAAGATAGTCTGCAATATTATTAGTGCTTCCCTTCTTGTAGTTAATATTCAAATGTAACAGTTATAGGTATGTGGACTATTTCTGATGACAATCTTTATGCAACTTCCCTTGTGTCTGTATGAACTATAGGGGTTGTTGGTCTGTGTGGATGATCGTTTCTTTCCATAGAATGCAATGCTTCCATTGTTGGCAGACCTAAATAATGGAATACATATATTTGTCATAGGTGGGATACTTTCTTATTATTTCTGAAAGTGTATCACTGTGATATGTCACTGGATACCCTTGTTGAGTAAGAATTGCACCAATATATAGCATAGTAAGAGGCATCTCTCTCAATTTGAAATGGTTGTTGTAGATGTGGTAAGGTGAGTACTAGTGTAGGTCATGGGAAATGGTTCAACTTGGAAAATTACTTATGTTGGGATTTAGACCAAAAGAAACTTTCTTTCACTCCACCCATAGTGAATTGACTTAAAGGACAAGTGATATGAGAGAACCCCAACATGAACCTGCGGTACAAATTGGCAAGACCCAGAAAGTTATGGAGCTCTCTTAGAGTATTGGGGGTTGTCCAATCCTGAATGACATGTATATTTTTTGGGTCCACATGCACACCCCTCTCATCAATGATGCACCCCAGATATTTAGCCTCGGTCATACCAAAAGTGCATTTCCCCAAACTGGCACACAAATTGTGTTGTCGTAGGATTTAGATAACCTACAAAATATGGTGGATGTGCTCTTCACAACTCTATATGGAGATCAATATTTCAACCAATTAAACTACCACGAATGAGTTGGTGAATGGTCATAATATGTTTTCCATCAACCTCGTGAAGGTTGTGGGGGAATTTGTCAACCTAAAATGCATGACGAGGCATTCAAAAATGCCCTCCTTGGATTTGAAGTAGTCTTCTGTTGGGAAGTGAAAGAGGTATGAAATTATTATGCATTTATTCATTTCTTACCATAAATATACTCCTGTTTTCCTTGGAAAGGTAATTTTTCATAGGAATTACAATAGAATTGGAAAGGTTTATGATTACTATGAAAATATGACTAAAAGCTACTTTTTGATTGAAAAACAGGAATTTAGAGAGGCGAGCAGCTATACCAAAGGCGGGGTTGAGAAAAATCTAACTGATGTTCCAACAACGTTGAATCATATCCAGCCAAAGGCAAGGAGATCTGAACAAATAGCCCAGAAAGGATAGGGAACAGCTCGGCCTCAGTCAGCGCAAACAGAAATATGACTAAACGCAGAGGAGCGAATCCCTCAAGATATTTCGATCCTGAGGGATTGATGTTCAAACTTATCTTGCTCCTTGATTGGTCCATCAAGATTTGATATATAAAGCCACATCCTTTAGTGACAAGGGGATGGAGTTTTGTTCAAGTTGGGAATTGGTCGCAAGACTTTACATTTCCTCTGTTTGATTAACTCTCTGTTTTGACAGAAACCTTTCTGTAAAAATCTATGTTGGTTTAATACAAGGCATGCATTTTTATTTACCTTCTGCAGTTCTGACTTAGCCCAACAGTATTTCACTAGCGCTAAGGGCCCGGCTCTGGTGGAATAACTTTGTTGTTTGTATTTTAATGTTTGATCATTGTCGTGTGGAGTGCGCTTAATATTTGTGTTGATTACAGAATTGGTTTATTGTTGATCGGATCAAATACAGAGTCATTGTTGTTTCATTTCTTTATAAGAGGCATAATTCACAGTTCGATTATCTTGATGTTACTATAAAGCTTCGCTGACTTGTATCTGATTTGAATTGTTGTTCCTTTAGTTTATAATCTGTTATAATTGATCGTTGCGTGGTGTGAAGCTGTTGACAGGATTGAAGTATAGAAATATAGTGTTATGAATATGTTTGAATTATAATTTTTGTTCATTTCACATTGCTGTTCCGTTTCTGTTCATTACTTATTCATATTCTTTGATTAGAAAATAGATGAATTGTAGTTACATACTGCTGTTCCTTTTCAATTTGAATTTCTTTTAAGTTTCTTTCATTGAATCTGTTTTCGTTTCAATTGCTTTAAGATCTCCAACTGTAGAGGATAGAGGCTTTTGCTTCCAAATCCCCAAATTGTTCATCTTGCACTGATTTCTAAGGGAAAGATTTACTGCTACTACATCCCTGATCGATGTTCTGTAAGATTGAAGTAGTTTAATATTTCCATTCATGTCACGGTAATTAGGTTTCTTTTCAAGCATTGGTTACTTTTGTTCTTGTTATCTTGTACTACATCTTCACCGCGTTTCTCTTATACAATTGCAGCCTCAAACAGAGTACACTCTTGAAATAAAAATATGCTCCCGGATTGATAATTAATGTAGGCTAATTAGTTGTTCAAAAGATACCTTTTTATGACCCAACATTTTGGCACCGTTGCCGGGGAGAGTGTATGCCATTTTAAAGGAGTAATGCACAGCTGATTTTCTTCTATTTGCGGAGAATTGGGTATTAAAGACGGAAGGTAAGAACCTGCGCACTGGGCAAGAAACATACTTGCTCGCAGCCCGCTTCACAGCATAAGTAGGTAAGCTTCTTTCTTTAGGTAGGAATGAAGGTTTGTTTCTTTGAATGAATAAATCAATTAAGCGAAACAAAATTCCTCCTAAAGATGAAAAACATAAGGGACCGGTGACCCTTGGGCGCACAACCTTTATTTATGAAATCCTTAAAATAAATGAATCTCAGCCATCAGTAGGATTTAAAAGAACTACTTCTAGACATCCTAATAGTTCCCTTCAGGCTACAGAGTCACCATCTGAAGCCTTTGCTGAGATACACAGTTAAACAGAGGAAACTGAGCAGGATTCCCAAGAAATTGAGAATCCTTGCATAATTTTCCTTCAAGAAGGGAATGATAGCAATATCCGAGAAGGAGAAGGGGAAACGGGAGAAATCACAAACTTGAAATGTCCTATTGAAACTGCCCAAACAATAAACAGCCCAGATAAGGGAAGTGTTGTTCAACTTATTCAGAACCAAGGTCTTGAATCACCTCAAACAGTAGGTCGATAGGAAATACTTATTATCCCAGACAGAGGGAGTGCTGTCAAAGCCATTCCTGCCCCTGCTCGTCAACCTAGAAATTCCCTGGAAATCCGAGAGGGATATTGGCATATCTTCGATCAAATGGCCCAGAACCAAAATCAAAATCAGCAGCAGACCTCTACGCTGCAATATCCTATAGTGGATGCTGCAGTCAATGCACCCATGAAAGCGATACCTCTTCAACATATTCCCACATTTCATGGCTTAACATCAGAGGACCTAGATGCGCTTTTATTTGAGTTCCATGTGTTGTGCAGAGGATACAATTACACCACCGATGCCCAAAAACTAAAAATATGCCCTTCTACATTAAAAGGGGCAGCCCTACGATGGTTTATGGGATTAGGTGGGGTGTTATAACTGATTGGGATCATATGAAGGCTGCATTTTTAAACAAATATCAAGATTATTGTAGGTCTCGGGAATTAAAAGATGTGATATTCCAAATGATAGAAAAACCAAATGAGACCCTGGAAGAGTATGTGGAATGGTTTCAATATAATCTTCAAAGATACCCTTATGCATCTTTACCCTTACCTGATAATTTTTTGAAACCCACATTAATTAGGGGAATGAAAGATCAATGGGTTGAAACATTGAATATTATGAGAAAAGGTGATATATATCAGGAAAGTTATCCTAACATCATTGATTTGTGTATCAGGAGTTCGAGGGGAAATACAAGGTTGAAATCAACAGAACGTGATATAATCACAAGAGAAAATAATACCTCTAATGAAGGTGTGACTCGTGCAGAAATTGGAAATATGCTAGAAGACTTTAAGAAAGACATACTTGGGACTTTAACAACACAGTTTGATATTATGCAAGCCAAACAGAAACAGGAAGAAGCAGAAGAGAACTTGGCAATAATATGTCCCAAGTGTAGAAAGAAGCACAACCACAAAGAATTTCCGTTGGATGTGATTAAATTCTGCGCCATTTGCACGAAAGATCACCCTACAGAAGGATGTCCTTCGCTTCCTGGCCTAAAAGCAGTTTATAAGGAGGAAGAAGAGGAATCAGAATTGGTATGTCTTCTTAATCACCACTGAAAATGGCATCCATGAACATCAGGTATGCCAAATGATCCATTTTCTTTTCAACCTCCTCAATATAATGCTCAACAATATAGTGGGATGTGGCAGAATCAGCCATCTTTCCCTAATTGGTCACAACAGCCATTTCCTCCCACATCTTGGAAAAATCAAACAAATCAGAATAACTGGCCTAGCTTTCCTTTCTACCCACCTTTCTGGCCTACAAAATGGTCCCCCTCTACTTCCCAGAATCAGGCCTGGTAGTCAAACTGGAAAAAACCAACAAATCAGCTAGCTGGATCAATTCCTCTCTCTCAACCTACACTGCCAGCTCCTTATACAAGCCCCCAGACCAATTTAAGACCACAACTCCCAGCCCAACCCAACCTAAACCCAAAAAATAGGCCAGTTCAGTCTGTCCAAATAATGGAACCCCCTGAAGTAGAAACTAAACTTAGGGAGTGTAATGATCTTCAATTAACATCTCGGCGCATAGTTTAAACAGAGAAAAACAATGATGTCCACACTAAAGATCTGTTACTTGTAGAACAAATAGTACAAAGCAAGAAGGAAGTCCAACAACAAAATCAACAACAAGTAAAAACTTCCTCTCCACCATTCCCAGAACGATTAATTATACCTCGTCCATTAGAACAACCTAATTTTGATCTTCTGGGAGAATTAAAAAATTTGTGTATAAAAATCCCTCTCCTCCAAGATATTCAAGATATTCCTATATATGAAAAAACTATTAAGGAATTATGCATAAAGAAGCCAAAGAGGAGAGAAACAACCAATCAGGAATGGAAACACCCATCAAATATGAAGACCCAGGAAATCCTATAGTGACAGTGCAGATCAATGGCCAACCATTTCCAAATGCCTTAGTTGACTTGGGGGCAACAATTAACATTTTAACAACCACCACCTGTCAAAAACTTGGAATTACATCACTTGAACCAACAAAAACCTTGTTGTAATTGGATGACCGATCAGTAGTCAAACCAGAAGGTATAGTACAAGATGTAATGGTATCAGTAGATTCCTGGGAATACCCTGCTGACTTCCTGGTTATCAATCCAAAGAATCGACTAGATGGACATCCGTTAATTCTAGGTAGACCTTGGTTGGCAACTACTGATGCTTATATTGGATGCCGACAAGGCAACATGACAATTAAAAGGGGAAATTATGTCAAGAATCTAGCCTTATATCCCCCAGCCCAGCCAAGTTTATCAATAATCAAAACAAGAAAACCACCTGCATCATATCTTATGGAGAATATGAGATCACCTCTAACCATAGAAAATTCTCTTGATTTTAAAGATCAAATAGAGGATGATATCATTAATAATTTTGTTAACAAGACACAAACCAGATCTCATTTGCAATGTCACATGATCAAAGAAGCATTCGATAATAAAGAAGAAGAAGATCCTTTCAAATATATTCCTAATCAAACAATACCTACTACTTCTGTGAGCAATAGAAAGGTTGTAGAAATTGAGCTGGGAAAAACTTTAAATATTAACAACAATCTCACTGCTGAACAAGAAGAGAAACTGGTCCAATTATTATGAAAATACAAAGCAGCCTTTGCATGGGATTACCCCAATATGAAAGGAATTGATCCTCAATTGTGTACTCACCACATTTACATTGAAAAAGATGCAAGACCCATTCGCGAACCTCAAAGGAGACTAAATCCTCACCTTAAAGATATTGTGAAAGCTAAATTACAAAAACTATTGGATGTTAATTTCATCTACCCAATATCCGATAGCAAGTGGGTCTCCCCATTAGTGGTAGTACCAAAAAAGAACGGAAAGTGGAGGATATGTGTAGATTACCGTGAACTTAATAAATCAACACAGAAAGACCAATTTCCCCTTCCTTTCATTGACCAGGTACTAGACACATTGGCAGGGAAGAAATTCTTCTCTTTCCTTGATGGCTTCAGTGGGTATAACCAAATCCAGATTGCCCCTAAATATTAGGACAAAACTACTTTTACTTGTCCATGGGGGACATTTGCCTACCGAGTCCTACCTTTTGGCCTATGTAATGCTCCTGCTACATTCCAAAGGGAAATTCTCAACATTTATGCAGACTTAATAAATGAAGGCCTCGAAGTATATATGGATGATTTCACACCCTATGGGGATGACTTTGAGCCTTCATTGGAAAACTTAGAAAAAGTATTGCAAAGATGTATTGACACTAGGATTTGCTTAAGAAATGAAAAGTGTCTTATGATGATGACTGAAGGAGTTATCTTAGGGCATTATATTTCAGCTGCTAGAATTCAAGTGGACCTAGCTAAAATTCAAATACTCTTGTTAATTCCTACACCTACTACACAAACAGAGGTACGTAGCTTTCTTGGATTTTCTGGTTACTATAGAAGCTTTATAGAACATTATTCTCAAATAGTTGCACCTTTATATGCACTAACTGGAAATGTTGATTTCACTTGGACAGATAAATGTGACAATGCCTTTAATGATATGAAGAAGCTTGTTTCAACAGCCCCAGTGCTGAGGGGTCCAAATTGGAATTTGTCATTCCAAATTTCATCTGATGCCTCATAAATAGCAATTGGAGCAGTACTTGGACAGGAGGAAGACAAGAAGCCATATGCAATCTACTATATTAGAAAAAATATATCCCCTGTTGAATTAAATTATATTGTGACTCAGAAAGAATTTTTAGTTGTAGTTCATGCTATAAAAAAATTTAGGCATTACATAACTGGGTATCCTGTAGTACTATATACTGATAACTCTGCCATTAAATTTTTAGCAAATAAACCTGTTAAAAATGGAAGAGTGACAAGATGGTTGATTTTACTGCAGGAATTTGACATCACAATCAGAGATCGACCTGGGAAAGAGAACCCTGTAGCTGAATTTCTGTCAAGAATGCCAAAGCCAACAGATATAGAAGCAGTTGAAGACCACTTTCTAGACGAACATCTCTTCGCTGTTACTATCAGAACACCGTGGTATGATGATATAGAGAACTATTTGGCAATAGGTAAATTACCTAAACATTTGTCCCTTAATGAGCGTAAGAAAATAATACACCGTAGTACCCGCTTCTCCTGGATTGGAGGTCACCTATTTCATATAGGTGCAGATATGCAAATAAGGAGATGCGTTAGGGAGGATGGGGTATTTGACATCTTGAAAGCATGCCATGATGGACAGTGTGGCAGAAATTTTGGAGATCATAGAACTGCCCATAAAGTTTTACGAACAGGCTATTATTGGCCTACTATCTTTAAATATGCTAAAAAATTCGTGTAGGCCTGTGATAGCTGCCAAAGGGCAGGTCGCCCTAGGCGGTCTGATTAAATGCCTCTGAACCCTCAACTAGTGATCAAACCGTTTGCACGTTGGGCTCTTGACCTTGTTGGTCCTATTAGCCCCCCATCAAACCAAAAAACATATATCCTAGTTGCCACTGAGTATGTCAGTAAATGGGTTGAGGCAGAAGCTCTTTCAAAAGCTACAGAGGACTCTGTAATACAATTTCTTTTCCAAATCTTTCTGCTCTATGGCCTCCCAAGAGACATAATCATAGATGGAGGACCACAGTTTGTAGGTAACAAATTAGCTTAAACATTGCAAAACCATCACATTCAGCACAATATTACGACTCCATACCACCCACAGGCCAATAGCCAAGTAGAGAGCACGAACAAAGTAATCGAATCTATATTAAAAAAAATAGTTGCTTCTCGTAGACGAGATTGGGCCTACAAATTTCCAGAAGCATTGTGGGCATATCGAACAACGTGGAGACCTACCACAAGATATTCACCATACCAATTGGTATTTGGAAAGGAACCCATATTTCCTATAGAATTCGAAATTCAAACATTACGAATAGCTCAAAAGGTGGGTTTAAATTTAAATGAAGCCCAGGCTAAAATACTGTAGCAAATTAATGAGTTAGATGAAATTAGGCTTTCTGCTCTTTATCACATAGCATTAATTCAGAAATAGAGAGCCAAATGGCATGACGCCCATATGAAAAAAAAAATCTTCCATGGAGGAGACTGGGCACTCCTATATGATTCCAGGTTTCAGGATTTCCCAGGAAAACTGCAGACACGATGGCTTGGACCCTATGAAATACAAAAAGTGCATGATAATGGCACTGTTACATTAGTTACCATTGACGGATCTGGACATTCCTCTAAGGTAAATGGTCATCGAGTACGATTGTATCATAAACCGCTTACCCAAGAATCCTTTTACCAACACTTACGGGAAGATTCTACCATGGAAATTCTCGCTGAAGGGGAGAACTCCTCCTCGGCACCAGTTTGATAAATCATCTCCTTTTTAATTTTGTACATAAAGCATTTTTTTCCGCTTTTTGATTGATTGTTTTATGAATTTGTTTTTTTACATTCTGTTAATATTACCGTTGTTTTGTGAAATTCAGTTTCTTCAAAAAAAAAAAAAAAAAAGAGGAAAAAGAAAAAAATTCTGTTTATTTCGGTTGTTTCGTTGTTCCTTTCCAAAGGAACAGCACCGCTGCTGTTCCTTTCGAAAGGAACAGCAGTTTCGCAGACCACTACTATTCCTTTCAAAAGGAACAACAGTTTCACAGAACGTTTTTGTTGTTCCTTCCCAAAGGAACAACACTCCCGCATAGTATTTTTTTGTTGTTCCTTTTGAAAGGAACAACAGTTTCGCAGAACGCTTTTGCTGTTCTTTTCCAAAGGAATAGCACTTCCGCAGAGTATTCTTTTGTTGTTCCTTTTGAAAGGAACTGTAGTTCCACAGATTGTTTTTTGTTGTTCCTTTTAGAAGGAACAACACCTTTTTTAGGATTGTTTTTCTTGTTTTAAGACAACATTTTGAATTTTTTTGAAAGGAAAATATATCATTTATACAAATTAAAGCTTACTGTAATCAACAAATCAAAATAAATCGTCATTTTTTTTAAGAAAATTGTCAAGTAATGATAAGAAAAAAAGGAAAAAGGGCATGATCAATAACATAACTTTGCTATTTTTACCATTGAATTAATCTAATCGAATATTTTTATCATGATTGGTTCCTTCCCATATGCTATAAATTTCTTTGATGTTTATCTAAGGAATAGGACTAAGGGCATAAATTTTTTTCTATTGAGATGTTCAGAATTCTTACACCATCCCTACTCTTAAGGAGTGTTGAGCCATCCCTTATGAATAACTGAGGAAAAGTGTTGTGTGAAAAAGAAAAGAAGAAAAAATATTTACATATTCTTAATAATGATTTTGCAGATGGAGGATAGGGGGTCTCACCAAGAGCCAGCCTACCTTGATCATAGGGAAGGAAGTGAAGTGGCATTCCCATTATGGCCACCAAACCAGGGAAATGGTCCAATAGACAATTGAAAATATCAAGAAGTCCTTGGAACAAGGGGTCTCATCACAAGCCGGCCTGCCCACCTTTCACTTCTTCTCGGTGAATGGCATTGTTATTTATCTAGTCACCAAGCCAGCACAATGGCCTCCATCATGATATTCAATAAAAAAAAGGGGGCACTTCCTTAGTAAACATAAAGAAAAATGGTTCCATGGGTAAGCAAGCAACTCTGTCTGTTGGGAAAAATACTGAGAGGGGGGGGTGCATCAGTATTTAGTGCAGACTGAATTTTTTTTTTACTTTTTCCTTCTCTAAAACCCATACGCTACTTTAATGAATCCAAGTCGCGTATGCACGCGGATATCCTTAATGAAACTCGCGTATTACTAGAGATCTCATTATGCAGATAATTATTTACTTAGATCATTGCATCATTCATTCATTAGATGTTTAGTAAGCAGTAAACATGTGCAGTAAGAACAGAATAAATCATCACACATAAGCAAAACACATGAACACCAGGATTTAAGGTGGAAACCCAATTCGGGAGAAAACCACCGCTGCAGTCATCTCAGTCTTCAATATTTTATTATAAAGAAAACATCGTACAACCATGCAATGGTGCAGACTCATACCAGCAGGCAAGCACCCACCTGCAGAAGGCTACAACCTTCTCTCATTTACCAAAATCTCCTGGAAGGGAGCTACAACCCCTTTCTCTCATTTACCAGCCTCTCCTGGAAGGGAGCTATGACCCCCTGCTCTCATTTACCAACCTCTCCTGGAAGGGAGCTACTACCCCATGCACTCGTTTACCAGCTACCACTGGAAGGGAGCTACAACCACCTCACTGAAGGCTTCGACCCTCAGCACCATTGTGGACCATGTTTCATCAATTTTCAAACTAGATCCAACATCTTCCATACAACATACCTTGTAGGCCACTTTTCATCAGATTTTCAGACTAGACCCACTCCATACATTTAAGCTCATCGTACATCAAACTGAAACTTATAACCCCATCAATTCATTCATTGAATCATCAACCAATAAACCATCAACTTGATCTTCAATTAACATAATCAGCAGCATATTCATCATTCAAACAACCCAGTTCTGGATGAATACATCATTGACAGATAGCAGTAAAACAACACAACAGATCAGACATTTCATACCACATACTTCAGCAAAACCCTAGATTCCATACGTGCTTTTACTTCACTGAACTTGCGTATATACGCACTTTCTCAGAAACCAACCTGCGTATACTTCTGTGCATTCTTTAGAAAACCCTAACTGCCCATACGCTCTTTTCCTTAAGCAGACTCACGTATACACGCGCTTTTACTGAAGCGAACCTGCGTATACATCTGTAACTTTTCAGGACTGTTCAACTCTTCAGATCATATAAACAACTCAGATTTCATCCTTTACTTCAGAAAGTATTTCACCTCATCTCATATCTAAACATTCCATAAACAGATCCAGAAAATACATATACATTTTAGATCTAGAGATCCCTCTTCATCGTTTTCTTCATAGGTGCATCACTAATTCAGATCTATTAATAAAGAACAGAGTTCATCCATGCAGATATGCTTCAAAGTAAAGTATTCATTAAAAACCCAGACACTTGCACACTTGCACTATTATTCTCTTCTCCTTTTATAGGTTTAGCCTTTATCAATACCATGAGTCAAAACCACTCAATGTCCGATGGTATTCCTAGACGGGATCAAATAGATAATCCAACGCTCAATACAATGGGTCAATACCATGGTCAAGTCCCTTGGTTTTATAAATCTAGAGCGCAATAGGGCATACACGACTTGGCACGTACTTTTCCACATACATATGCTACTTCTCCTCATCAAACTCGCATATGCATTGTGACATACTTTGTTCAACATTATTCTGGCACTTTCTGAATTCCTTTCTTCTGCTACTTCTGAACTGATCTGTAGATACATTAGAGTTACATCATTAACAACTCATCAAGTCAATTTCCATCAAGGACAACTTCATCAAGCAAGTTCCATCAAAGTCAACACATTGTATCACATTTCCAACAATCTCCCCCTTAATTCATCAAGTAGGTTTCCATCAAGGACAACTTCATCAAGTATGTTTCCATAAAGTACAATACGTTTCCATCAAGAATAAATTCATCAAATAGGTTTCCATCAAGGACAACACATTGCATCATATCGCCAACAGTCTTAATTCATCAAGTAGGTTGCCATCAAGGACAACACATGCCAAAAATCTCCCCCTTTGGACTTGATGGCAACCATGATGGCGTTTGATCACCACAACAGATAGATACATTGATTATAACCATTATGCAAACACCGTGATGTTCTCCCCCTATTCAAACACCATGCTACTCTCCCCCTTTGACATCAAGGGTAAAGGGCGGATCAAAACCAAAAAAAGGTTTTTCTTCTCATGTAGAAAGAAGAGCTCTGCAGATCTGATGTGCATTGAAGTTACCATGCTCCCCCTGAGTTCATGCTGAATCTTCAAACATATTTTTCAATGAAGTACATGACTCTATGACCTTTCCTATCACCAAGGACTCATACTTATATCAATGATCCAACCAAGTGGATTTCCATATGTGACTCAAGTACCCAACCAAGTGGGTTTACACATTTTGACTCATCTACCCAACCAAGTGGGTTTACAAATTTGAACAAGTCCTTACATGACTGAAAATTACAATTTTACATCATAGGTCACAGCCTTTTTCATAAAATTACTCATATGAATTTTTTATAACCAATATCAAAAATACCTCAAGAGAGATCAAAATTCAGAATCATCATAATGCCAACAATGCATTACATTCAGCAAGGCTAATGCTCCCCCTAAAACTGTGCATCCAATGCATCCTTTCCATATGACCAAAACTCTTGCTTAGCTTGTGCAACCTGAACACTTTTAACAGCCAATCACCAAGGCATATTTACCCAAAATCAGAGAATGAAACAGAAATATAAGAGCTGAAACATCATTAGAGATACCATACAGCACTGCAGCTATGCTGAAAGAATGTTGACCCAGAAGAATTTTGTCAGAAAATACCCATACGCGGTTTTCTGTGTATGAACTCCTGTATATATGCAACTGTCTTTCAGGAAATCCGTGTATCCAACTTAATCTTCTGAAATTTAATCAGATCTGATCCTCTGCATGACAGAGACTATTCTCAACTTCTGTCTGAGATATTCGAACGCTTCCCTGGAATATATGAGAGAAGAAATATAGGACAATGTAGTTGAGTTTTCAAGTGTCATCCAACAGTTGTAGCATAAGCACATTAGTAACCAAGCCTTTAGACTCTTTGCAGCATCATATTCTTTCCAAGAGGAATTATCAGACCAGAACAACTTCTTCAATAGAAAATATGTATTAAGCAATCATCCATGTGATCTGATATCACCAAGATCTTCATGATTCATAATCATGATGTAACATGTGTAGGAATTATGTCTAAAAGGTCTCAACAGTGACAAAATTCATCAGCAACAAACTTTGCATGATCTATCCTTATCTCTATATCATAAGACTTCTATCTCATCCATGTGTGAAAAGCAATCAGGGCTCATCCATAATCTCATCATAAGAAACCATGTATCATGTCATCATCATTTGAGCATGAGTATTATGAGAACTAAGGAATAAGCAGACACAAAGCCAACAATGCAATCATTAGTAGTTATACTGATGCTCCTCCTGAACCTGTATTCCTAATCTTTAACTGTCTCACTGATTTCCTTAACAGAAAGGCATACGCTTCTGTCTTCAACGTAACTCACGTGTATACGCAGCTTTTGTTCGGTCAACCCGCGTATGGAAAGTTAAATACTCAAAATTTCACACTTTCTTCTCCCCCTGAATTTGTACTTCCTGTACCTGTCTACATCAGATGCACTGTCAGAAATAAACATTACCAGAATTACCAAGCCAACCATGGGATTCCTCATACATTGCTCCCCCTATGATGATACATTACTGATTCCTATAATGTATCTCACATCACTTTTTCAGTCATTATGTGAAGTAATATTTAGAAGCGGATGACTACAGTAGGGTCAATATTCCCTACGTTTCTGACCGGTCCTCATTCCTTTTCCATCTTTGCTTGAAATTTCTTTTAGTTTGCTGAAAATTCTCCAATTTCTCAGATTTGTTCATCCTACATTATTTTTCTACATTTCCATACTTGTTACAAGCATAACATCTTGCGTGACCAGAAAAGTAAGCATAGGGATCATAATGTGTTTTTCTATTCTTTCTTCTATTGCAATCATCTGCTTTATGACCATACTTGCTGCATGAAAAAAAATATCCCTTGAAGAAACCAGAGTACCTTTCTATGTAGAATCTGTTTGTTTGTGACTGAAACAATCTGCTTTTGTAATTGGCTGCAACATGCCCATAATTATGACATTTAAAGTATTCAACATTATTGATCAAAGGAGGGAATGATTTCTTTTGAGAGTTCATGATTTTCGGTTGACCTTTTGTTTCTTTCAACACTTCAGGCTTTGCATTGATACCCTTTGAATCTTTAGCACTTCCTTGTGAACTAGATTCTCCTTTAATAGTTTCATGAAGACCAAGACCAAATTTAACAGAAGGAGACCTTTGACTACTAAGAATATTGTCCAGAATCTTAGAACTATCTTGAAACCTCAAGAGTTTATCTTTTTCTTCTAATTTACCTTGTAAAATGTTTACCTCAACCTCCAATATTTGGCATTGTTTCTTCATACTTTCTTCAACCCTTCTTCCTTCTTATACTTGATCATTCAATTTCAAAATCTCTTCTTTCAACCCATTTTCTTGTTCTTCAAATGTTTGTAGAAGTTCTTCATTCTTCTTGTTTGAAATTTCCAGATCTTCTTTGAGAGAGATTATTTCTGCTTCAAGTCCTGCTTTTTCAAATGATTGTAGAGGTTCCTCATTCTTCTTATTTGATGTTTCGAGATCTGCTTTTAGACAGATGATTTCTGCTTCAAGTTTTTCACTTCGATTGGTTGCATAAACGTACAACTTTTGATACTTATCTATCTGTCCATTTTGTATTTCTATCTTTTCATTCATTCTAGAGATCACATCTTTGTAAATAGATTCCTTCCTTTTAAATTGATCCCAATAATTACTTTCATCATTGATCTTGAGATTTTCTTCTAGACTTATATTGTTACTTTCACTATCTTCATCATTGCATGCACAAGAAAGTGGATCACAAGAACAACAATCAATACATGTTTCCTCTTCTTCATTTTCTGCTGCACATGTTTTCTGAGGTATCTTCTTTCTTTGAGTAGCCTTCTTCTTTTGCTTCCTTGCCATGAGCACTTTCAGATCTTGGTCAGAATATTCTTCATCTTCACTTGACATTTCATTATTATCTTCATTTGTATAATAACTCTTTCCCTTTTGGAATCGTTTCCCTTTAGCATGATTTTCTTCATAAGGACATTTAGCATCATAATGACCAATTCTTCCACAAGTAAAACACTTGAAGAGAAGCTTACCTCTGAATCTTCCAGTACCTGGTTGAAGTCTTCTCACAAAATTTGCTTCTTCTTCTTCTGATATATAACTCGATTCCTTGACAACTTCCTTTTCTTTTCCTTTTCCACACGCCTTAAAGGAAACTTCTCTTTTTTGAGAGAGACCTTCTTTTCGCATTTCAAAAGCAGTTAGAATACCATGTAGTTGAACAATAGTAAGAGTTTTCAGATCTTTCCTTTCTTCAATAGCTGATACTTTTGACTCAAATTTTGAAGTCAAAGATCTTAAGACTTTTTCCAACAGAGTAGTATCGGTTATGGTTTCACCCAAACTTCTCATACGATTTACAATATCATCTAGATGTAAAATGAAACTGGCAATACTCTCATCACTATGCATTCTTAAATTTTCATATTCAAATCTGAGAGTTTGGAGTTTTGCACTTTTTACCTTTGTATCTCCTTCATAGCTTAGAATGATTTTGTCCCATATTCCTTTTGCTGAATTTAGCTGCATCACTTTAGCAAATTCTGGTTCAGACATGCTTCCTAATAAAACATTGACTGCTTTGGCATTGATTTCATATTTCTTCCTTTCTGCTGCATCAGTAGGAATACTTGCCGGATACTGATAACCTTCTTCCACGATTGCCCATACTTCTGCACCAAGACTTTGCAAATATGCTTTTGTTCGTATCTTCCAGAATAACAGGTTACTTCCATTAAATAGAGGTGGCTTTATAGAAAATACTCCTTCATGACTTCCCATTGCGACGGATCTCCTTCAAGCGATCAAGCTTCTGCAGAAGAACCTGTTCTGATTCCAATTGTTGGGAAAAATATTGAGAGGGGGTGGTGAATCAGTATTTAGTGCAAACTGAATTTTTTTTTTACTTTTTCCTTCTCTAAAACCCATACGCTACTTTAATGAATCCAAGTCGCGTATGCACGCGGATATCCTTAATGAAACTCGCGTATTACCAGATATCTCATTATGCAGATAATTATTTACTTAGATCATTCCATCATTCATTCATTAGATGTTTAGTAAGCAATAAGCATGTGCAGTAATAACAGAATAAACCATCACACATGAACACCAGGATTTAAGGTGGAAACCCAAGTCGGGAGAAAACCACCGCTGCCGTCGTCTTAGTCTTCAATATTTTATTATAAATAAAACATCGTACAACCATGTACTGGCGCAGACTCATACCAGCACGCAGGCACCCACCTGCAGAAGGCTACAACCTTCTCTCGTTTACCAGCCTCTCCTGGAAGGGAGCTACAACCCCCTGCTCTCGTTTACCAGCCTCTCCTGGAAGGGAGCCACTACCCCCTGCACTCATTTACTAGCCTCTCCTGGAAGGGAGCCACTACCCCCTGCACTCGTTTACCAGCTACCACTGGAAGAGAGCTACAAACCCCTTACTGAAGGCTTCAACCTTCAGCACCTATGCGGACCACATTTCATCAATTTTCATACTGGATCCTATAGCGTCCATACAACACATCTTGTAGGCCACTTTTCATCATATTTTCAGACTGGACCCACTCCACACATTTAAGCTCAACATTCATCAAACTGAAACTTATAACCCCATCAATTCTTTCATTGAATAATCAACTAATCAACCATCAACTTGATCTTCAATTAACATAATCAGCAGCATATTCATCATTCAAACAACCCAGTTCTGTATGAATACATCATTGATAGATAGCAGTAAAACAACACAACAGATCAGACATTTCATACCACATACTTCAGCAAAACCCTATTTCCATACGCGCTTTTACTTCACTGAACCTGCGTATGCACGCGCTTTAATAAAAACAAACCTGCGTATACTTTTGTGCATTCTTCAGAAAACCCTAACTTCCCATACGCGCTTTTCCTTAGGCAGACCCGCGTATACACGCGCTTTTACTGAAGCGAACCTGCGTATACATCTGTAACTTTTCAGGACTGTTCATCTCTTCAAATCAGATAAAAAACTTAGATTTCATCCTTTACTTTAGAAAGTATTTCGCCTCATCTCAGATCTAAACATTCCATAAACAGATCCAGAAAATACATCTATATTTCAGATCTAGAGATCCCTCTTCATCATTTTCTTCATAGGTGCATTATTAATTCAGATCAATCAATAAAATATTACCTATTCCATATAGATATACTTCAGAGTGAAGTATTCATTAAACACAGACACTTGCACACTTGCACTATTATTCTCTTCTCCTTTTATAGGTTTAGCCTTTATCAATACCATGAGTCAAAACCACTCAACGTCCGATGGTATTCCTAGACGGGATCAAATAGATAATCCAGTGCTCAATACAATGGGTCAATACCATGGTCAAGTCCCCCGGTTTTATAAATTTAGAGCACAATAGGGCATACGCGACTTGGCACGTACTTTTCCGCGTACATACGCTACTTCTCCTCATCAAACTCGCGTATGCATTGTGACATACTTTGTTCAACATTATTCTGGCACTTTCTGAACTCCTTTCTTCTGCTACTTCTGAACTGATCTGTAGATACATTAGAGTTACATCATTAACAACTCATCAATTCAGTTTCCATCAAGGACAACTTCATCAAGCAGGTTCCATCAAAGTCAACACATTGTATCACATTGCCAACAATCTCCCCCTTAATTCATCAAGTAGGTTTCCATCAAGGACAACTTCATCAAGTATGTTTCCATCAAGTACAATATGTTTCCATCAATAATAACTTCATCAAATAGGTTTCCATCAAGGACAACACATTACATCATATCGCCAACAGTCTTACTTCATCAAGTAGGTTGCCATCAAGGACAACACATGCCAACACTGTCAAGTTTATGGACACCTGTGGGCAGCAGAGCTCTACTGATGGCATTGGAGTCACATTTATACACATCAATAGTTATATTTAACCCTTTTACTATATCTTTATTTAAATTTCAAATGAAATATGAATCACTTACCTTTCCCTCCGAACCTATTATACATGAAAATCATTACAAATCGATCATATTAGTTCAAATGGTAAATAACACAATTGTATTTATGTTTATTTTATGCTATCCCTTCTCCTCGTATTTGAATCATTACAAAACAATTTTCTATTTATTAACGATTCATCACATGCATTGATTTCAGTAATTGCTGTAATTTGATTGAATGTATCATAATTACGCCTGATTTTTACTACTGTACTGCTGCTCAAGCCACACATGCTCCTCTCAATTGATGGTCGAGGGTGACCTTTCATTCATTCAGTGGGCGCGGATGTCTGCATACAAAACAAACTCCAAGATTTGTTGGGAAAAATACTGAGAGGGGGGGGTGAATCAGTATTTACTGCATATTCAAAACTTTCACTTTTTCTTGCTTCTAAAACGCATACGCTACTTTCCTGAACCAGACTTGCGTATATACGCTGATACCCTTTACGAAACTAGCGTATACACAGATATCTATATATGTCATTAATTCATCACTCAAATCATTCCTTCATTTATTCATCAGATATTCAATAAGCAGTAAACATGTGCAGTAAGAACAGAATAAATCATGACACAAAGCATCACACATGAACACCGGGATTTTTAGGTGGAAACCCAAGTCGGGAGAAAACCACCGCTGCAGTTGCTCAGCCTTCAATATTTTATTATAGAGAAAACATCTTACAACATATGTGCTGGTGCAGACTCCTACCAGCACGCAGGCACCCACCTGCGCTCGTTTACCAGCCTCTCCTGGAAGGGAGCTCCAACCCCCCGACTCGTTTACCAGCCTCTCCTGGAAGGGAGCTACGACCCCCCGATCTCGTTTACCAGCCTCACCTGGAAGGGAGCTACGACCCCCTGATCTCGTTTACCAACCTCACCTGGAAGGGTGCTACAACCCCCTGACTGAAGGCTGCAACCCTCAGCACCACCTTGGACCACGTTTCATCAATTTTCACACTGGATCCAACAACTTCAATAGAACAACACTTGCAGGCCACATTTCATCATATTTCCAAACTAGACCCTTTCCATTCTTTTAAGCACAAACATACATCACCAACAGATACTTATCAACACAGATCAGATAGCAGAAACACAGCAGAACAGATCAGATATTTCATACCCTTTGCTTCAGCAAACCCTAGTTTGCATACGCGCTTTCACTTCACTGATGTCGCGTATATACGCGCTTCCGTCCATACAAACCAGCGTATACCTCAGTGTATATTTTATTGCGCATACGCGCTTTTTCTTCGCTGAAGCCGCGTATATACGCGCTTCCTCCGCGGCGAAGTAGCGTATAGATCTTCAATCATTACAGAGCAGCATACTTCATCAGATCAGATATTCAGTTCAGATCCACCCTTTTGCTTCAGACAGATGTTCACCTAGATGCTCGCCTCATCACAGATCTAAGCCTTCCATAATCAGATCTAGCAAATACAAGAGCAATTCAGATCTAGATCCCCTTCTTCATCATTGGTGCATCATATATTCAGATTTATCATTCAAGTGTAACCCTTTCCATTCAGATATACTTCAGAGAGAAGTATTCATTCAAGCTCAGACATCTTGCCCTCACACACCCACGATTTGCACAATGAAATTCTTCTCCTTATATAGGTTTATCCTTTTTCAATACCATGAGCTCCTTTTTCAATACCATGGGCCAAAGCAATACCATGAGCCCAAAACTACCTGGACGGGGTCAATTAGGCGGATCATTATCCAATACAATGGGTCAATACCATGGTGGTTACCCTTGGTTTTGCACTTTTTGAGCGCTTTAGCCCATACGCGACTTGGCACGTTCTTTTCCGCGTGCATACGCGACTTCACCTAGGAATATCCGCGTATACATAGAGACATACTCTTTTCATCATTCTTTGAGCACATTCTGAATTCCTTTCTTCATTGCCTTTTGTACACACTGTAGAAACAGGAACATATTCTCTCAAGCACAACTTCATCAAGTAAGTTGTCATCATCTTCATCAAGAGGGTTGCCTTTCAAGGACAACACTTAGCATCATATTGTCAACAAACATCATATCACATCAGATTTACATCATTTACTAAGTCCATCAAGTCAAGCATAACTTCATCAGGTGGATTTCCATCAAGGACAACACATGTCAATAGTCAAATGTCTTCATCTTCATTCAGTGGGTTTCCATCAAGGACAACATCCTGCATCATATTTCCAACAATCTCCCCCTTTGGACTTGATGGCAACCATGATGGTGTTTGGTTACCACAACAGATAGATACATTAAGAATACAATGACACCATGTCACTCTCCCTATTTTTACCATGTCACTCTCTTCATTTGTGACACCATTCTTTTTCTTCATTCAAACACCATGTCATTCTCCCCCTTTGACATCAAGGGCAAAGGGTAGGGCAAAGGGTAAAACCAAGCTCCCCCTGAGTTCATGCTGAATCTTCAAACATATTTTCAATGAAGTACATGACTCTATGAAGTTCCTATCATCAATGACTCATACTTACATCAAATATCCAACCAAGTGGATTTACATATGAGACTCAAGTACCCAACCAAGTGGGTTTACACATTTCAATTCAACTACCCAACCAAGTGGGTTTACAGAAATTGACTCAGCTACCCAACCAAGTGGGTTTACAAAAATTGACTCAGCTACCCAACCAAGTGGGTTTACAAATTTGACAAGTCCTTACATGACTGAATATTACAAATTTACACTATGTGTCGCAACAAGCCCTTTTCATCAAAAATATGACCATCCATGACCAACACCAAAAAGTCCTCAAGAAAGAGAACATATTTCAGAATCATCATAATGCCAATAATGCATTATACTCAGCAAAGCTAATGCTCCCCCTGAATCTGTGCAACCAAGCAATCTTTCCAAATGCCTAAGGCTCCCCCTTAGTTTGTGCATCCTGAAAACTTTCACCAACAAATCATCAAGGCATCTTCATCAAAACATTAGAAACAGAAATATGAGAACTGGAACACCACCAGAGATACCAAACAATATCAGAGATACCAAACAGCACTGCAGCTGTGCTGAAGAATGCTGACCCCAACAAGAAAAATGTTAGTAATCAGACATACGCGGTTTTCTCGTGGGCAGAACCCACTCGCGTACATACGCGACTGTGTTTCAGAAACCCGCGTATCCCAAGCCATCTTCTAAAACGAGCATTTTTTCTTTCGATCGGGCAGAGAACACTCCCAAACGCTTTCCGTCTTAGATACCTCGAACGCTTCCTCGCGCAGGTTTGGTAAAGATATCGCCAGCCTGTTCTTTGGAGGTAACATACTCCAACTTCACTTTTTGCTCAAGCACTTGTTCACGTAGGAAATGATATTTGATGGGAATGTGTGCTTAAGGTTCGAATGCATAACAGGATTCTTTGAGATACCGATGGCACTTGTATTATCACACATAATGGAGATAGGAGTTGCACATTTGATTTGAAAATCTTGCAAGGTTTGCATCATCCATAGGAGTTGAGTGCAACAAGATGCGGCAGCTACATACTCTGCTTCAGCTGTTGATAAGGCAATACAATTTTGCTTCTTGCTGAACCAAGATACTAACCGGGGCCCCATGTAAAACGCACCACCACTAGTGCTTTTCCGATCATCAACACTTCCAGCCCAATCTGCATCAGTGTAAGCATGAAGAGTAAGATCAGCATCCTTTGGATACCATAGACCAAAGTCTTGAGTTCCTTGTAGATATTTGAATATCCTTTTGACAGCCTGAAGATGAGACTCTTTTGGATTAGCTTGGAATCGTCCAACAATCCCAACAACATGCATAATGTCTGGTCTGGTCCCAGTGAGATAAAGTAGACTTCCAATCATCGATCTGTATTCTGGTTGATTCACAATGGGAGAATCATCATTAGAACTGAGACTGCATCCGGTTATCATTGGTGTACTTACAGGTTTGCATTCTTCCATGCCATACTTCTTCAGAATTTGCTTAAGATATTTTGCTTGTGATAGAAATATACCATCTGCAGATTGATGCACTTGCAAGCCAAGAAAAGACATTTCAAATTCTTGCTGCATGACAGAAGCAAATTTTTGACTCATAGATTCTTCGTTACTCACAAAAATGATATCATCAACATATACAACTACAATCAATAGTTTATCATTTTCAACTTTTGTGTATAAGTTGCTATCAGCAGACCCCTTTGAAAATCCTTGTTGATGAAGATATTTGTCAAGACGATAATACCAAGCCCTTGGAGCTTGTTTGAGTCCATACAGAGCCTTTTTAAGTCTACAAACAAGATTTGCATCATTTCCCAAAATGTATCCTTCCGGTTGTTCTATATAAACTTCTTCTTCTAGATCACCATTAAGAAAAGCATACTTAACATCCATTTGATAAACTTTGATTCGTTGATAGCTTGAGAAAGCAAGAAACATTCTTATGGCTTCAAGTCTAGCTATAGGAGCAAACGTTTCTTCAAAGTCTATACCTTCTTGTTGAGTATACCCTTTGCAAACTAGTCTAGCTTTGTTTCTTACAACATCCCCATTCTCATTTAACTTGTTCTTGAAGATCCATTTAGTTCCAATGACATTTTTATCATGAGGTCTTGGTACCAAATCCCAAGTGTCATTCTTTTCAATTTGCTCAATTTCTTCATCCATGGAATTATTCCAACATTCATATTTGCTAGCTTCATTGACATTGTGTGGTTCAATTGTGGATAGAAGTGCCAAATTACTAGAAGATCTCGCAAGAGTTCTCCTTGTTCGTACACCTGATTCCTTGTCTCCCAAAATTTGAGATTCAGGATGATTCTTTTGAACATATCTGGATGGAGCTTTTTCAGATAAATCATTTTCAGGTTCTTCATTTGATTCACTGTCTATATCATTTCTATCTGATGTGGAAGGCCATATGTCATTATCATCTTCTTCTGTTGTTTGTTTTTCTTCTTTAGGAGCTGCAGGAGACTCGTCAATAACAACATCAATACATTCAACAACCTTTTGAAGCCTTTTATTGTAACATGTGAATGCTTTGCTTGAAGATGAGTAGCCAAGAAGTATCCCTTCATCCGATCTAGGGTCAAACTTGCCAAGTTTTTCATCATTATTTTTGATAAAGCATCTACTTCCAAAAACTTTAAAATGCTTTACAGTGGGAGATTTGCCATACCAGAGCTCATATGGAGTTTTATCACTGTTTACCCGAACATGAGCCTTGTTGAGAATGTTAACTGCTGCACGAGCTGCTTCACTCCAGAACATGTTAGGAACATTAGAGTCAGTAAGCATAGCTCTGGCCATTTGAACAATTGTTCTATTCATTCTTTCCGCTACACCATTTTGTTGTGGAGTGCCTGCTACAGAGAACTGTCTTTTAATGCCATGTTGTTCACAAAATTCAAAGAATTCATTTGATGAATATTCTCCTCCTCGATCAGATCTAAGACACTTGATTTTTTAATCCAATTCATTTTCTACCAGTGCTTTGAACTTCTGAAATTTTTCAAAAGCTTCATCTTTGTGTTTAATAAACGCGATCTCACACATTCTGGAGTAGTCATCAATAAATAGGATATAGTATTCTTCCCCACGTAATGAATTTTTCCTCATAGGTCCACAGATGTCAGTATGAATGAGTTCAAGAGGCTTACTTGATGAACCTTCTTTGGCATTAAATCGAACTCTGGTCTGCTTACCAAATTGACAAGATTTGCATATGGTACTTTCTGGAAGATTGATCTTGGGAAGATCACGAACAGCTTGAAGTTTGCTTGCTTTGTTGATTTGAGAGAAACTCAGATGTCCCAGTCTTCGATGCCATAGCCAATTTTCTGAAGATTTTCTTAAGTAACATTGTTCTATGCCGTTGAGTACATACAGGTTGCTTGGATTTATTTTTCCTTTTATAATGATTTTACCTGTATCAAGATCACGAACCACACATTCTTTGGAACTGAAGACCACTTCTGCTCCTTGATCACACATTTGACTAACACTCAATAGGTTATGCCTTAATCCATCCACATACATGACATCTTTAGCCTTCACCTTTTTTTTTAGAAATACTGACCCTTTTCCTTTAATAACAGCAGGAGTATCATTTCCAAAAGTAACTTTCTTTTCCTTCTCTAGAGCATTATAAGTATGCAGTTTGCTTTTGTCACCTGTCATGTGTCTAGAACACCCGCTATCAATGTACCATTGATTCTTTTCACCCTCTGCAAATAACGCTATCCCACAATTTTCAACCGGTAATTCTTTCTTTTTCCACACTTTAGAGCTTGAGGGAACATGCTCTTTTGGCTGGACCTTGCTCCTGCATTCAGATTCTTCATGACCAAAGTTATTGCAATAAGTACATTCAACTTCATTTTGAAGAGGAGAAAATTTTTTATAGGTGTTCTTCTTTGGTTCATCATTCATCCTTATCTTTCTTGCTTCTCTGGTCATGATGGTTTTATATGCAACACATTGAACAGCTTTATGACCAAAGTTGTGACATGTGAAACATTGTCCTTTGAAGTAGAAATTTCTGTGATCATGAAATCTTCTATTAGACTTTACCTGTTGGTTGTAGCCATTTTGAAAGATCTCCCTGTTAGTGTTTCTTGAATTGAGGTGATCTTGCTTTACCTGTAAAGATCCTTTGTTCCCTTGCTGAGTGGCTGAATGTAGAGAACCAGCAGTGGCTGCTTTTAGAGAATTTGGTGCCGATGTCTGAGAAGATTCCCCAGTATATCCAAGACCTGTTTTTATAAAGGGAGACCGTTGTACCTTGATAATCTCATCCAAGGTTTCTGAACTTTTAGCAAATCTGAGATTGAGAGAATTCAATTTCTCATTATCCTTCCTTAGACTTACTACTTCACATTCTAGATCCTCCATGCATTTTTCTCTTGCTTCAAGCTGATTTTTAAAAGTCTCAATGATTATGTTCTTTTCTTCTAGGCTTACTTTGAGTTGAATGTTTTCTTCAAGAAGATTTTTGTCTTCTAGAGAATCCACAAAGGTACCCTTTTCTTTTTCACATTCTTTCATGAGAGCCCATACTTTTGCACCAAAATTCAGCAAGGATTTTGTATGTATACTTCCCAGTGAGACGGATCTCCTTCAAGCGATCAAGCTTCTGCAGAAGGACCTGCTCTGAAACCAATTGTTGGGAAAAATACTGAGAGGGGGGGGGGTGAATCAGTATTTACTGCATATTCAAAACTTTCACTTTTTCTTGCTTCTAAAACGCATACGCTACTTTCCTGAACCAGACTTGCGTATATACGCGGATACCCTTCACGAAACTCGCGTATACACAGATATCTATTTATGTCATTAATTCTTCACTTAAATCATTCCTTCATTTATTCATCAGATATTCAATAAGCAGTAAACATGTGCAGTAAGAACAAAATAAATCATCACACAAAGCATCACACATGAACACCAGGATTTTTAGGTGGAAACCCAAGTCGGGAGAAAACCACCGCTGCAGTTGCTCACCCTTCAATATTTTATTATAGAGAAAACATCTTACAACATATGTGCTGGCGCAGACTTGACCAGCACGCAGGCACCCACCTGCGCTCGTTTACCAGCCTCTCCTGGAAGGGAGCACCAACCCCCTGACTCGTTTACCAGCCTCTCCTGGAAGGGAGCTACGACCCCCTGCTCTCGTTTACCAGCCTCACCTGGAAGGGAGCTACGACCCCCTGATCTCGTTTACCAGCCTCTCCTGGAAAGGAGCTACAACCCCCTGACTGAAGGCTACAACCCTCAGCACCACCTTGGACCACGTTTCATCAATTTTCACACTGGATCCAACAACTTCAATAGAACAACACTTGCAAGCCACATTTCATCATATTTTCAGACTGGACCCTTTCCATACTTTTAAGCACAAACATACATCACCAACAGATACTTATCAACACAGATCAGATAGCAGAAACACAGCAGAACAGATCAGATATTTCATACCCTTTTCTTCAGCAAACCCTAGTTTGCATACGCGCTTTTACTTCACTGATGTCGCGTATATACGCGCTTCCGTCCACACAAACCAGCGTATACCTCAGTGTATATTTTATTGCGCATACGCGCTTTCTCTTCGCTGAAGCTGCGTATATACGCGCTTCCTCCGCGGATAAGTAGCGTATAGATCTTCAATCATTACAGAGCAACATACTTCATCAGATCAGATATTCAGTTCAGATCTACCCTTTTGCTTCAGACAGATGTTCGCCTAGATGCTCGCCTCATCACAGATCTAAGCCTTCCATAATCAGATCTAGCAAATACAAGAGCAATTCAGATCTAGATCCCCTTCATCATTGGTGCATCATATATTCAGATTTATCATTCAAGTGTAACCCTTTCCATTCAGATATACTTCAGAGAGAAGTATTCATTCAAGCTCAGACATCTTGCACCCACACTCATGTTTTGCACAATGAATTTCTTCTCCTTATATAGGTTTACCCTTTTTCAATACCATGAGCCCCTTTTTCAATACCATGGGCCAAAGAAATACCATGAGCCCAAAACTACCTGGACGGGGTCAATTAGGCGGATCATTACCCAATACAATGGGTCAATACCATGGTGGTTACCCTTGGTTTTGCACTTTTTGAGCGCTTTAGCCCATACGCGACTTGGCACGTTCTTTTCCACGTGCATACGCGACTTCACCCAGGAATATCTACGTATACATAGAGACATACTCTTTTCATCATTCTTTGAGCACATTCTGAATTCCTTTCTTCATTGCCTTCTGTACACACTGTAGAAACAGGAACATATTCTCTCAAGAACAACTTCATCAAGTAAGTTGTCATCATCTTCATCAAGAGGGTTGCCTTTCAAGGACAACACTTAGCATCATATTGTCAACAAACATCATATCACATCAGATTTACATCATTTACTAAGTCCATCAAGTCAAGCATAACTTCATCAGGTGGATTGCCATCAAGGACAACACATGTCAACAGTCAAATGTCTTCATCTTCATTCAGTGGGTTGCCATCAAGGACAACATCCTGCATCATATTTCCAACAAGATTCCTGTATATGGATTAAAACCCCTACATTTTAGGGAATAACAAATTTTCAACGAACTGTGCTATGTTGTTCCATTGTGATTACTCTGTGTTGAGAAATTAACAGAATGCAGAAATGGGAGGACGGCCAATTCGTAGTGAACTGCAAGTATTGATCGTCTCTGATGCTGCACGAGCAATTTTAGAAAGACTAGGGTGGATTACATATTTCTTGAGAATGCAGCAACCCCATGAAGCTGTGGCCACAGAATTTTTATCAAACTTGCAGGAAGGATCCTCCATGGTCAAAGGGAGGCAGATAGTTGTATCCGACGAGATAATTTCAGAAGTGTCTGGCATTCCCGCGCAAGGGACTATTTGGACTCAAAAGAAGATTAGGATTCGTGAAGCCATAAATTTTTTTCAAGATGATGGACAGACGTTAGTTATCAAAGGTAATGGAGTCCAGCCAGCGTCATTAGGAGAACCATGGACGGAGTTGGCCAAGATTGTGCAGGCTTACATAACGTGCGATGGAAGAAAGGATGTGGTAAGACCTCGCCACCTTAAGCTACTAGCTGTATTAAAACAGAAATGCACCATTAATTTGCCTGCATTTTTAAATTCTTTGTTGCATGATACTACTCGTGGTATAAGAAAATCCCAACATGCAGATATGGTGGTTAGTCACCATTGTCTAATTCGTTTAATAGTGAGTCGTAGCCTCACCCAGCAACATTCTAGCTGGGAAGAATTAATATTTTCCACTGACGGAGGGTTAGCTCTGCCCACTCCAAAATGGAAGAGGATGGCTGGCTCAATTGCTGAGCCTTCTACTCATGGACGGTCCCTCCGGTTGAAATGAAATATAAGGATGGTGGAAGAAATTTCGGGAAGTAGCAATGAGCCCCTGGAAATGCACAGTTCAGAGGAGGAAAAACCTCCACAATTGGAGGGAGTAAGCCCTCGCACTGACGAGGAAGAGCAATTAGAGGGAGTAAGCCCTCGTACTGATGAGGAAAAATAATTGGAAGGAAGTTATCACACATGTGAGGAGGCTGAGGACAATCATAGCAGTAATCAAGATGAAACAGAGCTGGTCGAAAATGTTATCGTAAGTCCCTTATAGGAAGACCAATTGGCCCATATTTTGGCCAATATGAGTGATTATGCACGGCCTCATAGCCCCTTGGATCTCAATATTGAAAATAATCAACTACCATAATACTCTGCTATTGATAAAGAAACAGCTGGAGCAAAAATGAATGAAACAGAAAACCCTAGCGAAGCTAGGGTTGCTTCTCCTGAGGGATGTGAGCAGGAGAAAAAAAATACTGAAGCTGGAAGCCCCCAGGAGACTACAGGGTTAACTGAGAACATGATTCCAGGAGAATTGAGCCAAGGGCATATGAATATAGAAGAGGAGCCCCAAGGAGAAGAACAAGAAGAGAATTTTACTGAAGGCACCGCTGATATGGGCCAAAATTCTGTTAAGAAAATAGGGTCGGATAAAGGAACGGCTGTTCCATTAAGAAATAAGAAGAAAACAACTGAGATTGAGAAGCTTCGCAAAGAACGAATAAAGCTTCATAAACTAGTAGAACAGCTCAGGCAAACCATTAGGGTTCTGAGAATGAAACACATGCCCCAACGAGCCCCTAAGAGAAGAAGCATTGCTATCAAAAGAAGCTCAAAAAAGAGAAGAGTGGTCGCTGATAGAAACCCCCAAGTTATAGAAGAAACCATACCTGAGCCTAATTATGAGGATGCAGAGAAAAAAACAGCTATTCCAAGACAAGTTGTTCCAGAGGAACCAGTGTTGAGTGAAAATATGCAATCTAACAGTCAACACACTTTCAGTGAGCCGACACTGATCAGACTTCAAGAAGAACTGACACAGGCCCAAATATAAAGGCAGAAACTGGAGGAAGATACCATCCCAAGAAAAAGATATCAGGATTTGCAGCAACAAATGAGAACTATTCATGAAGCAGAAGCTGAAGCTCATGAAAAATGACGGAAAGCAGAGGTAAAGGTTGATAAGGTAATGAACCAACTGAAACTAGCCTACACTCAAATGGACACTCTCTGCTCCTTGTATACTGATGTCTTAGCCTGTAGATGCCCCGCCAAAAACTATACTTTGTTTTTACTAGAAAGATATTTACAATTAAAGATCAAGGCAGTTAGGGCAGGGAAATCCATAGAGCTAAAAACAATAGATGATTTGATATCATGCTGCAAACTTTATGGGATCAAAGTACAACGCCTGTTATGTAAATTTTACTTGCATAACCTAATACTTGAAAATGACTGTGAATCAAACCCTAGCCCTTTTATTGGAGATGTTCAGTTTTAGGCATTCTTTTCCTTTGCTGTAAATCAATTAAAATGGCTTAAAGCTTATAACACCTTTCAAAGGCGGGAAAATGGATTAGATCTATGGGTCAGAAGTGAACCTAAGAACCCACTTCAATTTTGGGATAGACAGAAAATTTTGATGACAAAGGAAGGCGTTACCCAAACTCTGGGGCCTGTCCACAAATCAATCATTTTGAATGGAACAAATTATTTTTCATCCATTAGGAACCAAGCATATATAGTAGCCAAGGTCCAATGGAGAACCTCGAATCAGAATGTGCAAAATAGGGAACCATTTAATTATAGAAAATTTGGGCTAGCTGCAGACCGTTTCATTTCCTATAGCCATCTTGTTTTAAAAGAAGGACCATATTGGTTAGGATGTAGGTTCCGCAGCCCTATTGCATGGTACCCTGATTCGGACTACAAAGCTATTTATGAACTTCCTGAAGGGAAGACATAACATATTTTTGAGGAATTAGCTGCACTACATGGTTTTAGGCCTGTGGATGACAAACCTTATTCATCTTATTCTTTGACTACTCTCCATGTGAACTATAGTTTTCATGAGGGCATGAAAAATATTAAGCAGGGGGGTGTGTTGGGCAGTGAAAGAGGTATGAAATTATTATGCATTTATTCATTTCTTACCATAAATATACTCCTGTTTGCCTTGGAAAGGTAATTTATCACAGGAATTACAATATAATTGGAAAGGTTTATGATTACTACGAAAATATGACTAAAAGCTACTTTTTGATTGAAAAATAGGAATTCAGAGAGGCGAGCAGCTGTACCAAAGGCGGGGTTGAGAACAATCTAACTGTTGTTCCAATAGCATTGAATCATATCCAGCCAAAGGCAAGGAGATCTGAACGAATAGCCCAGAAAGGACAGGGAACAGCTCGGCCTCAGTCAGCGCAAACAGAAAGATGACTAAACGCAGAGGAGCGAATCCATCAGGATATTTCGATCCTGAGGGATCATTGTTCAAACTTATCTTGCTCCTTGATTGGTCCGTCAAGATTTGATATATAAATCCACATCCTTTAGTGACAAGGGGACAAATTGTTGTTGAAGTTGGGAATTGGTCGCAAGACTTTACATTTTCTCTGTTCGATTAACTCTCTATTTTGAGAGAAACCTTTTTATAAAACTATATGTTGGTTTAATACAAGGCACGCGTTTTTATTTACCTTCTACAGTTCTGACTTAGCCCAGTAGTATTTCACTGGTGCTAAGGGCCCGACTCTGGTGCAATAAATTTGTTGTTTGTATTTTAATCTTTGCTCATTGTCGTGTGGAGTGCGCTTAATATTTGTGTTGTTTACAGAATTGGTTTATTGTTGATCAGATCAAATACAAAGTCATTGCTGTTTCATTTCTTTATAAGAGGCATAATTCATAGTTCGATTATCTTGTTGTTACTATAAAGCTTCGATGACTTGTATCTGATTTGAATTGTTGTTCCTTTAGTTTATAATCTATTATATTTGATCGTTGCGTGGTGTGAAGTTGTTGACAGGATTGAAGTATAGAAATCTAGTGTTTTGAATATGTTTGAATTATAATTTTTGTTCCTTTCACATTGCTGTTTCATTTCCGTTCATTACTTATTCATATTCTTTGATTAGAAAATAGATGAGTTGTAGTTACATACTGATGTTCCTTTTCAACTTGCATTTCTTTTAAGTTGCTTTCATTGAATCTGTTTTCGTTTCAATTGCTTTAAGATCTCCAACTGTAGAGGATAGAGGCTTTTTCTTCCAAATCCCCAGATTGGTCATCTTGCATCGATTTCTAAGGGAAAGAGTTACTGCTACTGCATCCCTGATCGATGTTCTGCAATATTGAAGTAGTTTAATATTTCCATTCATGTCACGGTAATTAGGTTTCTTTTCAAGCATTGGTTACTTTTGTTCTTTTTATCTTGTAATACATCTTCACCGCATTTCTCTTAGACAATTGTAGCCTCAAAAAGAGTACACTCTTGAAATAAAAAGACGCTCCCGGATTGATGATTAATGTAGGCTAATTAGGTGTTAAAAAGATACCTTTTTATGACCCAAAATTTTGGCGTTGTTGCCAGGGAGAGTGTATGACATTTTAAAAAAGTAATGCACAGCTGATTTTCTTCTGTTTGTAGAGAATTGGGTATTAAATATGGAAGGCAAGAACCTGTGCACTGGGCAAGAAACATACTTGCTCGCAGCCCGCTTCACAGCAGAAGTAGGTAAGCTTCTTTCTGTAGGTAGGAATGAAGGTTTGTTTCTTTGAATGAATAAATCAATTAAGAGAAATAAAATTCCTCCTAAAGCTGAAAAACCTAAGGGACCAGTGACCCTTGGGCGCACAACCTTTATTGACGAAATCCTTAAAAGAATCAATTCAACTTGATTCTTCAAACAAGACTTATGCAATTCAGGAAAAAAAAATACACACCTTTTACTTGGTTTTGAGGAGCTCGATATTGAAATTGACTTATCTCTAGACTTGCAGATCCTTAATATCTAAAATTAGGTGTTGTAGTATTCCTCTAAAGCTTCTTTAAAATGCCATAGGTCTGACTTGATTTGGATTCTTCAAGACAAAGTTATGTCCAATCTCCCACAATGACCTAATTATGGACTGGTTCAGTAGAGTGAACTTGTACGACTTGCCAGATGTCACTGTTTGCTCCTTTGGCTCTGAAATGTATAAACAGGAAACTACAGTCTGTGTATATCCAGTCACTTCTTATGGAATTCCAATCTGATGCTCAGAGAGAGAGTTATGAATATTGTCCCACGATCACCTCTTTGAGATGAAATTCAGGAGTTTGAAAAAGACCTACATTCCACAGATCATATCTCTGACAATATTTAAAACCAAGATCTGAAATTTCGTGATTATGTTCCTCTGTATTTCAGCTTCGCACTCTAAAAATTTCAGCTTCTGAACCTTCGTATAAAAAAAGTTATAGCAACACTTCCGCGATGACCTTTTTAAGTGAAATTCGGGAGCTTGCAAAAAGCCCTAACTTCCACAGATCATATCTCCAAAAATATTGCGACCCAATCTATGAAAATTTTCAAATTTTTTTATCAAGATTTTTTCTTTGCACTCTAAAAATTTCAGCTTCTAAACCTTCGTAGAAAAAACGTTATAGCGAAAATGCAACAATGACCTGTTTGGACTAGCGAAACCCTAGAATCCAAAGCACTGATACCAAATGTTGTGAAACCAGCTCCAAAAATAGAAGCAAAAGAGATATCAACGCCTTATAAATAAGCAACTTTGAGGGGGAAACCTCCAATACATTACATGAATGAACAATTCTTGGATGATACAAATGACAAAACCTCCTTTCTATATATAGGAGTCCATGGGGCCACAATGTAACCCTAGCCGACCTAACAAGTAAGGGCACAATAATAACAATATGGGGGTTACAGGGGTACAAAAATAACAATAAGGGGGGCTACACTAACATAACAAGTGACTACACTATTAATATAGGGACTTAACACAGCCTATCACAGTGAAAGAACCATTTCTATATTGGGGCTTGGATGTTATTGGAGAAATTTTTCGACATTCATCAAAGCAACACCGCTACATTCTCACTGCTAAAAAGTACATTATGTAGTGGACATAATCAATTCAACTAAAATAGTTCAATGACTTGAAATTCGTCAAATTTATGTAGCAAAATATCATTTCCAGGTTTTATGTTCCTACATCATATTTTTTTTACAATGCAACATATTTCTCATTGTTAAAAATTTATGGCTTCGAATTCTAAAATGGAATCGTACTGAAGCATTATACTAACTAATACCCTTGGGGGAATGGTCTTGTGTAATCCATGAATAAGAATTTTATCTACATCATTAAGAATACCATATTATCTCAGGAGAGGAACATGAAATCTGGTTTGGTAGATGCTCTGTGGGTTCACCGACTCACGTTTAAGCCTTCCCTGAACACCTTCCCTTACTTCTTGGTATAAGGAAAATAAGCCACCCTCTTACCTAATATCTACTTTCCTACTCTTCAACTCTCCCAAGAATCCCAAGGCAAGCCATGTCTGTTAGTGCAGTGTAGGATGGACACCTTTCATAAGCTCCAAGAAGAAATATTGAAAGCCAGACAAAACATTTTACTTCATCAAACTTGTATGAAGTGGTGGTTCGAAAATAAGTCTACGGGGAATAAAAAATTTAGTGTGAGTTACTGAGTCATGAAGTTGGACAAATCCCATGAAGTCAAAGGAAAACATAGGAAGTTTCAATGCCTCTGGAGTAGACCATTCACTATACACGATAAGGTTTCCCAACACACCTATCATCTTTAATCACTTGACAGGAAGGCTGAATCTCTCCCTGTCAATGGCTAAGATCTCAAACACTATTTTCACTGAGCATCAAGGGCTATCCCTGGTACTATGTACACAATTTTGTTTTTGTTATTCTTGTCCTTGTTGTCTTCTTTTTTTCTTGTCTCGTTGTGTGAATAAGTGTTTTCCTTTTCCATATGTTGTTTTCTGGGATTTTTTGTGGCTAAAGCCTAAGGAGTCCTATGAAGCTTCAATATTTGGTTAAAATTTGGTTTGTTTTCCTTGTTTTGGTTTTGTCTTTTGGCAGATTAATTTTGCATGGAAAATATGATCCATCAATAAGGAGAGTTTTTGGCAAACCATGAACTCATGTCTATCTAGGAAACCTTATGCCTATACTCAGTATTTTATGTTTCGTTACTGTCATGATTATACAATCAATAGAAAAGGATAAGGGGAAATATAAATGAGAAAAACTAAATCAGAGGTACCTATATATTTCTTTGAAGGAACAACCTCTCGTGCTCTCAATAAGTTGGGATCCCTCTTCCACCCAAAATGAATAAGTACAAATGCATAGTCCTATTTAAAAAGTTATATAAAGTAGAGATAAAAGAAAGGCTTCCTACACAGATAGGTAAAGAAAAAAACTTCGTCAGTGTATTGTTCAGGCTCCCCAGTAGTAGAGAAATGTTTTTGTTCTTGTATTGACTTTATCAAGGTATTGTGCAACCCTGTTGGCAGTAGAGAAAATCCAGAGAAGAAAAAGTTATAATCTAAAAATATTAAAATCGCAAGCTTCACCAAGGAATAAAGAATTATTGTTATCCTCCCCACCTATATGCAATTCCCATAAATAAGTGAGATTCATTTTTGTTGTATTCTAAAATATTGACAGTGTTGTTTTTGGAGAAATTTCCTCGAAAAAACACAACTTTAAAAAACCGGTGAACTAGTGAGTGTTTTTATTATTATGCAGTAGTGGAAATATGAGTACAATATGGAAATTCCTAACTGAAAATCCAAACAACAAGAAAATCTCGAAAAAAATATTTTAAGGGAATTTCCCTTCTTCCCCAAGCAACCCCGACACAACTTCCTTCAAAAACATCAGCCTCGTTGGACCTTCTACGTCAACCTTTGTGCTACTCTACATAGACCCTATGATTTCAAGCCCCTAAAATACCTCATGTAAATTTTTTCTTTCTATATCTGATGATGAAATCACCTCCTCGATACTCTACATCCTCTACCCAGTCTCTAGAACTAAGAATGAATTTCTCTCCATCTTAATCGATTTGTACTTTGAAGATGACTGTAGAGTCCTCTGTACTACCTCATTTGAAATAACTTGCCCCCTTGCTGCTGTGATATGAAATCAAACAAGAAAAAAACAAGATACAAATATAACCATAAATATAAAGATGCAACATAAATAACACTTCATTTCATTAATCTCATAGAACTTAAATATTCTTACATACATAATGGAAATAAACTAGCTCGGGTGATGGTAGCTTATCTTTGAAAATATATGTGGCGGCCACATGACTGTGGATTGTGTTATGATAAGGATCAAGGGAATTTTTATTATATATAAAAAAGGGGAAATTATAAACAACCAAAACCCTAACCCTAAAAGATGGAACACTAAGAGTTTGTGGTCACTGTTTGGGTTAGTTTGGTAGCCAGCTTCTAGGGGTCATAACTTAGTCATATTATCTCTATTTGGTAGGTATGATAACTCATAGGAAATATCTCTTCGAGTACTATAGAATTTTATTTAGTTCCATATCCATCCCCTACATATGGTTGTGGTCCTTCTGTGGACCTCAAACAAATGTCATTTAGGGGTTCAAAAATGCTCCAGAAGTTCAGGACCCAAAAAAATTGCTAAAAATAGAAAATGTTGCTATAAACAAGGAAACTCATGAAATTGACTAGAGGTATAGTTAGAATAGGCAGGTGGCCACCAATATCCAACTAGATATTTCCTACCTCCTTAGGAAGAAATGGCCCCAATCTTGTGCAGAGTCTCCATGAGGCGAGGAAATTTTTGTTGAACCTAGTCCCTCGTGAACCACTTGCCCTAGTGAAGGTGTTGAACTTATTTGAAAACTCGATATAGGTGGATCCTATATTGGCACCTAATAATGATTTTCATGTCCATGATATGATTATTTGTGGCCTATTCCATGCAGCCTAGGTTTAACTCTATTGGTGTGAGTGGTTATACACTGTCAGATGTGTCCAATAATGGTGGAAAGTAAGGTCGAAGGAGCTCCATAATTAACACTGGGTGTAGGCGAAGGAATGGTGAAATGTTTAGGTCAAATTAATTGTTCCCTAAAACCTTGGTTATGTTGTATGGACCATCTCTAAGCGGGAAAAACTTGTGGTGGGGCCTAATGAGTTGCTCCTTCTCAAAGTGTAGCCAAGCTTTATCACCACCTAGAACTTCTGTGGCACCCGATCTTGATCATGTCGCTACTTGTAATTAGCGTTGGCTCTGTACAGTATGTCATGGAACTACTATTGCATGTGTTGAATTTTCTCAATGGAACTTTTATACGTGAAATCTTTGTATTGGACATGAGCCAATTTTTCTTGAGAAAATGAAAATGGTATGGCCACATCGATGGGAAATAGTGGTTGGAATCCAAACACCACCTGGAAGGAGCTATTGCCAATTCACATATGGAGAGTTATGTTATAGTTATGCTTGAAATAGGGGAGGATTTCATATAAGGTTCCTCGATTCTTTGACTTTTACATGCGCAAAATGTGTACAATCATCCTGTTGATGACCTTTGTTTGGTCATCAGTTTGGGGGTGGAAAGTCATGGACATACTAAGCTTGGTATCCAACATCAACAAAACAATTGACCAAAATGTACTTAGGAACCTGTTGTACCAATAAGAGATGATGGATTGTGGGATACCAAAGTGTACCCATACTCGTTCAAATAAGAGCTTCGCAGTGGCTTCTTCTATGATACTCTTCTTGTAGGCTGCCAGAATGACCATCTTAGATAACGTGTTGACAACCATGAAAACACAATGGTTGCCATGCTTATTAAAAGGAACAACCGACATGTTATCACTGGAGATGGATTCCCAAGGTTGACTAGGATTAGGTGGAGGAGTATATAGGCCTTTTTTCTTGATGTCTGGTTTGAAATGAAGCACAAAATGAAAAATCTGATGTACTTCTCAACATCTTGTCGAAGGTTTGGCCAATAAAAATGCTTCTGTAACAATTCCATTTTTTTCTGTACTCCCAAATGTCCACCGAACCGACTATAGTGCACCTCCCAAATCATCTTGGAACGCTCTCTTGAGATAGCACAAAGGTGTCGTAGGCGGCATAACAATGCATCCCGAAGGTGAAAATTTGGAAATTTCTTTCCTTCGAAGAGATTTTGGTACGTGTTTTCAAATTCTGGATCATTTTCATAAAGTTGGGACCACCCCTAACTCTCGTTCCCATATGAGTCAAGCACATTGGTCAGCGCCATGACCAGTGGTTGGCTAAGGTAGTCTGAAATATTATTGGTGCTTCCCTTCTTGTAGTTAATATTCAAATGTAACATTTATAGGTATGTGGACTATTTCTGATGACGATCTTTATGCAACTTCCCTTGTGTCTGTATGAACTATAGGGGTTGTTGGTCTGTGTGGATGATCGTTTCATTCCATAGAATGCAATGCTTCCATTGTTGGCAGACCTAAATAATGGAATACATATATTTTTCATAGGTGGGATACTTTCGTATTATTTCTGAAAGTGTATCAATGTGATATGTCACTGGATACCCTTGCCGAGTAAGAATTGCACCAATATATAGCATAGTAAGAGGAATCTCTCTCAATTTGAAATGGTTGTTGTAGATGTGGTAAGGTGAGTACTGGTGTAGGTCATGGGAAATGGTTCAACTTGGAAATTTTCTTATGTTGGGATTTAGACCAAAATAAACTTTCTTTCACTCCACCCATAGTGACTTGACTTAAAGGACAAGTGATATGAGAGAACCCCAACATGAACCTGCGGTACAAATTGGCAAGACCCAGAAAGTTATGGAGCTCTCTTAGAGTGCTGGGGGTTTTCCAATCCTGAATGACATGTATATTTTTTGGGTCCACATGCACACCCCTCTCATCAATGATGCACCCCAGATATTTATCCTCGGTCATACCAAAAGTGCATTTCCCCAAACTAGCACACAACTTGTGTTATCGTATGGTTTAGATAACCTATAAAATATGGTGGATGTGCTCTTCACAAATCTATATGGAGATCAAGATTTCATCCAAATAAACTACCACAAATGAGTTGGTGAATGGTCATAATATGTGTTCCATCAACCTCGTGAAGGTTGCGGGGGAATTTTTCAACCTAAAATGCATGACGAGGCATTAAAAAATGCCCTCCTTGTATTTGAAGGTAGTCTTCCATAAATTAGAGGGTTCGATTGCTACCTAGCGATAACCAGACTTCTAGTCAACCTTGCTAAAATATTTTCCCCCCTTGAGCTGGTCGAGAATGACATTAATCCATGTGATTGGATACCTGTCCTAGATAGTGATCTTGTTGAGATCCTGATAGTTAATACATATTCTTGAGGTCCCATTATTCTTTTGTACCAACATGATCATGCTCCAATAGGGTGATGAACTTGGCCTGATGTTCCCTTTCTAGGACAACTCCAAAATTTTCCTCTTTACTTCACCATTATCTAGAGCAGAGCATCGATAGATCGATCCATTGGGTAGCAGTTCACCCAAGGTCATATTGATGGAGTCCCTCACTTGAGAGTGTAGAGGTACACTTATAATTGAGGTGGAGATGTCCCTATACTCCTACATAACCTTTTCCATCTAATTTTGGCATGCTCAGGAGCCCTGTCTAGAGGTCGTGGTCACAACATTATTCTTGCTCTTAGGTCAAATCATTAGGAAAATTAATTTCCAGTTCTGGGAAATGATCTTACTGTATTTCCTCGCAGTGATCAAATAGATAGTGGTAGGTGGTGCTACCTCCAGCATCCTATACAACTTATTTCCTAAAGTAATAATATTAGTGCGAGGCCTAGAGTCATACAACAAATGTCACTTCCACAAGTATGGTTGGCATAATAATACAACGCAAACTTCAAGAGGAGCAACATCACACAATACCTCATCTGTAAAGGGACTGATGCTGTAGGGGAGGAAAAATGTTTGGCTGACGTAGAGATATCATCCTTTGCGAAGTCACCTGATGGTGCATATTTATGGGAGTGTTGTGGCCCATAGGAACAACCGCTTGACGACCTCTGCTGAAATGAAGTTATTTTTTCTCCCACTATGGACAATGAGCTACAACAAAGAACCCTTCACCCAAATTTTTGAGTGGACGATGCACTCCCCCTACTATGGATCTTCGGGCTCATTCTTCTAGATCTTGGTGGTGTGAATGGTTTCACTAGGTTGTGCATCAATAATATTCTTCCCTTTATCATTCCCCTTGTCGGGTTCTAACTCAGAATCAGAACATGCATCTGATTGATAAGCCTTCATCTTGGTCACTAGATACTTCTTGGTATGGAACTCACACCATTTTCATGTGTCCCTATTTGTCCTCATGGTTTTCTTATTTTATTGTAGCTTTGAGGGGTGTTCCTAGGTTTTCCTACATTGTATTTGTATTTTTTTATATGATTTTGGGGTGTCTTTCCCTTGATTCGATTTCGCAGATCCAAAGTATCACTTCTTCTATTTAAATTTATGGTTTATCTTGATAGTGTATCGATAGGTAGCACCGAGCAAGGTGATGTCCAAGAACTCCATCTCATCCTGGATGTATTTCTGTAGAGATATACGGTACTTGAGTACAAAATAGCACTCAGAATCCTTGATACCCAAATTCATGCAAATGATATGAATAGTATTTGTCAACTCTGGTACGTGTTTGTCCTTTTCTTGTCACAGTGTGATCCACTTTATGTATCTATCCTCATAGCTCCTGATAGGGTAATACTACTCCTTGATGGCATCTTGGAAAGAATTTCAAGAGGGTAAGACTGAAAAAAACGAGGGTTAATCATCATCCCTCTTCTCACAGAAGGTTTTCCACTAGCCCCTTATGGGGCGGGGTGGCTTTAAGGAGTGAAAAAGTAATATTTTCGCGGTTTGGAAAAGCATGAAATGAGAAATATCCTTTTATCATATTTAACCATTTATCTACAGAATCCACATCTATCTAGATTTCAAATATGGGGAGATAAAATTTAACTTGCATCTTAAAGGGAATGGTTGTTGGAAGAAGATGCGTCACCTCTGGGTAGCGGCTAATGGATCTATGAAATATTTTCAATCATCGCTTTCCTCTGTCACTCGATGGATTCTTCGAGAAATATTTTGAAAGGGTCTCATGCCCCCTTTCCTTTTTTTTCTTCCTCCATGGGATGTCGTGGAGGTTTATGAGGATGGTATTGAAAATTTTAAACCAGTTCAATCCCTAACACCTTATACCCTAATATCGTTGGGGCAATGCAAATAAAAATAGAGAAAGAGTAAATCATTATGATACCACTGATATGAACTTAACCAAGAATAGAAAATAATATTCATCAAAAATATAAATTAATTTCATTAATCTCATAGAAATGAAACATGCTTACAAAATTAATGGAAACAAACTATCTCGGGCGTTGGTAGCTTATCTTTGAGAAGAGATGTGGAGGCTACAAGCCTCTAAGTTGTGTTACAATGAGGCTCAAGGGTATTTTTATCATTTAAAAACAAGGGAGAACCATAAAAAACCAAAACCATAACCCAAGAGACGGAACACAAAGAGTTTTTGGGTCCCCTTGACGTTAGATTGGCAGTTAACTTCCCTGTATTTTAACTTGGTCATATTATATCTATTTGGTGCATAAAATACCTGGCTTGAAATGTATCTCTGTGTAAAATATTTTCCACAGGCCCTTACCTATGGTTATGGTATTTTTTCATACCTCAAGAAAACACATTTTAGGGGGTGAAAACTACTCCGGAAGTTTAGGACTCCAAAAAATGCTAAGAATAGTAAATGCTGCTAGAAAAAAGCAAACTGATGAAACATACTATGGGTCTATGTGGAATAGGTAGGTGGCCACCAATATCTATGTGAATCATGATTCCTCTCTATATCTTCAAAATTTCCTCCAGACTCATTTGTTGGGTATGTGTTATATTCTTTCCATGACTAGCCCCACGTGTTGTACGTTGTGTCGGGCGCAGCAGGGGGTTAACAAGGGGGGAAGCAGCCCCCACTGTTGGGGTCTGGGGAAGTGCCCCGGCGAAAAAAAATTTGGTGTGCGGACCCACTCATAGGCGAACCCACCCATGTTTTGTGCATGAGTTTGCACATGGTTTTGGGGTACGATGGTTTTCAGCCCCTAGTATTTTGTAGATCTGGTCAAGGGAACTACGGTTATTTTCTAATCCAGGGTTAATGGATTGGGGTTTATGTATGCTTCGGCATGTATATATATGTGTTGTAACACTAAAAGGAATGAATGAAAAATCAAGTTGGTCGTCCCGATTTGGGATCCAGGGGAAATTCTCTGTGTTTATCTATTTTATGTTTTATGCTCTCCCTATTGTTTATTTTTTGTTATAAGATTCATGTGTAGATAATTTATGTTCAGGGTTAAAACCTACATTTGGTATTAGAGTTGTTTCAGCTTCAAGGGGACGCCTTTTGTTGCTGAGGGTTTTTTGCTGGGGCCTGAGGTAGACCCTGTTCAGTGGAAGATCTATGAGATCGATTCTTGTGGTGAAAGAAGATGGCGAGCGACGGGAAGATAGAGATCGAGAAATTTAATGGTCAGATTTTTGAGTTATGGAAGCTCAAGATGGAGGATCTGCTAGTGGATAAATATCAGTGGATCACAGTAGATCAAAGTACTAAACCAACGGCAATGTCAGATGAAGACTGGAAGAAAATGGATCAGAAGGCTAAGATCACAATACAGTTGTGTGTCTCAGATTCAATATTGTTGAATGTATCTGGGGAAGCTACAACGAAGAATTTGTGGGAAAAACTTGGGACTTTGTACCAATCTAAGTCTCTGGTGAATAAGTTGTTCCTGTGGAAAAAGTTGTATAACTTGAGGATGAAGGATGGAGAGTCAGTGAAAGAGCATCTAAATGCCTTCAATACTGTTTTAAGTCAGTTGTCATCTGTTGATATTAAAATCTCAGATGAAGATAAGTGCATCAATCTGTTGTGTTCTCTACCAAATTCGTGGGACAAACTGGTTATTTCAATAGGTAGCAATACAACTACCTTGAATTTTTATGACATTGTCTCAGCCTTGCTGTCGGAGGAAATGAGATGGAGAAATATGGAGGGCCAGAATGGAGATGCCTTATCTATACGAGGAAGGTCCCAGAACAGAAACAATAATAAGGTTCGAGTGGGAGATCTAAATCTAGAGGGAGATCTAAATCTCCTGGAAAGTTTTTAAAGGTGTGCTGGAAATGCGGAAAGGAAGGGCACTACAAAAAGGACTGCAGATCTAAAGCTCCTAAGAAAGGAAAGGGAACTGATGATGCTCCTTCTGCAGAGGAAAAAACCACCTCGGATGAAGGTGGGGATGTGTATTTGGATTCTTCTTCAAATACACATGTAGATCATGAGTCATGGTTGATTGACTCAGGTGCATTGTTTCACTTCACTCCCCATAGGGAGTGGTTCTACGAGTGTGAAAAATATGATGGTGATGTCTTCCTAGGGGATGATACGAAGGCCAGAATCATCAGAAATGGAAAGGTCAAGCTAAATATGCAAGGTGGAAGGATTAAAACACTTCCTAGTGTTCTACATATTCCTGCATTGGCCAGAAATCTGATTTCTGTAAGCAAGATGGATGATGCAGGTGTAAAAACAGTGTTCGAGAAAGATGCCTGCAAGATGGTTCGGGGAGCACTGGTATTAATGCAGGGAGTTCAGATTGGAAATCTATACAAGCTACAAGGTAGCACTGTTATTGATGGGTGTAACAGTTTTGTGGTTCCTGAAAGTGGAGCGGAAAGCCTAGCTGTCTCTAGAGAAAAGACCATGCTATGGCATCAAAGGCTTGGACATATTGGAGAGAAGGGCGTTCAGATACTGCATAGTGTTAGCCACCCATAAATTCTGTCATATCAGGTGGTGGCTAAATGATGATTGGATAGCCTTCAAGAAAAAAATTCATTGCTAAATTTTTTATGCTTAAAGTCTTGTGATAATATCCTATCCTTTGGATAATCGTCACTGCTTTTCCCCTTTTCAAACTCAGAATTTCTGCTGTCATTACATGAAGAAAAACTGCTGCAAGCACCATTTCTCCCCTTTCCCCTTCTCCCAAAACTAAACTCATCTTTGCCTTTCCTTCTCCCATGAAATCCTTCATTTTCATGCCTTTCCCCCTTCCCCATTCATCAAAACCCCTTTGATAAGGTTTAAAAACTCCTTTTTTTCTTATCGAAACCTTCAAAACCTTTGAAAAAAATTGAAAAATGCCTGAAAAGCATTTTCAAACTATGGAATTAAGCCCCCTTGGGCTAAGACTTTAACCCCCCTGGTCATATCATTTTCCATATAACCCCTGGCCCCGCAGTCAGGCGCCAGGCCGCGTTGAAATCAATATAATAAACCTTCATTTATATTAATTTGGCATTTTTATTATGACCTAGGGTTTCCCGCCGGTTTAAAATTCAAATCATTCTCCACAGTCGATCTGATCTACAGATCAACGACGCGCAACCCATTGCCCCAGCGGTCCCCATATTCCACTCGCCATTCCGAAAATCGCGTGGTATATATCGCACCTCCTTTGGGCGACGACGGTTTTTCCCCGATCGGCAGCGATTCCACTCATCGGTTGATGCATGACCTGGGCACTGTTCATAAAACCATCATCGATCGCGCATTAACATTCGGACGTAGACCCTGCGCGATATCACTGTACACCGTTTGATCTGGGGCGGGCCATCCAATGGCTATCACTCACCGAAGATGCCTGAAATTTAACCGGGCTACGGTGTGGCATTCAATAGATCTCCATTGTCGATCTGATCTGTAGATCGACAACCCATATTCCATCACCCTGATTCATCGCCCGGTGAAATATTTTTCACTTTGACTCTCCGTTTCTGCTCCCGGGCTCTAATTTAAACAAATCTTCCGCCTTTTCTATCACTTCTCCCGATCAATCCTAATCGTTGGATGATGCCATCCAACGGCCACGATTCCGCCACACGTCCTCCGCAGCAATAAAGATATATATGAAGGATTTTTTAATATATTTGTTTGTATTTTTTAGGGTTTAAATGGTTTTCTTGCCATTTTTGAAGAAAATTCGCATGCAGAGGATGACAGACTTCCTGCCTTCGATTCACCAAAGAAAATCATCACAAGGTGTTAAAAACGTTAAAAACACGTTTTCATCAATCGTTCATGAAGCATTGATGCCACATAACCCTGCGCAGCCCTGTATATTAGCAAAAACCATGAATCAGGCGTAGTCAGAGAGTATTAGTGATGAAGATAAAAATTTATCAGAACAGAGGATTAAAAGATAGATTTTGCAGGGATCAAGGCTAAGAACAATTATCAAAAGCCTAATCCCTAAGTAAAACATAGTTTAAAGAAAAATCGAAAGGTTTTATCAACAGGAGCGCTTCCATCGCCAGATCTGAGGAAAATTGATTCCTTCTAGCTACTGAAATGCCACCTGTACCTCAAAGTGTTCAATCATAGGCTGAATTTATTGATCAGGACTGGATATACGCCTCACAACACAGCCAAAAGGTAAATTCTGCAGGAAAATTAGTGACAAACATCTGCAGAGTTACTTCGATGCCACACAGAGCCTCAAAGGTCAACAAAAGCTCCCACCGAGCTTAAAATTTATATAAAAACATTTAATACAGAGTACACCCATGTAAGTTTCTTCATTGAGCCCCTCAAAGGCCAAGAGGTCATTAAATTTGTATTAATTGTAATTGGAGATCTTTTTATCAGATCTCACCTCCTCATTCTTCTATATATATTTCTGCAGAAGATGAGTGAGGGGTTGGTTGTTGGTTGTTGTTTGATCACCAGTTGTAATACTGAAACTCTCTGAAATAAATACATAGTCCGTTGAAGTTGAAGAAGAAATTGAAGTCTTGGAAACCTTGATAATGTTGTTGCATGCTTGTTCCTGAGAAGGCTCTATCATTGGATCCATGAGCTTGGTTGTTGGTGAGGTATTCTGATATGTTTTATGTTTTCCTCTGTTTTCATTATGTTCCATAATTTCTTACTACAATAGGTTGAAATTTTTAGGCTAAGAAATGACTCTTGGAAGCACCTTAGACCTGTTCATCCTTCGTTGTTTCATGTTTTCTTCTGCTGAAGTATTTTAGAGTCTTTAATCTCTCTCTTTAATATTCATGCTTGTTTATTTCCTTAATAGTTCGAACAGTTGGTTTCAGCATGATTTATGGTTCTCCCTGCTTGTCTGCTGCCACTTAAAAACTATTATTGAAGTCTCCCTTTGAAGTTCTTTGCTTGCAGTGAATCAAAGAGTTATATTTTGATCTTGCCCTTTGTCCTCACTTAAACAGTTGGCTTAAAGGTCGTTATAATTATGATCATATATGTGTTTATGTTTTCCCTCTTCTATGACTGTAATTATTAGTAATATTTTATGTTTCTAAGTCCTTTAAAATAAATCTTTGAGGAAATAGGGTGTTCCGCGAATCTTAGATTTCATTTTAAAAGTTGTTTTGAAATCATTATTTGCTTAAAGGTGTGATTTGTAGAATTCATGGTTAGCCCTGTCTATCAAAGAGCTCTTTATTGTTCAAATTATTCTTTCGAATTCCCTTTGTTGAGAATTAAACCTCTCTTTCCAAATCATTAATGTTCATCTCATTCCAAAAACAAAAGGATGATGTGGCCAAGTTAGATTTTCCCTTTGATATCCCATATCCATTTATGAGTTTGTTATGACCTATTTTTTACTCCATTTCCCAATGAACCAGATATTTCTCTGTCCTATATATCTTTCCTAGGCCTTTCATGTTCTGTTGTATCATTCCAACCCAAACAAACAAACAAACAAACACCTGCACTTAATAACTAGTCTAAAACCAATACTCAAAGCACATAGGGTAAACCTTTGCAAACAAAATTTTGAGAGATCTCTCTCTGAGAACAGGAGGACTAGATCATGTAACTATAAATATTGGTTCTAATTTTTCCTTGTCTTTTGATTTACCAAACTATCAAAACACGGGACACCAACATAATGGCGATCACGGTGGGACCCTGAGTAAAATCTTTTAAATTAAACACTCACTGTCTACTATAACATAAGTAACCTCCCTTAAGCACTAACAAGCAATGGTAATCATGATAGGACTTAATTGAATCAGTGAAAAACTAAGTAACCCTTAGGATTCTCATTAAACCTTATCAAACCTTGAAGGAATCAGTTACCAAGCCATAAGAGTGAACTCTATATGTTTTGACACCCTAGCTAAGTGTTAAGTCAGATTTAGGACACTCTCATAACCTATAATATCAATAAACTTAGAAAAAACCAAAACATTTCAGTTTGGCTTCATAATAAGCATGGTGGTGGAACCATCCAATATCCTACCTTCATAAAAAAATAAAAGTTTCCACCTGGCGACTCCGCTAGCCCCAGTAGGCCTATTACTCATCTAGGTTCCGAAATCTCTTTAGGACTATGTTAACCAGCCTTGAAGAAGTGTAGAAGCCTAGTTCCATACTAGAAAAAACATCCTGAGAGGTGAAGCTTCCAAAAAACAGTCCCTTAAAACCCCCCACCTCTCTCATTTTTGAAAAGCAGTCTGGCTTCACATAGGATCAATACTAGATCCCATCCAAACCCAAATCCTCCTTTAATCGTTGACAATCCTGAGAGAATTTTGTGGAAGACTTCTAATTTTGGAAAATCAGCTGCTAATAGAAGCCTCTTAAGAACAAATTCTGTCCCTGAAAAAATTATTGTCTTAGAGGATTCACACTTTGATTTACATCATACAAAGAACATATTTAGAACCAGATCTCAAGGTGACTTAAACTAAACTGACCTTGATATTGCAGATTTGCAACAAAGCTTTAGTAGAGAAGCCTCACCTTCCACTCCTCCTGATTCCCAACTTCTTTATCACTTTATCCTTTTTCATAACAAGTCTGCCCAAAATCAGTTTGCTGGCCCAAGTTTTTCTTCCTCTCCAATTCATACTACCATTCTGCAAAACACTCCTGTTCAACTCACTTTCACTACTGTTAATCCACCGGTTGTAAATCCACCCTTATTTCCAACCATGGAAACATGGTATGCCCCGTTAGTGTTGCCACAACCTTTAATTCCCTTACCAAATGATTACCAATCTAAAATCCCTCACTTCACTAGAAAGAGTCTACAACAGCTCAAAATCATGTAGATAGGATGGAAGATGCATTTGATTACATGGAGATAGAAGAAGAAACTGTGAAGATGAGGATATTTTCCCAGAGTTTAGGAGGAGATGTAAAGAAATGGTTCAAAATCTTACCTCCTAATAGCATAAATGATCTCCCTGCCTTGCATCAAACATTTATCAACAAATGGGAACTCAAAAAGAATCCTCTCCAAATACTAGCAGAATATTGCAGCCTCAAAAGAAATCAAGAAGAGAGTATTCCTGACTACTCCACTAGATTTAATAGCATTTACAATGCTCTTCCACCTCACATGAAACCTCCTCAAGGCATGGCCTTAGTAAGATATCCCGAAGGCCTTGATGTTGACATGATGTATCAGTTAAGGGAGAGGGATTACTTAACCTTAGAAGACATGCAAAAATGAGCTATGAGTGTAGAAGAAAACATAATTGAGAAAATAAATAGGTTAAGATCAGAGAAGAGGATAACTTATAAAGATGACACTACACCCTATAGATCTAGCTCAAAGACAGAACAAATGTTGGAAGAGATCATGAAAATGATGAGCATACTTGAGAGAACATAGCCAAGAGACAATCATAACAACTCCCAAAACATAAATAGAAATCATAATTATAGAAGGGACAACAATAAAGATAAGCAAAAGGAAAGTGACAAACAGATTAGACCTCCCTTTCAACATAAATATGTAGATCAATATGAAGAAGATAGGGAGTTGGAAAGGTTGGAATAATCTCATGTAAACATGATTGGATCAGACAGTGGGGATGATGTTTTCCTCACTAAGGAAGAACACGATTTCTTCTCTTATGATCAAAATACAAATACCTATGAAGATTCTGATGACTATAGATTGGGTTTTGAAAATGAAATCATGGAGGTACACAAACAATATGATCTTAGGAGCAAGGGAAGCATAGATAATTTAAAAGATAAGAACACTAGCAATACTGTCAAGAAAAACACAGAAACTCAGCCCAAAAAGACAACAGAAAAAACCAACATTTTGACCAAGAAACCAGACATGAACAAAGATAAAGGTGTCTAGCCAAATGTTGAACAGAGTACCCCTAGCACTTCAGCTAGTGGTCCTAATAAAATTGTCCCAATTACTAGTCCAAACAAGGTTCAGCAAATCAAAGTTGCTGAAAATAATTCAATTGAAAAAACAGATGTGAACATGAATAAATAAATTATTCCTTTCAGTCTTGAGGGAGAGATTGCTAAGATAAATATTACCATTCCCCTAACTGAACTAGTAACCCAAGAAGTGTACAAAAACCAATTTTTGAAAGCTTTGAACTTAGGAAGTGATACTGACACCTTAAACTTGACAGATGACAAACCTGAGTTGTTGTTTGGTCCAGAGGTTGAAGGAAAATACCAAGAAGGGGTTGTTCCTCCCTCCTATGTTAGTTTGAACATAAATGAGAAAATTATACACAATGCCATGTTAGACTTAGGAGCTTCACATAATCTAATGCCCAAGGTAGTGATGGAAAGCTTAGGCTTAGAAATTACTAAACCATACAAAGACTTGTATTCCTTTGACTCAAGAAGAGTCAAATATTTGGGGTTAATCAAAGATTTGTGTGTTAACTTGTCCCAAATCCCTACTAAGAGTTTAGTCATGGACATAGTTGTAGCTGACATTCCCCCTAAGTATGGCATGCTCTTATCGAGATCTTGGGGAGCCAAACTTCAGGGAAGCCTTCAAATGGACATGTCTTATGCCACCATTCCCATTTTTAATCAAAATAGAAGACTATACAGGGAATCTCACATGAAATACATTGTGAGCAATATAGACAAACCAAACAACTTTCAAATCTACTCTATTTGATCAATTTTAGATTCCTTTATCTTATATAACGAAGATGAAATTACTCAACAATATAAAGAAAACATAGACCCAATCAGTTCACCAGAACAATCAAATCTTCCCTTCAATCAAATTCAAAACATTACCAATCAACAGCAACAAGAAAATGAAAATAGGAATGACATACTTTGGACCCTAAACTTTGATGGATCTTGTAATAAAACAAGTGCAGGAGCAGGTGTGTGGATTCAAAATACCAAACAGAGTTTTTCATACAAATTGGATTTCCCATGCACTAACAATATTGCTGAGTATGAAGAACTTCTCCTAGGCTTACAACTGCTTAAACAGTTAGAAGCCTAGAGGATATCAATCTTAGGAGATTCTAAAATTATCATAAGACAAATCAAAGGAGAATACTCAGCTAAAAACCAAAAACTTAGGGAATATCAAAATGATGCCCTTGATCTATTGAAAACCTTTGAAAAGTATGAACTTATTTCCATTCCAAGAGAAATGAATCATCTAGCAAATGAACTCGCTTTCAATGCCAGCAATTGCCAAATACCTGAAATAAATGAAAAACTCAGTGTGAAGGTAAAACATAGGCCTGTTGTGCCTAACAACAAAGATCACTGGCAAGTGTTTGATTCTGACAAACACATAGATGATTTCTTGAAATCGGAAAATGATTTCCGCATACCAATATCAAAAACCATCCATAAAGAAAATTGTTTGTATATTGAACAAATCCCAGAAGCTAAAATGACATATACTACTGATATAAATCATTATGAGAATCCTTTTGAAGCAGAGGTAATTGACAACGCAGACCAAGAAGACTTGGAAGTTTTGCAATGCAAAAATGATAAAATTCCAAGAGGTCTAGCACCTTTAGAACACCTTTTTGACTTTAACGATGTAGCCAAAGAACCAAGAATGGACCCTATGGAAACAAATGTAGAAGAACATAACATAGGCAGTCTAACACAACCCAAGATGATCAAGATTTCCAGCACTCTCCCAGCTCACATAAAATTGTAGTACATAGAGCTGTTCAAAGAGTTTAAAGATGTTTTTGCTTGGGGACACAAAGACCTAAAATCATATGATACCAGCATCATCCAGCATAAAATTCCTTTGAAGGAAAATAAAAATCCTTTTAAACAAAAACTAAGGAGAATAAACCCCCTTTTAATCCCTTTAGTTAAGGCAGAAATTGAAAAAATGCATGCTGCTGGGATCATTGTACCAATTAGATATTCAGAGTGGGTCTCAAACTTAGTTTCTGTTAGAAAGAAAACAGGGGAAATCAGGCTCTGTATTGATTTCAGAAATTTAAACTGAGCTTCTTTAAAAGACAACTACCCCTTACCCAAGATGGACCATATACTTCAAATGGTAGTTGGGTCAAAAAGGATATCCCTCTTAGATGGGTTCTCAGGTTACAACCAGGTGTTAGTGCTCCCAAGTGATCAAATCAAAACTGCCTTTACCACACCTTGGGGCACTTTTATGTATGTCAAAATGCCTTTCGGATTAATGAATGCAAGGGCCACTTTCCAAAGGGCCATGGACATAGCCTTTTCTGAAGGCATTGGCTATTTCATTATCATTTACCTTGATGACATAACTGTTTTCTCAAAAAATGATGAAGAACATTTGATTCCCCTGAGAAATTTTTTTGAGAAGTGTAGAAAATTTGGCTTATCATTGAATCCCAAGAAGACACTCTTTGGTCTCCAAGAAGGTAAAATTATTGGCCATATAGTTTCAGAAGAGGGAATAAAAATAGACCCTACAAGGATAGATGGCATATTGCAGATCAGCCATCCAAGGAGCCTCAAAGAATTGCAATCTTTCATCGGAAATATTAATTTTCTAAAGAGATTTATTCCTAATCTTGCTGAGCTATTAAAAAACATTACAAACATTCTTAAGAAATATGTAGGTGTAAAATTGAATTTACCAGCTAAACAATCATTCAAATTGGTCAAACAAGCTCTTACTCAAACACCAGTCCTGATTAGTCCAGATTTCACCAAAGACTTTTATATCTTTTCTTTTGCATATGAGCATACAATAGCTGCAATATTACTTCAAAAGAATGACTTGGGGCAAGAACAACCAATATCTTTCTTTAGTAGGGCCTTAAGAGACACTCCTCTCAAATATAACATCATGGAGAAGCAAGCCTTAGCATTAGTGAAAGCATTAAAATATTTTAGGGTCTATATTTTACACTCTCACATAATTTCTTTTGTTCCACATACTATTTTCAAGGACATTCTAAGTCAAGACCCTGATGGTAAAAGGGGAAAATGGATTGCAACTATTCTTGAATATGACTTAAAAATTAGGCCCACCAAACTAGTTAAAGGGTAGGGATTAGCAAAACTTATGGCTGAGTCCAACTTTCAAGCACTAGACATAAATATGGTAGATGTGTTGGAGGAAATAGAAGAATCTACTACTCCTTTTATTGAAGAAACATTTCTGAATTCTCCTTGGTATGCTGACATTATTTATGTGCTTTTATATTTAAATGCCCCTCCTTCTCTGTCTAAAACTAAAGCTAGATTTTTGAAACAAAAAGCTTTGAGTTTTTGCATATTAGATGGAGTATTATATTGGAAAAATGCTGTTGGAATTTTGCTTAAATGTTTACTTGAAGATGATGCAGGAAAAATCATGCATGAAGTGCTGACGGAGAATGTGGAGGACACCTCTACTGGAAGGCCACAACAAACAAAATTCTTAGATCCGATTACTATTGGCCTACCCTTTTCCCAGACACTCAAAATTTGGTCATGTGTTGCCATAAGTGTCAAATCTTCAATGGAAAAAGAAAACTTCTTCCCTTACCCTTACATCCTATCAGAGTTGAGGCACCTTTTCAACAATTGGGTTTAGACTTCATTGGGGAAATTCACCCATCCTCCTCAGCGCAACATAAGTGGATCCTCACAGCTACTGACTTCTTAACCAAGTGGATAGAAGCTATACCTTCCAGAAATGCCAATGACTCTGTCATTATGAAGTTCCTTGAAACAAATATCTTATCCAGATTTGGTTGTCCCAGAAAAATCATAACAGACAATGCTACTGATTTTAAATCTAAGAAGATGGTTGATTTCTGTTACAAATACCACATAACCTTGGGCCATTCCACTTCTTAATAACCCCAAGGAAATTGATTAGCTGAATCTTCTAACAAGAGCCTCATCAATATCATTAAAAAGATGTTGGAACAAAATCAGAAATCATGGCATAGTAAACTGGTTCATGCCTTATAGGCTAATAGGCTAACTACAAATAAATCAATAAATATGTCCCCCTATAGTTATTTTATGGCATGGATGTAGTCTTTCCCACCTCATTGGGAGTGCCAGTCATGAATCTCCTTCAAGAAGTGCAGATTGAATAGAATGATATGCAGAGAAGAATCAACCAAACAATCCATTTACAACAAACCAGAGAGGAAGTCTATGAAAGAACAGAGTTAGTCCAAGAAAATATGAAGAAGCTATTTGATAAGAGGACTAAGGAAACCAATTTCCAAGTTGGAAATGTTGTTCTTAAGTGGGATTCAAGAAGAGAAGAGAAGGGAAAACATGGAAATTTTGAGAACTTGTGGAAAGGACCCTATATTATTCATGTTGAGAGGGGTCACAATGCATTTTTATTGAAATAATTGAATGGAGAAGATCTATATGGAGGTCCTATCAATGGAAGGATGCTCAAGCATTACTTCTACCAAGAATATTAAGCTTCAAATAATTTTATTTTTCATTGTAAATATCATAGCCTAACCATTGCTTTCAAAGTTAGAAAAATCAAAAAATACAAAAACAAAGAAAGAAAGAAAAGAGGGCTGATTGTAAAAACAATAAAGGTCTGGCCCCATACCAAAAAAGAGAGAAATAAGTTTTGAAAGTGTGCAAGCTCAAATTCCACTCCTGAAAAACACACTTTTAGTTAGTCAAACAGTTTAATATTGACTAATTAGCTTTAAATTTTCTGCTGATAGGATAGTGAATTCGATTTTCCAAACTGTTTAATCTTGGCTTATCAGTAGATATTTTAGGATAGAAATTAAAGGTTCAAACATGCTCAAAATCTGAACCTCAAGTTTCAAAGAGAAAATTACTCAAATCTGTTTCAAATTCTGAGTCAAAAGATGTAAAATTATGGTTCTAATCAGATTAAAACCTGAACCAGAAGAAAAACAAAGATAGCTCAAAAAAAAGATCAAAACAGAGCTGTAGAAAACATGGAGGAAATGTTTTCAAATTTCAGATCTCAAGCCTTCCATTTTTGTTTTAAATTTTGTGCAAAATAAATGTCTATGTGCAGGTTGTCTTTTATGCCATAGACCAGCATTAAGTTAGACTGTCCAATCCTAACTTGAATTCTTTTTAAATTTCTGTTGTAGAATTTAGAGAATAAAGTCTGTTGGACAGTTTAATCCCAACAGACAGTAGATTAGGTAGATAATCATATGGACTCAACTGTTTAATCTGAGTCCATGGAGAAATAAGGAGTATAAGTAGATTAGTTTTCCTGCTTTCAAAAGAATAAAATGTTGTGAAAGATTTTTCCAATCCAAGTGCACTCTAAAGAAGAAAAAATGTTAGATCAGTAGGATTGGGTAGGTAGACAGGTTGTATTGATGAAGTTCCATTGTTGATCCATGAATGCTAATATGTTTCAGAGAAAAAGAATATCATCCACAGAAAGGAAGGCAACCCAATGGAGGAGGCAACTGATCAGCCTCCCAGAGAATGCAAGTCTGAAATTCTTGATGCCTTCAAAAAGGCACCATCCCCAAGTGGAGCCACTGTTAGCCACCCATAAATTCTGTCATATCAGGTGGTGGATAAATGATGATTGGATAGCATTCAAAAAACAATTTCATTACTAAATTATTTATGCTTAAAGTCTTTTGATAATATCCTATCCTTTGGATAATCGTCACTGCTTTTCCCCTTTTCAAACTCAGAATTTATGCTGTCATTACATGAAGAAAAACTGCTGCAAGCACCATTTCTCCCCTTTCCCCTTCTCCCAAAACTAACCTCATCTTTGCTTTTCTTTCTCCCATGAAATCCTTCATTTTCATGCCTTTCCCCCTTCCCCATTCATCAAAACCCCTTTTACAAGGTTTAAAAAATCCTTTTTTTCCTTATGGAAACCTTCAAAACCTTTGAAAAACATTGAAAAATGCCTAATTTTTTTTTCATAGTATGGACTTAAGCCCCCTTGGGCTAAGTATTTAACCCCCCTGGTCATAAAATTTTCCATATAACTCCTGGCCCCGCAGTCGGGCGCCAGGCCGCGTTGAAATCAATATAATAAACCTTCATTTATATTAATTGGGAATTTTTATTGTGACCTAAGGTTTCCCGCCAGTTTAAAATTCAAATCATTCTCCGTCGTCGATCTGATCTGCAGATCGACGATGCACAACCCATTGCCCTAGTGGTCCCCATATTCCACTCGCCATTCCGAAAACTGTGTGGTATCTATCACACTGCCTTTGGATGACAACAATTTTTTCCCGATCACCAGCGATTCCACTCATCGGTTGACGCTTGGCCTGGGCACTATTCATAAAACCGCCATCCATCACGCGTTAACATTCTGATGTAGACCCCGCGCGATATCACTGTACACCGTCCGATCTGGGGCAGGCCATCCAACGGCTATCGCTCACCGAAGATGCCTGACAGTTAACCAGGCTACAGCGCGGCATTCAATAGATCTCCGCCGTCGATCTGATCTACTGATCGACAGCCCATATTCCATCACCCTGATTCATTGCTCGGTCAAACATTTTTTGCTTTGAATCTTCGTTTCCACTCCCGACCGTCGATCTCTGCACGATCGACGACTCTGATTTAAAAAAATCTTTCGCCTTCTCTATCACTTCTCCCGATCAATCCTGACCATTGGATGATGTCATCCAACAACCACGCTTCCCGACACGTCCTCTACAGAAATAAACCTATATATGTAGGATTTTTTAATATATTTGTTGGTATTTCGCAGGGTTTAAATGGTTTTCTCGCCATTTTTGAAGAAAATTCGAAGGCAGAGGATGACGATCTTCCTGCCTTCGATTCAATAAAGAAAATCATCACAGGGTGTTAAAAACACGTTTTCATCAACCATTCATGAAGCATTGATGCCACATAACCCTGTGCAACCCTGTATATCAGCAAAAACCATGAATCAGGCGCAGTCAGAGAGTATCAATGACGAAGACCAAAATCTATCAGAACAGAGGATTAAAAGACAGATTTTGTGGGGATCATGGCTAAGAACAATCATCAAAAGCCTAATCCCCAAGTAAAACACAGTTTAAAGAAAATCCGAAGGGTTTTATCAACAGGAGCGCTTCCACCACCACATTTGAGGCAAATTGATTCCTCCCAGCTACTGAAATGCCACCTGTACCTCAAAGTGTTCAATCAGAGGCTGAATTTATTGATCAAGACTAGATATCTGCCTCACAACATAGCCAAAAGGTAAATTCTACAGGAAAATTAGTGACAAACATATGCAGAGTTACTTCGACTTCACATAGAGCCTCAAAGGTCAACAAAAGCTCCCACTGAGCTTAAAATTTATGTAAAAACATTTAATACAGAGTATGCCCATGTAAGTTTCTTCATTGAGCTCCTTAAAGGCCAAGAGGACATTAAATCTGTATTAATTGTAATTGGAGATCTTTTTATCAGATCTCACCTCCTCATTCTTCTATATATACTTCTGCAGAAGATGAGTGAGGGGTTGGTTGTTGGTTTTTGTTTGATCACCAATTGTAATACTGAAACTCTCTGAAATAAATACATAGTCCGTTGAAGTTGAAGAAGAAATTGAAGTCTTGGAAACCTTGATAATGTTGTTGCATGCTTGTTCCTGAGAAGGCTCTATCATTGGATCCATGAGCTTGGTTGTTGGTGAAGTATTCTGAACTATTTTATGTTTTCCTCTGTTTTCATTATGTTCCATAATTTCTTACTACAGTAGGTTGAAATTTCTAGGCTAAGAAATGACCCTTGGAAGCACCTTAGACCTGTTCATCCTTCACTGTTTCATGTTTTCTTCTGCTGAAGTATTTTAGAGTTTTTAATCTCTCTCTTTAATCTTCATGCTTGTTTATTTCCTTAATATTTCGAACAGTTGGTTTTAGCATGATTTATGGTTCTCCCTGCTTGTCTGCTGCCACTTAAAAACTGTTATTGAAGTCTCCCTTAGAAGTTCTTTGCTTATAGTGAATCAAAGAGGTATGTTTTGATCTTTCCCTTTGTCCTCACTTAAACAGTTGGCTTAAAGGTCATTATAATTATGATTATATATTTTTTTATGTGTTCCCTCTTCTATGACTGTAATTATTAGTAATATTTTATGTTTCTAAGTCCTTTAAAATAAATCTTTGAGGAAATAGGGTGTTTCCCGAATCTTAGATTTCATTTTAAAAGTTGTTTTGAAATCATTATTTGCTTGAAGGTGTGATTTGTAGAATTCATGGTTAGCCCTGTCTATCAAAGAGTTCTTTATTTTTCAAATTATGCTTTTTAATTCTCTTTGTTGAGAATTAAACCTCTCTTTCCAAATCATTAATGTTCATCTCATTCCAAAAACAAAAGGATCCTGTGGCCAAATTAGATTTTCCCTTTGATATACCATATCCATTGATGAGTTTGTTATGACCTCTTTTTGACTCCATTGCCCAATGAACTAGATATTTCTCTGTCCTATATATCTTTCCCAGGCCTTTCATGTTCTGCTGTATCATTCCAACCCAACCAAACAAACAAACAAACACCTGCACTTAATAACTAGTCTAAAACCAATACTCAAAGCACACAAGATAAACCTTTGCAAACAAACTTTTGAGAGATCCCTCTCTGAGAACAGGAGGACTAGATCTTGTAACTCTAAATATTGGTTTTGATGTTGCCTTGTCTTTTTATTTTCCAAACTATCAAAACACGGTACACCAACACATAGAAATGGTATGGTAGAAGGTATGTCTAATTGCTCTCTAGATTTCGATTTCTGTGAACATTGTGTATATGGGAAGCAGAATCGGGTGAGTTTTCCTGCTGGTGCTAAGAGGGCGAACAAGATATTAGAACTTGTGCACAGTGATGTGTTTGGACCTATGTCAGTTACATCACTGGGAAAGTCTGTGTACTATGTTTCATTCATAGATGACTTCTCAAGGAATACATGGATATATTTCTTGAGGAAGAAATCTAAAGCTTTTGAGAGATTCAAAGCATTTAAGGCTCTGGTGGAAAACCAGACAGAGAAGAAGATAAAGGCACTAAGGATAGATAATAGTGGGGAGTTCTGCAAGAAGGAATTTGAAGAGTTATGTAAGAAGTGTGGTATAGCATGACAGAAGACTACTCCATACAAACTGCAGCAAAATGGAGTTTCAAAAAGAATGAATAGAATGCTGATGGAAAAGGAAAGAAGCATGCTCAATGGTACCAGGTTAGGACAACAATTCTGGGCAGAGGCAGTGGAGACTGCATGCTATCTGGTTAACATATCACCTTCATCAGCGTTGGAGGATAAGACTCCACATGAGGTATGGACTGGTAAGAAACCCTCTCTTTCACATCTAAGGGTATTTGGATGTGATGCATATGTACATGTTCCAAAGGAGAAAAGGACCAAGTTGGATAATAAATATGAAAGGTGAATATTTATTGGGTATAAGGATGGTTTAAAGGGTTACAAGCTTTGGAACCCAGAAACAAGGAAGGTTGTGTACAGCTGAGATGTGGTGTTTAGAGAGGTGAAAGATGTTGTTACACATGAAGTTCTACCAAAGGAAACTGAGAATATAGAGGTTGAGCTAAAGGAGTATGAATCAGACTCTACAGCAGAAGAAGATTCAGAAGAGGAAGAGCCACAAACTCTAGCTTTGAGAAGATCAATTCGAGAAAGAAGGCAACCAGAAAGGTATAGTCCATCTGCTTTCTGTTCAAGTTTTTCCTTAACTATAACTGATGATGATCCCAAAACTGTCAGGGAGGCAGTACATTCAGAGGATGGAAAACTTTGGAAGGAGGCCATGGTTGATGAAATGGCATCGTTGCATAAAAATGAGGCATGGGATCTGGTGGAGTTGTCGGCTGGAAGGAAGCCCATCGGAAGCAAACGGGTGTTTAAAAAGAAGATAAATGTAGAAGGAAAGGTGGAGAAATACAAAGCTCGGTTGGTAGCAAAAGATTAATCCCAGGTGTCGGGAATTGATTTTGGTGATATTTTTTCTCCTGTCGCCAAAGTTACTTCTATTAGATTACTTTTATCTGTTGTTGCTGCATTTGATTTTGAGATAGAACAGATGGATGTGAAGACAACATTTCTTCACAGGGATCTAGAAGAGGAGATCTACATGAAGCAACTTGAAGGCTTTATGGTGAAGGGTTAGAAAGAACTGGTATGCAGGTTGAAGAAGTCTCTGTATGGGTTAAAACAGTCACCAAGAATGTGGTATCAGAAATTTGATACCTATATACAAGGACTTGGCTTCACCAGAAGCAAGGAGGATCACTGTGTTTATTTTAAATTGATTGGTGACCGTGTTATTTATTTGGTCTTGTATTTGGATGATATGTTGTTGATTTGAAATGACAAAGAAATTATCCAAGATTTGAAGACCCAATTGTTCTCCAAATTCGACATGAAGGATCTTGGTGCTGCAAACTATATTTTGGGCATGGAAATTAAGAGAGATCAGGCAAAGAGGAAGCTTTTTTTAAACCAGAGGAAGTATGTCGAGACTATATTGCAGAGGTTCAATATGAAGGATAGTAAACCGGTGAATGTTCCTATTCCTGTAGGTGTAAAGCTATCTGCTGAACAATTTCCCAAGACACAAGAAGAAGAGGAGGATATGTCTCGTGTTCCATATGCAAGTGTAGTGGGTAGCCTGATGTATGCAATGGTCTGTACTAGACCAAACATTGCACATGCAGTGGGAGTATTGAGCAGGTTTATGTCAAACCCAGGGAAGGAGAATTGGACAGTAGTGAAGCGGGTTTTTAGATATTTACGTGGCACTAGTGATTATGGCTTGTGCTACCAGGGAAGACCAAGATTGGAAAGAATTTTGGACATTCGTGGTTTTGTTGATGCATACTGGGCTAGAGATCTGGACCAAAGAATATCTACAAGTGGGTATGTGTTTAGCCTATTTGGAGGCGCAGTCAGTTGGATGAGTAAAAGACAGTTTGTAGTGGCTCTTTCAACTACAGAGGCAGAATACATAGCATCCACTCATGCAGGCAAGGAAGCAGTTTGGTTGCAGAGATTGTGTTCAAGTATGGGGTTGGTACAACAAGCTATAAGGATAGACTGTGATATCCGAAGTGAAATTTTCTTGGCCAAGATCCCTGCTTACCATTCAAAGAAAAAGCACATTGATGTTCAATATCACTTTGTTAGCGATATGGTTGAGGCTAAAAGGGTGTTTCTGGTAAAGGTGGACACTTTGAAGAATGTTGCAGATGCATTGACGAAGTCTTTGAGCACTCAGAAGTTCTCTTGGTGTAGAGAAACAATGGGTGTTGAAGAATTGGCTGAATGACTAAGCTCTCCTGTGGCCCCCTTTGGAAAGAAAACAACAAGTGGGAGAATGTTGGGTATGTGTTATATTATTTCCACGACTAGCCCCACGCGTTGTACGTTGCACCGGGCACAGCAAGGGGGTCACAAGGGGGGAGGCAACCCCCACTATTGGGGTTTGGGGCAGCACCCTGGAAAAAAATGTTTTGGTGTGCGGACCCACTCATAGGTGGACCCACCCATGTTTTGTGCATGAGTTTGCACATGGTTTTGGGGTATGATGGTTTTCAACCCCTAGTATTTTGTAGATCCGGTCAAGGGAGCTACGGTTATGTTCTAATCCAGGGTTAATTGATTGGGGTTTATGTATGCTTCAGCATTTATATATATGTGTTGTAACACTAAAAGGAATGAATGAAAAATCAAGCTGGTTGTCCCGATTTTGGATCCAGGGAAAATTCTCTGTGTTTATCTTTTTTATGTTTTATGCTCTCGCTATTGTTTATTTTCTGTTATAAGATTAGTGTGTAGATGATTTATGTTCAGGGTTAAAACCTACATCATTGTCCCTGCCCCTCACTTAGTGCTTCAACCTTTGGCTCTCCGGCAGCTGACTAGTACTACTCTAGAAATTGATTTTCCAAGGAATTCAAACTTCTTGTGTCTCACTGTATCTTCTCCAATTTCCCATCGACTTCCTCTTATAATCCATTGTTGGAGCAAAAAAACCAAGATTAAAAAATAATGAATGGCTAAGTCAATCTTGCAGTCGATCCGTGTGTGTTTCTAGATTATTCACACCTTGACTTAAATAATTCTGATCAATTAGCTATATTCCCTAAGTTTAGACTTGGGAAATATTTAAAATCAGCTAATAATCTAATTAATCCATCTCTAGGTGGAATTTCCATAAACAATTTCTAGGTATTAGAGATCTCATGTATTCTATCCTCTAAAAAAAAAATCATGGCTAGAACACATCTGATGCTATAGAAACTAACACTTATGTTAATGAGAACTGTGTTCTCTCTCTAGTGTTACAAACTCTGCTACAAAAACCTATCTTTGTATCATCTTCTATCACATTGGTGATGTGTGGCCACTGTGACTTCCTGCCACTACAAACCAACCATTGTGAAAGTTTGATGTTGCATCTATGTTGTTGTTGACCTTTTGTATTGGTGCCAACACTTCATCTGCACTACAACTCCCTCTAATCTGTTTTTTTTGCAACTGGAACATATACAACTAAGAAACATCCAGAATACTAAATCAATTATTTTCAATATGGTGCATCTATCTACTGAGTCTCCTACTAGTACTATCCTCTGCAATATCTCTAAATAATATGTGCTGCTCCTCAATCTACATTGTGTCACCTAAACTAATGAAAATGCTTCATTATGCTCTGTAGAATATGAATGCAACTAGTTTGAAAATATCAGTCCAAAATATGACTGCATATCTTGACACTGATCAATCCTACTACTGAATTTTGTGGGCCCCTTGTATTCAAGTAATGATCCATGAGGTGGATTCCTCAAGGACCCTCCCCTTCTTTCTAGCTCTCTATGGCTACAAATCCAAGTCACCCCACCTCACTCCTCGAAGTATAGTTGCAATAATTGTGAATTCTTCCTCCAACATGGAGGAAAGCCTATCTATCTGAGTATGTGTTGTTGCCTAGTCCTGCTTCTCTTGCTTGTCCTTATTTGTAAGATAACGCTTGGAACTATAGTGGAAAAACAAACCAGACCTAAATAACTTAACCTTAAACATGTCCTTCTTCTTATGCTCCCCCTGTTCCTGACTAGGACCCTTGTGCTCGAGGGTCACATTCTCCTCCTCATCCTTCATGTCCTTGTTGTTTCTACCACTAATGGTGCTCTTTAATAAAGCCCTCCTCAGCTCTTCTTGCTACAGATCGGACCACATATTGTACAACCTTGACAAGGTATCTATGCACAACATACTCTGGAAAAGTACCTGCATATCCTTCGCGACATTATTTAGTGCCAATCGTACAAGCTTCATGGGTTGAAGTGCTGGCCCAACAAGTGAAAATTGATATCTTACTTCGCAAACATAAGTGAGAAAGGAATATATGCTCTTGCCATTCTGCATCCTTGTGTTCCTCAACTTCTCCTCGAGATACATCTTATGTTGTTTGGAAAAACTCTGAAACATATCATACAAGGCACCCAACATCTCCTTGGTTGTCCGCTTATGTACCACAGGTGAGAGGATATGATCCTCAACTCCATCCAAAATCAACCTCTTAGCCTTTGTCATTTTCTTTCTTTATTCCTTATACTGATCAAAATCTTGGGGTATTGCTACCACACTCTCTGCAAAGGACTTCAGATCATATTCATCTAGAATAAATAACACCCTTTCCTTCTAGATGACATAATTTGAGGCACCCTCCAATATGTCTTGGTCCCTGAGCTGCGTTTTGGCCACCTTTGATACGGCTGAGAAACTCCCTCTTCCTCTACTCATCTGATTCTCTACTAGTCACACTCCCTCATCAAATGTGATGTTCTGCTAGGTGCTACTGCCAATCTGCAATTGGGAAAGTTAGTTTTCTTGGCTAGAAAAGCTCTAAGAGAAATATCCTTTTGTGTGTGGGCTCTTCTCTTCCACCTGACATTATTTCTGTTGCTGCAAAATTATTTACATCCAACCAAGGAATCTTGTCAGTAAAAATCTAAGTTGCAGCTTCTCCCTCTAACTACTAGAATCACTAATATGGGAAAATCATTTTTTTGTCACCCTCTAGTTAAAAATAAAACGGTTTCCCCAGCAACTTGGCCTGCCTATCTCGGCACTATTTCTCCTTAAGAATTTCGGTCTGCTGCTCCCATTGAGCAAAGAAATTCTCTCCTCCACTTCTCAGCTTACCTTCTGATCATTTACTCTCTAATACCAAGTGAAAATTTCACCACTACAACCATGTTGCAACAACTGGTTCTAATTATTCTAATTGATAAATTAATTATTCTATTTATTTCTATGGAAACATCAAATTAAACACAATGCAACCTTCACAAATAAACTTCTGAAATAAATTACCATTGGAAACTGAGAAAATACTAACACATACACACACACACAAATTGACACAATTATTTCTGGACAAATGTCCCTGTAAAAACCCAACGTGGGAACACAAGTGCAACAGTGTAAATATGATTAAAATCTATGGATTCCCAACCGATAATCCAAACAAAAACAACATTTGGAAAAAAATATTTTAAAGGAAATACCCTTCTTTCCCAAGCAACTGCGACACAACTTCTTTTAGAAAACTCGACCTCCTTGGACCCTATATGCTAGCCTCTGTGTTTCTCTGCATAGACCCGTATAACCTCAAACCCCTGAACTCCCTCTAATGAAGTCATTCTACTTGATTTTGCTAAGGAAATCGCCTATTTGGCAATATGGACCCTTTTCCTAACCTCTAGAAATGAGAAAAAATTCCCCTCAAGCTAAATAAAATTTCCACCTGAAGATGACTCTAAAATCCTATTTTTTGCCTCACTAGAAATATCTCGACCCCTCACTATTGCCTCTTTGGATCTATAAAAAATCCTCCAAACTCACTTTCCTTGACCCTCACTCACTGATTCAATCTTTGGGGTTCCTACAGGTGACTGCTACTACTCTGGAAATCGCTCTATTGTGGAAATTGAACTTTTGGTGTTTTGGTGTATATTCTCCAAGTGCCCATCGACTTCCTCTTATAATCCATTGTTGGAGCACCAACGACAAAGACTAAAACTTCATCAATGGCTAGGACAATATTGGAGTTGATCTGTGTCAGTTTCTAGATGATTCACACCTTAACTTAATTAATTTTGATTAATTATCCATGTTCCTTAAGTTTACACTTAGGAAATATTTAAAAATCGGTTAATACTCTAATCATGCAATCCCTAGGTGGAATTTCTAGAAACAATTTATGGGTCTTAGAGATCTCATGTATTGTAGCCTCTCCACCAAATTTTGTGGCTAGAAAATATTCGATGCTACAAAAACTAACAGATCATTCATTGGCTCACTCGATTGTTGTCTCTAGACCATTTTCTCATTGGATTACCTTTTCCTAAATGGATCACTATTTTTTTGAATAATTCACTCGTAAGATCGTGTCAAGTTAGGAAACACATGTAGTAATCATATAGTATGAGAGGATGTGACATAAAGTTGTGGAATTAACTAGTAGAGAAAGTACAAGGGAGTTATGTGTACTCATACACTATCTTGATGTGAAATTCTAAAGCTTAGTTATGATAAACAAGTATGATTTAATTCGACATACTCCCCATTAATGTGTACTTGTGATATTAATATGCATTGTTAAAATCTCTTTGAACTGGTCCCTTCTTCATATTCATTATCTATGTTTTTTTTCCATCATTACTCTTTGTATTCGTATTGAATATTTTATGATCTTTCGACTTCTACATTCTTTAGCCTTGATTTTATTTAATTTTTATATTGTAACTTGTTTGTTTTATTTCTTTGTCCCTTGCATGTTTTCCATATGTTTTTATTCTTTGTGGCTTCATCATTCATTTTTCTTATTTCGCTGCATCACTCTCTATCATCATCTTCTTTCATGAGTGGGCCTTCTCTTTTTTATTGCATCATTCTATTTCTTTGTTGTTGCATCATATTCTTTCATCATTCTCTTTGCTACTGTATCGTTCTTTATGTGATCCTATTATTTCATACTTATATTCTGTTTCCTCTTTTTTGTCTCATAATTATAACCATCATCAACTTATTTTATCATGAAGACTTTTTTCTTTTCTATTTTATTCTTTAATTCTTCCTACATACAACTAACTATTGACGTCCATATAGAAAAAAAAATACATCTACTGAGATACATGAGTTTCATCCATTATACTCACTAGTATTTTAGGAATATTTTTTAGTTACATGATTTGTCAACATCTTAAACATTCTCTTCAATATAACTTGGTCTAAATTTTTTAAGATTATCCCAACCTTCTAAGACTATTTCAACTCACTTTCCCACTTGATGCAAGAGCATCGACCCACCTTTGAGAAATCAATGAAAATGATTTGTAGAAAAAATCATGTGTAAGGCACAACTGTGAAAAGGAAACATGAATTTTTTATTTTCTATTTAAAAAAATGGAAAATCAGATCCGGGAGGGATCTTAGGGATTATTTTGAAAGTTATATTGATAAAATCATGGATCTTTGGTGATCCATGGCTCTATATTTTCTCAATATAAATGCCTTCGAGCATTGAAAAGGGGTGGTCCTTAGAAGAATAGCATGACCATCAGGCCGGGAGAGGCAATATGTAATCGTTTTCATTTAAGGTGATCCATCACTCTATATTTTCTCAATATAAATGCCTTCGAGCATTGAAAAGGGGTGGTCCTTAGAAGAATAGCATGACCATCGGGCCGGGAGAGGCAATATGTAATCGTTTTCATTTAATACAAGTATCCATGTGTTGTTAAATTGTGTGCGATTAGTTTATCCCTTGGATTCCTCGTTATCTTCGTGGTTTTTTTATGACAAACTTCAAGTTCTGGTTGTGAATTAAACGAACTGAGTAGAGGGAGGTTAAAGTCAACTAATTTTGTATATCATCATATAAGCGAGGTATGGCACTAGGATGTTGTCTCAAACTACGCAACTGAACAATGAGACTTTAGATCAACTAAATGCATAGGTTAGATTGTGGGACCCTCCGACTAATGTGAGAATATTCTGAATGGTTTTGATGACTGTATACTAGTCATTTCTTTAAATCGAATTGAGGCACGTTGTAACACAACTTACAATGAGAGAACAAAGTACCTTATAATAGGAAGAACACACGGACATTAATTTAAAAAAAAAAAAAAAACTTATGGGAAGGAATGCCAACCAACATTCTATTAGACTTTCGGTATATTTATACATAGATGATAGTTGGATCATTTGTACTCATTCTCAACCAACCTCCATTTACTTTATCTTACACATTTATCCAGAATTACTATCATTTACAAAATACATAGTATATTTATACAATACATAGTATATGATAACAACATAAGTATAAAGACCTTACAACATCCTCCCATCCTCAATACCTTGCTTGTGGTGAGTAACGATGCCATAAAGTATTGAATGATGTAGAAGTATCCATAATGCACATCAACTATGCATACCGATCTAGATAAGTAACTTAACCAAAACAACCACCAACTACATAAAAATATGCATGTGCACAATGCGCACTTCTTCTTGACTGATGACCTATGTAAATGTTCATTGTTCATATTCTCAATGCAGTCATCTCGGACTTATGGACTACTACCAAACCAGCAAGCCTCCGCCACCAACTCTCTAGGCGGGGGGCATCCTTTTCATTCTTGTTACAGACGTGTCCTATGCGTGGTCGTCATTCTAGGGAGTCTTCCAACTAAACATAAAAAAAAATTCTTGTCTTCCAAATCAACCATCTCATTATGTACACCTTCATAATCCAAGAATTATGCTTTTTTTATACTAGTGGAATTAAACATTATAATGTAATGTTGTCAAAATCGTTTAATGCTTCATCTCTTCATGTGTGTGTTCTGTTGTATGATTCCCTGACGTTGAATATTTTTTTGTTGTTGTTGCAAGTACTTTTATAAGAAATTTTATGTTGTTTCTATGTCGGTTCTAGTGCAAAATTATGTTTTTTGGTTCTACTGCCTCTTTGTCTTAATCACCTTGATATGCTACTACAAATGGTTGTATAAAAGATTTACTTTATAGATTCCTCACCGAGTGTAAAATTTCATTTATGAAGGACAATTCTAACAACTAGAGACACTAATTTTTTTTTTTTTTGGGTCAGTAGATCTTTTTATAGTTGGTGTCACTAGTAGGTAATCTCATCATTGGAACATTGATATCAGTTACAAAGTGGAGACGACTCCATGCCTCGAAAGAGACTCGCGTTTAACCTTCTTTTGAATTTTGACTCTAATGATTGACCAAAAGAATCAGTCGACAACTTAACACAATAAAAATAGACTCATTATTAATTTCAGACTCGTAAACATGTTCAAATGTTAACTATCAGCAATCTCGTACAATTCATCGATGACACCTTCAATCAGTAACCACAACCATCTGAGTCATAACTTCATTGTCAAACCTTGAACTCAGCAAAAATGTTTTCAGGAGCTATACATTGGTATGTTCACTATTATTACATTGAAATCAACCAAGTTGACAAATCCTCGGTTTCATTCATCCTTCCATTATCCATTGATACAGGTTATATTTTGCATTTTGGTCATCGTGCAGCAAAAGTCGGTATTGTGAAAATGACTGCATAGAACTCCAGTCATATTAGCACAAACAAGTCCCTAGCCAATAGAGGCGACTTTCCTTTATGTAAAGCAATCAATGAAGTTGACTATTCAATCCATTTTAAAGACGGAAAATTCTAATAAGCATTAAGATAAATTCAATATTTTGATTTTTATTTCAGCAAACACGCCAAGGTATTCCTTCAGTTCAAACTCTAATTTGTCGCTTTTAATGAGATTCTCTAAAGTTTCAAAGAGATAAAGTCGTCATACATCGACCAAGTCGATTGACACCATTATTCAACTCGTCATGCATAAGATAGAAAGCAGACACTTGTAATTTATGGGATATCCACTTGTGTTTATCAATAAAACAAAAGTATCAACCAAAAATTAGATGAACAAAATTCCACATGAGTCAAGTTCTGATTTGATTCCTTATTTCGTAAAGGTCAAGACGAATTTTGGTTAATCCAACCAAAACATTTGAATCACCACATAAAAAGGAATACATCTATTTCTCTCATCTTGGCCTCAGTCAGCCCATCAACTTCGCATGACAGTCGAAGATGAGCTTCTAGGATAGTTTCTTTCTTAGTCGATAATCGAGCAACATCTAGTCAAATTTTATGTTAATGACTTCGTCGTTTAATTCTCCTTCAATGTGTTACCATTATTCCATATTGGATTGTTGTCCTTGGTTTGGTCATCGAGATCAGTCTTCCCTCGTAAAGTTGACTCTCTTTCAGTATATTTATCATGCCGCCAATTAAAATAAGAGTTGTTTCCTCCAACAATGTCAACCAATCTGGCTTTTGCAGGGACGTCGACAATATGTAAGTGGGGAATCTCCAGATTAGATAGAAAAACTATGGATAAATGGCTGATATTATTGTGTTCCCAACGCTCGAGCAATTAGAAACTTTAATAATTTAATTACAAATGCTGCAACATAACATTACAGACACTGCAATAATTTATGTCTGATCAAAAAATATCGCTAACATTGCAACTCTTCCAATTGTTAACTGCAACTTAGACCAACGTTACTGTTGTTGAAAGCTGCCATCGAAACAAAGAAATATTGTTTCCTCCAGAATATCCACAACAACAGTGCTCAGAAGCCAGCTTATCTCTACAATGGTATCCCATATTCAAGTAATGAGTATCTTCGTATTAGCTGTGAACAACTCCACTAAATTCAATGTCAGTGTGGACTTGGACTTCCATCAATTTTAAATTGATGGTCATCCCAAGCTCTTTGTCCAATCCGAGATTGAACAGAATGTTTGAAAGGAAACATCAAACAGCTTTGAAGTAATCCAAATGGCATTTGTTATATGGAATGAAATAAATTCCCTTCATCCGCACAAATAAAAAAACATGATTTGCAATAATTTGAATTCTACTGGATTAATCTCTGTCAGATGGTCAACTAAGTCAATTGATTCATTCCATTCGACTAATCCCGTCAACATAGTCCAAATCCGTGTCCACTGTGCAAACCCTTTGAAATGTCCAACAAGAGGTGGATGCTTGCTACGTAGATGGAAACAATGAATATAATCATGTATAAGTTTTCTTTTAAAATTATATTTTCATGTCATAATTGAAGTGTTGGAGATCATGCACAGCAAATTAACACACAGCAATTTATCAAGCACATAAAGACACAGTGATTTTACCGTGGTTCACCCAAACCTTCTGGGCTACGTCCACACAACAAGGCATTGGCAGTCTTTATTAATTCAAACAGGAGATTACAATTCTCACACCCACACACACTCTCTCCAAAACAAACGTATGGCTATCTGTTATATAGCAGGAGAATCTAACAACTCTCAACTCAAATTTAGCTAGCATTAACTCCCTCCCAACAAACTGGAGTTAATCTAGCAACAATTTCCTAATTTTTGTCACCTACTGAGATTTTTCCTATTCTATTCAAAACAGAAAATCTCAACAATCTCCACCTTGACAACAATTAGCCTGATGCCCTGTTCTTTATTATTTATCTTTTCTGCAAGCCAAGAGAAGCCAAACACCAACGTAGCTTCTCTAACAAAACTGGTTTCGTGAACATGTCTGCACAGTTTTCCTTTGTATGCACCTTTTCAAGAGAGACTCCCCTTTCAGTAATAACCTGTCTTACAAAATGGTACTTAATTGGAATATACTTTGATTTACTATGATAGGCCGGATTCTTAGCCAAATGTATTGCACTTTGACTATCTGGTAACGATGTCAACCTTGTGTCTACAAACTCACCAAACCAAACCTTTCAACCAAACCGCCTCTTTGCAAGCATGTGAAGCAGCTATGTATTCTGCTTCTGTAGTGGATAAAGCAACAATGTTCTGTAGCTTTGACATCCAGCTAATAGCTCCACCTGCAAGAGTGAAGACATACCCTGAAGTTGACCTTCTCTTATCCAAATCACCTGCAAAATCAGAATCAACATATCCACAAACATATTCACTGCTCCTGTTATAAGTGATACAATAATCACTTGTGCCTCTCAGATATCGAAGCACCCATTTCACTGCTGACCAATGTTCTTTACCTGGATTTGCCATGTACCTGCTGACAACCCCAACTGCATGTGAAGTATCTGGTCGGGTACAAACCATCGCATACATTAAACACCCTACTACATTGGCATATGGAATTCGAGACATATAATCCTTTTCTTCATCTGTATTAGGACATAAACTGGAAGAAAGCTTAAAATGGGAAGCAAAAGGGACTGAAACAGGCTTCACATTGTTCATACCAAACCTCAAGAGTATTTTCTCAATATACTTCTGTTGTGATAGCCACAACTTACCATTGCTCCTGTCTCTGAAAATCTCCATGCCCAAAATCTGTGTTGCTGCTCCTAGATCTTTCATATCAAATGTCCTTGCCATCTGAGTCTTCAACCTGTTGATTTCATCAATGCTTTTGCTTGCTAAAAGCATATCGTCAACATACAACACTAAGATAATGAACATGCCATTTTTCAATTCCTTGAAATACACACAATGATCATATTCACTTCTAACATATTTCTGACTCAACATGAAAGAATCAAACTTATTATACCACTGCCGAGGCGACTGCTTCAGGCCATATAATGACTTCTTGAGCCTGCAGACAAATTTCTCATTGCGATGCTGAACAAACCCTTCCGGTTGTTCCATATAAATTTCCTCATCTAGATCTCCATGTAGAAAAGCAGTCTTAACATCTAGTTGCTATAACTCTAAATCAAACAAAGCAACTAAAGCTAACACAATTCGAATTGAAACTATTTTAACAACTGGTGAAAAAATCTCATGAAAGTCAATGCCTGCTTTCTGAGAAAACCCTTTTGCAACCAGTCGCGCTTTGTACCTGTCCTCCGTATCATTCACACCCCGTTTCAGCTTGTAAACCCATTTACACCCCACAGTTTTTCTGTCTTTCGGAAGCTCAACCAGATCCCACGTACCGTTCTTACTCAAGGCCATCATTTCGTCCTTCATGGCTGCTTTCCACTTGTCACTATTCGAACCTTCTATTGCTTCCTGATAGCACAGAGGTTCATCATCGTTAGCGGTCAAAGCAACTGAAGTAACATAATCATCATACCTTTTCGGAACACGTTTTATCCTTGTAGACCTCCTTAAAGCTGTTTCTGGTTGACTATCATCTATAGGAACTTCTTGCCGATTAGTATCTGAGACCTGTTCATGATCTAAACCTGAACCCTGTTCATGTTCTGAAACCTGTTCATGACTAGTATCTGAACTATGGTCATCATGACTATCATTAGAAGTGCTGTCAAACTGAATGTGCTGAAAATCAAATACATCATCCTGTTTCAATTCACTATCTACATCTAACTGTGCAAGAGAGGATTCATTAAACTTTACATCTCTGTTGATGATGATTTTGCGGGTAGTAGGATCCCACAATCTATATCCCTTTGTTCCAACACCATACCCAACAAAGATATACCTTTTAGACTTTGGAACTAACTTAGTTCGCTGATGTTTAGGCACTAGAGCATATGCATCACAACCAAACACTCTGAGTTTAGAATAATCACAAGGGTGTCCTTTCCATACCTCTTGTGGAATTTTGCAGTCTATGGCCATCGATGGAGATCGGTTTATCACATAACAAGTTGTTGCCACAGCTTCCGTCCACAACTCCTTCTGCAACCCGGCATTACTCAGCATACTCCTTGCTCTCTCTAGAAGAGTCCTGTTCATGCGTTCAGCAACTCCATTTTGCTGAGGAGTATAAACCGTGGTCTTATGTCTCTCGATCCCTGCATCCTTGCAATAGCTGTCAAACTCCTTGGAAGTAAACTCACCACCATTGTCAGTTCTTAAACACTTTATTGTTCTACCAGTGCTGTTTTCTACCAATGCTCTAAACTGTTTGAAAACTGAAAAAACATCAGACTTCCTTTTCAACATGTAGACCCACACCTTCCTAGAAAAATCATCAATGAACGACACAAAATATAACGAGCCACCATATGACGCTGTAGGGGCTGGACCCCAAACATCCGAATGAATATAATCAAGTATCCCTTTACTAGTATGTTTGCCTGTTTTAAATTTTTGTTTACTTTGTTTGCCAAACAGACAATGCTTACAGAAATCTAACTTTCCAGATCTTAGATTAGGAAGTAACTTGCGATCAGCCAAAATTTTCAACCCTCTTTCGCTCATATGGCCCAACCTTTGATGCCATAGGCGAATGGAACTACCGTCATGTTCAGACACCGTAGACACATGAACTGACCCTGTTCTTCCTTCTAACTGAAACAGATTTCCTACTTTCTTAGCTTTCATTACTAGTAAAATACCTTTATAGATTTTCATAACTCCACCTTGAATTACAGTTTTATATCCATTCATGTCAAGTGCTCCCAGTGAAATTAGATTTTTCCTTAAGTCTGGAACATGTCTCACATCTGTTAATATTCTAGTTGTGCCATCAAACATTTGCAGTTGTATGCTTCCTATCCCAACAATATTAGATGTGACATCATTACCCATGTACACGACTCCATCATTAACCGATCTATACGTCTTAAACCATTCTCTATGAATACACATGTGGTTTGATGCACCGGAATCTAACAACCAATGTTGATCATGATTTGACATATTAACAGACAACACTTCGTCGCTCATACCTGAACCAGATGCCGAACCTGTATCTGTCGCATTTGCCTCCTTCTTCTATGTCGAAGAGTCTCCTTTCTTCTCTGTTTGTTGTCTCTTCCAGCAGTCTTTCTTCAAGTGCCCCGATTTGCCACAAAACCAACACTTCACTTTGCTCTTCTTCCCTTTCGACTTTGAACGCGAATCGCTGCGCTTACCAGAGCGTCTTTCTCTAGAACGACCTCTAGCCATCATTGCCTCTGATGTAGAGGTGTCAGCATTCGACTTCTTCCTCGTCTCTTCAGACAACATGGCTCCAACCACATCGTCAAACTCAAGGACAACTGCATTACTGAAGCTTATGGAAGTAACAAAGTGATCCCACGATTCAGGCAATGTACACAATAAAGTTATTGCCTTATCCTATGAATCAAATTTTACATCTAGACTTTGTAATTGTACCAATAAAGTATTGAAAACATTCAGATGGTCAGTAACCGAGGTACCTTCCTTCATCCGCAAACTGTACAGCTGCCGCTTCAGGAGAATCCGATTTGTCAAGGACTTCGTCATGTAGAGCTTCTCGAGCTTTATCCACAAGCCTGCGGCGGCCTTCTCTGACACAATGTTGAACAGAACATCATCTGCCAGGCATAACCGAATTGCGCTCAGAGCTCTGTCATCCAACTCAACCCATTCATCCTCCGTCATGGAAGAAGGCCTTTTGCTCCTCCCCAACAGTGCTTTTGCCACGCCTTGTTGAACCAGCATATCGTGCATCTTTACCTTCCAGATCTCGAAGTTGTTCTTGCCATTGAATTTCTCAATTTCAAACCGGGCATTTTGAGTTTTCGCCATCTTGTTTCAGCAAAAAAACACAGTAATCTCCAGAACCAATTTTCAAATAAAGAATGCCCTTTTAACTAAAAAATGCCTTTTAAAAAAAAATTGCCCTTGCCTTCAGTGCCTCTCACTGCCTTTTTAAAAAAAAAAAAATCCTGGAAAAAACACTTTCCTTTCATACCATATGAAATGGTAATTCAAATTACAAATCGATTTTTCAAACTTTTATAAATGGCATATTCAAACCTTTTAAATGCCACATCGATTTATGTAAAAAACACATACCATATGTGATATGTGACCTTTAAAAAAAAAAAAAAAACTCAAATCGATTTCCCTTTCTTTATAATACAAATCGATTTATATAATACAAATGGACTTTTTCCCTTTTTTTTAAAAACGTTTCATAAAAGCTTTATGAAAAGCTTCTCTTAAGCTTCAAATCGATATAAATTTTTGTTTTGTTTTACCATATGCAAAACCCTTCAAATCGATTCAAACATAAATCGATTTTCAATGTATTAACATATATCGATTTAATGTGACGGCATTTAAAAAAAAAATGAACTGAACGTTTTAATAAACCGATTCATCGTTAGAGCATTCAAACCACAGCAATCAAATGCACTACGGCTTCGCTGCTCACGTTAACACTGCATTCGAACTGTCGCTGCGGATCCTTCACGCACAGAAAAAAAAAAAAAACTGTAAATACCAGCGCTCCACGCAGTTTTGCTCACCGGTCAGCGACTATCCTCCATGCAGTTCTGCACACCGGTCAGCAACTATCCTCCACGCAGAGGGCTCAGCAGCACCACGCAATCGTTACGCAGTCTAGTAATACTATGCAGCGCCACGCACCAGCGCTGTTCCGCGCGACTGTTCCTCCACGCAGGTTTACACAGCACGCAGGTATACTTCACACGCACGAGCACTCCAATATACCAGCATCGATTTTTAATAACTCCACGCAGCCTTCCTCTACTGCGCGCTCCTCCAACACGCTCTGATACCAATTGTTGGAGATCATGCACAACAAATTAACACACAGCAATTTATCAAGCACATAAAGACACAGTGATTTTACCGTGGTTCACCCAAACCTCCTGGGCTACGTCCACACAACAGGGCATTGGCAGTATTTATTAATTCAAACAGGAGATTACAATTCTCACACCCACACACACTCTCTCCAAAACAAACGTATGGCTATCTGTTATATAGCAGGAGAATCTAACAACTCTCAACTCAAATTTAGCTAGCATTAACTCCCTCCCAACAAACTGGAGTTAATCTAGCAACAATTTCCTAATTTTTGTCACCTACTGAGATTTTTCCTATTCTATTCAAAACAGAAAATCTCAACATGAAGGATCCCACACTATTTCCAAATTGCTCGGAGACACCATAGAACAACCAGCAATTCGACTCTGTATATTAAACCTCGCAATCTTTTTCTTTTGCAGGTACATTCAAACGACTAATTAAATGGAAGCAATGCACAATATCTAAATCCAAGTTAACTTCTCACAAACCGCATTTTGAAAGAAAATCATATTTTGTTTACCTTTCACGAATACTTACATCCACGAACATTTTTTTAGGAAACATCTTATCGAACAATTATCTTTACAAACTATTTGTCTTTTTTTTCTTCGTGCAGGTTCAGGTCTTCAATATTGAGATTGGAAACATCCATGAATATCAATTCATATCTTCAGAAGGATTCAACTTGTAGCTTCTTCATTTAATTCATCCTCGTTTCTTTTCTCCTATGTAGGTTCTCATCATTTTCTTGCTTCTCATCATTTTCTTGCTGTCTCTTTTCTGCAAGAATTGATATTTATGAACACCTTTTTGGACCCAATAAACTTTTCTTGGGCAACACTTATCAGACAAATCTTTATTTGCAGTCGACTCCTTTCATTTTCCTTATCCAGTTTCAATCTACTCCTTAATTTGTTGTTGCCGTCACCCATCCAAACGAAGGAGGAATCGACGTCAATTATAACAAGAAGAACACACACGTACATACACAAAGAGAATATAATTATTGGGGAGGAATTCCAGCCAATGTTATATTAGTTTTTTTTGGGTATATTTATACATATATGAGATAGTTGGAGCGGTAAGTTGCACTTATTCTCAACCAACCTTAATCTACTTTATTTTACATATTTACCTAACATTACTGTCATAATATACACAATACATAATATATGATAACAATATAGGTCAAAATACCCTTACAACAAGGCAGCATAAAAGAAAATGGTATCACACATAATTCATGTAAATGAGGGAATTGATCACCTTGTCTTAGAGTTATGTTGCTATTCAAATATCCCTATAACGTTCTTTGTGAGAGAAAAGAGGTGCTGCAACAAGTAAAGTTTGAGTTTGGACCCATAAACCATAGGTCCCACGATAAGAAGAAAATAAAAAAACTTGGAAATGAAGATCCAAAAAAAACATTTTTATTCAGTGCTATCAGAGTACAAAAGATTACTGTGTGTAGTGTGGAGGAGAATATGCAGAAGGAGATACAAATTGATCAAATAATGGTAAGAGATTTGTTTTCTTATTCAATATGAAAACAAATAAAGTGAGAATATTTTCCAAATCCTAGGAGGAGTGCTCATAAGGTTCCAAAGACGAGAACCATGAAGAAAGTCCAAACTCATGAGGAAGTTCGATACGTTATCATTTACCAAAGTAGGACGAGTGCTAGTAAGGTTCTAAAGAAGAGAACCATGAAGAAAGCCCAAACTCAGGAGAATGTTCGGTGTGGTATCATGTAGCAAGGTAGAGGTTTGTTATTGTAGAGGATGTAGCAAGGTATAGATTTGTTATTGTAGACAGTTGTTGTATCTTCGCAGTAAAAAATTATTATGTGAAGACGAGAAGCATATGCCCCGGAGATCATAATTTTTTGCAACTTGGGACTCTGATCTAGGAGTATTAATCCACCTTTAAAAAATCAAGGAAAACAATTTTTAGAAGAAATAACGTGGAAGGAATAGTTGTCAAAATTCATGTGAATTGTTAATTTGTTATTTAAAAGCATGAAAACTAAGATCCACGAGATCTATTAGGGATTAGAATTATGTTGAGAGATTTATGGATAAAGTCATGTATCCGAATTTCTCAATATAAATTGTAGCCTTTAGGTGTTGATAAAGGGTGGCCATTAGATGAAGAAAAGGTCCATGAGACCTAGAGAGGCCATATGTAATAATTTTTATTTAATACAAGTATTCTTGTGTTGTTAAATTATGTGTGATTTGTTTATGCCTCAAATTCCTACAAATTTGTATTGTTGGTTCTGACATATTTCCAGATCCAGCTGTGAATTAAAGAAGGTGATTCGACGGAGCTGAGATTCTAGTAATTACGCATACCATAATCCAAACGATGAATGGAACTTGGATGTTGTATCAAATTATCCATCCAAGTGATGAGACTTTACATCATTTGAATGCGTAGTCAGGTAGTGGGACCCACCAACTAGTGTGAGACTAGCCTGAACGATTCTTGTGATTGAGGAAATTGATCATGGATCTCGTTTGAGTGTTTTTCGCCATGAAAATATACCCATATTATACTATGAAAGAGAAAATAAATGTTGCACCGAGAATTAAAGGTTCAGTATGGACCTATAAACCATAGGTCTAGGATTGGAAACAAATAAAAAAACTTCTGCAACCAAATGGAAGAAAATGGCAATGTCAGGTGCCACGGGAGCTCATGCCATCCTTTACCTCCTCATTGTTGAAGAAGGTAATAAAGCTCTTTTTCATATAGCTTCGAGCACTCCCCCACCTTTATTCCTGCTCGTGAAAGTATTAGTATAATATAAGTTTCCTAAGATCACAAAGATAAAAATTTACAAAGTATAGTGCCAAGCTCTTGGCGCAGAAATTACCAATATGACTGTAGAAACCAATAGACCCCAAAATGTCGGAAACACTCCCAACCACTGTTATAAATAAAACTGGTAACAACTCACACTTAAATTGAACTTTTTTTGCATGGAAGGACAAAGCATAGGATCCAAAATCTGCAGGCATTTTCACACAATGTTAAGAAACAGAGTACCCAAACCACACTCTGCATTTAATTCCTTACCCACCACATTCACTTACCTTTTGCCCTCATATCACAGCCCACAACTTTTACCTTTTTCCTCTTAACGCTTAGCCAAAACTTATATTTCTGCCGATGCAATTTGCTTAGACCCATCAAGCCTTGACACATTACCAAATCCATGCACAAACCTTTGTTTCTGCCTTATTCCTTACCTTTCACCATCTCACACTTCCCGAGGCTTAAGTGGCTGCATACCACACTTTGCACATCTTAACATTTACTGTTTAAGGCCCACACCAAAACTTGCAATGTTGTGATGTGACATCATCATCGCACATCAGAAATATTAAACATCACACTTCGCATGTTTTATCATTTACCGTTTAGCGCGCCCACATTTCGCACTTTGCACTTTTTATGATTTACCTTTTCGCCGCCCACATTTCGCACATCTCATTTTTTACAACTTACCATTTAAGCTCCTTCAAATTATCTTATTTAAGTTGCGATGCGATGAGTTAACACCCGTGTAGATCAATGGGCACGGTCACCGTTATCTTAGATCAATAGTGACCTGTGGGGAGAAGCAACCCCACTGTTAAACCAAAGGGTGCCTCCGCAGTTGACCTCATCGGGCACCCTTTTACCAAGATCAATGGTTGATATCTATTGTGGGGGTACACCACCGATGAACGAGTTGTACCCTGAGGTCCCTCCACAATGACGTAAGCAAGTCGTCAAGTCAGCCCGGTGACAACTCATCCACCACATCATTTACTGTTAGGTCCAGCATTGAATTAGCATTAAATTTTGTTGCTCCACCATTTTATATTAAGTAAAATGTTTTTCATATTTTCGAACAAGAGATGTGAGAAAGAGAATGTTGTTGAAGCCTGCTGCAGCAGAAGAATATGATACATAATTGCTTTTTCTTTTTGTCTCTCTGTGTATTTTTGTGTTGTCATTGATTTGAATTTCGCATATTTTGTAAACTGTTTTATGATTCTCTGTTTTGTGTATGTTCTAAACATATCATCAGAGCATACCAAAATTTCCAACATGGTATCAGAGTAGTTCTAGGCTCTTAGTGAAAGAATGAGCTCTTTACTGAAGAAGCTGAAATGTTGTTTTCAGAAGTGGATTCTCTAGCAGTGAGAAGGTTTTGCTTACACAGCCAAGATGGCAACAATAGGCACAAGGCTGACTAATCCTCAACACCACAATTCAATGGGAAGAATTATGTTTATTGGGCCATTACAATGAAGGGTTTTTTTTCTTCAAAATTATTTGGGAGCTAGTGGAAAATGGTTTCCAAGAACTAGCAGATGTAACACATCGTATAATGCTTCGACATAAGCAAAAAGAGATTTGTTGAGAGATAATAAGAATAAGGAATCCGAAACCCTCTTCTATACTTTCCAATCAGTACATGAGAGTATTTTCCCAAGGGTTGCAGCAGAAACAAAGTCCAAGGAGGCATCAGATACCCTCCAGATAGCCTATCAAGGCATGACAATGGAAAAGAGAAAAAAACTTCAAATGCTTAGAAGAGATTTTGAAACTCTTTGTATGAAAAATTCTGATAATATAGACTCATTATTTACACATGTGATTGGGTTGGTTACCCAAATCAGGTCTCATGGTGAGATACTTGAAGAAAGGAGAATAGTTGAGAAAGTATTAAGAAGTCTACCATCGATGTTTGATGCCATAGTTGTTGCCATAGAAGAGACAACATATCTCTCATAGTTTTTAGTGGATGAGCATCATGCATCATTGATGTCTCATGAGCACAAAATTAATAGAGAAAAAAACTCCTCATTGGAGCATGCATTTAAGACACAAATGTCTTTTGGTCAAGGTAGAGGTCGAGGAAGATCAAACTAACGAGGAAGAGGAAGAAGCCCACACAGAGGTGGAAGAAGCAACCCTACAACCATAAGTGGAAGAAGCAACAATTAGAATCGAAGCCAAGGCTCAAGCCAGAATCAACCACAAGGACAGAGGTATGATAAATCTCATGTCCGATGTCATTATTGCAAAAAGTAAGGTCATTACGCAAATGAATGTAGAAAGAAGAAAAATGACATGGGTAGGAAACCAAGTGTAAATTTTACAAAAGAAAATGAAAACCATGAAGATATTTTTTTATCTTGTAATGTAACACAAGAAAAACAAGAATATATATGGTTCTTAAATTCAGGGTGTAGTAACCATATGATTGGAAACATTGCAATTTTTACCAATCTAGATGAAAGTGTAAAATTTGAAGTGACATTGGCGATTGATAGCAAATTCTATGTCATTGGAAAAGGGGGAGTAATTTTTCTCACAAATAAGGGAGAGAAGAAGTTCGTTCCAGATGTCTATTATGTCCCTGGCCTGAAATGTAACCTTGTAAGCATTGGAAAACTCGCGCAAAAGGGCTACAATGTGTTTTTTAAACATGATGTGCGTACAATCATGGATAAACCTCCGAGAAGACATATCATTGCAAAAGTACATATGAAAATCAATAGAATGTTTCCTCTCAAGATCATATCAGACTTAAAGGAAGGAGGTGTTGTAGCAGCTGTCACACAAGAAATATTTCAAGAAGAAGTGAAATATGAGAACTGGTTATGGCATTCGATATTTTGTCATCTCAATTTCAGAGGTTTCAATTTTTTGCATAGAAAAGACATGGAAAGGGATTACCACTCATAGAGAAACTAGACAATAAATGTGAAGGTTGTATCTTTGGCAAACAACATAGAGAATCATTTCCAGCAAGAAAGAGTATAAGGGCAAAGGCACCTTTGAAGATTGTCCACTCAGATTTATGTGGACCAATGCAAACACCATCATTTGGTGGCAACCATTATATTTTTACATTTATAGATGATTACAAAAGGAAGAGATAGGTTTATTTTCTAAAAAAGAAAAGTGAAATGTTTGAACAGTTCTACCACTACAAAGCTCTTGTTGAGAAGAAAAGTGGACATTACATAAAAGTGTTGAGAACTGACAGAGGTGGAGAATATATCTCCAAATACTTCCTACATTTCTGCTGGGAGCATGGAATATAGAAGAAATTTACCACAAGATATACACCTTAGCAAAATGGTGTAGCAGAAAGAAACAATAGGACCACCATGGACATGGCAAGAAGTATGTTGAAGGCAAAGCATTAGCGAAATGATTATTGGGAAGAAGTTGTCTCTTGTGCAACATATAACATAAATAGATGTCCAACAAAAAGTGTTATGAATATAGTTCCAAAAGAAGCATGCAGTGGAACAAAGAAATTTGTCACTCACATGAGAGTGTTTGGATGTATGGCATATGCACATGTCCCGGATTAGTTAAGGAAGAAGTTGGACAGCAAGGGGGAGAAATGTATATTTCTTAGATATAGTGATGAATCCAAGACTTTCAAGCTCTATAATCCATCAACCAAGAAAGCAATAATCAACAGAGATGCTGAGTTCATAGAAGAAGAAACTCTAGATGGGAGTTTAGAGAAGACAGTAAATGTGAAGACATGTATGTCTCATGAAGAGAAAGAGGAATGGACTGCAACAAGTAATTCCTCAATATTAACTCCCCCTCTACCCACACAAGCTCAACAGAGCACACCACACGCAAGCAATAGAACAACATTGAGAAACCAAGGAAGTGTTTCTCCAAGCACACCACAGGGATCAACAACTCCCTCGAGTTCAAGTGCAACTCCAAGAACATCTTCAACAAATACAAGAAGACCAAGATTAAGAAATTTAAGTGAAATTTATGAGAAAGAAGAAGTTGATAATAATGCTGGTCTGAGTTCTTTATTTTCGTTATTGTTTCATGTAGATGACCCAATCCATTTTGAAGATTCAGTAAAAGAAGAGAAATGGGTTAACGCAATGAATGAATAAATAGGAGCAATAGAAAGGAATGACACATGGGAGTTAGTGGACCTCCCATAAGGAAAAGAAGTTATTAGAGTGAAATGGGTCTATAAGACCAAAAGAATCATTGCAGGCAAGACAGAAAGACACAAAGCAAGGCTAGTTGTCAAAGGATACAAGCAGCAACAAGGAAGAGACTATGAGGAGACCTTTGCATCAATTGCAAGGATGGAGATAGTGCAGACACTGTTGTCTATAGCACCACAAAAAATGGAAAGTTTATCAAATGGATGTGAAGTCAACATTCTTGAATGGAGTGGTGAAACAGGAGGTGTATGTTGAACAACCCTGTAGCTATGAAATAGAAGGCCAAGAACAGAAGGTGTGTAAGTTGCAGAAATCTATTTATGGGTTGAAGTAAGCACCGGGAGCATGGTACAACATGATTGATGTTTACCTGACAGACAATGAGTTTGACAAGTGTGATGGTGAAACCACACTCTACGTCAAAGAAAATGACGATAAAATTCTGATTGTTCTTCTATATGTAGATGATTTGATTTTTACAGGCAATGATGTTTCTCTCATTGCTGATTTCAAAGCAGTCATGAAAAATGATTTTGAAATGAATGAATTGGGATTGTTAATATATGTTTTGGGCATAGACGTAAAGAAAACAAAAAAAGGGAATTTTTATCTCCTAAAAAAATTATGTTGTAGATATTTTAAAAAGGTTCAATATGTAGAATAGCAAGCCATCTTCAACTCCAATTTTCATGTGGTTGAAGTTGAGGAAGGAATATTGCAACAAGAATGTCAATCCGACATTGTACAGAAGCATGGTTGGCAGTCTAATGTATTTGACTACACCTAGGCTTGATATAATGTATGAAGTAAGTTTGATATCCAGATTCATGGAGACACCCAAGGAGACACATTGGCAAGAAACCAAGAGAATATTGAGGTATGTAGATGGAACAAAGTAGTATGGTGTTCTATACTCTGAAACTGATGATTTTAAACTGATTCGTTACACTGATAGTGACTGGACTAGAAGTGTTGATGACAAAAAGAGCACATCATGGTATGTTTTTCATTTGGGATTAGGAACCATTTCATGGGCTTCCAAGAAGTAGCCAATAGTTTCATTATCAACAGAAAAAGTTGAATATGTAGTAGCAACAACAGCAACATGTCAAGTAGTTTGGATGAGAAAAATTCTGAGATGTTTATGTCATGAACAAGACTAATAAACCACAATTTTTTGTGATAACAACTTAGCAATTGCATTGTCAAAGAATTATATTTTCCACAAGAGAACAAAGCATATTGATGCAAAATACCATTTCATAAGGGAATTAGTTAACGATGGCGAAATTGTGTTGCAGCATTGCAGGTCAGAGGAACAATTCGCGTATTTCCTCGCAAATCCATTGGGACATTTTTATCTCAGAAAATGTCTAGGAATGGTTAATGGCGGTAGTTGTGATTAAGGGGGAGTGTTGGAAATACTCCCAACCACTGCCATCAATAAAACTGGTAACAACACACACTTAAATTGAATTTTGTTGCAGGGAAGGACAAAGAAAAGGATCCAAAATCTGCAGGCGTTTTCACATAAAGTCAAGAAACAGAGTACCCGAGCCACACTCTACGTTTAATTCCTTACCTACCACATTCACTTACTTTTTTCCTGTATATCAAAGCCCACAACTTTTACCTTTTTCCTCTTAATGTTTAGCCGAAACTTATATTTTTTCCGATGTGATACAGTGGGACCCATCAAACCTTGATGCATTCCCAAATCTACGCACAAACCTTTGTTTCCGCCTTATTCCTTACCATTCTCGATTTTGCACTTCCCGATGCTTAAGTGCCTACATACAACACTTCGCACATCTTAACATTTACCATTTAAGCCCTGCACCAAAAATTGTGATGTTGCGATGCGACATCGTCATCGCAAATATTAAATATCGCACTTCACATGTTTATCATTTACCTTCTAGCGCGTGTGCATTTCACACTTCATACTTTTTATGATTAAACTTTTTGTCACTCGCATTTCGCACTTCGCATTTTTTACAACTTACCTAATAAGCGCCTGCGATTTATTTTATTTAAGATGTGATGCGAAGTGTTAACACCCGCACAGATCAATGGGCATGGTCACTGTTGATCTTAGATCAATGGTGACCCATGGGCACAAGAAACTGTCTTGTTAAACCAAGGGGTGCCTCTGCACGACCTCGCCGAGCACCCTTTAGTCGAGATCAACGGCTGATATCTACTACAGAGGCACAACACTGATGAATGAGATGTACCCCAAGGTCCCTCCGCAGTGACGTAAGCAATTCATCAACTTAGCTCGGTGACAACTCATCTGCCTCATCATTTAGTGTTAGGTCCAACATTGAATTAACATTCAATTTTGTCACTCCACCATTTTGTATTAATTAATATGTTTTTCATATGTGAACAAGAGTTGTGAGAAAGAGTATGATGTTGAAGCCTGCTGCAGTAGAAGAATATGATGCAGGATTTCTCTCTATTTTTATCGCCCTGTGTATTTTTGTGTTGTCATTCATTTGAATTCCGCATATTGTGTAAACTATTTTACGTTTCTCTGTTTCGTGTATGTTCTTGACATAACATCGGAGCATACCATAATTTCCAACACAAAAATAGTTTTCATCACATGTTCTTTGATTTCATATCAAACTAGCATATGAATACACCTCACACCTTCATTCTTACCCTAGCAGGTAATTCTATGACTTTATTTTACATCCTCTATATACATAAGAGGATTTTGAAACATGTTGAAATGAATCCTAATTGTGATCAAACTACTGTAGCAGTGGCTATAGTGTGTTCTTTAAATAATATATTGATTATTTCTTGTTTGCAATTTCTTGATCATTTCTTGATCAACACAACATTCAAACACTTGGTGCTTCCTCCTTCAACACAGATTGAAATACTCATTTCCTTCTCCTTCACCATGTTTTTAAAACTTCATATTAAATGATTCAACTTATTAGAACATTTTTTGAGTTTAATAGCTAGTAAAAATCACATGAAAATTGATATAAGGAAATATATGAGTAAGATAAATATTTCCCATATATTTAAAAAAATTGAAGTATTCTTTTATGAAAATAAATACTAATTAAATTAAAAGGTTAATGAGATAATTTCATAAATACTAATTAAATTAAAAAGGTTAGTGAGATAAAATGGTGAAGGTTAAGGTATGAGCAACTAAAGTGAAATGTGATGTATGGTGAGAGATTGTAATGGTTTTGTATTTCACACATATATAATGAGTTTGTAAATTTTAAGTATATAATTACTATCATGGATTAATGGTCACATTATGAGTTAAGGAAGTATTTTGAGAGACTATTGTACTTGACATTAATATAATCATGTATACGTATTATTGAAGGTGAATTTTTGGTTGTACCTAGCAACCCATAAAGTTTTTGTCTTGTAAACTTCTAGGAATATAAAATTTTCTTTTCACTTAGTGTTCTACAAGCCCTATCAAGACAATATACACATATGTACTAATCATGTCGCATGTATTCTTTTATGTATAAAGTGTATGTCACTTCTATCAAGACATTATACACAAGTATTAATCATGTTGCATGTATCCTATTATGTATAAAGTGTATGTCACATCAAGTGGATCTTAATATTAGGATAGGTATGAGGGTGTTAGGTGAACTCATATGCTAGATTTTAGTGCAATTGAAGAATTTGAGTATTAAATTATAGGGTAAATGTCCTGAATTAATTTTAGACGTTTGGGAAAATATTAGAAATTTCAGACGAATTTATAATGAAGAAATATTTTAAGATGTTGATGAATCATGTAACTAAAGAGGATTCCTACAAAAATAGAGAGTGTACTAGATGAGACTCATGTATCTCAGTAGATGGATTTCTTTTTTATCGAAATAAATAATTACTTGTTTGTTGTGAGAATCAAATTACAAAAAGGAAAAAAAGGATGACCACAAAGAAGTTGATGATAGTGATAATCACCCAACAAAAAAGATAAAATAGAATAGTAGAATGAAACATGCTTATCACATAGAGAATTATGCAACAACAAAGAGAATGATGAAACAAGATGATGGAAAGAGAATGACACAAAAACAAAGAAATATAATGATTCAGTAGTAAAGATAATGGACATTTATTAAAGAATATGATGATATATAGCATGATCTAGTAGCATGAGAACAATCAATGATTAATACACGAGGAAGAAAGAAATACGGAGAACCTGCAAGGCATGAAAAAACGAAAGGAGCAAGGTACAAGATGAAAATTAAAGAATATGAAGGATGAAGACAGAGTAATGAAGAAAAAAAATCATAGAATAAGAAGATGAAGAAGGGAATAGTTTAAATATATTTGAAAAATGCATATTAAGATCACAAGTACTCCTTAACGGGGAGTATATTGAAATAAATTATACTTTTTAATCATAGTTGACTACTTTGTGAAAATGTTAGATGAAGTTATAAATGAAAAATTTGGATTTGGTTTGAACTAAATAACTCTAAGTAGGTATGGTCATGTATAGTTATAAAAGATATCATTTTTAATCTAAATGTAAGATAAAATATTACTATAACTTAATATATTTTCTCCTTTGGGGTTTCTTTATCCATTTGTTTCTTTCTCTATACTTCTTCATGTATATTTGCATGTTTTTTTTCATAGACCATTAAATTTAATAGCCTATAACAAAATTCATATAAACATACATAAAGGAATATGAAGTAAGAAACAAATGGATTAAGAAACCCCAAAAGCATAAAAATATTAAGTAATACCATCCCCTATGCTACATTTTGATTACAAAGAGTACCATATATAAGTACAAGTGACCATAAAAATTATGTAAAATTTATTTATTCAAGTTCAACCAAATTCATATAATCGCCTATAAAAAAGAAATGTACACATTCAAAAATAAATATAAAGAAAGAAACAAAAGGATTAAAAACTCCCAAAGTGAGAATATATTAAGTTATACCATCCCCTATGTTATATTTAGGTTGTAAATAGTACCATATATAACTATAGGTGACCATAATAGCTATGTGAAAGTTAATTATTCCATTTTAACCAAACACATAATAATTCATCCCTAAGATATGTCCCTAACTTCCTTCATTTCCCATATAACAAGTAGGAGTTACTCTAAGATACTTCCCCTTAAGGAGTACTTTTGATCTCAATGAAAATTCTTCAACTTTATTTTAATTGGTATGTTTTCATCTTCAGATTCAACATTCTTTGTCTTCATCTTAAGTATTATGCGGACTTTAATATTTTACATCTTTCAGCTTTGGTCTTTTTCAATTTTCATTTTGTACCTTCAAAAACATAAACAATGTTACCCCCCACCAAAAACATGGTCAATCATCATGGGTATTATGTTCATTGTGTTCATCTTAAATATGATGCGAACTTTCATATTTTACATTTTTCATCTTTGGTCTTCTTCAATTTTCATTTGTACCTACAAAAACATAAACAATTTGACCCCCTTACAACATGGTCAATCATGGGTTTTCAATTAGTGACCCATATCCATTACACTTATGGGTTTTTGCATAAGCTTACCTTTAACTCTTACACTATTTAAGATCTCAACTCGTTTCTATTTACCAAAAAAAATACATCACATTTTGTGGTTTTTGTCTACCACAAACATTTAAGTGGTTTTGAGATCAAACCTTCCTTTGTAAAGAGATTTTTACAAAACAATTTTAAGAGTACCATAACATTGTCAACATAATATGTTTTAGGAGTATACATGCCTCATTAGACTTAAAGATCATTAATTTAGGTACATTATTTATTTACGACTATTAAACTACTTAGGGATTAACATAGTTACCGATCACAGGAGAACTATTACCTCAAAACGGGAAGTCTAACAAAAAAAAACATGAAAAAACAATCGGAAAATGAAAAGTTGTATTGTAGAATAACCTCTCTTTTTCACGGGGTAAATTTTCAGCATTTTTAAAAATAGATGTAAAAACAATTTTTTTTGTGAAAAAAACACCTTGAAAATAGAAAATGTTAAAACAAAAATTTAAAAATAATAAAAATTTATATTAAAAAAAAATAAAAAAATTATTACATTTTATTTAATTAAAAATAAAATAAAATTTTAAAATTAAAAAAATGAAAATTAATAGAAAAAAAACTAAATAAATAAAAAGCATTTTAAAAATTAAAATTTTAAAATATATTAAAAGTTAAAAAATAAAATAAAAATAATAAATTAAAAAAACAAATTTAAAAAAACAAATAAATTTAAAAAACTAAAATAAAATAAAATATACAAATTAAATTTAAAAAAAAATAATTAATTTTTATTAAATTAAAAAGAAAAGAATTTAAATTTGAAAATAAAAAATTATCTTAAAAAAATATGTTAAATTTTAATAAATTGAAAAGAAAAACATTATTTAAATTAAAATAAAATAAAAAATAAAAAATAATTTAAAAATTAAAAATGAAAAAGTAAAATAAAATAAAAATATTAAAGGAAAAAAATTATTAAAAAGATAAATTAAATTTAAATTATAAAAAATAAATCATATGTATATATATTAAATTAAATTAAAAAATATATATTCTACATCTCATTAAATTTATATATATATATATATATATATATATATATATATATATATATATATATATATATATATATAATTTTAATAAATAAATGAAGAAATAAATAAATTTTAAAACAAAAAATTAAATTAAAAAAAAAATCAAAATAAAAAAACATTTTTAAAATGAAAATTAAAAATTAAAATAAAAATCAATTAGAAATAGAAAATGGAAATAAATAAATAAATAATATTAAGTGAAAAAAGAATTTTAAAAACAAAATTAATTTAAAAAATAAAATTAATTAAAAATATAAAAAATTAATTTAAATAAAAAATTAATTTTATGTAATTAAAAAAAGCAAAATTTAAACCAATAAATATAAAATTTATAATTAATAAATTTTATTAAATTTTATTAAATTAAATTTAAAAATTAATATTAAAGTTATTAAAATAAAATTTGAGAACAAATGTGAAATATAATAAATAATAATAAATATTAAAAATGAATATTAAAAACGAAAAAAATTTATTAGAATTTATTAAAAAATAAAGAAAATCGAATTAAAAACAAAAAATTTAATTGCACTGCCCAGGTTGCGATGGCGTCGACCGCTCCGCCTGCCCAACGATCAGGCCCCGATGCCACCTAGGTGGTAGGTGAATTCCCAAAATCGACCTTCCCAACTTGATTCCCCAAATCGATCTTCCCAACTCGATTCCGGGGATCGACCTCCCCATGTCGATTCCGGGAATCGACCTCCCCAAGTCGATTATCGAAATCAACCTCGCTAGGTCGATTCTGAGAATCACACTCCTTAAGTCGATTCCCGAAATCAACCTCTCGAGGTCGATTCTCGGAAGTCAATTCCGGGAATCGACCTGCCAAGGTCGATTCCGGGAATCAACCTCCCAAGGTCAATTCCTGGAATCAACCTCCCCAAGTCAATTCCTGGAATCGACCTCCCCAAGGTCGAGTCTAGGAATCGACCTTCGGAGGTTGATTCCGGGAATCAACCTCCCCAGTTTGATTCCCAGGATCCTCGGAATCAACCTCCCGACGTCAATTCCTGGAATCGACCTCCCCATGGCCATTCTGAGAATCAACCTCCTGCCGCTACTTGAGCAATGTAATTAAATATTTATTTTTAATTCAATTTTTTATTTATTTATGAAATTTTAATTTTTTTAATTATTTATGATATTTCATATTTTTTCTTTAATTTATTTATTATCTTTTTTTAATTTTAATTTGAAAAATGCTTTTTGTTTTTCTAGTTGTATTTTATTTTTTTCTCATTCTTAAATTTTTAAAATGGTTTAAGTTTCAAAAACAATTAGATTTTATTTTATTTTTTTTAAATCTTAATTTTCTTATTTTAAAATTTCTATTTTAATTTTCTTTTTAATTTTTAATTTTTTTTTTAATTTAATGTTTTATTATTTTAAAATTGTTTATATATATATATATATATATATATATATATATATATAAACTTACAAAAAAGTGTTTTTGATGTTTTATTATTATTTTTCTTTAAATTATGTTTTTTTGAAAATTTCCTATTTTTTATTTACTTTTCGATTTTTTTTTGTTTTTTTTTGTTTTATTTATTTATTTTTGTTTAAACTTTTTATTTTTACAAGTTAATTTTGTTTTCTTTTTACATTTTTATTAGTTTTTCTATTATTTTTATATATTTTTTTATATTTGAGTTTTTTTGTCATGTTTTTCTTATTTTATTTTTATGTTTTATTACCAACATGAAAATTACCACTCGAAAAAAAAACGGTTGATTCTGCATCAAAACTTACTTTTCAAAATTAGCATGTAAATCACGACTCTAAAAAAAATGGTTGATGATGCATCAACACTTTTCAAGATTAGCATGAAAATCAGTAACATTTAAAAAAAAACGTTCATACTTCATAAATAAAAAAATTAAAGTGTCAAAAATATGCTTAAAAAAAAAACCGGGTGATTCTGCATCACCACTTTTCAAATTGAGATGTTTTTTTTGCTACCTCAAAAAACTAGGTACCAGATCGGTAACTATGTTGATCTTGTTTTCATATGCATGTACATTTTCATATACCTCATATTATTATTCTTACTATGCTTATCATATTTCTTCATCCCTTCCTTGTTACCATGTTTCTTTCTTCTTTATGTATTCATTATTCATTTTTCCAAGTTGTTGCATCATTTTCTTTGTAATCATATTCCTTCATCTTGCCATTGTACTTATTGATGCATCATTTGTTTTCTCTTTTTTGTTGCATCATCCTTTTGTTGTTGCATCATATTCTATGATCAACTTCATTCATTTTCCAATTCTCTTTTCTGCTAGATAACTATCATTATAATCAATTTATTTGTTGTCATATTATTATTTGATACTGGGGTCATCCTCCTTTTCCTTTTTCATACATTGATTTTCGCTACAAACAATTAATAATTGGTGTATATATATAAATAAATCCTTCTACCAAGATATATGAGTTTTTTCCATTGTGCATTCTAGTTTCCTATAAATAATTTTAATTGATCAATGTGAAACTCTCTCGTCATTATAACTTGGTCTTAAATTTCTAATATTATCCCAACCTTGTAAGAGTAATTCACTTGACTTTCCCATTTTAATCAAAAGGCAAAACTTCTCAAGCTTCACATCAAGATATTATACAAATACACGTAACACCGTCATACCTACCCTAATAGTTAATTCCACAACTTGATGTCACATTGTCTCTTTGATAAAAGGATGCACACTACATAACTATTACATGTGTGGCTTGACTTAACCGGACTTACAAAACTCTGACGGAAGAACAACTTTTCTATTCCTAAACGTTTACATTCTGTTCAGATACAACCCAACATACACCACCTATTTTTCAAACAATTACATATACATCTTTACATCATTTTTAAAAATATAATATAACAATCATTTAAAAAATATTTCTCTAAATCATAATAAAAACATTATTCTGTAATACTTAAAAAAAAAAAAACTACAAACCCATTTCAATTGCTCCATAATACTAAGATTACAAACCCATATTATATATATATATATATATATATATATATATATATATATATATATATATTCCTTTTCATATCATAACCCTACACACATATTTCATTTAACTCTTCAACCAAAATTTTCCTTTTTACATTGAAAATTTATATCCTCAACTTTTCACTTTTATAAATTTTTAATTCATATACATTAAATGTGCAAAGCCTTTAATAATTTTATCTTGTAATATTAAATAAAAAATATATACTTATTTTCTTTGTTGGACCGTCTTCAGTACTTTCTTTCGCCCTTTCTTCGGCTTGGGGTCATATTCAAACTCCTGAATCGAAAACGCCTTTTAACATGCACTAAACTTGTATTAGCATAACTTATGTTTGGTTTTGATTCAAATTATGCATTAATGTTTAGTAAACATTTTGTAAAATAGTATAAATTTATTTTAATCGCTAATTTACTAAGAGTTGAGATAGAACCTCATTATATACAAATCTATTTTTAAAATATAAAATTTGAAAAAAAAATTACATGTCAAGAGATTTAATCCCATTTAGTGTTTGGTAAATACATGATTAAGATAAATTTATAATGCTAATTTTTCATTGTTTAAATTGTATTTTTGAATATTTTATCTTTATTAATATTTTATGTTACAAATTGAATGAGTTGTACATTTTCCTCTTATTAAGAAATAACTACATTATTTTACTTTTAATTACTTTTCCCTTTAGAATATTTTCTAAAGTATTTTTCAAATGTAAACATTAACACACACATATATACACACACATAATACATACATGCATACATACATACATACATATGTGTGTTATTTAAGTTCTTTATTGGTATATTTATAAGAGAAATATATGATTAAAATATTTTATCATATTAATATTTTATGTTAAAATTTAAATGAATTACACATTTTCCTCTTATTAAGAGGTAACTACATTATTTTACTTTTAATTCCTTTTCCCTTTCAAACATTGAAATATTATAGTACGCTAAACATTAAAGTTATATAAAATCATATCATTGAAATTTTATAGTACGCTAAACATTAAAGTTATATAAAATCATATTATTTAACATATACACAAAAATATTTTATTTATTACTCTAAGAGTGAAATTGAAATATCAACAAATCAAGTGAAATGAAAGTGAAATATTATCACAATGAGTGAAATGAAAGTGAAATAACAACAAACTCATTTAACTGTTATGTTAATCCATTTTTAAATGTTTATTTATATAGTTATTTAATTTTTTTTCTTTTGTTTTGGAAAAATAATTTTATTATTTTTCAGGACATGACTTACTTACACATGACCATCATACTCGATTGTAGAACCAACATAGATTCATCTTAACACAAATGCATTTAGAATACAAAATTTGAAAAAACAATTACATGTCCAAAGATTTAATCTCATTGAGAGATTGGTAAATAAAGATAGATGTATAGTGGTAATTTTTCATTGTTTAAATTGCATTTTTGAATATTTTATATTTATTAATATTTTACCTTAAAAATTGAATGAGTTACACATTTTTTTCTTATTAAGAAGTAACTACATTATTTTACCTTTAATTACTTTTCCCTTTCAAACATTCAAATATTTTACTAAAATAAACATTAAAACACACACACATATATTACTTAAGTTCTATATTGATTTAATTATAAGAGAAATAAAAGTTTTTTATTATTATTATTTTATCTCTTAAAGTTATATAAAATTATATTATTTAATATACGCTCAAATATTTTATTTATTTGTTTATTACTAGAAAACTGGAATTGAAAAATTAACAAATAAAATAAAATGAAAATGAAATATTAACAAATTTAATTAATTGTTGTGTTGGTGTATTTTTTAAATATTTATTTATGTAGTTAATAAATTTTTGTTATTTTATTTTGGCTCATTTTAATCAAAATTGTTTTTATTATATTTGAGAACATGACATACTTACAAATTGATTAAACATTTGATAAGTAAACGTCTTTTTCAACGACTTTTGATCTGTTCTTGAACGACTTTATGCTTTCTTTAATTATCCTTTTCCGAAAATAACAAAAGATTTCCATGATTCTTAAAACACGAGACACATACTGAAAGCACACTTAAAGTAGCATACTCCGGAAAAGAACGCTGAATAATTTCATTATTGAAAAATTGGAAAATTTGTCCAAAAAAATGTATTTTCAAAAGGTTGTTTTAGTGAGAGTAAATTGATTACACATAAAATGAAAGGAATTCTAGTTCTAGGTTTTCTTTAAGCTAATCCCAATCAGTGTTTCTAAAAGAGTTTTCGAAGAACAATAAAATGATTATGTATAATGAATCTTCCAATAACAATTTATGTACAAGGAAATAGATCATAATTATGGATCATTTCATTTTCAAAGGTCACATACAATCTTGTTGCATAGCATTTTCAGATTAATAAAATAATATATAAACCTAAAATGATGAATGTATTTTTTTACATTTGCTTTCTTGCTCAGCAACACTATCATAGGAATTTGGTCAACACAATTACAGTAATTGGGAAAAATATAGTTTATAGATAATTACAATCATTTGGATTGATTGCAAAAAAAAAAAATGTTATTTTTCATGATCAACAGAAAAAATATTTCTATAAGAATGACATGAATATGAAAAAAAATAAAATGAATGTCATTAAAATACTATATGAAATTCAACTTGAATTGAGGAAGAAAAAACGAAGGGAGACTAGAGCTATTTTCTTATAACCAACACAAGAATTTCTACCTCAAAAAGCAACCAATATAAAAAGTTTCTATCTGAATACTGATGTGCATATAAAAATTGGAAATCGACACCCTTTATAAGACTCTCATGTGATAGGTGCTTGATGTTTATTAAAGGGGACAAATGGCGCCGAATTCTACAAAAGTAATAGTAGTAATAATCTCATTTCGTCATTTTATCGGTTTTGTGTGTAAACTACTATTGTGTCAGTAATTACTAACTCATAAAATTTTTGTTTTTGTTTCTATTTCGCACATAGTTTTCAAAAAGTTCACTTTCTATTTATTTGGCTATTTTTTTGTTGAAGGATTTTTGTATCCCATTTCTCTTTTTTCCATATTATTTTTTAGGAAGGATGGAGAGGGTATTTTGGCTTATGAAACCTCTTTCATAGCCTTCCAAATGTCAATTTCAATGGAAAATGGATTCTTGATGGATTGTTGGTGGTTTTGTGTGTGGTCCATTCCTTGATACTCAAATTTTTAAACAACTGATTTGACTGAGTCTTGGATTTTGATAATGGTAAGACACACAACACGCAAACTGGAAACAAAATTCAACAATATATTAATCAATGTCTCAAGGAATGATGTACAATGTGTACAGATATAAATACATCAAGGAACTGTTGAATCAGTTCCCCAGGTTTCTTGGACTCTAATAACCGATTACCTAACACAAAATAACCCAAGGATTAGTTTCCTAACATTTCCCTCTTAATACGAAGGGATATACCAAAGTTCAAGAATGAGAGCTCAGAATGCAAAAATGCATCTCAACCAAGAGTTGAATGTCTCTTGGAAATGGTTTTCAATGATGACCATAAACCGAAAATGGGAGAACTCAATGTCTCAACCAACACTAATTTTGGAACCTACATAACAGCTCCCGGAACAAAAAATGTGGTTTTAAGATGACTAGAAACTCTGGAACTGTCAGAGAAATTCCTTGAACAATTCCAAATCAGGAAGTGCTCCCTCAGAAACAACTCAATCAACTGAGATTGTGGCTAAGGATGTGGATCACTAACTCAGGCTTGCTTAACATCTCGAACTCGAACCTATAGAAAACCACTCACCAACAAATCCCCCTTTTCGGATACAAGGTGAGAAATATTCGTCATCACTACAAGACTCGTCACTCTTGAACAAATTCTTCAATATGATCTGTAGATATTCTTAACTACTTTCGTCCATTCCCAAGAAGCAATCCATCCAAAACATACTTCCTCTTTAGCAGTTCTCTTATTTTAGAACATTTGTTTGACTCATGATTATGCTTTCCATAATGCTCACATGGGTGAAGATCAAAATACTGATCTTTCATATGTCCAACTCTGTTACACTATTGGCATCTATCAACTTTTTCTAGAACTACACCATCTATAAACCCTACACTTCAAAATTTTATAGATTTAGCAAAGTCTAGAATGTGAAAAGATACATCATTGATATAACCAAGAACTATTTTGTGTTTATTGTGTGTCATCTCTTCCCATGTTCTTATAACAGGTTTCACATCAACACTTCTAATTGCATCCAAATTTTCACCTAAAAGCACTTCATTTCTATGATCATTCTTTGACTAATGATCAAGCTCAAACAAATTGTTGTTTTGAGCAAACACCAGTTTAGAATCACAAGTTTTCTTTTGAAGTTCATCTCGCTGTAACTGCGATTCTAACTCCAAGAATTCAATTTTTCTTTTAGCATTTTTCAAACATGATTGGATGTCAGAGAGCATCTATTTGCTAATTTGGATATTGTTATGGATAGTAGATAGCAGTAAAATTTTTAATAACTGCAGTAAATAATTTATATTGGCCATTTTCTCTAGTGCAGTATTAAAGCAAAATTGCAATCAACTTAAAAAGAAGGGGTGTCAATTACCACCAAAAATGCACCCAATACAAACTTTTCAATGAACTAACCAGATGTCAGGTTCAAACGATCATGAACCAAACAATAATACAAATCATAACATGTAGCAGACAACATCAAAACTTCAAAACTTTCCTAGAAGTCTACTATGAGTAATGCCATACATGCATTACAAATTCTACACTCCAACCACCTTTTGAATATGTCAACTCAAACTTCAAAACTTTCCTGGAAGTCTACTACGAGCAATACCAATGAGCCTACAAAAATATATGCACTGCAAATTCTACACTCTAACAACCTTTTAAATATGTCAATTTTCTTATCCCTCCAAAGAAATTCCTTGACAATATAATGACTAAATCCAAAATTATATTTTTAAATAAAACTTCATTAAATTTCGATGCCAAAGTTTTAATAATATACCTCAAAATGTGTAACTAACTATGCCCAGCATACTCTTTATAGAAAATTCCAATAATTTTAAAATGCCAACTTCTTGAATTAGAAGGGATAAGTTATAAAATTAATCTCCAAACTTCCAAATAATACCTTGACATTCTGACTTATCTGGAGCAATAACCTTCACTAGATAACACTAAACAAACCCCTTCTCCCCACTCATTTTAGCAAACCTTAGTAACTTATAACTTCAAATGAGCATGAAGAATGACTAAGAGGCAGCCTTCGTCAACATTTCAGTCAAACTTTTGGAGCAAACAACAAAGACATCCTCTTTTCATGGCGTTTATAGGGTCTTACTATTTTCCTCAAACTATTTTTTTTCCTCCAAGTTTAACACAGTCAGTATTCTGTCCCTGAAACGAAAATTTAATGTCTATGATTTTGTAGGAAAATCAGAGACCAACAAAATTTATTATTATTATAAATAAATTGCAGAGCACACCACCACAATTTTGCAACCATTTGGGTTATCTACAGTTCTCATCAAAGCTTCTTTCCAACCCATAACTAATACTCGAACATGTTTCCATTCCTACTGATTTAATTGAACAACAACCAAGTGGTTTACAGGACTATAGGGTGAGAGAAAAATACATATGCTGAAATAAAATTTTATTCTTTGGTGTTTCCTCTACCTTATTAGCCACAAATTTCACTCTGAGAAGATATAAGATTGGAAATAACGATTTAACCCTCATAAATCGATGAACGGTTTCATAACTTATCCAACATCAAACCCTTCAGCGCAGTTCAATATCTAGATCAATACTTCTGGTATAACTAATTGCATTTCTGGACTATCCTATGGCCTCTCACCTTTCATCTTTGGTATTGGATTTATTTCAATCAAACTGCAGGCATCTTTGCACCTATCATCTTCAATTTTTTTTTTCAAGATGTAAAGGAAAAATAAAGGAAGGCGAGAAAGTGTTTGAATAAATATCATAGAGGTTGTCTATTCTAGAAATAACATCTCACTCCTACTAGTGTTTTCCATTAAAAAATAATCATAGATTGTCGTAGCAGCACTTCCACTATTCCAGATAAGGTAAGGCATAAATTGATGCCAACTAAGTATGAAAAATTTATCCCAAGATGGAGTGTGAGAGTTTTACATACTACGTGGGCTTCATAGGAAAATTTGGCTACACTTTTCATAAGTTCGAACAACAAATTAGTGTGAACAATTGACCCAATTTTAGTAAGATGGACACGCATACACGCAAATTTCTTGGATTATTTACAACCATAGATTCATCATCAACCGGTTTAAATAAATCTAGTCTTTGATGCCACATCTCTCATAAAATATATATCTCCATATTTAAGCAACACAAAGGAAAGGAATTAGAAACGAGATAAAAAGAATAAAAATAAGCAATTTGCAGAGAATAAAAAGTATGTTAGTGGATACAATCCACAACTCCGTACCTTATTTATTTCATCATCAACATTCCATTGACAATCCCAATACCACCAATTTCATGGGTCGCTACTGAAACAGCTAATCTTTGTTTAGCAATCAAAATTTCATTCAATGCTAACAAAATTATTTATATAACTCGAACCCGTCAGCTTCTTTCACATAGAGCTTGGTTATCACACAATGCACAAAATATTTGGAATGGTAGATGAAAACTCCAGTGCCATTAATCGGCCACAAAAATAGTGCCACATTTCAATTAGTAGGTGGATGAACAACTCGCTCTGACACCACTGTAAGACACATAACACAGAAATTGGAAACAAAATTCAACAATATATTAATGAATGTCTCAAGGAATGATGTAAAATGTGTACACATATAAATACATCAAGAAACTGTTGAATAAGCTCCCCAAGTTTCTTGGACTCTAATAACCGATTACCTAACGCAAACTAACCCAAGGATTAGTTACCTAACAATGATTAGGACAATTAATCTTGGAATTTTCTAATGTGTGATTTTGTTACGTGATTTCATTGTTTTGACCCATATGGTTGTTCTTTTTACTTTTTGTTCTGGTATTTGGTTGGTTGTGATTGTTTTTATTAGTAATTTTTTGGAGTGATTGTGGTTGTCTTGATAATGTCTACTAGGTCTTTGGATGGCCCCTCTAATTGTCTCTCATGGTTGTTTTGGAAATTCCCATATGATTTTCATATCTCTGATATGATTCTAGTTATTTTGGAAAGGTCCATCAGATTGGTTATTATGGTTTTATGAATTTTTAGAATATTGATTAATTATGATGGTTTTGAGAATGGGAACATCTGTGATTGTGGTGATTTTTTAAATGGAGAAGTAGTTTTGTGAATGCCCAAACCTCTGATTTTGATTTTTTTGTGAATTCCCACATCGCCATTTTTGGTGATTTAGTAAATGGCCATGTGATTGTTGTTGTCAGCTTTATGAATGAGCATGACACATTTTTATGAATGAGAAGTTCTATTTATGTTAATGAGCATGACACATTTTGGAAAATTTTTGAATGTCAATATTATTGATTCTCTCTTGCTTTCTAAATGTTCATACGACTCACTATGTTGGATTTATGAACTCCCATATCATTGATTCTAATACTTCTGTGAATTACGATATGACTGACTATGTTGGCTTTATTATCATAGTAGTTCACATTTTGATATAATAAAACAAAAAGATATGTACATTATACGATATGCAACATTTGACATGATTTTGGAAATTTCTAACAGGTTTCTAATGAAGGTATCATTGGATTATTGTACACCAGAGTAGGTATGATTTACTAAAGCAGTAAAGAAGGAAAATCCATGAAGAGACCTGAGTTAAAACTGCAAACATTGGTAAATTTGTTCGAGTAGGCACCAATATCATTTAGGGCCAATATACACATTATTTTGTTATAGAAACATTTTCCTTAGTGTATAATAATGCAATTGAGAGCTATATAGGTTTAATTGGTTTAACTTTCAATGTATCACATTGAAACTTTTCACTTGGCTTTGATCACTATGGTAAACAAAATCAATACCTTTCAGAAATAGTTTCTCATACATCTCAACCGAAAAAATGTTTTGTATATGGAAATAGAAATGCCATTTCGCCAGGTTGTCAACCCGATAGGAGGAGGAGCCGTCTCTAGGCCACTTCCTTTCATCATATTTTTTTGGAATTCAAGTTGATAAAGGAAAAAAAGACATATGCATGACTTGATTCGTGGTGTGGATGGGAATAAATTTTGTGGTACTTTGATGGAAACAAATAAAAGTAAGCATGAACAAGTTTCACGTACTCAAGCAAAGCCCTAGGCAAAAATTGAATCAAGAGAGGACGTGTATATTCAATATTTTTTTGCTTTAGATGATAGTGATGATACAAATTTAAATTATATAAATATAAGGATGGTGTTTCTCTCGATGAATGACACACATAACGGTATTACTCATGATCTTGAAGAATCAATAGATGTTGGAATCTCCACAGGGTGGTTACTTGGCAGAAGAGGGTTTGATCATCAAATGGAAATGCCTAAAGGAATTGTTTCTACTACATTTTTTATACTATTTCTACTTTTTGTAGTGTTGGGAACACTTCTTGTAGTGGAATCCTTACAAGATTCTATTGTCCGTAGTGTTTTTGCATACATTGTTGTCGATACACATGAACAAGAGAGTGTCCATAAAACAATCAGTAAGGTGATGCCTTAGAACTAACATCTAGAGACTAATATGATTAGTCATTTTTCTTGTAACTTTGTGGGCACTCCATTGATTTATTTTAACGAAATCACTCTAGGAAAGTGTTGGAGTTAGAAGAAATTGAGAGGTTGGTCTTGAAGCTTTCAATCATGTTGTTTTCATTTTGAGATGCTTGGAAATATGAGAATACCACATATATGGCGAGGTGTCAAGGATAGTAGCATTTGTTACATTGTATTAATTTTTTAATGGGATAGCTTATAATATCTATATTATTTCTTTTTGGGTAGCCATAGTGGAGAGCCAAGACATAGGTGATAATTTTTTTACAGAGGATGGACCCTTGTGAAAAGAATTCCATTCCAAGCAACTAAAATTAAAGTAATTCAAATTGATATGTGTGGTAGCAGCTTCAAATGGCTTCTTGAGAAAGTTCATTATTTTTTTAAAGATAAAAAACTAACCTCAAACCTAACCAATATTGGTTACATTAGTATTTTTATTTTCCAAAGCCTTTCTCAAGCCTAAACGAAACTATCCTTGACTACTACTCAACTCGTCCATACTCTTCCCCTTTTCCCACCAAGTATTTAGTGCACAGAGGATCAAAATGATGAGATGAGCACTCACCTCTTAGTTCAAGTGTCTTTATGTGTGTGTATGTGCACATAAATACAAAATGAGCCAACACGGAGTGCTATCCCTCTCCTCAGGACACCATTTGTTTAATTTGAATGATATGTGCTTGCTGTGTTAAATTTATTAAACCATTGAGTTACATATATACTCCAAGAAATCAGTTATGTCTACATAACTGAATATAACTGTAACTAACCTAAATAAATTCATATATGTACAAGAAAATTTCCCATAGGATTACAACATTTTCCTCATTAATTCGAAGGGACATCTGACATACTAAGTAAAGATCTAAATTTTTCGAAATTTTCAAGCCCTAATGCTTTGGTAAAAATATTTGCAATTTGTTCTGAAGTTGGACAATGTGTTAGATAATTTTTTTTCGCCTCCACATGATGTCGAATCAAATGATACTTGGTGTTGATATGTTTGGCTCGATCATGAAACTTTGGATTCCTGGCCAACTGAATTGCAGAAGAGTTGTCGACAAATAGAGGACTTGAAGATATTTTTTTTTCCTACAAATCTTCGAGTATTTTCGAAGGAAAATGATTTCCTTAGTGGCTTGAGCTGCTGCAAGACATATTTGGCTTCGGTGGTAGAATCAACAGGAAGATATTGCTTGCGTGATTTCCAAATGATGGCTGTTGATCCAAGATTCATCGAATATCTAGAAGTTTAGACTCCATTTTCTTTATGTCCATCAAAATATGAATATGAATAACCAGCAAGATGGAATTATAAAACATTGGAATATTTGATGTCGTAAGTTTGAGTTCCTTTTAAATACTTAAAAAATCTTTTTGTTGCTACCCAATTCCCCTAACAAGGATGATGCATAAACCTGGAAATTATTTCGACAACAAAGGTTATATCAGGATGAGTAATAGAAAAATAAATCAAGCTTCCCACAAGTTGCCTATACCTTGTTGGATCTCCAAATGACTTTCCTTTTTCGGAAGTGAGTTTCAAATTCTTCTCCATTGGAGTAGCAACAAGATTACATTCCATCATACTATATCTGTTCAATAATATATCAACATATTTTTTCTGAGAGATGAAAATATGTTGTGGTTTTTTATTAACTTCAATTCCAAGATAATAATGAAGTAAACCTAAACTTGTCATATATAAAAACGTTTTCCATTCCCTCTTTATACATGACATGTATTCGTCATTGTTTCCTATGATCATCAAATCTTCAACATCTATAACTAGATATACAACTGATCTTCCAACTTTCTTAACGAAAACTGCAGACATGGTCAAAATTTTTATAGTTTAATTTAAGAAGATGTTCAATTAGCTTCTCATACCATGCTCATGGCACTTGTTTCAATCCATACAAATACTTCATTAGTTTGCAAACCTTTTTTTCTTTCCCTTTAATGGAAAAACCTTTTGGCTGAAACATGTGAACATCTTCTTTCAAATCTACATTTAAAAATGATTTTTTCACATCCATATGATGAATTTTCCATTCTTTCTAAGCTGCAATAGAAAAAAAATATCTAATAGTTCCCCATTTAGCTGTAGGAGCAAAATTTTATGTATAGTCGATAACCTCTTTCTGTGAATATCCCTTCGTTACAAGTATTGATTTCTACTTGTCTAGAGAACCATCACCTTTAAACTTAGTTTTATAAATCCATTTGCAACCAATAGTTTTAATGCCAGTAGGAGGATCCACTAGCCTCCATGCGCCATTTTTTATGAGAGCATCATATTCCTTTCCCATTGCATCTTTCCACTGTTCATAACTAGCAGCTTCTTCAAAACAAGTAGTGATCCGGATTTATGCAGGAATGCAATAGAATAAACATATAACCATACATACAAAGATGCAGCGGAAATAACACTTCATTTCATTAATATCAAAGAACTAAAATTTTCTTACAGATAGAATGGAAATAAAACTAGCTAGGGCGCTGGTAGCTATCTCTAAGAAGAGATGTGGCGGCTATAGGCCTCTGAAATGAGTTACAATGAGGATGGAGGGCCTATTTATTATTTAGAAAAAATAGGAAATCCTAAACGGTGAAAACCCTAACCCTAGGAGATGAAGCGCCAAAACTATGGGCCCCGTCTGGGTAAATTGGTGTTTCAACTTCCCAAGGACGTAACTTTGGCATACGATCTCCGTTTGACACGTACCATACCTCGTTAGAAATATCTATCCGAAGACTACAAATTTTGAGTGAGAAACATGGTCCATGGACCCAATAGATCATGTTGCTCCCTATTTTCCCAAAAAACATCGTTTAGGGCCTCAAGACGGCTCCGGAAGTTCAGGACTCGAAAAACTGCTAAAAACAGTAAGTTGTGCCGAAACTGAGAAACCAAAAGAGACAATGGTGGGGACCCAAGTGGAATAGGTGGGTGACCACCAATATCCACCTGGATCTTTCCTCCCCCCTTAGGAAGCAATGGTCCCCATTGCATTAAGTTCCTCCATGAGATGAGGAAATTTCTGCTGAACTTGGTCCCTGGTGAACCACTTTCCTTGGTGCAAGAGTTGGCAAGCTTTGACAACCCGATATAGCTAGATATTCTATTGGCAAGTGTTCTTGATTTGCATGTCCATGATACAATCTATGGTGGTCTGTTCCATGCAGTCTAGGTTTAACTCTTTTGGTGTGAGTTGTTCTGTAATGTCAAAGGCGTCCAGTAGAGATGGGAAGTAAGGAAGAAGTCAGTCCACATTGAATACTAGGTGCAGAACAAGGAATGGTGGAATACTGAGCTCGAAGGCATTGTTCCCTACAACTTTGGTGATGGTGTATGACCCGTATTGGAGCGGGCGAAGTTTGCGGTGAGGTGCAGTGAGGCGCTCATTTTGCAAATGTAGCCATACTTTGTCACACACTTGGAAGTTTTGTGGCACCCGGTGTTGATCATGGCGTTGCTTGTACTTAGCATTGGCTCTATCCAATATGTCATGAACCTGTTGGTGGATGTGTTTAATGCGCTCGATGAAGCCATTTTCTTTGTCAACTTCAAATTGGATATGAGCCGAATCGGCCTGAGTAGCCGCAAATGGCATGGCTATGTAAATGGAACATAGTGGCTGGAATCCAAAGCCCACCTGAAAGGGGCTATGGCTGATTGAACTGTGGAAAGCCCAGTTATAACTATGTTTTACATAGGGGAGGCTCTCGTCCCATGTGTGTGGATGCTTTGAATTTTACATGCGTAGACTGTTTACAATCATTCTGTTGACGACCTCTGTCTGGCCATCTGTTTGGGGATGGAAAGCTGTGGACTTGGTGAGCTTGGTGTCCAGCATTGATCAAAGGCTGGACAAAAATGTGCTGAGGAATGTGCTATCTTGATCTAATATGATAGACTGTGGGATCCCAAAGTGTACCCACACTTGTTCAAAGAATAGTTTAGCAGTGGCTTCTACTGTGATATTCTTCTTGCAGGCCGCCATAATGGCCATCTTCGAGAATCTATCGACGACCACGAAAACACAGTTATTTCCATGCTTAGTAGAAGGCAAGCCTAACATGTAATCCATGGAGATGGATTCTCAAGGTCGACTAGGGGTAGGTAGCGGAGTATATAGGCCTTGCTTCTTGATGGTCGGTTTGGAAATGGCACAAGTAGTGTAGGATCTAATGTGCTTCTCGACATCCTTTTGAAGGGTTGGCAAATAGAAATACTTCTACAGTACTACTACTATTTTATCGACCCTAAAATGCCCAGCGACTCGACTGTAGCGTGCTTCCCATATCATCTTGGCAGGCTCACTTGAAAGAACAAAAAGGTGTCCCAGGTGACATAAAAGTGCATCTTGGAGGTGAAAACTTGGAACTTGTGCATCCCCCAAGAGTGCCTTCTAAGTGTGGCCGAATTCTGGGTCGCTCTCATAGAGAACCAGCCAATCAGAAGTCTCATGCCCACAAGAGTTGAGAACGGTGGTGAGCACCACGATTGGTGGTCGGCTGAGGCAGTCTACAACATTATTGGTGCTACCCTTCTTGTACTTGAGGTTCAAATGAAACTGTTGCAGATATGTGGACCACTTCTTATGGCGATCATTCTGCAACTTACCTTGTGTTTGTATGAACTGCAGGGGCTGGTGGTCTGTGTGGATGATTGTTTCCTTCCCCAAAATGTAATGCTTCCATTTTCGACAAGCTTGCACAATGGAACACATTTATTTGTCATAAATGGTATACTTGCGAACTGTGTCAGACAATGTCTCACTGTGATATGCCACTTGATATCCCTATTGAGTAAGAACTGCCCCAATAGCATAGTCAGAGGCATCTGTCTCGATCTCGAATGGCTGTTGCAATTCTGGTAATGTGAGCATTGGGGTAGAACAGAGGCGATTTTACAATTCTGTGAATGCCTTTCTTTGAGGTTCTGACGAAAAGAATTTTTCTCTTGCTCCTCCCTTGGTGACTTGACTCAAGGGCCAAGTGATATGAGAGAATCCCAACATGAACCTACGGTAGAAATTAGCAAGACCCAGAAAGTTGTGAAGCTCTGTTATAGTGGTTGGGGCTGGCCAATCCCAAATGACTTGGATCTTGGTTGGATCCACATGCACCCCCCTTTCATCAATAATGTATCCTAGAGATTGAACCTGGTTCATGGAAAAAATGCACTTCTCCAAATTTGCACACAACTTGTGTTGCCGCAGTGTTTGGAGGACTTGTCAGATGTGGTGAAGGTGTTCTTCCCAAGTCTGGATGAAGATCAGAATGTCATCCAAGTACACCACTACAAATGAGTTGGTGAATGGCCGCAAGATGTTGTCCATCAACCTCATGAAGGTTGCGGGAGCATTCGTCAACCCAAAAGGCATGACCAGCCATTCAAAAATGCCTTCCTTGGCTTTGAAGGCAGTCTTCCACACATTGGAGGGTTCAATTGGTACCTGGTGATGCCTAGACTTCAAGTCGATCTTGCTAAAATATTTTTCACCTTTGAGTTGGTCCAGAAGGTCATCAATCCATCGGATCGAGTACCTATTCTGGACAGTGATCTTGTTCAATGCCCGATAGTCAATACAGAGTCTCCACGTCCCATCCTTCTTCTGTACCAACATGATCGGGCTCCCGTAGGGTGATGAACTTGGTCAGATGTGACCTTTCTGTAGCAGCTCCTGAATCTGCCTCTTGATTTCATCGTTTTCCAAAATAGAGTGCCGATAGATCGGTCCATTGGGTAGTGGCACTAGGGTCAGACCAATCAGGTGCTTGACCTGATAGTGAAAAGGAACTCATGTGGGTGAGGTGAAGATGTCCCCGTACTCCTCCACAACCTTATCCATTTGTTGTTGTTGTGCAGAGGAGCTCTATCTAGGGGTCATGGCCATAGTCTTCTTCTTGCGCTGGGGGTGGATCATCAGGAAAACAAATTTCTTGGTTTGGGAAATGAGCTTACTGCATTGTTTTGCAATAACCAAAGGGATAGCAGTAGGAGGTGGTATTTTTGGTATCATGTACAACTTATTTCCGAAAGTAACAATAACAGCGCGAGGTCGAGACTCATACACAACATGACGCTTCCAAAAGTATGGTTGTCTTAATAATACATAAGAAACATCAATAGGAGCAACGTCACATAATACCTCATCCATGAAGGGCTTGATGCTATAGGGAAGGCGGCATTGCTGGTTGACACGGAGATCTCGTCCTTGGTGAAGCCACCCAATGGTGTATGGATGTGGGTGAGCTATGGTCAGCAAGCCCAACCGCTTCATGGAATCTACTGAAATGAGGTTCTTTTGGCTGCCATTTTTAATAATGGACTGTACTGGGGAGCCCTTTACCCACATCTCGGAGTGGAAGAGATGTTCCTCCTCCTTTGGATCTTTTGGTTCCTCCTTCTGGATCTTCGTAGTGGCAACAGTGGCATTGGGGTCTGCATCAATAATTTGTTTCCCTTTGTAATTCCCCTTGTTAGGTTCTGATTCAGAGTCAGAGCATATATCTGACTCAGAAGCCCTCATCTCGGCCACAAATGACTGCTTGGCCCGACAGTCACTTGTGTTGTGAGTGGAGCTCTTATGGAACTCACACCACTTTCCCGTGTCCTTCTTTGGCTTTGTGGTGTTGTTCTTTGCTTGTGGCTTTAACAGGTTGTCTTGAGTCACCATGCCTTGGCTCTGTCCTTTGTTCTATGATTTGGGAGCACCTTTCCCTTGCTTTTGATTCGCAGATCGAAAGTCTCGCTTCTTCTGTTTGAATTTCTGCTCAATCTTGGTAGCATACCGATATGCCGTACCAAGCAAGGAGATGTCGAGGAACTCCATTTCCTCCTGAATGTATCTGTGCAGACAACCGCGATACTTTAGCACCAGAACTTTCTCTGAATATTTGATACCCAACTTGGTGCGCAGGGTATGGAACAGATTCGTCAGCTAATGCACATCTTGATCCCTTTGCTGTCGGAGTGTGGTCCACTGTATGTAATTGTCCTCATAGCTCCCCACGGGATAGTATTATTCCTTGATGGCGTCTCGGAAAGAATTCCAAGTGGGTACGACCAAGAACAGAGAGGGTTTTGTCCCGTCCTTTTTCTCACAGTGGGTTTCCTAGCAGTCCTTGACATGGGGGGCAAATTTGAGGAGTGCAGAAATAATCTTCTCCCTGTCGGAAAAGTCATGAACTGAGAAATATCCTTCTAATAGATTCAACCATCTATCTACGACATCTGCATCTATTTGACCCTCAAATATGGGAATGTCAAAATTTACTTGTATCTTAAAAGGAGTCGCACCTCCAGAGTGGCTGCTGGATGCAGATGCGCCGCCTGTGGGTAGCCGTTGAAGGATCTAGGCAAAGTTATTCATCATCGCGTTCCTTTGTTTTTTGAGGGCCTTCTCGAGCAATATTTTGATAGGATCTCCTACTCCCTCATCTTTATTTTTGTCCCCATGGGCGTCTGTCAGGGTTTGCAAGGCTGATCTTGCAAAGGTTCCACCAGATCGAGCCCTAATTCCTTATACCCCAACCTCATTGGGGACATGCAAAGAAGGATCGAGAAAAAGCAGACCGCTCTGATACCACTGATCCAAATTTATGTAGGAACGCAATAGAATAAACATATAACCATACATACAAAGATGCAGTGGAAATAACACTTCATTTCATTAATATCAAAGAACTGAAATTTACTTACAGACAATGGAAATAAAACTAGCTAGGGCGCTGGTAGCTATCTCTGAGAAGAGATGTGGAGACTATAGGCCTTTGAACTAAGTTAGAATGAGGCTCGAGGGCATATTTATTATTTATAAACAATGGGAAATCCTAAACAGCAAAAATCCTAACCGTAGGAAATGAAGCGCCAAAACTATGGGCCCCGTTTGGGTAAATTGGTGTTTCAACTTCCCGGGGACGTAACTTTTGGAATACGATCTCCGTTTCACGAGTAACATACCTTCTTAGAAAGATATATCTGAGGAATAAAAATTTTGAGTGAGAAACATCGGTTTGGGGACCCATGTTGCTCCCCGTTTTCCCAAAAAACGCCGTTTAGGGCCTCAAAATGGCTCTGGAAGTTCAAGACCCGAAAAACTACTAAAAATAGTAAGTTGTGCCGAAACTGAAAAACTGAAAGAGACAATGGTGGGGCCCCAAGTGGAATAGGCGGGTGACCACCAATATCCACCTGGATCAAGTAGGTTCACAATCCAAAGAAAAATTAAATTTACAATGAGAATAGTTACCTGAGGAACTTCCAGCCTTAAAATCATCATATTTCTTTGGAAATGTTTGAATACGATTTGACATTCGCAAAGGTTCTGTAGGAATTTTTTCAAGAAGTTTATCATTTTCTTCATCTAGCTCATTTCTTTCCATTTCTATCATTTCTTCTGTAGAAACACTTGCATCAACTAATTCCTCATCAGCAACAACGAAATTATAATCATCAACAAATTTCTCATCATTGAGAGAAGGAAACCCAACACACTGATCCAATATAGTAATCCCCCATTTAGGATGGGGAATTATATTGTCTGATTCACAATAAAACTTTTGAGGCACAAAAATTTCTATTTTATTAATTTGTGTAGCAACAATGAGGGAATCTTTATCAGTTTCAAGAAAAATTACATCTCTTAACAAAGTAAACTCTTTGTTTTGTTCATCACATAATCGGTATAACTTAGACGTCATGGAATACCCCAAAAATATACATTTTATGCTTCGTTCACTCAGCTTATTCCTCTGATGTTTAGGAATCAAAGCATAGCATTGAGAACCGAAAATTTTGAAATATTTAATAGCTGGAGGACGAGTATACCACATTTCATATGGAGTTCTGTTGTTAATGATAGAGGAAGGGCACCAAATTCTAATGTATTCCACATAGAGAATAGCTTCTCCCCAAAACATTAATTTTAGATTCTTAAAAAGCATCATTGACCTTACCATATTAAGAAATGTTCAATTCATTCTTTCAACAACACCAGTTTGTTGCCGATCACATGGTATCATGGTCTGGTGTTTGATGTCATTCTCTTGCAAATATGTTTCGAAAGCATGTGAAGTATATTCTCCTCCATTATCAGTCTTTATAGTACCAATAGTAAGTCGTGCTTCATTTTTTATCAAGAGATGAAATTTCTTAAACACACAAAAAACTTGTGATTTTTCTTTAAACGGATAAACCCAGCACATCCTCGAATAATCATCAATAAAAGTGATTATGTATTTATTTCCATTTGCAGTTGGTACAGGCATTGGACCACATCAGTCATAGTGTATGACACTTAATTTTCTTGTAGCTCTAGACTTCTAATTCCGAAAACACTGTTTGTGATGCTTGTGCAATATAGAAGCATTACATGGGGTCAATTTTATGGGAACTGTTGGAAGTCCCTTAATCCCCTGTTGTTTCATAGGATGAATACTCTCATAATTAACATGACAAAAGCATTTATGCCATAATAAAGAAGAGGAAAAAGTATCATTTTTTTCAACCAAATTATTTGTGTTCAATGCAACATACAACATACCATGTAACTTCAATAATTTATATTCTTCCACACCATTCATTACAATTTTATTGTCAGTTGCTCTTCTAATTTCTACTTTACCTTCAAATATATGAATGGAATGTCCTTGTTGTCTTATTTGTATAAGAGATAAAAAATTTCTCTGGAACTACATAAGGTAAAGAACATCATTGAAAATATAATTTAAAGGTCCAGGAATTCTTAACTAAATTGAACCAATCCCCGATGGTTTGATTTGGGACTTATCAACAGAATACACTACTCCGTTAATATTACAATTGAATTGATCAAAAAAATCTCTTCGAAATGTCATATGACACATGGCAGCTATGTTTAGAACCCAACTATCATACCATGAAGAAAAATAAGTACTAAGAACATCTTCCATGTGGAAATTACAATGTGCCACAACATAATGTGCATTCTCAGAAGATTGTCCTCTGTCTGGAATTATATGATATTTCTTTTCAAGAAATTGTTGTATATTTTTTTTAATTTTATCCTAGGGAATTATACAATTTGCAGCAGTATGTCCAATTTTACCACATCTAAAACATTTTACAGCTGGTTTATCAGAAAAAATTCGTTATTGTTCATTATGCTGTCTATCTCCCCGAATATTTCTTCCCCACCTGCCTCTATAATTCCTCCTACCTCCACCTCTATTACCTCTAGTATTTCTGAAAGATTCCTCTTAAGGTTTTTGATCTTTTTGAGCAAGAGATAGGGTTTCGGTATTAAAACTATGTGATGCTTCTTTCTTGCCAAAACCCTTCTCTCTTTCTGCAATTTTCCCTACTAATTTGCCAAAATCTATATATTTTAATTTCCCACTAGCTTGGAGAGATTCCAAGTAGTGTGAATAACTAGGGTAAAGAGATTTTACAAAGGCAATAAGTGGAAAATAAAATTTAAATCCATTACATTCAATTTCATGATTGATTGCTTTAATTTCAGAGGCAATTTTTAGAGGATCATTATCGCTCATTTCCAGATTAAATAACTTCAACAATAACTGAATTATCTCCAATTCAAAATGTGAATCATAAAGCTCTTTTAGTTTTTTTATGCAATCATAAGTTGTTTTAATCTGAGTAATACATATCTGCTTATCTCTTCTCAGACTGAACCGTAGATTAAGGCAAAGGACTTCTTATCCGTACTTTGCTAGATTTCTAGCTATTTGTGCTCATCGGCCTGCTCCAGTGCATTCTCTCCTTCTCCTTCACAGACTCCGTCCCATAAATAATTAAGGATAAGAGTATTTTTAACTTTCCTAAAACACTCCTGGTAATTATCCTTTCCAGAAAGGACAATGCCAATTAAAGACACCAAGGAATTCATATTAAAAAAAACTGTTTAAATCACTGGCACCCTTAAAAGAAACTTTTGTTTTAATCACTTCCAAACAAAAAATTCCTCTTATAAATACTATGATCTTTAAAAAATACTCTATTTAATCTTGCAGATTTAATATATATTAAAGACCCAAATTTCTCCTTTTTTTATTTAAAAAAATCGTATGTTTTAAACACCACCACTAGCACAAAAAAAAAATTATAAAAGAAAAAGAAAAAAATTTGTTTTTAAATTTACAGAATCAACAAGTGGCACTTTCCACTTTCTATAGCTCGAGAGATAGTTTTCCAAAACAAAACTGATTTAAACTTACAGATTTGTCTTCTTCAAAAATATAATCTTAAAAAAAATGCTGGCAGATTCGTGACAGTAAGAGAAATTAGGGTTTATGTCAATCAAATGCTGCAAAAGTAGCAGAGGAAAATTCTAAGAGTCTCTAGACCTCCAAAATAGAAAACCACTCCTGGGTTCTCACTCTCAAACACAGAGAAAAATGCTCGCAGGGTTGGTAGTCTCCACAAAACCCTGCTACTTGCCTCACACTGTTCAATGCTTTTCTCGAGATTGCGTTGGCACTTTGCATTGCTGCCTCACGTTGTGCCTCCCAGCCTTGCTCTAATACCACTTTTGAATTTGAATGATATGTGCTTGCTATGTTAAATTTATTAAACCATTGAGTTACTTGTATACTCCAAGAAATTAGTTATGTCTACATAACTGAATATAACTGTAACTAACCTAACTAAATTCATATATGTACTGGAAATAGGATTACAACACCATTCACCTATCATTTCAACTTTCTTTGTTAAATCCTTTTCAATAAGGTGATTTGGAAGGTGTCATATTTTAATAAAATTACTACCAAAAAAAACATACACATCTAGATGGCAATGATTAAAAAAATATATGCAACTAAATAGTGTGAGTATGGGCATATAATAAGCATGAGTTATGGCTTCGGTATATCCTTTTCGACAAGGGGATTTGATGAGTACCCTAGAATAACAACAACCATTATGAGAAAAACCATAAGGGGGTAAACTATAATGCCTATAATCCTTGAGTCCTAGTGAGAATGCCAATTTCTAATAACCATTATGTTATGGTTAATTTGTGAGCTTGAAAATAATAATTTTACACACATATTATGCCTCCAAAGAGAGGAAGCAAGTGATTGTGTGGTTGGTCTTGTACCATTCACCTATGAGCAGAGTGATATTACCATTAGCAGTAGGGAACAAAATAGGGATGAGGGGCCTGTTGGTAATAGTTATCCGTGGAAAACCCCCAATTTCTTTGTGCATATACATTAATGGATAGTAGTAGTATTTTCCTATTTGTTCCTTCACCTTGAACTTGTATGTAAATTTTTTTCCTAATGATATATGCAAGTTTGTTCTCAAAACTCCATCTTGCCATGAATTCCTCCTATAGTGGATTCCACTCCAAAATGTGTTAAGGATTTTAATGCATTAGAAATCACTAAAGAACCGGTGAATCTTATTGAGTGAATAATACACGAGAGATTTAACTTTATTTACCGAGATAATAACAAATGTTGATCCATGTTGTTAAATTCATTCACACAAACGTTATCATTGGTAAGATTTTTACTTTGGGGGTTGAGGAATTTCCCTTTTATTACAATTCCCTACAAAAAAAAAAAAACTGGGTATCATTAGTAATGTACTGATGTAGATTCGAGATAGGAATAGAAAAGAAATAGGTCTCATGGTTAGGCTTCCACTAACATATTGGAGGTAGCACCCACATATAATATACACTTCAACATTTTTATATTAAATAAAATTTATACCATTTAATATGCACATCACATTTCCTTATTTTATCATATTGATACTATCTAGCATGCACTTCAACATTTCATTATTACACAGAATTGAAGCTGAGGTCTGATAAGGCAAGTATGTAAACCCACCTCACCCTTCATATGTTTGTATGTTGAAGCTATAATATTGAATGTTGTGTATGACACTTAAATATCTATAGACATATCATGTTGGTCAATATTCTTAAAGCACAAGGTCATATGCCTTTCCATTTCTCTTCTATGAGTGATACCAAAAGGTTGTTTATGTAAACCACCATAACTAAGCACCTCTTGTCTCACCGATACACATGATTTCATGAATATTGACAACCAAATGTTAATGGAAGATAAAAAAACTAGTATAACTTGGAGAAAATTTCAACAACTAATGTGAACATGATATAGAGCCTCTTACATAAAGGATTTTTATTTACTTTTAAATACCCCAAGTGATCCAACACATTGCCATGGCAGATCGTTAACTGTATGAACTGGAATATTTGGTGAAATAGTTATAGTTCGTAACTGCAACAATAAAATAGATTGATCATCAATCGAACAAGAAAATAAAAAAGGGATATTGATATTTTCAAGTGAAAGGGCTCCCAAATTAGAGATTTTTTTTAATTTCAAGAACATTTTAATATAGTGGAAACAAATATAATTTTTTTTTCTTAACTGAAATTGATTTTCGATTTCAAGGGAATTTTGAAATAATAGAAACAAAGATAAAATATGTTTGCGAAACCAACCTTGTTATGCAATGTTTACTTTCCCTCACCATCTTGACCGGCGCACCTACCACAACTCCATGTTCCATTGGCAAATGAAAAAGTGTTTGAATGCCACCTATTTTGGAAAAAATGTTGTAAATCAAAGATCAACTAACAATTTGCTTGGCTCATTCAGCCAGATACATTTTCCGCGCGTGAGGGGTTCGCCAGGAATGTTGATTCCCCGAGGGAATGAGTAGCACATGGATGCCAAATAAAGCATCTTCCTATTAAAAAAATTATCTAATGTCAACACGAAATTATTTTCCTCTTGACCCCCACCCACAAAGAAGATTTGAATTTTTTTAATACATTTTTTTCGAGTTGGTGATATGTTCTGTGAATCTGTGATTCAAACCCCCAGCTTGATCTGCTTCTTGAATATCCTGAGGCCTTTTGAAGGAACCATCACCCCATCTGTGAACCACTTCTCTAAAGAGTTGCGAAAAGATAACATAAGTCCAATTCAAGGCAAATATTCCACTAGGTTTTGTAACTTCTATTGTAATGCACAATCATTGATCATGGAAACAAGACCTTAGAAGGAACATGCCTCATTATGATGTGCTCGAAAGCACTAGGGATTAGAAGCGAATTTTACGTGGTTTTATATTCCTCATTCAAGATCCTCGATGTCGAGATTGCGTCACTTTTTTCCCTCAATTTGAGGAAACCAAAACATGACCAAATTTCACCCATTCTCATGTATTTTTATCAAAATTTAACAACTTCTCTAGCTTTAATCCCATTCACCACCCTACACAAAAGAGAATCACTGATAAAAATCTATGTCAAATTCAACCTACATATTTAATCAAAATCTAATTTCTTATAGGAACCCTTCATTTTCTTCATATCAAACACATTTTCATTTCTCCTTAACAATAAGATTGAAAAGAAAGAAAATATAACATAACGAACAGAGTAATTTAGAAAACATCAGCCAAATATTTAAGCCGAGAACAGAAAAGTTCGGATGCATCACAACAACTCCTAACACAAAATAACACCCTAAAAAATAGCAAGAATTCGCTAACCTCATTTGCATTTGATTAAACTACGTTTCCTTTCAACAACTACAAATTTTAGCCTCTTATCACCTCAAATATTCCTCAATTTTCACAAAATCATCAATCTACCACTTCCAATCCAACATTTTGGATTGAGTCAAACTATGATGACAATAAATTCATAAAACATTTGGCCTTAACCAACAACAAAAAAATTTCCACAGTTCAAAAACACCAGAAACAAGTTTATACTCACCACAAATAAACGCTTTTGCTCAAATTCGAAAGAAAAGAAAAATATTTGAAAACTTCAATGGAAGCCGAAAATCTGTTGTAACACCAAGGTTTTGACCACTGTAAATATTCTTTATTCATCAAGGAAAACAACTCATAAAAATTTATTTAAATAAAATATCTCCTTAGGAATTTTGCCTCGTGCATGAATGCTACTTGCTCCCCTATTTTCCAAATCGAAATATCCATTACCACTGGAATATGCTCATTTTTTCATTCCCTTTTCTCTTTGCTTCAAGTTCTCAAACTCCTACCTCTAAACTGTTGGAAAATTAATCTTAACCACCTCATTAAATGTATTGACAAAAAAAAATACCTAATGTAGATATTTTGGAAGTTGCGGATTTAGTTTGCAGCTAACAAACATGGCTGAAATGAAGTGCTTAAATAAAGTTCTGGGTAGCAGTAAAAATTCCTTAAAACATATCCGATAACTGTCGAACATGGAAAAATATATTTTTACAATCGGCCATGATGAGATGTTAAGAGGAAAAAATCCTGGAGCGATTTTTGGTTCGTGTTTAAAATAGTTTGCTACAAGGTTTTACCTTGAGGACAAAAGCATGGAGCTATGTGTGGTGCATAAAATAGTTTGTTATAGGGTTTTACACTGAGTTACTGTGCAACTCTTTGTTGAAGTGTAAATTTAAGTAAAACTTGTGTTTTACTTCGTTAAGGATCCCCAACCTCCACGTGAAAGCATGTTTTGAAGTTATAATCTAAAGTATACTCTATTTTGGTATGTTTATGGAACTTCATGAGGAGAAAATCATGGAGCTATTTGTGGTGTGTAAAATAGTTTGTTACAGGGTTTTACAGTGAGTTACTTTGCTGCTCTTGTTGAAGTGTAAATTTAAGTAAAACTTGTGTTTTACTTGGTTGAGGATCCCCAACCTCCATGTGAATGAATTTGTTATGTTTTGAAGTTATAATCTAAAGTATACTCTATTTTGATATGTTTATAGAAGTTCACGTGTGATTTTCACAACACTTTGTTTTACTCTGTTATGCTCAGAGTAAATTTATTTAAGTTTTACCTCCATTTCACTTGCACAAGTCAAGAATAATTTAATCTATGCCATTGTCTTTTGAGGAAGAATACTTCATTCTTAATTTTTTCACATGATATTAGAGAATTATTTTTGGAGTGTAATTACCAGCACGGAGAAAGTTTTTTTTTTTTTTACACTGAAAATGGAATCATCAACAACAAGCTTTAGTGATCCTTAAATACCTTAGTTTAATCGAAAACATTGTGACTATTGGGGCATAATAATAAAGGTTTCTTTTTATTCTCAAGATATTTTGCATTTGGTGGAGAATGGGTTCCACGAACCAGAAAATGTAGCAACATATAATGCTTTGACCCAAGCAGAAAAGGATTTTTCGACGGACAACATGAAGAAAGACTCAAAAGGAATCTTCTACATTTTTCAAGCAGTTCATGAAAGTATTTCCCAATTATTGCAACAATAAAGAAGTACAACAAATCATGGGATACAACAAATCATGGGATACCCTTGAGATAGCCTACAAGGCATGGAAAAGGTGAAGAAAACAAAACTACCAATTCCAAGAAGAGATTTTGAGACAATTTTTATGAAAGAGTCTGAGAATTTTGACTCGTTTTTTACATATGTAATTGGACTAGTTACCAAAATTAGGAATCATGGTGAGACACTTGAGGAAAGGAGAATAGTTGAGAAAAAGTTGAGAAGTTCGGCAACAATATTTGATGCCATTTTTTTGGTCATAGAAGAGACAAAGGATCTCTCACAACTTCAAGTGGAAGAGCTTCTTGGATCATTGATTTCTCATGAAAAGAGACTTAACAGAGAAACAAACTCCTCATTGGAGTAGGCCTTCAAGACAAAAGTTTCATTTGGCCAAGCTAGACGTAGAGGAAGATCAAATGCTAGAGGAAGAGGAAGAAGCCTACACAGAGGTGGAAGAGGAAACCCTTCAAGTTCAAGTGAAAGGGTCAGCAATCAAAATCCAAGTTAAGGCCTAAGCTAGAATCAAGAACAATTTTATAGGTACGAGAAATCTCAAGTTCAATGTCATTACTATAATAAGTGTGGTCATTATGAAAATGAATTTGGAAAGAAGAAAAATGATGTAGGTAACAAACCAAGTGAAAATTTCACAGATAAAAATAAGAACCATGATAGCAGGTGTTTTTAGCTTGTAATGTAGCACATGAAAAACAAGGGGATGTATGGTTTTTGGATTCATGGTGTAGCAACAACATGACTAGGAACATAGAAATGTTTTCAAATATAGATGAAAGTGTGAAATATGAAGTGACATTAGGGACTGATAGAAAAGTATCTGTCATGGGTAAAGGAAGAGTCAATATTCTAAAAAATAAGGGGACTAAGAAGTAAATTTAAAATGTTTCTTTTTTCCCAAGTTTGAATCATAACCTCATAATCATTCGTAAACTCATGAAAATAGGCTACAATTTCTTTTTCAAAAATGATGAGTGCAGAATTTTGGATAAGTATCCGAATAAACAACTAATTACAAAAGTTCAGATGAGAAGAAATAGATTTTTTTCTCTCAAGTTCAAACCAGATTCGAAGGAAGAAGGTGCTCAAGAAAAAATATCAATGAATTCACAAGAGAATGAAATAAATGTAGTAGTTTTCACATAAGTAAACTTTCAATTAGAACTTAAAGCTGAAAACTGGTTATGGAATTTGAGATTTTGTGATCTCAATTTTGGAGGTTTAAATTTTTTGCATAGGAAATTCATGGTGAAGGGATTTCCACTCATATAAAATTTGGACAACCCATGTGAAGGATTTATCTTTGGAAAACAACATAGAAAGACATTTCCAACAGGAAAGTCGATAAGGGAAAAGGAACCTTTGGAGATTTTCCATTGAGACTTATGTGGACCAATTCAGACATTATCAATTGTTGGGAGATATTATTTCTTGACTTTCATAGATGAATATAAAAGGAAGACATGGTTCTACTTCCTAAAACAAGAAGGTGAAGTGTTTGAGCACTTTCGCCAATACATAGCTCTTGTTGAGAATTAAAGAGGACGCTGCATAAATTCTTTGAGGACTCACAGAGGTGGCGAGTACATCTTAAACGAATTCTGACATTTTTGTAGTGAGCATGGAATTCCCAAGAAATTTACAACAATGTATACACATCAGCAAAATGGTGTCGCAGAAAGGAAGAATAGGACCATTATGGAAATGTCAAGGAGTATGTTGAAGCCAAACCATTTTCCAAATGACTATTGGGTTGCATTTTTCTCTTGTGAAACATATATCATTAATATATGTGCAACCAAAAGTGTTATAAATATGGTTCACGAAGAGGCATGGAGTGGAAAAAAGCATAGTGCCACCCACATGATAGTATTTGGATGTGTGATTTATGGACATGTCCCAGATGAATTAAGGAAGGAGTTGTACAACAAGGGGGATAAATGAATATTTGTTGGATATAGTGATGAATACAAATCATGATATCTCTACAATCCATCAACCAAGAAGTTCATAATCAACAGAGATGTGCAGTTCATAGTAGAGGAAGCATAGAATTGATGTTTAGAGAAGAGAATAAATGTGAAGACATGTATACCACATAAAGACAAACATGAATTGTCCACAACAACTAATTCCTAGATGATGACTCCTTGTACTCCTATTCAAGCTCAATAAAGAAATGACCAACTAACGTTGTCAACAAATAATAGGATAGTGCCCCACTATCATCCAAGTGCTTCTCCAAGCACACCACAAACACCCAAAGTGTCATTTAATTTAGGCACAACACCAAGGGACATGTCAAATCCATCTTCTGAAAGCATAAGAAGACAAAAATCTAGAAATTTAAGTGAAATATATTAGAAAAATGAAGTTTATAGTATTGCTGGTTTGAATACATTATTTTTATTGTGTTGTCATGTATTTGACCTAATCCATTTTGACGATTCAGTCAAAGAAGAAAAATATGTTGTGGAAATGGATAAAGAAATAGAAGAAATATAAAATAATGACACATGGGAGTTAGTGGACTTTCCACAAGGAAAATATTTCATTGGATTGAAGTGGTTCTATAAGACCGAAAGCGATGTTTAAGGAACGATTGAAAGGAATAAAGAAAGGCTACTTGTCAAAGGATACAAGGAGTAGCATGGAAGAGATTATGGAGAGAAATTTGTGCCAGTCAGGAGGATGGATATAGTGAATATAGTGTTGAAACTTTTCATAGAACATAAATGGAAATTCTATTAAATGGACGTAAAATAAGTGTTCTTGAATGGAGTGCTAAAGAAGGAATTATATGTTACGAAAACGCCTAGTTATGAGATATAATTTCAAGAAGATAAGGTGTATATGTTGAGGAAAACTCTTGATGGGCTGAAGAAAGAAACTTGTGCATATATATAAGGATATATTCTTACTTGATGGAGAGTGGGTTTCAAAAATATGATGGTGAGCCTACTCTCTACATCAAAGAGAGTGATGGTAAGATTCTTATTGTTGTTTTATATGTAGATAATTTAATTTTTATAGGGAGTCATGATTTCCTCATCATTGACTTCAAATAAGTCATGAAAACTGAGTTTGAAATGACTAACTTGGGGTTTTTAACTTATTTTTTGGACATGGAATTGAATCAAACAGAAAATGGTATTTTTATTTCCCAAGAAAGTTATTTAGAAAACAATTTGGAGAGGTTTAATATCCAGAAGAGCGAGCCTGCACCAAATCCAATTTCCATGGGGTTAGAGTTAAGAAAATAATATTACAACAATGATTTCAATCCAAAATTGTACAAAATTATGGTGGGAAGATTAATGTACTTGACCACGAATAGGGATGATATAATGTATGTAGTGAGTTTGGTGTCAAGGTTTATGGAGACACCCAAGGAGACACATTGAAAAGCATCTAAAAGGATTGTAAAGTATGTCAATTGGAAAAAGGAGTATGATGTTTTCTACACTTCTGAAAATGATTTTAGGATGGCATGTTACACACACAGTGACTAAGAAATAAATCTTGATGATAAAAATAACACATCATGATATGTTTTTTATTTAGGTTCTGGATCCATTTCATGGGCTTGCAAGAAGTAACCCATAGTGTCATTGTGAACAACAAAAGATGAATATGTCGCCACAATATCAAAAGCTTCTCAAAAAGTTTGGATAACAAGAATGTTGCGGGATTTATGCCATGAACAAGAGGAAACAAGAACTATTTTATGTGGCAACAATTCTACAATTGACATTAAATATAATTCTATAAGAGAATCAGTTAACAATGGTGAGATTGTGTTGCAACATTTTAGATTAGAAGAACAATTTGCACACATCTTCACAAAGCCATTGGTACGTGGAAATTTTCTTTATCTGAGATATTTTTTGGGAATTTTCAATGCTAGTATTTGTGATTAAGGTGGAGTGTTGGAAAATTAATCTCAACAACCGTGTTAAATATATTGGCAACAACCATACCTCAAATAGATAATTTTGTAGATTGATGATTTATTTTGCATGCTAAAGGACATGGATTAAATGAAGTTCAGAGAAGGAATAAAAATTCCCCATTCCTCAATACTTCATATAATTATATTAAAATGGATATTTAATATAGGGTTGGAAAAAACTTATAGTCACACATTAATTCTACAACTAATATGTGTACTCTACAACATAGAAAAATAGTCTTAATATTTTGACTATGTCATAAATTAATATATTAGAAATGTATGTTTTGAAATAATCTATTACAAATTTATGTTTTTAAATAAAAAGTATGTAGAAGTATTTGGAAAGGTGTTATATGTAAGTCTAAAAATTTAGGAGGAGAAAATCTCAAAGTGATTTATGGTGGGCATGTAAAATAGATTTTAGCAGGGTTTTGCAGTGAGTTACTCTACATGGTGAAGTGTAAATTTCAGTGAAAATTGTTTTTTACTTGGTGAAGGAGCCCCAAATTCCATATCAATGTATTTTTTAAGAAATAAAATTAACTAATAAAACATACATAAAAAAAATAGAGACATAGAAATGGTGGAAAAGGCCTGAGAGCCTTACGACATTCCTCACATATTCTTCATTATTAAAAGAATGTAATAATATAATTAAATAGATGGGGAAGTTTTCTCAAGATAGTGCTTATATCTTGGACAACTTGCTTGAGAAAAAAATATCAACCACACACACTAATCTAGGAGCTAGGCCTAAACTAACTCCTAATCAAGAGGAACTACATAATCTAGAAAACTAGGCATAGAATCCTATTTTTCAATATCTAATTAATTTATTTTATTTCTGATTTATAATTGTTTATGAGAAAGAGATTAACATTACCCCCCTTAATTATAAATCCAAAATAGGAACGAGGAACCATATTTTAAGTTCTCACGGTGAAATTATTGCTCCTTAAAAACACTGCCTGAAAAACGGCTAAAGTTGGATGCCAAAAAAACTACAATATTAAGAGACCATGAGTGAGTTGCATGTTTGATTCATCTCTGAATTTCACTTGAAAATTCCATCACATGCCAAGCAACAAAAGGATCCATCTGTCCTTTTCTTGAAATCAAAACCCTTTGTCTACTAACAAAATTTGAGAATTCCCACTCGCGAATCTTCTTGTCCACTAACAAAATTTTGAAGATGCCCATTAGAGAATTTGCTAATGATGAAACTGCCCAATGGCTACTTGATGATTTCCCACTGTCTAATGATGATCTCCCACTGGCTGATGATGTCAAAAAACAACTCACTATTTCTTTTATTGATGTTCTCGAAAACTTCTCCCTGCAGTTGTCAAAAACTTCTCACTGTTGATTTTGCTATCGACCTCCCATTAGAAAATTTTCCAATGCCCATTGGCCACTGAAGATTCCCACTGAGTGCTTTGCTGATTTTTTCGATACTTTTAGTCTGAAAAAAACAGTAAATTTCATTAACATTTCCCCCCCTTTGTCAGCTGAAAGGAGAGACAATCCTCTACAAATTATTCCAGAACTCCCCCCTTCAAATGTAGGAATGTTGCACTAGTGTATTCCCCCATTTAACTACACGAGAGTACCATATTCGATTGAATTTGATTGTAAAAATTATACAATATTTTAACTATTATCGACGATCCCCAAGGATCAAGCCATTCATAATTTATCTTTAATCTGGTTGGTTGGTCTTTGTTGCGGCATTTCTCTAATGAATGATTCGGCTTGCCACAATTGAAACAAGGATGGAGATAAAAAAAATGGTCTTCCATATGACCTGTTCTTTGGCAATGTGAGCATTTTGGTTGGACTATAATTTCAGTTTGCATGCATGTCGGTTTGTCTGCAATTGTCGTAGAAATTGTTGATGTGATTTGTTCAAGAAGGCATGCACTGACGAACTTGATGGGCTTTGAATAATCTAGGATATGTAAGTTGTCATCATCTTTGACATATCCTAATCCTTGTCAGTTTCTGTTACTTTGAATTTCTTCCCATGGCTTGATGATAGGTTTGGAAGAAAGTTGAACTTGAACAACTTTGACACTTAAATTTGTTTGGATGAATGAATTAGAATCATCTTTATCTATAGGGTTCAAAGACTCAAAAGCATCACTCTTCTCTTGTAACTCATTTCTTTGTAGTTGCGACTCCAATTGAAGCTACTCAATCGCTTCATTTATCTGTTGTAGATTCCGTGAAGTATCAGTAAGAGTTTCTTTGCTGATTTGCACCATGTCATAGGACTTGATAGGATCAAATTGTGAACAAATTGTAACATCTGGATGTGTTGCACCATGTGAACTCGCTCGCTTGAGTTCAGGCTCACTTGTTGTGAACTTTTTCACTTCATTGGAACTTGGTGGATTGAATTTTATCGCTTGATTTGAGTTACACACTCGCTTGCTTTGAAATTTGCTTGATCTCTTGCTTGGTGAAACTTGTTTTTCTTGTTTCAAGCTAACTGGAACTAATGCTCGCTTGTTGTAGATTTAAAATTTCTTGATTTTGTTTGAGTATTTCATTTACTTGCGTTAGAGTTGAAATTTCTTGGTTCCTTTGATTGTTGCTTCAATGAACTTCGCGTTGGCTCACTTGATGTTGTGAACTTTTATACTGACTTGATTGGGCTTATTGGAAAAAGAAGGGTGTTGAACATTGTTGAAAATGCACCCAAGAGACAAATGACAAGTTCAATCTTGATGACTCAGTTTTATACCTACTTGACTTAATGTAATCACCTTACCAATTCAAATTAGGGTGCCCATTTCAACCAAGAATGCATCCGTACACCTTAACTTAGTTACAAAAATGTTTATCAGCAAGTGATACAAAAAGTGTTGTTGTTTTTGATGATGTCTTGGATTGGAATGCTTGATTTTGTAGTGTCTTCAACTTTATTTATTTGATTTCCAGTAATAATTTTACCCCATTGACCGAACAAAGGCATCAGTAGCAGGGACAGAAGAAACACCAAGAGTAGTGGTAGAAAAATATGTTCCAGATCGAGATGCGGAGCCATTGACGACCCCTTGTTTCCATAGATGACTGTATCCTATGAGATATAGTAGCCAAATATGTCTATTAAAATATTTGATGTGAATATCTCTTTATCGAGTTGATGATGTGTCACATAAATGCATTATGCTTGCTTCTGCTTGTGTACTCCAGCTTGATTACATGAGATTGATTAATTAAGTGTGATGACATACATACTTAGGCTTGCTTATGTTCATGTAGTTGTGTAATTTTGAGTAACATATGAAAAGAAGAGTGGTTTTAGACACTGGATACAAATCATGCACACACTTTCACTAGAAATGGTGTACCTAAGATCCCCTTATTCAATTTCAGGTGGATTTAGGATACAATAAAAATACAACAAAAAAATATTTTATTAAGTTTCAAGGTACATCAGTCTTTCATCTTTACAACATCTACATGGAAGCTTTATCAAAGAATGAGAATATTACGCTCGAAAATTTTGGAAGAAAATTTCTTCAAAACCTGTGTGCACTTATTGCTCCAAATACAAAAAAGAAATGACACCTTATTTCTCCAAGTTAGAACTTATTACTCCACTTAAAAGGAAGCACACTTACCTCTCCAAACTATAAAATTTAATGCACCTTTTATCTCATTCCAAAATTCTATGATCACCTATGTCTCCCAAAATTAAATACAAAACTTTTTCACGCTTATCACTCCAAAAAATTACAAGTACTCCTTATCTTTCCAAAAATATTTTTTACAATTTTCAAAATTACATTATAAAATAACTTCAAATCATTCACGTTTACCTTATCACTCCACAAAAAAAATAATCACTCTTATCTTTGCACTAAAAAACTGCACCTTCTCACTCTTTTTATAAAACTTAAAAAAATTCTTTTAAATTGCCATTTCAAAGAATTTTAATGAGTCCCTTTCATAAAGGAAATTAAAAAAGTGAATTCTCGTCACTTGAAAAAGTCATTGAAATCACTTTTAAAAAGTGAATTAAGATTTCAAACTTTAAACTTTAAGCATATAAAATCTATTTAGTTGGAGATACTTCCTTGGATAAATTATGCACCATCATTTTTGAGAGAGACGCATCCACTCCAAAATGGAATGCACGCTGGTGCTCACTGGTGTGCCATGGTATTGCACAAAGAGTACTGCAACTCACAGGGGCTACCCTACTTTACTTTATCAACCCTGGATTAGTACAAAATTTGAGGTGAGAGTGCTATATACACAACATATGCATTATGTTCATGTCATCCTCTTCTGCTTTATGAAATCATGATATTTCTTAAACTATGATCAAAACTAAAAGGTAAATTGCTGGAAGGGAATGACAGAAAGGAAACTAAAATTATTTGTAGAAAGGAAACGACAGAAATGAAAGTAATTTAATGTACAGAAAGGAAATGACAAGAAGGAAACTAATTTAATCTGCAAAAGGAAATGACTGAAAAGAAGCTAAAATAAATTGCTGAAAATAAATGGCAGAAAGGAAAGTAATGCTAATACACACTTAACTTGTCAAAACAGATAAATGCACTCTACTTATCCTATTGTCTATCTACCAAGCTTCTATCCATGGCTTAATTCTAATTGAGAAAGTGTTGATTTGCAGGTTAGAGGGAAAAAAGGGCTAAATAGGCTAATGAAGGGCTTAACGCATGAAACAAGTCTTAGAACTGGAAAGAGCGGTTTTAAACCTCAGTAAAGTTTTATCATGGTGCAACAATGCTTTGGAGCGGAATAATTTGAAAAGTGCGATGGCGGGGATGCGATGGAGAAAAAGTTACGAAGTGCAAAGTGCGACGAGATAAAAGCTGCGACGTGTGATATGTGATATCACAAAGATGTAGGGAAAGTGATAGTGAAGTTGGGAGGATGGTGCAACATCCGATATGCGATGGGAAAGAACTGCGAAATGTGAAATGTGATAAGTTAGATGACATGGCAGTAGGATAGGTGGCAGGGCGCTTTGATCATATTGCAATTGGCTGAAAGGAGCGGTAAGTGTTAAAGGAGATAAACTAAAAAATGCGAAGTGTGAAATGCGATAGGGATAAACATTGTGATTTTCCATTTGTGATGGGTGATGTTGTGGTGGAACCAGTGGGAGATCATGATCGCAATATCCTAATCAAAAGATAGGAGCGGTAAGTCTTAAAATGAAAAAGGAAATAGATGCGAAGTGCGAGGTGTGATGCTGTAAAAGTTGCAAAGTGCGAAATTTGATATCGCAGTTCACAATATTGCAAAGTTTCAAGGGTAGTGGAAGTATTTTCCAGGAATAGTTGCAAAGTGCGAAATGTGTTGGGTTACGTGGCAGTGGGAGGTGTGCCAAATCGCGATCGCAATCGGTAGATAGGAGTGGTAAGTATTAAAAGAAAAGGGAAAAGGTTGCGCAGTTCGATTGTGATGGGTGACGTGGTGGTGGGACCAGTGGTGGAGCGCGATAACAATATTGCAATCTTCATTTGGAAGTGGTAAGTTTTAAAGAAAAAGGGAAAAGGTGTGAAGTGTGATTGCGATGCAGGAATTGCGGTAAGTCGTAAAGGAAATGGAAAAAGGTGCGACGTGCGAAATGCGATATGAGAATTGTGGTGAGTCGTAAAGGAAAAGGGAAAAGGAACAACGTGAGAAGTGTGATTGCGAAAATGGCAAAGGTCGTGATCTGCGATATGTGATATCGCAATATCACAATTGAAAAAAAGAGTGGTAAGTCTTAAAAGGAACCAAACGAAAACTGCCATCTGCGATGAGCGAAGTACTGCAGTGGGAATTTTGAGGAGGAAAGGAGGAGGTAAGACTTTGATGGTTTTTCAAGTTTTTTTGCATTAAAATGAATAAGGCGACTATAACCAATAGAAACAAAGGAATAAGACGGGTTGAAGGGTTTAGTTTTAGCAGTTAGAATAAGTGGAGAAAAAGAGGGAATGGAGGGCGTAACAACAATGCTCAGGTTGTGAGTATAGAGATGGAAAATAAAGTGGGCAAGCACCACAGAGCTGCTCTGGGGATTTATCACTAATTCCTACGAACAAATCTGCTGGTCTATGCATCAAAAAAAGGAAAATGCATGAAAATGAAATACAAAAAGGAAGGTTGAAAATGGTAATGAAACTCTACTTTAAATCTTAGAAATAGTGAACAGAAATCAGTTTTTAGGTCTGTAGGAAGGTTCGCCCTCATCAAGCCCTATTGATAGAGATGAGAAGGGGGCCTTGATCCAAAATTTTTTTGGTTTTCCTCTATTATATTACTCTCATAAGCAAATAAAAAACTACAGTAGCACATTGAATGCAAAACTAAACAACAATTAAAGTATCAGAAGCATAGCTAATTGAATGACAGAAAGCAGAGAACAAATACAGTAGAGAGGTTGAGGCACATGGATTGGGCCTTGAACCATGAGCCTAACTCTCTGAAACTTAAATCAATAAAATTAAATCAGTCTTCTCATTTCATAAAAGAATAACCTCATATATTTCTGAAAGTTTGATCACTTAGTAAAATAATAAAAGTTGAATAGCTTGCAACGAAGTTCCAACTAGAATGGACCCTTCCTAGCTCTATCTCTACTATATTTATTCTACATGGTAGCTACCAGCAACGCCCTAGAAAATAGTGATTAATTCCAATTGAATCCAACTAAACAAAGATTGAGTGCACTCCTCTTGGAGTTGCTTGGCTGCCTCTGGAATTCGAATTTCTAGAGAGATCCTTGGGGATCCGTTGGCTATCATTGGAATTCAAACTGCTGGAGAGAATATTTGGGATCCTTTGGCTGCCTTTTATAGTTAAGGAGGATGGAAAATCCTCCTATAATTTCTCATTTTATCCTCCAAGTATTTATGATAAGATACTTAAAAAAATGCTAATAATTCATGATTTTCTTCACTCAGCCTCATATTAGGCACTTAGAGTATGTTATCCTTAATCACCACCTTTAATAGCATCATAAAACCAAATAATAATAAAAATGAAAGAAAAAGATATCTAAGTAGGCAAAAATGTGGCCACTAACCCCTCCAAATATGTCTAATGATGGACCTCGCCATCACCCCCCTACTGAATGGTTGCTCATCCTTTGAGCAATTAATCCTCCTCCTACATTTCCTTCAAGGCTTTGACAACCCCCTGATTTCCTGAGGAAGAAGTGTGGGAGTTTCCCAAGGAAGTAGAAACCATTATTCTTTTCTGCATTCTCCCATTCTCTATCATGTCCATCTATGTCCTTTTCATCATCCAACCCGACAACAAAGGTGGTCTGAGCTTTAGTCCCAATCATTGGATCTTTTTGGCCTACATGGCCCTTTTGTATAATGGTGCCCTTTCCAATGCAACCCTCAGTCTTTCTGGAGTATGGTACTCCCTGTTCTTTAGGTCGTGAGGGAGGTTGTTCCATCTCCTCTAGCGGGCCATAAGGCACTCATCTTCTTTCTTCCTAAAAGCATCATCAAAGTGGCGAAATGCGATACGTGAATTGTGGTAAGTCGTAAATTTATGAAATTTTAATAATTTTTTTGTTTTTAATAATTTTTAAAAAATTTTAAATTATTTATTATATTTCATATATATATATTTTTAATATAATTTAATATTTTATTCTAATTTTTAATTATTTTTTATTATAATATTTTTAGATATTTTTTTTTGCAATTTATTTATTAAATTATTTTAAATTTTAATATGAAAAATGTTTTTTTTTTTTTTAGTTTTATTTTATTTATTTTTTATTTTAAATTTTTTAAAATGGTTCAAGTTTGAAAAACAATTACATTTTTGTTTTTTTTTTTTTTAATTATTTGAAAATGCTTTTTCTAATTTTTTTTAACCTTAATTTTTTTATTTTAAACTTTCTATATTAATTTTCTTTTTACTTTTTAATTTTTTTTCAAAAATTTAATGTTTTCTTATTTTAAAATTATTTATATTTATCTTCTTCTTATTTGTTTTTAATTTAAACTTTTAAATTTTAATTATTTTTATTTGTGTATTTTAATTATTATTTTTTTTTCTAATTTTAAATATATAAACTTAGAAAAAATTGTTTTTGATGTTTTTTTACTTTTTTTGGTTCAGTTTTTGTTTTGTGTTTTTTTTGAATTTTGTTTTTTTTAATTTAATTTTCGAAATTTTTTGTTTTTTTGTTTTTTGTTTTTTGTTTTTTTTTTAATTTTTTATTTTTACAAGTTAATTTTGTTTTTAGTTTTACATTTTTATTGGTTTTTTTCTATTATTTTTATATTTAAGGTTTTTTTCATTATTTTCTTATTTTATTTTAATTTTTTATTACCAACAGGAAAACTACCACTCTAAAAAAAATGGTTTTCAAAATTAGCATGAAAATCACTAACATTTAAAAACAAATGTTCATACTTCATAAATAAAATAATTAGAGTGTCAAAAATATGCCAAAAAAACGGGGTGAATATCCATCACCACTTTTCAAAAACAGGTGCTTTTTTTGCTACCTCAAAAAAGTAGGTACCAGTTCAGTTACCTATTTGATCGGTAACTATGTTGATCTTGTTTTCATATGCATGTACATTTTCATATACCTCATATTATTATTCTTACCTTACTTATCATATTTCTTCAACCCTTCCATGTTACCACGTTTCTTTCTTCTTTATGTATTCGTCATTAGCTTTTCCAAGTTGTTGCATCATTTCTTTGTTATCATTTTCCTTCATCTTTCCATTGTATTTATTGATGCATCATTTTTTTCTCCTTTTTTTTGCATCATCCTTTTGTTGTTGCACCATATTCTATGATCACCTTCATTCATCTTCCAATTCTCTTTTCGATTTGTTGCTACATAAATATCATTATAATCAATTTATTTGTTGTCATATTATTTTATATTGGGTTCATCGTCCTTTTTCCTTTTTCATACATAGATTTTCGCTACAAACAACTAATAATTGGTGTATATATATAAATAAATCCTTCTACCAAGATACATGAGTTTTATCCATTGCGCATTCTAGTTTTCTATTAATAATTTTCAGTTACATGATTGATCAATGTGAAACTCTCTCTTCATTATAACTTGGTCTTAAATTTCTAATATTATCCCAACCTTATAAGAGTAATCCACTTGACTTTCCCATTTTAATCAAAGACACAACTTTACAAGTTTCACATCAAGATATCATACAAATACACTTAACACCATCATACCTACCCTAATAGTTAATTCCACAACTTTATGTCACATTCTCTCTTTAATAAAAAGATGCACACTACATAACTATTACATGTAAACACATGACCACAACATTCTAGTTAGATACAACCCAACATGCACCACCTATTTTTCAAACAATTACATATACATTTTTACCATATTTTTAGAAATATAATATAACAATCATTTAAAAAATATTTCTCTGGGTCATAATAAAACCATTACTCTATAATACTACCAAAAAAATATTACAAACCCATTTCAATTACTCCAAAAACATATTACAAACCAATTATATATATATATATAGATATATATATATTCCTTTTCATATCAGGACCCTACGCACATATTTCATTTAACTCGTCAAAAAAATCCTCCTTTTTACATTGAAAATTAATAACCTCAACTTTTCACTTTCATAAATTGTTAATTCATATACATTAAATATGCAAAACCTTAAAATAATAGATACACATCCACTTGCCTTGGGATTTTACCATGATTTTTAACTGAAAATGTAAATAAGTTTGGAACCTCTCATTTCACTTATCCATTTCGGGTTTTAATGTAAATCTTTAATTTTAATACTTTTATCTTGTAATATCAAATAAAAAATATGTACTTGTTTTCTTTGTTGGACCGTCTTCAGTACTTTCTTTCGTCCTTTCTTGGGCTTGGGGTCATATTCAAATTCGTGAATCTAAAACACCTTTTAACCTGCATTAAACTTATATTCGTATAATTTATATCTGGTTTTGATTTTGGTAAATATTTGGTAAACTAGCATAAATTCATCTTAATTATTACTCTACCAAGAGTCCAAAGAAATCAAATTTCATTATATGTATATGGTTTTGATTTTGGTAAATATTTGGTAAACTAGCATAAATTTATCTTAATTATTACTCTACCAAGAGTCGAAAGAAATCAAATCTCATTATATACAAATCGATTTTTGGAATACAAAATTTGGAAAAAGTTTTACATGTCAAGAGATTTAATATTTTTTAGTGTTTGGTAAATACATGATTAAGATAGATCTATAATGCTAATTTTTCATTGCTTAAATCTCATTATATGCAAATATATTTTAGTGTATAAAAATTGAAAAAAATATTTCCATGTGAAAAGATTTAATCCTATTTAATACTTGGTAAATACGTGATTAAGATAAATATATAGTGATAATTTTTCATTGTTTAAATTGTATTGTCGAATATTTTATCCTTATTAATATTTTATGTTACAAATTGAATGGGTTGTACATTTTCCTCTTATTAAGAAGTAACTACATTATTTTACCTTTAATTACTTTTCCCTTGAGAACATTGAAGTATTTTTCCAAGGTAAACATCAAGGCACACATATACACACACATAATACATACATACATACATACATATGTGTGTGTTATTTAAGTTCTCTATTGATATATTTATAAGGGAAATAGATCTATAGCTATAATTTGTCAATTTTTAAATTGTATTTTTGAATATTTTATCATTATTAATATTTTATGTTAAAATTTTGAATGAGTTACACATTTTCCTCTTGTTAAAAAGTAACTACATTATTTTACTTTTAATTACTTTTCCAATTCAAACATTGAAATATTATAGTACACTAAACGTTAAAGTTATATAAAATCATATTATTTAACATAGACACAAAAATATTTTATTTATTACTCTAAGAGTGAAATTGAAATATCAACAAATCAAGTGAAATGAAAGTGAAATATTAACAAACTTAGTGAAATGAAAGTGAAATATGAAGAAAGTGAAATATCAACAAACTCAGTTAACTATTCTGTTAATCTATTTTTAAATATTTATTTATATAGTTATTTAATTTTTGTTTTTTTTTGGAAAATTAATTTTATTATATTTTCAGGACTTGACTTGCTTATGCATGGCTCTCATACTCGATTGTAGAACCAACATAGATTAACCTTAACACACATCCATTTAGAATACAAAATTAAATATCTAGAGATTTAATCTCGTTCAGAGATTGGTAAATAAAGATATATGTATAGTGGTAATTTTCATTGTTTAAATTGTATTTTTGAATATTTTATCTTTATTAATATTTTACCTTAAAAATTGAATGAGTTACACATTTTTCTCTTATTAAGAACTACATTATTTTACTTTTAATTACTTTTCCCTTTCAAACATTGAAATATTTTACTAAAGTAAACATTAACACATATATATATACATACTATATATAAATATATATTATAAATACAAGTTTATTATATTATTATTTTATTTCTTAAAATTATATAAAGTTATATTATTTAATATAAACACTGTAATATCTTATTTAATTATTTATTACTAAAAATTGAAATTGAAATATTAACAAATAAAGTAAAATGAAAGTGAAATATTAACAAATTTAATTAATTGTTATGTTAGTGTATTTTTTTTTTTTTACTTAATGATTTTTTGTTGTTTTGTTTTGGCTCATACTGATCAAAATTGTTTTTTTATTATATTTGAGAAAGTGACATATTTACAGATTGCCTTGATACTGGATTAAACATTCGGTAAATAAACGTATTTTTCAACGAATTTTGATCTTTTCTTGAACGACTCTATACTTTCTTTAATTATCTTTTTCCGAAGATAACAAAATTTTTCCATGATTTTTAAAACACGAGACACATACTCAAAGCACACTTAAACTAGCATACTCCAAAGCTGGGAAAAGAACGTTGAATAATTTCATTATTGAAAAATTGGGAAATTTGTCCCCAAAAAAAATGTATTTTCAAAATGGTTGTTTTAGTGAGGGTAAATTGATTACACATAAAATGAAAGGAGTTCAAGTTCTATGTTCTTCTTTAAGGTATTTTCTAAAAGAGTTTTCAAAGAACAATAAAATAAAATTATTATGTAGAATGAATCTTCCAATAACAATTTATGTGCAAGGAAATAGATCATAAATATGGATCATGACATTTTCAAAGGTCACCCAAAATCTTGTTATATATCATTTTCAGATTAATAAAATAATATATAAAAATAAATGATAAATGTATTTTTTTACCTTTTTTCTTGCTCATCAACACTATTATAAGAATTTGGTCAACACAATTATAGTATTTGGGAAAAATATAGTCGGTAGATAATTAGAATCATTTGGATTGACCCAAAAAAAAAATATATATATTATTTTTCATGATCAACAGAAAAAAAAAATATTTCTATAAGAATCACAATAACGTGAAAAAATAAAATAAATGTCATTAAAATACTATATGAAGTTCAACTTGAATTGAGGAAGAAAAAGAAGAAGGGAGAATAGAGCTATTTTCTTATAACCAACACAAGAATTTCTACCTCAAAAAGCAACCAATATAAAAAGTTTCTATTTGAATAGTGATGTGGATATAAAAAATGTAAATTGACACCCTTTATAAGACTCTCATGTGATAGGCGCTTGATTTTTGTTAAGGGGGACAAGTGGTGCCGAATTATACAAAAGTAAGAGTAGTAATAACCTCATTTAGTCATTTTATCGGTTTTGTGTGTAAATTGTTATTATGTCAGTAATTACTAACTCATAAATTGACAAATGGGTAGGTGACCTACATATCTTTGATATAGAATTAGGATTGTGTGGAAATTTTCAATTTAGGAGAAAAATTTTGGTTTCTATTTCTATTTTGCAAAGTTTTCGAAAATTTCACTTTCTATTTGTTTGGTTGTTTTTTCGTTGACGGATTTTTGTATCCCATTTCTCTTTTGTCCATATTATTTTTAGGAAGGATGGAGAGGGTATGTTAGCTTATGAAACCAATTTTCATAGCCTTCCAAATGTCAATTTCAATGTAAAATGGCTTCTTGATGGATTGTTGGTGGTTTTGTGTGTGGTCCATTCCTTGATACTTAGATTTTTAAACAATTGATTTGATTGAGTCTTGGATTTTGATAATTCTAAGACACATAACACACAAAATGGAAACAAAATTCAACAATATATTAATGAATGTCTCAAGGAATCATGTACAATGTGTACACATATAAATAAATCAAGGAACTGTTGTATCAGTTCCCCAAGTTTCTTGGACTCTAATAACCAATTACCTAACACAAAATAAACCAAGGATTAGTTGCCTAACATTCCCCTCTTAATCCGAAGGGATATACCAAAGTCAAAGAATGAGAGCTCAGAATGCAGAAATGCATCTTATCCAAGAGCTAAATGTCTCTCAGAAATGGTTTTCAAGGATGACCATAAACCGAAAATAGGAGAATTCAATGCCTCAACCAAAACTAACTCTGGAACCTACATAACAGTTCTGAGAACAAAAAATGTGGTTTTAAGATAGCCACAAACTCTGGAACTGTCACAACAGTTCCTTGAACAATTCCAAATTAGGAAGTACTCGCTCAGAAACAACTCAGTCAACTAAGATTGTGGCTCAGGATGTGGATCACTAACTCAGGCTCACTTGACATCTTGAACTCAAACCTATAGTAGACCACCCACAAAAAAATCCCCCCCCTTGTTGGATACACGGTGAGAAATATTCGTCATCACTGCAAGACTTATCACTCTTGAATTTGTTTTTTTTAATATGATCTGTAGATCTTCTTGGCTGCTTTCTTCCATTCCCAAGAAGCAATCCATCCAAAACATAGTTTCTCTCTTGCAGTTATCTTCTTTTTAGAACATTTTTTTGACTCGTGATTGTGCTTTCCATAATTATCACATGGGTGAAGATAAAAACACCGATCTTTCATATGTCCAACTTTGTTACACTGTTGTCATCTATCAACTTTTTCTTGAACTACACCATCCAAAAAACCCGCACTTTGAAATTTTATAGGTTTAGCAAAGTCTGGAATGTGAAAATATACATCACTGTTATAAATAAGACATGTTTTTTGTTTATTGTGTGTCATCTCTTCCCATGGTCTTATAACAGGTTTCACATCAGCACTTCTAACTGCGTCCAAATTTTCACCTGAAAGCACTTCATATCTATGATCATTCTTTGACTGATGCTCAGGCTCAAACAGATTGTTGTTCTAAACAAACACCAATTCATAATAACAAGTTTTCTTTTGAAGTTCTCTCACTGTAACTGCGATTCTAACTCCAAGAATTCAATTTTTCTTTTAGCAATTTTCAAACATGATTGGATGTCAGAGAGCATGTCTTTGCTAACGTGGACATTGTAGTGGATACTAGATAGTAGTAAATTGTTTAATAATTTTCGTAAATCATTTATATTGGCCATTTTCTCTGGTGCCATATTAAAGTAAAATTGCAATCAACTCAAAAATAAGGGGTGTCGATTACCACCGAAAATGCACCCAATACAAACTTTTCAATGAACTAAATGGGTGTCGGGTTTAAATGTTCATGCACCCATCAATAATAAAAATCATAACACGTAGCAGACAACTTCAAAACTTCAAAACTTTCTTGGAAGTCTACTACGAGCAATACCGTATATGGACTGTAAATTATACACTCCAACCACCTTTTGAATATGTCAATTCAAAACTTAAAAACGTTCCTAGAAGTCTACTACAAGAAATACCAACGAGCCAACAAAAATATATGCACTGAAAACTCTAAACTCCAACCACCTTTTGAATATGTCAATTTTCTTATGCCTCCAACAAAATTCTCTGAAAATGTAATGACTAACTTCACAATTTTATTTTTAAATGAAACTTCACTAAATTTTGATGCCAAAGTTTTAATAATATACCTCAAAATGTGTAACTAACTCTACCCAACATACTCTTTAGAGAAAATTCCAATAATTTTAAAATGCCAACTTCTTGAATTAGAAGGGATTAACTATAAAATTAATATTCAAACTTCAAAATAATACCTTGACATTCTGACTTAGCTGGAGCAATAACCTTCACTAGATAACACTGAATAAACCCCTTCTCCCCACTCATTTTGGAAGACCTTAGCAACACATAATTTCAAATGAGCATGAAGAATGAATGAGAGGCAGCCTTCATCAACCTCTCAGTCAACCTTTTGGAGCAAACAACAGAGAAATCCTCTTTTCACGACATTTACAGGGCCTTACTATTTTCCTCAAACTGTTTCTTTTTTCTCCAAGCTTAACACAGTCAGTATTTTGTCCCTCAAACGAACATTTAATGTCTACGATTTTGTAGGCAAATCGGAGATCAACAATTTTTTATTATTATTATAAAGAAATTGCAGAGCACGCCACCACAATTTTGCAACCATTTCAGTTATCTACAGTTCTCATCAAAGCTTCTTGCCAGCCCACAACTAATATTCGAACATGTTTCCATTCCTACTGATTTAATTGAACAACAGCCAAGCATTTTACAGGACTATAGCGAAAGAGAAAAATATGTATGCCGAAATAAAAAATTTATGCCTTGGTGTTTCCTCTTCCTTATTAGCCACAAATTTCACTCTGATAAGACACAAGATTGGAAATAACGATTTAACCCTTAGAAGTTGATGGACGGTTTCATAAATTGTCCAACATCAAACCCTTCAACGCAGTTCAATATCTAGATCAAAACTTCCAGTATACTCCATCACATTTCTAAACTCTCCTTTCGCCTCTCACCTTTCATCTTTGGTATTGGATTTATTTCAATCAAACTGCAGGCATCTTTGCACCTATCATCTTCAATGTTTTTTATTTTTTTTAAAGACATGAACGAAAAATAAAGGAATCCAAGAAAGTGTTTGAATAAATATCGTAGAGGTTGTCTATTCCAGAAATAACGTCTCACTCCTACCAGTGTTGTCCATTAAAAATTAATCACAGATTCGCATAGCAGCACTTCCACTATGCTAGATAAGGTAAGGCAGAAATTGATGCCAATTAAGTACGAAAAATATATCCCAAGATTGAGTGTGAGAGTTTTACATACTACGTGGGCTTCATAGGAAAATTTGGCTACACTTTTCACAAGTTCGAACAACAACTCAGTATGAAAAATTGACCCAGTTTTTGGAAGATGGACATGCTTACAGGAAAATCTCTTGGATTATTTACAGCCATAGGTTCATCATCAACTGGTTTAAATAAATCTGGTCTCTACTACCACATCTCTCATAAAATATATATCTCCACATTTAAGCAACACGGAGGCAAGAAAGTAGAAACGAGATAGAAAAATAAAAATGCACAGTTTATAGAGAATAAAAAGTATGTTAGTGGATACAATCCATGACTCCATACCTTATTTCTTTCATCATCAATAGTCCATTGACAAGCCTGATACCACCAAGTTCATGGGTCGCTACTGAAACAGTTACTCTTTGTTTAGCAATAAAAATTGCATTCTATGCTAACGAAATTATTTAGATAACTCTAACCCCTCAGCCTCTTTCACACGGAGCTTGGTTATCACACAATGCATAAAATATTTGGAATGGCAGATGCAAACTTCGGTGCTCATAAAGGGCCACAAAACTAGTGGCACATTTCAATTAACAGGTGGATGAAAAACTGGCTCCGATACCATTGTAACACACACAACACACAAATTGGAAAAAAACTTCAACAATATATTAATGAATGTCTCAAGCAATGATGTACAATGTGTACACATATAAATACATCAATAAAATGTTGAATAAATTCCCCAGGTTTCTTGGACTCTAATAACTGATTACCTAACACAAACTAACCCAAGGATTAGTTGCCTAACAATAATCAGGATAGTTAATCCTGGAATTTTCTAATGTGTGATTTGGTTACATGATTTCATTGTTTTAACCCATATGGTTGTTCTTTTTTCTTTTTCTTCAGGAATATGGTTGGTTGTGATTGTTTTTAATGGTATTTTTTGGACTGATTGTGGTTGTCTTGATAATGTCTATGAGGTCTTTGGATGGCCCCTCTGATTGTCTTCCATGGTTGTTTTGGAAAGTAGCATATGATTTTCATATCTCTGATATGATTCTGGTTATTTTGGGAAGGTTCGTAAGATTGGTTATTATGGTTTTATGAAATTTTAAAATATTAATTAATTATGATGGTTTTTAGAATGGGAACATCTATGATTGTGGTGATTTTTTAAATGGAGAAGTAGTTTTGTGAATGCCCAAACATCAGATTTTGATTTTTTTGTGAATTCCCACATGGCCATTTTTGGTCATTTAGTGAATGGCCATGTGACTTTTGTTGCTAGTTTTATGAATGAGCATATGGTAGTTTTGTTAATGAGCATGACACATTTTGGAAATTTTTTGAATGTCAAGATTACTGATTCTATCTTGCTCTCTAAATGTTCATACGACTCACTATGTTGGATTTATGAATTACCATATCATTGATTCTAATATTTCTGTGAATGACTATATGGCTGACTATGTTGGCTTTATCATCTTAGGAGTTCACATTTTGATATAATAAAACAAAAAGAGAAGTACATTATACAATATGAAACATTTGACATGATTTTGGAAATTTCTAACAGGTTTCTGATGAGGGTATCATTGGATTATTATACACCATAGTAGGTGTGATTTACTAAAGTAGTAGAGAAGGATAAGCCATGCAGAGACCTAAGTTAAAACTGGAGACACTGGTAGATTTGTTCGAGTAGGCACCAATATCCTTTAAGGCCAATATACACGTTATTTTTGTTATAGAAACATTATCCTTGGTGTATAATAATGCAATTGAGAGATATATAGGTTTAATTGGTTTAACATTCAATATATCACATTGAAACTTTTGACTCGACTTTGATCACTATGGTTAAAAAAATTAATACCTTTCAAAAAGTGTTTCTCATCCATTTCAACCAAAAAAATGTTTTGTAGATGGAAATAGTAATGCCATTTGGGCAGGTGGTCAGCCCGATAGAAGGAGGAGTTTTCTCTAGGCCACTTCCTTTCATCATATTTTTTTGGAATTCAAGCTGATAAAGAAAAAAAAGGCATACGCATGACTTGATTCGTGGTGTGGATGGGAATGAATTTTGTTGTAGTTCGATGGAAACAAATAAAACTAAGCATGAACAAGATTCAGGTCCTCAAGCAGAGCCCAAGGGAAAAAGTGAATCATGAGATGACGTGTATATTCAATATTTTTTTGCTTTATATGATAGTGATGATACAAACTCGAATTATATGAATATAAGGATGGTGTTTCTCTCGATGAACGACACACATAACGGTATCACTCATGAACTTGAATAATTAGTAGATGTTGGAATCTCTACAGGGTGGTTACTTGGCAGAAGAGGGTTTGATCATCAAAGGGAAATGCCTAAAGGAATTGTTTCTACCACGTTTTTTATACTATTTATACTTTTTGTAGTGTTCGAAACACTTCTTGTCATGGAATACTTACAATATTCTATTTTCCTTGGTGTTTTTGCATACATTGTTGTGGTTACACACGAACAAGAGACTCTCCATAAAAAAATCAGTAATATTAGGCCTTAGAACTAACATCTAGAGACTAATATGATTAGTCATTTCTTGTAACTTTGCAGGCACTCCACTGGTTTCTTTTAAATAAATCACTCTAGGAAAGTGCTGGAGTTAGAATAAATTGAGAGGTTGGTCTTGAAGCTTTCAATCATGTTGTTTTCATTTAGAGATGCTTGGAAAGATGAGAATACCACATATATGGCAAGGTTTCAAGGATAATAGCATTTGTTACATTTTATTACTTTTTTATTGTGCTAGCTTATAATATCTATATTACTACTTTTTCGGTAGCCATAGTGGAGAGCCAAGACAAAGGTGATAAAACGTTTTACAGAAGATGAACCCTTGTGAAAATAATTCCATTCCAAGCAACTACAATTAAAATAATTCAAATTGATACGTGTGGTAGCAGCTTCAAATGGCTTCTTGAGCAAGTTCATTATATTTTTAAAGATAAAAAACTAACCTCGAACCTAACTAATATTTGTTACAGTAGTATTTATATTTTCCAAAGCCTTTCTCAAACCTAAACGAAACTATCCTTGACTACTAATCATTCATCCATACTCTTGTCCTTTTCCCACCAAGTATTTAGTGCACAAAGGATCAAATTGATGAGCTAACCACTCACCTCTCAGTTCAAGTGTCTTTATGTGTGTGTATATGAACATAAATACAAAATGAGCCAACATGGAGTACTCTCCCTCTCCTTAGGACACCATTTCTTGAATTCAAATGATATGTGATTATTGTGTTAAATTTATTAAACCATTGAGTTACATATATACTCCAAGAAATCAGTTATGTATACATAACTAAATATAGCTGTAACTAACCTAAATAAATTCATAACCTAACTAAATTCATATCTATATAGGAAAAATTTCCGTATCATTATAACATTTCCCTACTTAATTCGAAGGGACATCTAACATACCAAGTAAAGATATAAACTTTTCGAAATTTTCATGCCCTAATTCTTTGGTTAAAATATCTGCAATTTGTTCTGAAGTTGGACAATGTGTCAGATGAATTGTTTTTGCCTCTACATGATGTCGAACCAAATCATACTTGGTGTTGATATGTTTGGTTTGATCATGAAACTTTGGATTCCCGGCCAACTGAATTGCAGAAGATTTTTCGAAAAATAGAGGAGTTGAAGATCTTTGTTTCTCCTGAAAATCTTCGAGTATTTTTTGAAGGGAAATGATTTCCTTAGTGGCTTGAGGTACTACAACATATTTGGTTTCGATGGTAGAATCAATAGGAACAGATTTCTTGTGTGATCTCCAAATGATGGATATTGATCCAAGGTTCATCGAATATCCAGAAGTTGAGACTCCATTTTCTTTATCTCCATCAAAATCTGAATCTAAATAATCATCAAGATGGAAGTCTAAAAATTTGGAATATTTTATGCCGTAAGTTTGAGTTTACGTTAAATACTTCAAAACACTTTTTGCTACTACCTAATGCCCCTCACAAGGATGATGCATAAACCTGGAACGTATTCCAACAACAAAGGTTATATCAGGACGATTAATAGAAAAATAAATTAAGCTTCCAACAAGTTGCCTGTACTTTGCTAGATCTCCAAATGAATTTCCTTCTTCAGAAGTTAGTTTCAAATTCTGCTCCATTGGTGTAGCAACAGGATTACATTTCATCATACTATGTCTGTTCAATAATATATCAACATATTTTTTCTAAGAGATGAAAATATGTTATGGTTTTTGATGAACTTCAATTCCAAGATAATAATGAAGTAAACCTAAACCTATCATATAAAAAACCTTTTTCAATTCCCTCTTTATAGATGATATGTATTTATCATTGTTTCCTATGATCATCAAATCATCAACATATACAAATAGATATACAATTGATCTTCCAAATTTCTTACTGAAAAGAGTTGCATCATCTAGGTCAAAATGTTTATAGTTTAATTTAAGAATATGTTCAATTAGCTTCTCATACCATTCTCGTGGCACTTGTTTCAAGCCATACAAATACTTCATTAGTTTGCAAACCTTTTTTTTCTTTCCCTTTAACGAAAAAACCTTCTGGCTGAAAAATGTAAACATCTTCTTTCAAATCTTCATTTAAAAAAGAAGTTTTGACATCCATATGATGAATTTTCCATTCTTTCTAATCTGCAATAGAAAATAAAGATATAATAGTGCCCCATTTAGTTTAGGAGAAAAAGTCTCTGTATAGTCGACACCCTCTTTCTGTGCATATCCCTTCGCTACAAGTCTTGCTTTGTACTTGTCTAGCGAACCATTAGATTTAAACTTAGTTTTATAAATCTATTTGCAACCAATAAGTTTGATGCCAATAGGAGGATCCACTAGCGTCCATGTGTCATTTTTTATTAGAGCATCATATTCATTTTGCATTTCATCTTTCCACTATTAATAACTTACAGCTTATTCAAAACAAGTAGGTTCACAATCCACAGAAAAATTAAATTCGCAATGAAAATAGTTACCTGAGGAACTTCTAGCCTTAAAAACATCATATTTCTTTAGAAATTTTTGAATACGAGTTGACCTTCACAAAGGTTTTGTAGGAGTTTTTTCAAGAAGTTTCTCATTTTCTTCATCTAGCCTAGTTCTTGCCATTTCTCTATAGAGGCACTTACATCAACTAATTCCTCATCAGCAGCAACGAAATTATAATCATCAACAAATTTGTCATCATTGAGAGAAGGAAACCAAAAATACTAATCCAATATAAGAATCCTCCCTTCAGGATCGAGAATTATATTATCTGATTCATAATAAAACTTTTGAGGCACAACATTTTATATTTGATTAAGTTGTCTAGCAACAATGAGGGAATCTTTATCAGTTTCAAGAAAAATTACATCTCTTGACAAAATAAACTTTTTGTTTTCTTCATCATAAAATTGATATGCCTTAGACATCATGGAATACCCTAAAAATATACATTTTATGCTTCGTTCACTCATCTTATTCCTCTAATGTTTAGGAATCAAAGCATAACATTGAGAACCGAAAATTCAGAAATATTTAACAGCTAGAAGACAACTATACCACATTTCATATGGAGTTCTGTTGTTAATGACGGAGGAAGGGCACCAGTTTCTACTTTATGTGACATAGAGGATGGCTTATCCCCAAAACATCAATTTTACATTCTTAAAGAACATCATTGACCTTACCATATTAGGAAATGTTTAGTTCATTCTTTCAGCAACACTGTTTTGTTACAGATTATATGGTATTGTGGTCTGGTGTTTGATTTCATTCTCTTGCAGTTATGTTTCAAAAGCATGTGAAGTATATTCTCCTCCTTTAGCAGTCCTTATAGTACCAATAGTAACTCGTGCTTCACTTTTTGTCAAGAGATGAAATTTCCTAAACACATCAATAACTGTTGATTTTTCTTTAAGCAAATAAACCCAGCACATCCTCAAATAATCATCGATAAAAGTGAGTATATATTTATTTCCATTTTCAGTTGGTACAGGCATTGGACCACATAGGTCAAAGTGTATGAGACTTAATTTTCTTGTAGCTCTAGACTTAGAATTCTAAAAATACTGTTTGTGATGCTTGCCCAATATTCAAGCATTATGTGGGGTCAATTTCATGCGAATTGTTGGAAGTCTCTTAACCCCCTATTGTTTCATAAGACAAATTCTTTCTTAATGAACATCACCGAAGCGTGCATTCTATAATAAAGGAGAGGATAGAGTATCATTTTTTTGAACCAAATAAGTTGTGTTCAATGCAACATACGACATACCATGAAACTTCAATAATTTATCTTCTTCCACACGAGTCATTACAATTTTATTGTCAGTTTCTCTTCTAATTTCTACTTTACCATCAAATATGTGAATGGAATGTCCTTGTTGTCTTGTTTGTATAAGAGATAAAAAATTTATTTGGAACATTATCGCTCATTATCACTCATTTGCAGATTAAATAACTTCAACAATAATTGAATTATCTCTAATTCAGAATGTGAATCATAGAGCTCTTTTATTTTTTTTATGGCATCATAAGCTATTTTACTATGAGTAATGTATTTTCTTACCTCTTCTGAGACTGAACTAGAGATTAAGGCAAAGGCCTTCGTATCCTTAATTTTGTAGATTGCTATCTATTTGTGCTCATTGGGCTGCTTCGGTGCATTCTCTCCTTCTCCTTCACAGACTCTATCCCATAAATCATTAAAGATAAGAGTATTTCTAACTTTCCTAAACCACTCTTTGTAATTATCTTTTTGGGAAAGGACAACGCCAATTAAAGACACCAAGGAATTCATATTAAAAAATAATGTTTAAATCACTGGCACCCTTAAAAGAAACTTTTGTTTTAATGATTTCCAAACATCAAATTACTCTTATAAATACTATGATATTTAAAAAATACTCTCTTTAATCTTGCAGATTGAGTAGATATTAAAGACCCAAATCTATCCTTTTTTTATTTAAAAAAAACTATGTTTTAACCACTAACACTTGCACAGAAAAAAAAATGAAAAAAAAAATGAAGAAGAAGAAGAAGAAGAAGTTGTTTTTAAATTTACAGAATCAGTAAGTGGCACTTTCCACTTTCTATATATCTAGAGACATTTTTATAAAAGAAAGCTAATTTAAGCTTACAAATTTTTCTACTTCAAAAATCTAATCTTAAAAAAAAATACTGGCAGATTCATGACAGTAACAGAAGTGAGGGTTTCTATTAATCAAACATTGCAAACGCAATAGAGGAAAATTCCAGCAGTCTCTAGATCTCAAAAAAAGAAAACCACTCCACGGTTCTCGCTCTCAAACATAGAGAAAAATTATCGTAGGGTTGGTAGTCTCCACAAAACCCTACTACCTACCTCACAATGTTCAATGTTTCACTGGAGATTACACTGGCATTTTGCGTTGTTGCCTCATGTTGGGCCTCCCAACCTTGCTCTAATAACACTATTGAATTCAAATGATATGTGCTTGTTGTGTTAAATTTATTAAACCATTGAGTTACTTATATACTCCAAGAAATCATTTATGTCTACATAACTGAATATAACTGTAACTAACATATCTAGATTCATAACCTAACTAAATTCATATATGTACAGGAAATAGGATTACAACACCATTCACCTATTATTTCAAATTTATTTGATAGATCATTTGGAATAAGGTGGTTTGCAAGGTGTCATAGGTCAACACATCTACATGGTAATGATTAAAAAAACATATTTAACTAACTAGTGTGAGTGTGGGCATATAATAAGCATGATTTATGGCTTTGGTATATCCTTTTGGACAAGGTGATTTGATGAGTACCCTAGAATACCAACAACCATTATGAGAATAACCATAAGCAGGTAAAGTATAATGCCTATAATTCTCGAGTCCTAGTCAGAATGCCAATGTCTAATAACCATGATGTTATGGTTAATCCGTGAGCTTGAAAATAATAATTTTACACACATATTATGATTCCAAAGAGAGGAAACAAGTGATTGTGTGGTTGGTCTTGTACCATTCACCTATGAGCAGAATGATATTACCATTAGAAATAGGGAATAAAATAGGGATTAGGGGCCTGTTAGTAATAGTTATCCCTGGAAATCCCCTAATTTATTTGTGCATATACATTGATGGAGAGTAGTAGTATTTTCCTATATTTTCCTTCACCTTGAACTTGTATGTAAACTTTTTTCCTAGTGATATATGTAAGTTTGTTCCCAAAACTCCATCTTGCCATGAATTCCTCCTATAGTGGATTCCACTCTAGAGTGTGTCAAGGATTTTAATGCATTAGAAATCTCTAAAGAACCCATGAATCTTAATCAGCGAATACATGAGATAATTAACTTTACTTACTGAGATAATAACAAATGTTGATCCAGGTTGTTAAATACATTCACAATAATGTTATCATTGGTAAGATTGTTACTTTGGTGGTTGAGGAATTTCCCTTTTATTAGAATTCCCTACAATTAAAAAAAATGGGTATCATTAGTAATGTACTAATGTACATTCGAGATAGGAATATAAAATAAATAGGTCTCATGGTTAGGTTTCCACTAACATATTGGAGGTAGCACCCACATATAATATACACTTAATTTTTTTTGTATTAAATAGAATTTATACCATGTAATATGCACATCACATTTCCTTATTTTATCAAATTGATACTATCTGGCATGCACTTCAACATTTCATTATTACACAGAATTGAAGATGAGGTCTGATAAGGCAAGTATGTAAACCCACCTCACCATTCATATGCTTGTATGTTGAAGCCATAATATTGAATGTTGTGTACGACACATAAATCTTTACAGACATATCATTTTGGTCAATATTCTTAAAGAACAAGGTCATATGCCTTTCCATTTCTCTTCTATGAGTGATACCAAAAGGTTGTTTATGTAAACCACCATAACTAAGCACCTCTTGTGTCACCGATACACATGGTCTCATGAATATTGTCAACCAAATGTTAATGGAATATAAAAAACCAGTATAACTTGGAGAAAATTCCAAAAACTAAAGTGAACATGATATAGAGCCTCTTAGAGCTTTTTTTTTTAATACCCCAAGTGATCCAACACATACACATGGCAGATCGTTAACTGTATGAACTAGTATATTTGGTGAAATAGTTGCAGTTCTTAACTGCAACAATAAAATAGATTGATCATCAATTGAACTAGACAATAAAAAAGGGATATTGATATTTTCAAGTGAAGGAGCTCCCAAATTAGAGAAAACTTTTTAATTTCAAGAACATTTTAATATAGTGGAAACAAATATAATTTGTTTTTCCTAACTAAACTTGTTTTTAAATTTCAAGGGAATTTTGAAATAATAGAAACAAAGATAAAACATGTTTGCGAAACCAACCTTGTTATGTCATGTTTACTTTCCCTCACCATCTTGACTAACCCAACTTCCAGAACTCCATGTTCCATTGGCACACGAAAAAGTGTTTGAATGCCACCTATTTTGGAAAAAATGTTGTAGATCAAAGATCATCGAACAATTTGCTTGGCTCATTCAGCGATATGCATTTTCTACTAGTGAGGGGTTCACCAAGAATGTTGATTCCCCGAGGGAATGAGTAGTACATGGATGCCAAATAAAGCATCTTCATATTAAAAAGGTTGTCTAATGTCAACACATAATTATTTTCCTCTTGACCCCCACCCACAAAGAAGATTTAAATTTTTTTAATACATTTTTTTCGAGTTGGTGATATGTTCTATGAATCTATGATTGAAACCCCCTGCTTGATCTACTTCTTGAATTTCCTGAGGCCCTTTGAGGGAACCATCACCCCATCCATGAACAACTTCTCTAGAGAGTTGCAAAAAGATAACATAAGTCCAATTCAGGGACAAATATTCCACTAGGTTTTGAAACTTCTATTGTAATGCACAATCGTTAATCATGGAAAGAAGACCTTAGAAGGAACATGTATCATCATGACGTGCTCCAAAGCACTATGGATTAGAAGCAAATTTTACATGGTTTTATCTTCCTCATTCAAGATCCTCGATGTCGAGATTGCGTCACCTTTTTCCCTCAATTTGAAGAAACCAAAACATGACCAAATTTCACCAATTCTCAATTATGTTTATCAAAATTTAACAACTTCTCTAGCTTTAATCCCATTCACCACCCTACACAAAAGAGAATTGCTGATAAAAACCTGTGTCAAATTCAGCCTCCATATTTAATCAAAATCTAATTTCTTATAGGAACCCTTAATTTTTCTTCATATCAAACACATTTTCATTTCTCCTTAACAATTAGATTGACAAGCAAGCAAATAGAACATAACGAACACAGTAATTTAGAAAACATCACCCAAATATCTAAGCCCAGCACACAAAAGTTGGCATGGATCACAATAGCTCCTAACACAAAATTACACCCTAAAAAAGTAGCAATAATTCCCTAACCTCCTTTCCATTTGATTAAACCAGGTGTCCTTTCAACAACTATAGATCTTAGCCTTCTGATCACTTCAAATATTCCTCAATTTTCACAAAATCATCAATCCGCCACTTCCAATGCAAAAAATTTGGATCGAGTCAAACTATGATGACTATAAATTCATAAAACATTTGGCCTTAACCAACAAAAAAAAAAATTCCACTGTTCAAAAACACCAGAAACAAGTTTATACTCACCATAAATCAACATTTTTTCTCAAATTCGGAAGAAAAGAAAAATACTAGAAAACTTCAATGGAAGCCGAAAATCTGTTGTAACACCAGGATTTTGAGCACCAAAAATATTCTTTATTCATTAAGGAGAAACAACTCATAAAAACTTCTTTAAAGAAAACGTCTCTTTAGGAATTTTGTCTGGTGCATGAATGCTACTTGCTCCCCTATTTTCCAAATCAAAATCTCCCAGCCATTTCGTTACCACCGGAAAATGCTCATTTTTTCATTCCCCCTCTTTGCTTCAAGTTCTCAAACTCCTGCCTCTAAACTCTTGGAAAAAGAATCTGAACCACCTCATTAAATATAATGACAACAAACATACCTCATGTATATATTTTTCAAGTTGCAGATTTAGTTTGCAGGCTAACAAAAATGGCTTAAATGAAGTGCTTAAATGAAGTTCTAAGCAATACAAATTCCTTAAAACATATCTGATAACTGTCGAACATAGAAAAATATATTTGTACAATCAGCCATGATGAGATGTCAAGAGGAGAAAACCCTGGAGCGATTTGTGGTTCGTGCTTAAAATAGTTTGTTACAAGGTTTTACCATGAGGACAAAATCATGGAGCTATTTGTGGTGCATAAAATAGTTTGTTACTGGGTTTTACAGTGTGTTATTCTACAACTCTTGTTGAAGTGTAAATTTAAGTAAAACTTGTGTTTCACTTGTTTAAGGATCCCCAACCTCCACGTGAATGGATTTCTTATGTTTTGAAGTTATATGATTATGGAACTTCATGAGGAGAAAATCATGGAGCTATTTGTGGTGGGTAAAATATTTTTTCTTATGTTTTGAAGTTATAATCTAAAGTATACTCTATTTTGATATGTTTATGGAACTTCACGTGTTTTACCTCCATTTTACTTGCACAAGTCAATAATAATTTAATCTCTGCCATTGTCTTTTGAGGAAGAATACTTCATTCTTAATTTTTTCACATGATATGAGAGAATTATTTTTGGAGTGTAATTACCAGGAGGGAGAAAGTTTTTTTTTTTACACTTAAATGGAATCATTAATTGCAAGTTGTAGTAATCCTCAAATACCTCAGTTTAATCGAAAACATTATCACTATTGGGGTATAACAATAAAGGCTTTGTTTTATTCTCAAGATCTTCCGGATTTGGTGGAGAATAGGTTCCACGAACGAGAAAATGTAGCAACATATAATGCTTTGACGCAAGCAGAAAAGGATTAGTCAACGAACAACATGAAGAAAGACTCAAAAGGACCCTTCTACATTTTTCAAGCAGTTCATGAAAGTATTTCCGAATGATTGCAACAATAAAGAATTACAACAAATCATGGGATACCCTCGAGATAGCCTACAAGGCATAGAAAAGGTGAAGAAAACAAAACTACCAATTCAGAGAAGAGATTTTGAGACAATTTTTATGAAAGAGTCTAAGAATTTCGACTCATTTTTAAACGTGTAATTGGACTAGTTACCAAAATTAGGACTCATGGTGACACACCTGAGGAAAGGAGAATAGTCGAGAAAAAATTGAGAAGTCTGCCAACAAGATTTGATGCCATTATTGTGGTCATAGAAGAGAAAAACGATCTCTCACAATTTCCAGTGGAAAAGCTTTATGCATCACTGATTTCTCATGAAAAGAGACTTAACAGAGAAACACACTCCTCATTTGAGTAGGCCTTCAAGACAAAAGTTTCATTTGGCAAAGCTAGAGGTAGAGGAAGATCAAACGCTAGCAGAAGAGGAAGAAGCCTACATAGAGGTGGAAGAGGAAACCCTTCAAGTTCAAGTGGAAGGGTCAGCAATCAAAATCCAAGTCAAGGCCCAAGCTAGAATCAAGAACAATGTTAAGGTATGATCAATCTTAAGTTCAATTTCGTTATTATAATAAGTATGGTCATTATGAAAATGAATTTGGAAAGAAGAAAAATGATGTAGGTAACAAACCAAGTGCAAATTTCACAAAGAAAAATAAGAAACACAATAGCAAGTTTTTAGCTTGTAATGTAGCACTTGAAAAATAAGTGGATGTATGGTTTTTGGATTCAGGGTGTAGCAACAAAATGGCTAGGAACGTAGAAGTGTTTTCAAATCTAGATGAAAGTGTGAAATCTGAAGTGACATGAGGGAGTGATAGCAAATTATCTGTCAGGATAAAGGAAGAGTTAATATTCTAACAAAGAAGGGGGGTAATAAGCAAATTTAAAATGTTTATTTTTCCCTACTTTGAAGCATAACCTCATAATCATTTTAAAACTCATGAAAACAGACTACAATGTCTTTTTCAAAAATGATGAGTGCAAAATTTTGGATAAGTATCCCAGTAGACAACTAATTACAAAAGTTCATATGAGAAGCAATAGAATTTTTCCTCTCAATTTCGAACTAGATTCGAAGGAAGAAGGTGCTCAAGAAAAAATATCAATTAATTCACAAGAGAATGAAAGAAATGTAGTATTTTTCACATAAGTAAACTTTAAATCAGAACTTAAAGTTGAAAACTGGTTATGGAATTTGATATTTTGTAATTTCAATTTTGGAGGTTTGAATTTTTTGCATAGGAAAGTCATGGTGAAGGGATTTCCACTCATAGAGAATATGGACAACCCATGTGAAGGATTTATCTTTAGAAAACAACATAGAAAGATATTTCCAGTAGGAAAGTCAATAAGGGAAAAGGAACCCTTGGATATTTCCCATTGAGACTTATGTGGACCAATTTAGACACCATCAATTGGTGGGAGCTATTATTCCTTGACTTTCATAGATGACTATACAAGGAAGACATGGTTCTAATTCCTAAAACAGAAAAATGAAGTGTTTGAGCACTTTTTCCAATACAAAGCTCTTGTTGAGAATTAAAGAGGACACTACGTAAATGTTTTGAGGACTAACAGAGGTGGCGAGTACATCTTAAATAAATTCCTAAATTTTTGTAGTGAGCATGGAATTCCCAAGCAATTTACAACAATGTATACACCTCATCAAAATGGTGTCGCAGAAAGGAGGAATAGGACCATTATGGAAATGTCAAGGAGTATGTTGAAGCCAAACCATTTTCCAAATGATTATTTGGCTGGATTTTTCTCTTGCACAACATATATCATTAATAGGTGTGAAACCAAAAGTGTCATAAATATGGTTCATGAAGAGGCATAGAGTGGAAAAAAGCATAGTTCCACTCACATGTGAGTGTTTGGATGTATGACTTATGGACATGTCCCAGATGAATTAAGGAAGGAGTTGTACAAAAAGGGGGATAAATGTATATTTGTTGGATATAGTGATGAATGCAAAGCATAATCGCTCTACAATCCATCAACCAAGAAGGTCATAATCAAAAGAGATGTGCAGTTCATAGAAGAGGGCACATAGAATGAATGTTTAGAAAAGAAAATAAATGTGAAGACATGTACATCACATGAAGACAAAAAAGAATTGACCAGAACAAGTAATTCCTAAATGATGACTCCTCATACTCCTATTCAAGCTTAATAAAGCAATCAGCAACTGACATTGTCAATAAATAATAGGATAACGTCTCGTTTTCACCCAATTTCTTCTCAAAGCACACCACAAATACCCAAAAAGTCATTTAATTCAAGAACAACACAAAGGGACATGTCAAGTCCATCTTCCACAAGAATATGAACACGAAAATCTAGAAATTTAAGTGAAATATATTAGAGAAATGAAGTTGATATGATCCAGGTGGATATTGGTGGCCACCCGCCTATTCCACTTGGGCCCCCACCATTGTCTCTTTCAGTTTTTCAGTTTCGGCATAACTTACTATTTTTAGCAGTTTTTCGGGTCTTGAACTTCCGGAGCCGTTTTGAGGCCCTAAACGACGTTTTTTGGGTAGCACGCCTCCAGTGAATATCATTTCATTTTAGAATGATATTCGTGGCGAAAGTTGTAGTCCTCAGATAGATATTTCTAATGATGTATCATGTGTGTCAAACGAAGATAGTATGCCAAAGTTACGTCCCTGGGAAGTTGAAACACCAATTTACCCAAACGGGGCCCATAGTTTTGGCGCTTCATCTCCTAGGGTTAGGTTTTTCGGATGTTGAGGGTTCTCCATTGTTTCTCAATAATAAATAGGCCCTCGAGCCTCATTGTAACTCAGTTCAGAGGCCTGTAGCTGCCACATCTCTTCTCAGAGATAGCTACCAGCGCCCTAGCTAGTTTTATTTCCATTAAATACCGTAAGCAATTGATTCACTGATATTAATGAAATGAAGTGTTATTTCATTAGCATCTCGTATTTATGGTTATATGTTTATTATTAAGTTCCTACATAATAGGATCGGTGGTATCGGAAGCGGTCTACTTTTTCTAGATCTTCAATTATATGCAACGGTGAGGTAAATGTATAAGGGCTAGGGCTTGATCTGGGTGGAACCTTTGCAGGAATCAACCTTACAAACCTCGATGGAATGCCCATGGGGGATGAAATGAAAGATGAGGGAGCAGGAGATCCTATCAAAATATTGCTCGAGGAGGCCCTCGAAAGACAAAGGAACGTGATGATGGATAACTTTGCTCGGATCCTTCAACGGCTACCCACCGGCGGCGCATCTGCATCCAGCAGCCACTCTGGAGGCGCGACTCCTTTTAAGGTACAAGTAAATTTTGACATTCCCATATTTGAGGGTCAAATAGACGCAAATGCTGTAGATAAATGGTTGAATCTATTAGAAGGATATTTCTCGGTTCATGACTTTTCAGACCGGGAGAAGATTATTTTTGCACTCCTCAAAGCTACCCCCCATGTTAAGGACTGGTGGGAAACCTACTGTGAGAACAAAGACCAGACAGAACCCTCTGCGATCTTGATAGAAGTACCAACAAATTCTTTAGAGACGCGATCGAGAGCAGTACTATACGTAAGGAGCTATGAGGACAAGTACATACAGTGGACCACGCTGCGACAACAAAGCGATCAAGATGTGCACGAGCTGACGAATCTGTTCCATACCCTGCGCACAAAGTTGGGTATCAAAGATTCAGAGAAACATTTGGTGCTAAAGTATCGCAGCTGTCTGCACAGATACATTTGGGAGGAAATGGAGTTCCTCGACATCTCCTCGCTTGGTACGGCATACCGGTATGCTGCCAAGATTGAGCAGAAATTCAAACAGAAGAAGCGAGACTTTGGATCTGTGAATCAAAAGCAAGGGAAAGGTGCTTCCAAACCACAGAACAAAGGATAGATCCAAGGCATGGCGGCTAAAGACAACCCGTCAAAGCCACAAGAAAAGAACAGCACCGCAAAGCCAAAGAAGGACATGAGAAAGTGGTGTGAGTTCCATAAGAGCTCCACTCACAACACAAGTGAGTGTCGGGCCAAGCAGTCGCTAGTGGCCGAGATGAGGGCTTTTGAGTCAGATGCATGCTCCGACTCCGAATCAGAACCTGAAAAGGGGAATGAAAAAGGGAAACAGATTATTGATGCAGAGCCCAACGCCACTGTTGCCACTACAAAGGTCCAGAAGGAGGAACCGGAAGATCCAGAGGAGGAGGAACGTCTCTTCCACTCCCAGGTGTGGGTAAAGGGCTCCCCTGTACAGTTCATTGTCGACAATGGGAGCCAAAAGAACCTCATTTCAGCAGACGCCGTGAAGCGGTTGGGCTTGCCGACCACGGCTCACCCACATCCATACACCATCGGGTGGCTTCACCAAGGACGAGATCTCCGCGTCAGCCGGCAGTGTCGCCTTCCCTATAGCATCAAGCCCTTCACGGATGAGGTATTATGTGACGTTACTCCTATTGATGTTTCTGATGTATTATTAGGACAACCATACTTGTGGAAGCGTCATGCTGTGTATGAGTCTCGGCCTCGTGCTGTTATTGTTACTTTGGGAAATAAGTTGTACAGGATACGAGAGGTACCACCTCCTGCTGCTATCTCTTCAGTTCTTTGTAGCTTGATCTTGAGTTAGATGTTCTTCTCCCCAAATCGGAAATTTGTTTTCCCGATGATGCGCCCCAGGGGCAAGAAAGAAAATTATGGCCACAACCTCCAGAAAGGGCTCCTCTGCTGGGGACAAAACAAATGGATAAGGTTGTGGAGGGAGTACGGGGACATCTTCACTGCCCACAGGGAGTAACGACAGCCTTTGTCGGGTCAAGCACCTAGGTGGTGACCCAGGTGCGTTGCTGCCCGATGGACCAGGTCTATGACACTACTGTTGGAGAATGATGAAATAAAGAGCGATTAAAGGGGCACATTGCGAAAGGTCACATCAGACCAAGTTCATCGCCCTGTGGGAGCCCGATCGTGTTGGTACAGAAGAAGGATGGGACGTGGAGACTCTGTGTTGACTATCGGGCGCTGAACAAGATCACTGTCCGGAATAGGTACCCAATCCCACGGATTGATGACCTTCTGGACCAACTCAAAGGTGCAAAATATTTCAGCAAGATTGACCTGAAGTCTGGGTATCACCAGGTACCAATTGAACCCTATGATGTGTGGAAGACTGCCTTCAAAGCCAAGGAAGGCCTTTTTGAATGGCTAGTCATGCCTTTCGGGTTGACGAATGCTCCCGCAACCTTCATGAGGATGATGGACGACATCTTACGGCCATTCACCAACTCATTTGTAGTGGTGTACTTGGATGACATTCTGATCTTCAGCCAGACTTGGGAAGAGCACCTTCACCACATCCGACAAGTCCTCCAAACACTGCGGCAACACAAGTTGTGTGCCAATTTGGAGAAGTGCACTTTTGGCATGACCCAGGTTCAATATCTGGGATACATTATTGATGAAAGGGGGGTGCATGTGGATCCGACCAAGATCCAAGTCATTCGGGATTGGCCAGCCCCAACCACTATAACAGAGCTTCGCAACTTTCTGGGTCTTGCTAATTTCTATCGGAGGTTCGTGTTGGGATTCTCTCATATCACTTGGCCCTTGAGTCAGAGTCACCAAAGGCGTGGTATTTTGAGTGAGGCAACGAAGCGTTCACGGGGTGAAAAATCGCCTCTGTTCTGCCCCAGTGCTCACCTTACCAGACTTGCAGCAGCCATTTGAGATCGAGACAGATGCCTCTGACTATGCTATTGGGGCAGTTCTTACTCAACAGGGACATCCAGTGGCATATCATAGTGAGACATTGTCTGAGACAGTTCGCAAGTATCCCACCTATGACAAAGAAATGTATTCCATTCTACAAGCCTGTCGACAATGGAAGCATTACATTTTGGGGAAGGAAACAATCATCCACACAGACCACCGGCCCCTGCAGTTCATACAGACACAAGGGAAGTTGCAGAATGATCGCCATCAGAAGTGGTCCACATATCTGCAACAGTTTCATTTGAACATCAAGTACAAGAAGGGTAGCACCAATAATGTTGCAGACTGCCTCAGCTGACCACCGATCGTGGCGCTCACCACTGTGCTCAACTCTTGTGGGCACGAGACTTATGATTGGCCGCTTCTCTATGAGAGTGACCCAGAATTCGGCCAAACTTACAAGGCACTCTTGGGGGGTACGCAAGTTCCAAATTTTCACCTCCAAGATGCACTTTTATGTCACATGGGACACCTTTGTGTTCCTTCAAGCGAGCGTGCCAAGATGATATGGGAATCACACTACAGTCGAGTCGCTGGGCATTTCGGGGTTGAGAAAACAGTAGCAATCCTGCAGAAGTATTTCTATTGGCCGAACCTTCGAAAGGATGTCGAGAAGCACATCAGATCCTGCACTGCTTGTGCCGTTGCCAAACCGACCATCAAGAAGCAAGGCCTATATACTCCTCTACCTACCCCTAGTCGATCTTGGGAATCCATCTCCATGGATTACATGTCGGGCCTGCCTTCTACTAAGCAGGGAAATGACTGTGTTTTTGTGGTCGTCGACAGATTCTCGAAGATGGCCATTATGGCGGCCTGCAAGAAGAATATCACAGCAGAAGCCACCGCTAAACTCTTCTTTGAACGAGTGTGGGTGCACTTTGGGATCCCACAGTCTATCATATCAGATCGGGATAGCAGGTTCCTCAGCACATTTTGGTCCAGCCTCTGGTCGATGTTGGATACCAAGCTCACCAAGTCCACAGCTTTCCATCCCCAAACGGATGGCCAGACAGAGGTCGTCAACAGAATGATTGTACACATTCTGCGCATGTACAATTCAAAGCATCCACGCACATGGGACGAGAGCCTCCCTTATGTACAACATAGTTATAATCGGGCTCTCCACAGTTCAATCGGCCATAGCCCCTTTCGGGTGGGCTTGGGATTCCAGCCACTATGTCCCATTGACGTAGCCATGCCATTTGCAGCTGCTCAGGCCAATTCAGCTCATGTCCAGTCTGAAGTTGAGAAAGCAAGTAGCTTCATTGAGCGCATTCAACACATCTGCCAACGGGTTCATGATATATTGGACGAGCCAATGCGAAGTACAAGCGGCGCCATGATCAACACGGAATTGCCACACCGCTTCCGGTGGGTGACAAAGTATAGTTACATTTTACGGAAGGAGCGCCTCCATGGACAAAGCTTCTAAGCTTCGTCTGGGTCGTACATTACTACTAAGGCTATAGGGAACCGTACCTTCGAGCTTGGTATTCCACCATTCGCTTAGTGCGCACCCAGTCTTCAATGTGGATCACCTTCATCCTTACTTCCCACCTCTACTGGACACCTCGGACATTGCAGAACAACTCACACCAACAGAGTTAAATCCAGACTGCATGGAACAGGCCACCACAGATTGTATCATGGACATGCAACTCAAGAACAATCGCCAACAGAAGATCCAACTATATCGGGTTGTGAAAGCTGGCCAACTCCTGCACCAAGTAAAGTGGTTCACCAAGGACCAAGTTCAACAGAAATTTCCTCATCTCATGGAGGAACTTAACGCAATGGGGACCATTGCTTCCTAAGGGGGGAGGAATGGTCCAGGTGGATATTGGTGGCCACCCGCCTACTCCACTTGGGACCCCATCATTGTCTCTTTCAGTTTTTCAGTTTCGGCATAACTTACTATTTTTAGCAGTTTTTCGGGTCCTGAACTTCCGAAGCCGTTCTGAGGCCCTAAATGATGTTTTTTGGGCATCGCGCCTCCAGTGAATATCATTCCATTCTGGAATGATATTCATGGTGAAATTTTTATTCCTCGGATAGAGCTTTCTAATGATGTATCATGTGCGTCAAACAGAGATAGTATGCCAAAGTTACGTCCCTGGGAAGTTGAAACACCAATTTACCCAAACGGGGCCCATAGTTTTGGCGCTTCATCTCCTAGGGTTAGCTTTTTGGATGTTTAGTGTTCTCCATTGTTTCTCAATAATAAATAGGCCCTTGAGCCTCATGCTAACTAGGTTGGAGGGCTATGGCATATAATATTTCCTCGAGGAGATAGCTACGAAACCCTAGCTAGTTTTATTTCCATTCTATCTGTAAGCAAATTTTAGTTCTTTGATATTAATGAAATGAAGTGTTATTTCCGCTGCATCTCTGTATTTATGGTTATATGTTTATTCTGTTGCGTTCCTGCATAAATCCGGATCATGATAGTATTTTTTGTACGAATCCATTATTTTCATTGTTTTGTCATGTATTAGACCTTATCCATTTTGATGATGCAGTCAAAGAAGAAAAATAGGTTTTGGAAATGGATGAAGAAATAGAAGAAATATAAATGAATGGCACATGGGAGTTACTGGACCTTCCATAAGGAAAAGAAGCCATTAGAGTGAAGTGGGTCTATAAGACCAAGAGCGATGTTTAAGGAACGATTGAAAGGAATAAAGAAAGGCTACTTGTCAAAGGATACAAGGAGTAGCATGGAAGAGATTACAGAGAGAAATTTGTGACAGTCAGGCGGATCGATATATTGAATTTAGTGTTGAAATTTTTCATGCAACATAAATGTAAAGTCTATTAAATGGACGTAAAATAAGTGTTCTTGAATGGAGTGCTGAAGAAGGAATTATATGTTGTGAAAACGCCTGGTTATGAGATATAATTTCAAGAATACAAGGTGTATATGTTGAGGAAAACTCTTGATGGGATGAAGAAAGAAACTTGTGCATATATATAAGGATATATTCTTACTTGATGGAGAGTGGGTTTGAAAAATATGATGGTGATCCTACTCTCTACATAAAAGAGAGTGATGGTAAGATTCTTATTGTTGTTTTATATGTAGATAATTTCATTTTTATAGTTAGTCATGATTTCCTCATCATTGACTTCAAATAAGTCATGAAAGATGAGTTTGAAATGACTAACTTGGGGTTTTTAAGCTATTTCTTGGGCATAGAAGTGAATCAAATAGAAAATGGTATTCTGGCTTCCCAATAAAGTTATTTAGAAAAAGATTTGGAGCGGTTTAATATCTAGAAGAGCAGGCCCACACCAACTCCAATTGTCATGGGGTTAAAGTTCAGAAAATAATATTACAACAACGATTCAAATCCAAAATTGTACAAAATCATGGTGGGAAGCTTAATGTACTTGATCGCAAATAGGGATGATATAATGTATGTAGTGAGTTTGGTGTCAAGGTTCATGGAGACACCCAAGGAGACACATTAGAAAGCATCCAAAAGGATTGTAAAGTATGTCGATTGGAAAAAGGAGTATGGTATTTCGTTCACTGCTACAAATAATTTTAAGATGGCATGTTACACACACAGTGACTAAGAAATAAATCTTGATGATAAAAATAACACATAATGATATGTTTTTCGTTTAGGTTATGGAGCTATTTCATGGGCCTCCAAGAAGTAACCCATAGTGTCATTATCAACAACAGAAGTTGAATATGTCACCACAATATAAAAATCTTACCAATAAGTTTGGATGACAAGAATGTTGAGGTATTTATGCCATGAACAAGAGGAAACAACAACTATTTTTTGTGGCAACAATTCTGCAATTGCACTATCACATAATTTTTTTGTCACAAGAGGAAAAAGCACATTGAAATTAGATATAATTCTATAAGAGAATCAGTTAAAAATGGTGAGATTGTGTTACAACATTGTAGGTTAGAAGAACAGTTTCCACACATCTTCACAAAGCCATTGGTACGTGGAAATTTTCTTTATCTGAGATATTTTTTGGTAATTTTCAATGCGAGTAGCTGTGATTAAGGTGGAGTGTTGGAAAATTAATCTCAACCACTGTGTTAAATATACTGGCAACAACCATACCTCAAATGGTTAATTTTGTAGATTGAGGGTTTATTTTGCATGCTAAAGGACATGGATTAAATGAAGTTCAGAGAAGGAATAAAAATTCCCCATTCCTCAATACTTCATATAATTAAATTAAAATGGATATTTAATATAGGGTTGGAAAAAACTTATAGTCACACATTAATTCTGCAACTAATATGTGTACTCTACAACATAGAAAAATAGTCTTAATATTTTGACTATGTCATAAATTAATATATTAGAAATGTATGTTTTGAAATAATTTATTAGAAATCTATGTTTTTAAATAAAATGTATGCAGAAGTATTTGTAATGGTGTTAGATGTAAATCTAGGAAGTTAAGAGGAGAAAATCTCGGAGTGATTTATCTTGGGCATGTAAAATAGATTTTAATAGGGTTTTACAGTGAGTTACTCTGCATGATGAAGAGTAAATTTAAATAAAAATTGTGTTTTACTTGGTGAAGGAGCCCCAACTTCCATATCAATGTATTTTTTAAGAAATACAATCAATTAATAAAACACGCATAAAAAACTAGAGACATAGATATGGTAGAAAAAGGCTAAGATCCTTATGACATTGCTCACATATTCTTCATTATTAAAAGAATGTAATAATACAATTAAATAGATGAGGAAGTTGTCTCAAGATAGTGCTTATATCTTGGACAATTTGGTTGGGAAAATATATCAATTTCACACACTAATCTAGGAGCTAGTTCTAAACTAACTTCTAATCAAGACGAACTAACATAACCTAGAAAAGTAGGCATAAAATCCTAATTTTCAATATGTAATTAATTTAATTTATTTTGGATTTATATTTGTTTATGATAAAGATACTAACATTAACCCCCTTAATTAAAAATCAAAATTAATAACGAGGAAAAATATTCTAAGTTCTCATGCTCAAATTGCTGCTCCTCAAAAATACTGCATGAAAAACTGCCAAAGTTGGATGCTTGAAAAAACTACAACATTAAGAGACCATGAGTTAGCAGCATGTCTGATTCATCTCTAAATTTCTCTTGACAACTCCATCACATTCAAAGCAACAAAAGGATCCATCTGTACTTTTCTTGAAATCAACACCCTTTGTCTACTAACAAAATTTGAGAGTGCCCACTCACGAATCTACTTGTCCAGTGACAAAATTTTGAAGACGCCCACTGGAGAATTTGTTGATGACGAGACTACCCACTAGCTACTTGAAAATTACCCACTGGCTAATGATGATGGCCCACTGGCTGATGATGTCAAAAGATAACTCACTGTTTCTTTTATTGATGTTGTGAAAAACTGCTCACTGCTGATTTTGTTGTCGACCTCCAACTAGAAAATTTGTTGATGCCCACTGGTTGCTGAAGATGCCCACTGAGTGCTTTGCTAATTTTTTCGAGACTTTTAGTCTGAAAACCACCATAAATTTCATTAACATTTCCCCCCCATTGTTATCTAAAAGGAGAGACAATCCTCTACAAATTATTCAAGAACTCCCCACCTTCAAATATAGGAGTGTTGCACTAGTGTTTTCCCCTATTCAACTGCATGAGAGTACCATGTTCAATTGAATTTGATTGTAAAACTTATACAATATTTTAACTATTGACGACCATTCCCAAGGATCAATCCATTCATAATTGATCTTTAATCTGGCTGGTTGGTCTTTGTTGCAGCATTTCTCTGACGAATGATTCGGCTTGACAAAATGGCAACATGATGGAGACAAAAAAAATGATCTTCCATATGACCTGTTCTTTAGCAATGTGAGCATTTTGGTTTGACTATAATTTCTATTTGCATGCCTATCGATTTGTCTGCAACTGTCACAAAAATTTTTGATGTGATTTATTGAAGAAAGCCTGCACTAACGAACTTGATGGGCTTTGAATAATCTAGGATATGTAAGTTGTCGTCATCTTTGACAAATCCTAATCCTTGTCAATTTATGTTACTTTGAATTTATTCCCATGGCTTGATGATAGGTTTGGAAGAAAGTTGAACTTGAAAAACTTCAACACTTAAATTTGTTTAGATGAATGAATTATAATCATATTTATCTGTATGGTTCAAAGACTCGGAAGCATCACTCTTCTCTTGCAACTCATTTCTTTGTATTTGCGACTCTAGTTGAAGGTACTCAATCGCTTCATTTATCTATTGTAGATGCCGTGAAATATCAGTAAGATTTTCTCTGATGATTTGCATCATGTCTTAGGACTTGATAGGATCAAATTGTCAAAAACGTGTAAGAGCTCAATGTGTTGCACCATGTGAACTTGCTCGCTTGGGTTTAGGCTCACTTTTCGTGAACTTTGTCACTTCATTGGAACTTGTTGGATTGAATTTTCTCACTTGATTTGAATGACACACTCGCTTTCTTTGAAATTTTCTTAATCTCTTGCTTGGTGAGACTTGTTTTTCTTATTTCACGCTCACTGGAACTAATGATTGCTTGTTGTACATTTAAAATTTCTTGATTTTTTTTTAATATTACATTTACTTACATTATATTTGAAATCACTTGCTTCCTTTTATTTTTTCTTCAATGAAATTCACATTGGCTCGCTTGATGTTTTGAACTTCGTACTGACTTGATTGGGCTTATTGGGAAAATAAGGGTGTTGAACACTGTAAAAAATGCTCCAAGAGAGAAATGAAAAGTTCAATATTGACAACTCAGTTGTAGATTTACTTGACTTAATGTAACCACCTTACCAATTCAAATTAGGGTGTCGGTTTCAACCAAGAATGCTTGATTTTGTAGCATTCTTGGTTGAAACCGACACCCTAATTTAACTTAGTTACAAAAATTTTTATCAGCAAGTGATACAAAAAGTGTTGTTGTTTTCAATGTCGTCTTAGCTTGGAATTCTTGATTTTGTAGTGTCTTCAACTTTATTTCTTTGATTAAGAGATTTGATGAGAATATCTCTTTATCGAGTTGATGATGTGTCACATGAATGCATTGTGCTTGTTTGTGATTGTGTACTCCAACTTGATTACATGATCTTTATCAAGTAAGTGTAATGACATACATACTTAAGCTTGCTTATGTGCATGTAGTTGTGTAATTTTGTGTAACATATGACAAGAAGATTGGTTTCATAAACTGGATACAAATCATGCACACACTTTCACTACAAATGGTGTACCTAATATCCCCTTATTCATTTTCAGGTGGATTTAGGATACAATAAAAAATACAACCAAAAATGATTTTATTAAGTTTCAAGGTACATTAGTCTTTCATCTTTACAACATCTGCATTGAAGCTTTATCAAAGAATGAGAATCTTAAGCTTGCAAATTTTGGAAGCAAATTTCTTCAAAACCCGTGTGCACTTATCGTTCCAAATACAAAAAAGAAATGACACCTTATTTCTCCAAGTTAAAACTTATTACTACACTTAAACGGAAGCACACTTACCTCTCCAAAATTTAAAATTTAATGCACCTTTTATCTCATCCAAAAATTCTATGATCACCTATGTCTCCCAAAATTAAATACAAAATTTTTCACGGTTATCACTCCAAAAAATTATAAATTCTCCTTATCTCTCCAAAAACATTTTTTACAATTTTTAAAATTGCACTCTATAAAATCACTTCAAAACATTCATTTTAACCTTATCAATCCACAAAAAAAATAAATCACACTTATCTTTGCACTAAAAAACTGCACCTTTTCACTCTTTTTATAAAACTGAAAAAAAAAAAAAAAAAAAAAAAAAAAAAAAAAAAAAAAAAAATAATTCCCATTTCAAAGAATTTTAATGAGTACCTTTAATAAAGAAAATTAAAAAGGTAAATTCTTGTCACTTGAAAAATTCATTTAGATCACCTTTAAAAAGTGAATTAAGATTTCAAACTTTAAACTTTAAGCATATAAAATATATTTAGTCGGAGATACTACCTTGGATAAATTATGCACCATCATGTTTGAGAGAGATGCATCAACTGCAAAATTGAATCCATGATGGTGCTCACTGGTGAGCCCTGGTATTGAACCAGGAGTGCTACAACTCCCAGGGGCTTCCCTACATTATTTTATCAACCCGAGGTTTGTACAAAATTTGAGGTGGCAGTGCTATATACACAACAGATGCGTTATGTTCATGTCAACCTTTTATGCTTTACGAAACGGTCATATTTCTTAAGCTATGATAAAAACTGAAAGGTAAATTGCTGGAGGGGAATGACAGAAAGGGAAATAAATCCATTTATAGAAAGGAAATGATGGAAATGAAAGTAATTTAACGTGAAGAAAGGAAATGACAGAAAGAAAACAAATTTAATTTTCAAAAGGAAATGACTGAAAAGAAACTAAACTAAATTGCTGAAAATAAATGGAAAAAAGGAAAGGAATTATAAACCAAACTTGACTTGGAAAAATAAATAAATTCACTCTACTTATCCTATGGTCTATATACCATGCTTCTATCCATGACTTAATTATAATTGACAAAGTGTTGATTTCCAGCTTAGAGGGAAAAAAGGGCTAAAGAGGCTAATGGAGGGCTTAGCGCATGAAACAAGTCTTAGAAATTGAAAGAGCGGGTTTAAACCTCAGTAAAGTTTTATTATGGTGGAAAAATGCTTTGGAGCAGAATAATTTGAAAAGTGCGATGGCGGGGATGTGATGGAGAAATCGTTGCGAAGTGCAAAGTGCGACGGGATAAAAGTTGCGACATGTGATAAGCGATATCGTAAAGCTAGAGGGAATGTGATGGGGCAGTTGGGAGGATGGTGAAACATGTGATATATGATATGAAAGAACTACGAAATTCCAAATTTGATAAGTCAGATGACAGGGCAGTAGGACATGTGGCAGGGCACTTTGATCATATTGCAATCGGCTGAAAGGAGTGGTAAGTGTTAAAGGAGATAAACTAAAAAATGTGAAGTGCGAAATGTGACAGGAATAAACATTGCGATTTCCCATTTGCGACGGGTGATGTTGCCGTCTGACTAGTGGGAGAGTGCGATTGCAATATTCTAATTGCTAGATAGGTGTGGTAACTCTTAAAAGGGAAAAGGAAATAGATGCGAAGTGTGATGTGTGATGCTGTAAAAGTTGCGAAGTGCGAAATGTGGTATCACGGTTCACAATATCGCAAAGCTTGAGGGGTAGTGGAAGTGTTGTCTAGAAAAATTTGAAAATTGTGAAATGCATTGGGTGATGTGGCAGTGCGAGCGGTGTCGGAGCGTGATTGCAATGTCAGAATCGGTAGATAGGAGCAGTATGTATTAAAAGAAAAGGGAAAAGGTTGTGAAGTGCGATTGTTATGGGTGACGTGGTGGTGGGAGCAGTGGTGGAGCGTGATCGCAATATCACAATCAACATTCGGAAGCTATAAGTCTTAAGGAAAAAGGGAAAAGGTGCGAAGTGCAATTGCGATGCGGGAATTGCGGTAAGTCGTAAAGGAAAAAGAAAAAGGTGCGACGTGCAAAATGCGATACGAGAATTGTCATAAGTCATAAAGGAAAAGGGAAAAGGTGCGACATGATAAGTGTGATTGCGAAAAGGGAAAAAGGTTGCGATCTGCAATATGTGATATTACAATATCGCAAATGACAAAAAGAGCGGTAAGTCTTAAAAGGAACCAAATGAAAACTGCCATCTGTGATGAGTGAAGTACGGTAGTGGGAATTTTGAGGAGGAAAGGCGAAGTCAAACTTTGATGGTTTTAAAAATATTTTGTGCATTAAAATGAATAAGGCGACTATAACCAATAGAAACAAAGGAATAAGATGGGTTGAAGTGTTTAAGTGTAGTAGTTAGAATAAGCAGAGAAAAAGAGTGAATGGAGGACATAACAATGAAGTGAGTACAAAGATGGAAAATGAAGTGAGGAAGCACCACGGAGCTGCTCTGGGGGTTTATCATGAATTCCTACAAACAAATCTATTGGTATATGCATCAAAAAATGGCAAATGTGTGAAAATACAATAAAAAAAGGAAGGCTGAAAATGGTAATTAAACTCTACTTTTAATCTCAGAAATAGTGAACATAAATCAGTTTTTAGGTCTGTAGGAAGGTTCACCCTCCTCAAGCCCTATAGAAGGGGGTCTTGATCCACATATTTTTGGTTTTCATCTGTTCTATTACTCTCATAAGCAAATGAAAAACTACAGCAGCACATTGAATGCAAAACTAAGCAACGATGAAACTATTAGAAGCATAGCTAACTAAATGACAGAAAGCAAAGGAAAAATACAACAGAGAGGCTGAGGCACATGGATTGGGCCCTAATCCACGAGCCTAGCTCTCTGAAACTTAAATAAATAAAATTAAATCAGTTTTCTCATTTCATAAAAGAATAACCTCATTCATTTCTGAAATTTTGATCACTTAGTAAGATAATAAAAATTTGAATAGCTTACAACAAAGTTCCAACTAGAATTGACCCTTCCTAGCACTATCTCTGCTATATTTATTCTACAAGGAAACTGCCAACAACGCTCTAGAAAATAGTGATTAATTCCACTTGACTCCAAGTAAACAAAGAGTGAGTGCACTACTCTTTGAGTTGCTTGGTTGCCTCTGGAATTCGAATTTGTAGAGAGATCCTTGCGGATTCATTACCTATCTTCTGAATTCAAAATGCTTAAGAGAAAATTTGGGATCCTTTGGTTGCCTTTGATAGTTAAGGAAGATGGAAAATTTGCCTATAAATTCTCATTGTTGTATCCTCCAAGTATTTATGATAAGATACTTAAAAAAAATGCTAATAATTCATGATTTTCTTCACTCAACCTCATATTAGGCACTAAGAGTATGTTAGCCTTAATCAACACTATAATAGCATCATAAAACCAAATAATAATAAAAATGAAAGAAAAAGAGATTTAAGAAGGCAAAAATGTGACCATTAACCCCTCCAAATATGTCTAATGATGGAGCTCATCATCACCCCCCTACTGAATGGTTGCTCATTCTCTGAGCAATTAATCCTGCTCCTGCATTTCCTTCAAGGCTTTGAAAGCCCCCCTGATTTCCTGAGGAAGAAATGTGGGAGTTTCCCAAGGAAGTGGAAACCATTATTATTTTCTCCATTCTCCCATTCTCTATCTTTTGCATCTATGTCCTTTTCATCATCTAGTCTCGACAACAAAGGTGGTCTGAGCTTTAGTCTCAATCATTGGATATTTTTGGCCTGTATGGCTCTTTTTTATAATGGTGCCCTTTCCAATGAACCCCTTAGTATTTTTGGAGTATGGTACTCACTATTCTTGAGGTCGTGAGGGAGGTTGTTCCATCTCCTCTAGCTAGCCATAATTCACTCATCTTCTATCTGCCTGAAAACATCATCAAATTGGCCTATTACCTGTGTTGGACTCTTAAGGTAGATTTCAACTAGTGTAGGGTCCCTTTGAATCACTCCATAGTTAAGGATCACTCCTATTGGGCTGAACAATTTTGGTCCGATATGCAAGGGTTCTATATTTCTTCTTCTCACGACCGACCATATATCTTTTTCTCTATTGTCCTCATTCATCATCCAAGACACTAAAGCCATCAAATCCATATCCTAAATTTTAGGATTGGGGTCCCAAGTATCCTTATTTGTCAAGACAGGGTTACACACATAAAACTCTACCATCTTTGCATGATTATCCATGTTAGCTTGCTTGTAGAAATCCATGAATTTCCTACAATCTTGGAAAGATAGGCATCCATGGGAGGATAGAGTTCTGATTTGAAATAGGAGCCATTGCTCATTGAGGTACACAACATATGAGTTAGAAGGGAATCTGTGTTGGGAAAAATACTGAGAGGGGGGGGTGAATCAGTATTTACAGCATATTCAAAACTTTTCACTTTTTCACTCTTTAAAACCCATACGCTACTTTCCTTTATTAAACCCGCGTATATACGCTGATATACTTCATGAAACTTGCGTATACCCAGAGATCTAATTATGCCATTAGTTCTTCACTTACATCATTCCATCATTCATTCATTAGATGATCTATAAACAGTAAACATGTGCAGTAAGAACAGAATAAACCATCACACAAAGCATCACACATGAACACCAGGATTTTTAGGTGGAAACCCAAATCGGGAGAAAACCACCGCTGCAGTTGCTCAGCCTTCAATATTTTATTATAGAGAAAACATCTTACAACATATGTGCCGGCGCAGACTTGACCAGCACGCAGGCACCCACCTGCGCTCGTTTACCAGCCTCTCCTGGAAGGGAGCTCCAACCCCCTGACTCGTTTACCAGCCTCTCCTGGAAGGGAGCTACGACCCCCGATCTCGTTTACCAGCCTCACCTGGAAGGGAGCTACAACCCCCTGACTGAAGGCTACAACCTTCAGCACCACCTTGGACCACGTTTCATCAATTTTCACACTGGATCCAACCAACTTCAATAGAACACCACTTGCAGGCCATATTTCATCATATTTTCATACTGGACCCTTTCCATACTTTTAAGCACAAACATACATCACCAACAGATACATATCAACACAGATCAGATAGCATAAACACAGCAGAACAGATCAGATATTTCATACCCCTTGCTTCAGCAAACCCTAGTTTGCATACGCGCTTTCCCTTTACTGATGTCACGTATATACGCGCTTCCGTCCACACAAACCAGCGTATACCTCAGTGTATATTTTATTGCGCATACGCGCTTTCTCTTCGCTGAAGCCGCGTATATACGCGCTTCCTCCGCGGCGAAGTAGCGTATAGATATTCAATCATTACAGAGCAGCATACTTCATCAGATCAGATATTCAGTTCAGATCTACCCTTTTCCTTCAGACAGATGTTCGCCTCATCACAGATCTAATCACTCCATAAACAGATCTAGCAAATACAAGTACATTTCAGATCTAAAGATCCCGCTTCATCATTTCTTCATAAGTGCTTCATAGATTCATATCTATCATCAAACCTTTACCCTTTCCATACAGATATACTTCACAGAGAAGTATTCATTCAAGCTCAGACATCTTGCTCTCACACTCATGATTTGCACAATGAATTTCTTCTCCTTATATAGGTTTATCCTTTTCAATACCATGAGCCCCTTTTTCAATACCATGGGCCAAAACAATACCATGAGCCCAAAACAACCTGGACGGGGTCAATTAGGCGGATCATTACCCAATACCATGGGTCAATACCATGGTGGTTACCCTTGGTTTTGCACTTTTTGAGCGCTTTAGCCCATACGCGACTTGGTACGTTCTTTTCCGCGTGCATACGCGACTTCCCCTAGGCCAATCCGCGTATACCAAGAGACATACTCTTTTTCATCATACTTTGAGTACATTCTGAAATCCTTTCTTCATAGCCTTCTGTACACACTGTAGAAACATCATATTTAGCTCATCAAGAACATATTCTACCAAGCGCAACTTCATCAAGTAAGTTGCCATCATCTTTATCAAGTGGGTTGCCTTTTAGGGACAACACTCAACATCATAATATCAACAAGCATCATATCACATCAGATTTACATCATTTACCAAGTCCATCAATTCAAGAACAACTTCATCAGGTGGATTGCCATCAAGGACAACACATGTCAATAGTCGCATGTCTTCATCTTCATTCAGTGGGTTGCCATCAAGGACAACACTTTGCATCATATTTCCAACAATCTCCCCCTTTGGACTTGATGGCAACCACGATGGTGTTTGGTTACCACAACAGATAAGTACATTGACACCATGTCACTCTCCCAATTCTTTGACATCATTATCTGCATTCAAACACCATGTCACTCTCCCCCTTTGACATCAAGGGCAACGGGCGGATCAAAACCAGCATACTCTCCCCCTTTGACATCAAGGGCAACGGGCGGATCAATACCAACACACTCATCCCCTTCTCTCCTCATGTAGAAGAAGCGTTCTGTAGATCTGATGTATATTGAAGTGACCAAGCTCCCCCTGAGTTCATGCTGAATCTTCAAAACATATTTGCCAATGAAGTACATGACTCTATGAATTTCCTATCACCAATGACTCATACTTACATCAAAGATCCATCCAAGTGGATTTACATATGAGACTCAAGTACCCAACCAAGTGGGTTTACACATTTCAATTCAGCTACCCAACCAAGTGGGTTTACAAAATTTGACTCAGCTACCCAACCAAGTGGGTTTACAATATGACAATTCCTTACATGACTGAATATTACAAGGTTACATCATGGGTCAACAAGACCTTTTCATCAAAATACAAAAATGACCATTTAATACCAACACCAGAAAGACCTCAAACATGAGAACATATTTCAGAACCATCATAATGCCAACAATGCATTATACTCAGCCATGCTACTGCTCCCCCTGAATCTATGCATCCACGCATTCCTTTCATATGACTAAGGCTCCCCCTTAGTTTGTGCATCCTGAACACTTTCACCAAAAAATCATCAAGGCATCTTCATCAAAACATGAGAAAAATAATTATGAGGACTGGAACACCACCAGAGATACCAAACAGTACTGCAGCTATGCTGAAGAATGCTGACTCCCATCAAAAATTTGTCAGCAATCAGACATACGCGGTTTTCTGTGCAGGAACTCGCGTATATACGCGACTGTGTTTCAGGAAACCCGCGTATCCCAAGACATCTTCTAAATTTCAACCAGATCTGATTCTTTGTGAGGCAAAGACAGTGTTCAGCTTCTTTCTGAGATATGTGAATGCTTCCCTGGACTACAGATAGATAGAACAGTGTAGTGGTGTCTTCAAGCGTCATCCAATGGTTGTAGCATCAGCACACTAGGAACCAAGCCTTCAGATTCTTTGCAGCATCAATACATTCTTTCCATACCAGAGCAGCATCTTCACATAAGTGTCAAGCAATCATCCATGTGGTCCAACATCATAAAGATCTTCAAGATTTAACATGAGGTAACATATGTAGGCAAAAGATCTCAACCATAGTAGCATACTCTGCATGATCTCTTCTTATTTCTGAATCAACCGACATCCAACTCATCCATGTGTGAGTACAAAAATTACTTATCAGCAACCAGGGCTCAAAATCTCATCATAATAATCCATGTACCAAGTTATCATCATTTGAGCATGAGTATCATAAATATCAAAGAAATCATATTGCCAAAAATGCAATCAATAGTATTCAACCTGCTGCTCCCCCTAAACCAGTGCTCTTCCTTAACTCGTGCCATCTGAAACACCTTCAACAGCAAGTCATCAGCAACAATCTCTGCATGATCTGTCCTTGTCTCTGAATTATAAGACTTTCATCTCAGCAACGAATACTCAAGCAAACAGGACTCCTCCATAGTCTTCAACATAAGAAACCATGTATCATAACATCATTATTTAGAACTGATAAATTAAGCTGATACAGAGTCAAAACTTCAGTTATTATTAGTCAGACTGATGCTCCCCCTGGACCTCTGCTCCATATCTTCAGCTATCAGATAAATTCTCTTGTCATCAATGCATACGCGGCTGTGTCAGCTAGAACTCGCGTGTATACGCGACTTTGTTTCATAGAACCCGCGTATAGAAAGTGAAATATAGAAAATTTCACACCTTCATCTTCTCCTGCAAATTTACCTTCTGTTCCTGTCTTTTTTTCACACCAGATGCTCTGTTAGAAATACATATAACTAGACTAATCAAATCAACCATGAGAGACATCATACATTGCTCCACCTGTGACGATACATTACTAGATCTCATAATGTATCTCACATCATTCCTGCAGTCAATCAGAGAAGTAAGCTTCAGAAGCGGATGACTGCAGTAGGGTCAGAATTCCCTACGTTTCTGATCGGTCCTCCTTCTTTTTCCAAATTTGCTTGAACTTTCTATTTGAGTGCTGGAAGTTATCCACTTTCCCAGATCTGTTCATCCTGCATTCCTTTTCTACATGTCCATACTTATTGCAAGCATAACATCTCATGTGGCCAGAGAAATAAACATAAGAATCATGATGAGCTTTTCTATTCTTCCTTCTATTACAATCAGCTGCTTTATGTCCATACTTGTTACATGAAAAACAATATCCTTTGAATAAACCAGAATACCTTTCTGAGTATAATCTGTTTGTTTGAGGCTGAAAAGATCTGCTCCTGCAATTTGCTGCAACATGCCCATAGTTATGACATTTAAAACATTCAACGTTCTTGAATGAATTCCTTTGAGAATTCATGATTGTTGGTTGATCTTTTGACTCTTTCAACACTTCAGGTTTTACATTGACTTCCTATGAATTTTTGGCACTTCCTTGTGAGCTAGATTCTCCTTTAACAGTTTCATGGAAGCCAAGACCAAGTTTGATAGCAGGAGACCTTTGATTACTCAGAATATTGTCCAAAATGTTAGTACTATCATGAAACCTCAAAAGTTTAACCTTTTCTTCTAATTTACCTTTGAGAATGTTTATCTCAACCTCCAAGGCTTGACATTGCTTTGTCATGCTTTCTTCTTTTCTTCTTCCATCTTCAACTTGATCCTTCAGATTTAGAATCTCTTCTTTCAACCAATCTTTATTTCCTTCAGATGTTTGTTGCAGCTCTTCATTCTTCTTGTTTGATGCTTCGAGATCCTTTTTGAGGGAGACAATTTCTGCTTCAAGTCTTGCATTCTTCTTATTTGATTTATCCAAGTCTTCTTTGAGGGAAATGATTTCTGCTTCAAGTCCTTCCTTTTCAAATGATGGTAGATGTTCCTCACTCTTCTTGCTTGATGCTTCAAGTTTTTCTTGTAGAGAGATGATTCCAGCTTCAAGACCTTCATTCTTCCTTTTTGATTTTTCCAGATCTGCTTTTAGAGAAACGTTTTCTGCTTCAAGTCCTTCATTCTTCTCATTTGATTCTTCAAGTTCTTCTTGCAGAGAGATGATTCCAGCTTCATATCCTTTACTTCGATTGTATACATCATCGAACATCCTTTTCAGTCTAAATACCAAAGCTTTGGAGGCAGCGTCCTTCTCATTAAATATTCTTTGTTGATCTTTGATAACTTCTTTTAAATCCACAACATTACTTTCACTATCTACATCATTGCTTGCACAGATAAGATTACAAGGATCACTATCAGATTCATCTTTGTCAACTTCTGCTATACCGGTTTTCTGAGACATCTCCTTACTTTGAGTATTTTGCTTCTTTGCCATGAGCACTTGTAGAGCTTGGTCAGAATCTTCTTCATATTTAATCTTGACAGCTTCTTCTAGGTCGATAGCATATTCTTCACTATCATCACCATTCATTGTACCAATGAGACAATTAGGACCCCAATCACTATCTGATTCATCTTCTTTGATTTCTGGTATCCATGTTCTCTGAAATATCTTCTTTCTTCGAGTGGGCTTCTTCTTTTGCTTCTTTCCCATTGCGACGGATCTCCTTCAAGAGATCAAGCTTCTACAGAAGAACCTGCTCTGATACCAATTGTTGGGAAAAATACTGAGAGGGGGGGGGGGTGAATCAGTATTTAGGGAAAACTGAAACTTTTTACTTTTTCATGCTCTAAAACCCATACGCTACTTTGCTGAAGCCAACTAGCGTATACACGCAGATATCCTTCATAAAACTCGCGTATACACATAGATCTAATTATGCCATTAGTTCTTCACTTATATCATTCCATCATTCATTCATTAGATGTTCTATAAACAGTAAACATGTGCAGTAAGAACAGAATAAACCATCACACAAAGCATCACACATGAACACCAGGATTTTTAGGTGGAAACCCAAATCGGGAGAAACCCACCGCTGCAGTTGCTCAGCCTTCAATATTTTATTATAGAGAAAACATCTTACAACATATGTGCTGGCGCAGACTTGACCAGCACGCAGGCACCCACCTGCGCTCGTTTACCAGCCTCTCCCGGAAGGGAGCTACGACCCCCTGACTCGTTTACCAGCCTCTCCTGGAAGGGAGCTACGACCCCCCGATCTCGTTTACCAGCCTCACCTGGAAGGGAGCTACAACCCCCTGACTGAAGGCTACAACCCTCAGCACCACCTTGGACCACGTTTCATCAATTTTCACACTGGATCCAACAACTTCAATAGAACAACACTTGCAGGCCATATTTCATCATATTTTCAGACTGGACCCTTTCCATACTTTTAAGCACAAACATACATCACCAACAGATACTTATCAACACAGATCAGATAGCAGAAACACAGCAGAACAGATCAGATATTTCATACCCTTTGCTTCAGCAAACCCTAGTTTGCATACGCGCTTTTATTTCACTGATGTCGCGTATATACGCGCTTCCGTCCACACAAACCAGCGTATACCTCTGTATGTATTTCATTGCGCATACGCACTTTCTCTTCAGCGAAGCCGCGTATATACGCGCTTCCTCTTCGGCGAAGTAGCGTATAGATCTTCAACCATCATAGAGCAGCATACTTCTTCAGATCAGATATTCAGTTCAGATTTAACCCTTTACTTCAGACAGATGTTCACCTCATCACAGATCCAATCACTCCATAAACAGATCTAGCAAATACAGATACATTTCAGATCTAGATATCCCGCTTCATCATCTCTTCATTGGTGCATCATAGATTCAGATCTATCATCAAACCTTTACCCTTTCCATACAGATATACTTCACAGAGAAGTATTCATTCAAGCTCAGACATCTTGCACCCACACTCATGATTTGCACAATGAATTTCTTCTCCTTATATAGGTTTATCCTTTTTCAATACCACGGGCCAAAGCAATACCACGAGCCTTCAATACCACTGGCCAAAGCAATACCATGAGCCTTCAATACCACGAGCCTTCAATACCACGGGCCCCTGGATTTGCACTTTTTGAGTGCTTTTGCCCATACGCAACTTGGTACGTTCTTTTCTGCGTGCATACGCGACTTCCCTTAGACAAATCCGCGTATTCATAGAGACATACTCTTTTCATCATACTTTGAGCACATTCTGAATTCCTTTCTTCATTGCCTTCTGTACACACTGTAGATACATCAGATTTACTTCATCAAGAACATATTCTACCAAGCGCAACTTCATCAAGTGAGTTGCCATCATCTTCATCAAGAGGGTTGCCTTTCAGGGATAGCACTCAACATCATAATATCAACAAGCATCATATCACATCAGATTTACATCATTTACCAAGTCCATCAAGTCAAGAATAACTTCATCAGGTGGATTGCCATCAAGGACAACACATGTCAACAGTCGCATGTCTTCATCTTCATTCAGTGGGTTGCCATCAAGGACAACACTTTGCATAATATTTCCAACAATCTGTGCTCAAGGAATTTTATGGATACGTATGCCATGGTGGCTACTTTTTTCCCTTTTTACTGCAATTCCTCCTTCAGTGCTACATTCTCTTCCTGTGCCTTTTGCAGCTCCTAATTCATAAATATTTCTTCGATTCTTTCCTCCTCCCTTGGTGATTCTTCAATGATAGTCGGGCTCATGGGAGGATTTTTTGTCTCTCTCTAAATTATCCTATGACTCTTATCAACTCTGAAATACAAAGAGGTTTTTCTTTGTCTCTTTGCACTTGGAGGAGATAAGGTGGAAACTACCTCTTTGTATTGAGGGGATGTGGTGCTATGTTGTGAGTATGCTTCTTGCTCACTTTCTCCTACCTCTATGAATTCTATTTCCATCTCTTCCATTTTCCCTTGACCCTTTGTCTCTTCCTCTTCTTCTTCTGGTTATTCTTATTCCTCTTCTAGTTGTTCTTCGAACTCTTTTTCTCCTTCTTCTCTTTTTTCTATGGGGCTAGGAGAAAAGACTCCCTTGGTCCCTTGCTATTGTTTCTGATACGCGGGATACTTCGGAAGCTAGCTCGACTGCTGCTGATGTTGTTTTTTTGCTGCTCTTGCTACACATTGTTCAGATGTGCAACCCACTCTCGCTAGTGATGTAATGTGGGCTCCCTTCGGTCTCTTTCCATAAAAATTATTAATTCACTGGTTTGGATGAGACAATATCTCTTTATTAGATTGTGTAACTAGTTTTGGGAGTGTTTATCTAACTTGGCTCAACTCCAGTTTTTGTTGTAGACAGTTGGAACCTATTATTGTTAACTAGCTGATATTGTCTGTCTCTTCCCCTCATTCTCCTCTAATCCACTTGATTGAATATTTTTCTTTTCCATGCCTAGGTGGCATGACTTTGTAGTTCTACCTAATCATACTTCATGACGGTGGCCAAGCTCGGTGACCACCTTTCTCCCCCTAAAACTATAAGTATGAAAATTTAATTATTTCATGCTATTATGGATGCATAGCAAGAGGTGAGAGGCTAGACCTGAGTTTACATGTTGTGGTGAAGGAATTTGTAGGAGCTGGAATTTGGAGACAATATTTTTAGATGTTGTGTTCTTCACTATATTCCTATTCTCTCAGTGAGCATCTTGTTGAATGAGAAGCTTCCTGAGTGAGTTGCTGGTATTTTCTTGTTGTTTATTTCTACTCTATATGTTGCATGGTCTGCTCGAGATGCCATGGGTGGAATTCTCGCTCTCCTAGAGTCTATTATGCAACTTTCCTACTTTTTTTTTTTGCAGTCCATGAACAAATTTTTTTTTGAAGTAACTTCCTAATTTTTGTAGCCATTCGAGGCTTGCCTTCTTTTGCTACATTATGCTCAACAATAGAGGAATATGGTGTATGGAGGTGATGGAAGGAGTTATGGAAATGAATGAAGTGAATGGTGTGATGGATGGTGAAATAGGAGAGGAGAGAAGAGGAATGCTTCCCTGTGTTTCCAGAAACCATCAATAACCCGCAAAACAAAAAATACAGAAAACATAGAGATGAAGATGCTATTTTTTTTTTGAAAGAAAGTGGGTTGCCTCCATGTAGGTTTTCAACCCACAAACTTGCCTTGGGCACCTCAGAGAGGTTTTCACCCATGGATATTTATTCCCTTTTCTTTTCTTTTCTCTTTTTTTCTGAGCAAGCAAGCTGCCTCCATCGAGGTTTCCAGCCCACAAGCTTGCCTTGGCTGCCTCAGAGATTTTTTCACCCATGCATATTTATTATTATTTTTTTTAAGAGGTGTGGGAAACTATTGAGTTTCCCATCACATACACCTCTCTGCTTATTGAATTTATGAACCTTTCCCTTGACAAAGGCTTCTTGTAAATTTTAATTTTGTGACCATTGATAAGCAAGGGGATTTCTTCCTCATCTATGATTCGGATTTGAACTGCGCCATTACCAAAAAAAAATTCCACTGTGTATGTTTCCAACCATATTTTCATTAGCTTTCCTTTGAAATATTTAAACCTTGAATCACACAACAACACCCAATATCCTTCTTGGAAGGTCTTTTGTTTGATGTTTTTGTCATGTGAAACCTTCCTTTCGAGCTGAACTACCTCTGTGTGAAGAAGTGCTTGCATTCTGAACTCATCCAATCCATTTAGTTGTATAAGCCTCTCGTTTTGGTCATTTGATAGGTCTATATCTAATCCATCTTCCATCCTTAAAGTATTGAATTCAATCTCAACTCAGAGTAGAGCGTTCTTACCATAGGCTAGTTCATAAAGAGTGAATCCTCTTCTTGTCTTCCAAGTAGTGATTTAGGCCCAAGTAGATTCTACCAATATGTCTGCCCAATATTTTCTGCTACTTCTCACAACCTTGGAGAGGATTCTCTCTAAAGCTCCGTTATTTACTTCTAATTAGCCATTCGCCTAAGGGTGATAGGAATTAGAAGTTCTATGCTTAATCTTGTGCTTCCTCAAAATATTCTCAATGAGGTGAGAGGTGAATTGTCCCCCCTGATCAGTGACTATTTCTCTGTGGTGCCCAAACTTGTAAAACACATTCTCCCTAAAAAATTCTACTATTTTCTCCTCAGTTGCTACCGTCACTAGTTTTTTTTTAGCCAAATTTGTGAGGTAATCAGTGCATACTATGATATAATTATTTTGTCTAGATGCTGGATCGATAGATCCAAAAAAGCCCATGCCCCACTTGTAAAATGTATTAAGAGCCACCTGAGAGAAAAAGTACCTCATCCCTTTGCGTGGGTTTCCCCATCCTTTGGCACTGGTCGCACCTGTTGGTGTATCTTCTAGAACCTTGGTAGAGGGTAAGCCAATAGTATCCTACCTGCAAAATTTTGTAAGAAATTATGTTTGCAGCAAAGTCGCCTCCATATGGGTTGTCATGAAATTTAGAGAGGATATCAAAAACTTATTCCTCCCTCACACATCTCCTTAGGATTTGATTAGGGCCTTGTTTCAAAAGGTTTCCCCCAATCCATGCAAAAGGGGCGCTTTTTTTGATGATTTTTCTCCTCTCCCACAATGAAAGATTAGGAGGGAGTCTTCCAATAACCAATTAGCTGGCTATATCAAAAAACCATAGTGAGAGTGTTGATATACCAAATAGATGCTCATCTGATAATTGGTCATCCACCATTCCATATTCACCTGGAGTAATAGATAGCCTAAACAAAAAATCTGCAATAACATTCTCCTTTACAAGTTTATCAACAATAGTTAAATCAAATTCCTACAAAATTAACAACCATTTAATTATCCTAGAATTAAAATCTGGTTTTTTCATTAAGTACTTGATGGCTACATGTTCAATGTGAACAAAGGTTCGATATCCAATTACATAATGCTTGAATTTTTTGAAAGCATGGACAATTGCTAACATCTCCGTCTCAGTAACAGTATAATTCATTTCATCCTTGGACAAGTTCTTGCTAATGAAATAAATGACATAAGGGATTTTGTCCTGTAATTGTCCTAATGCTGCCCCTACAGCTTTTTTGGATGCATCAATGTGGATGTGGAAAGAAAAAGACCAATTTGGATCGCAGAGGATGGGGGAAGTAGTCAAATTTCCTTTAATGAGCTCGAAAGCCTATTGACAAGGACCAAACTAAATAAACTCATAATCTTTGGCCAATAACCTAAATAATGGTGAAGCCATCTTGCTAAAATATTTGATGAACCTTTTGTAGTAACCAACTAAGCTTAAGAAACTCCTCACATCTTTCTTCTTTTGAGGAGCAGGTACCATTTTGATGATAGTGATTTTGTTTGGCTCTACCTGTATTCATTCTTGGGATATGAAGTGTCCTAACACAACCCCTGCTTCCTTTAAGAACTCACACTTTTCTAGGCTCAAGGAGAGATGCATTTCAAAGCACCTTCTTAGAAATTTTCCCAAATTGGAGAGAGCTTCATGGAAGTCATCCCCATAAGGTGTGAAACCATCCATTGTATATTTCGATAGAGTCATCGACTAACTCAGAAAATATACTCAGGACAACTCTTTGGAAGGTAGTTGGGGCATTGCACAACCCAACGGGTGAGACTCTATAAGTGAAGCTACCCTAAGGGAAGGTGAAAGTAGTCTTATCCTGGTCTTCAAGGCTGATTTGAATCAAATTGTACCTAGAGAACACATCTAAGAAGGAAAATAATTTCTTCTCCTCAAGGCCATCGAAGACTTAGTCTATAAAGGGCAATGGGAAATTGTATTTCTTAGTGGCTTTGTTAATTTATTGATAATCAACACAAATTCGCCACTTCCCATTCTTCTTTGGTAATAGGACAAGAGGAGATACCCACTCACTGTCTGATATAGGATATATAAATCCCGCATCCAATAGTTTATGTAGCTCTTCTTTGACTAGTCCTTTAGAGTCGGGTTCATCCTTCTTTATGATTGTCTCACAATATTGCATCCTTCTTTGATGTAAATATGATGTTTTCACATTGAATGATGCACCCCTTTCATGTCCTTGTAATCCAAAGAAAACACTTCTATATTCTGTGTGAAAAGTTGGCATAGATTCTTCTCCTCTTCATTCGAGAGGTTTGGGTTGATTTTTAGATATCTAGATAGGCCAAACTCAATAGCCTTGGTTGAATTAGAGGTTGACTTAACTAAGTTCACTTCCATCCAAGGTTGGCTTTCATACTCTTTGACTAAGGTTTCGAGAGGAATGTTAGTGGAAGACTGGTTTTGAATGGCATGGTCAATGAGTTCATATTCATCAAGCTACGCCCCTCCCCTCCCCCCCCTAAGAATAGAATCTATGGTACACATAGGGGTACTGTTATATAACTCATCTTCCTCATCCTCCAACCATATAAGCAGATCATGATCAATGGAAGGCTGGGCTATAGGATATAACACTAGTTGTTAATACATAGGCCCATTTTTTATAATCATGTTTCCGGCCTAACAATTAATATAAGCATCTCCAATGGCTAACCAATGTCTCGCTAAGATTAGGGGGTAACCATTAAACTTGGTTTTTGGTTGCAGGACCAGGAAATCTGTAGGATACTCCTAAGAGTCAATGGTAACCAAAACATCCTCAAAAATTCCTTCCAAAGTTACTGTGGATGGATATGCAAGTTGTAGAACTATTGTGACTTTTGTACCACATTAATGATGGGGGCATCTCTCTTCCTTCTCCCAGGTTTCTTGAAGCACTTTTCTTTGATGAGCCTATTGTATATAGGGACATCCTTAATGGTCTGGAAAAGTTGTAACTTTACACACAAAATTTCCAATTATCCTAGGAAATCAGTCTCCTTTCGGGGTGTGTTGACGAGGGTGGATAAAGCGCTCAAGAAAGGGAAGTTGTTAGATCTTAGTGTTACCTTCTTCCTCTTCCTCCTCAACCTTTACAGGTGGATATGGAGGATGGTTTTCTAGGAGTGCTATTCCCGACCTGAGATTAACCTCCTATATCTCCACAACATAAGCTGGATAGGTTGTTTCTCCATTGGGATCATGTTGTGCATGTCTGTTGTTTGGGTTCAGATTGGGTTATGAAGGTATAGGTAGCCTAGGTGGAGCAACATGAGTGAGCTGAGGTTGAGGTTGGGGTGGAGGCATTAGAGCATGTGGTTGTTTTTTCTAGGGCCTCCACCCTTGGGATGGATTGTTCCACTAAATCTGTTATGGAAATACTACTGAAATGGTTGGTTTCCTGGCTGAGGATGATATGAAGGGTTGTAAGGCCAAGTAAGAGGTGTAGAGCAGGATGAAGGAGTGGGGGTGTACCAAGGTTGCGTGGGTGCACTCTTATTGTTGTGATAGTAAGAGTAAGATACACCTTTCATACCTTGTTGATATGGCCGAGGGCCTTGAGGCCTTATTTGGTTGATGAAACAGAGTTTATCTCACATTTAATTCCCACCTTGATATATAGCCTTAAGTCTAGGTAAGGAGGGACACTTTTCTGTGGCATGATTCTCCTCACAGACTAAGAAAACCTCTATGACATTAAGTGGAAATGTATTTCTTGGGTGCTTCCTAGTACATTTAGGACAAAATATGGCTAGGGCTCTCTCTGCTTCCTCTTGCTTCCTTTTGACCTACATTGTGTCCATTTGCAAAGCAAAGGTTTGCACCGTGTCACTCTTGAATTCCTCTATCATGTTTCCAATCTGATGTTTTATGAAGGTGGAAGAGGATGGGGTATTGGATGTACTTTGGCTAGCTCTACCCTTCTTCCTAAATGCCTTAGAATGGTTCTGGAAGATAGTTTTGATTCTTTCATAGGGTTATTGTTAGATATCTCCTCCTAATAGCATATTCAAGGTTTCTATCATCTCTTCACTGATCCCTCGAAGAAGTACAAGTTTAAGTGATGTAGGATCAAGAGTACATTCACCTCTCTTATTGTTTAATTGAAACATCTCTTCATAGTCCTATAGGGATTGATCAGGTCCTAGAGTCAACCTAAATATTTCATCCTTATTTTCCTTGGATCTAGAATAATATCTATATTTTCTATTGAAGGTCTCTTCCATCTATGCCCAGGTAGTGATGCTTTCCTCGGGCATACCCATGAACCAGCGCAAGGCTGCATCCTTAAGGATGGATGGGAATAACTTTAACTTTTGATCATCAGAGGTGTAGTCATAAGTCCTACAAACAACAGAAAATTCAAACATGAATGTGCCAGGGTCCTCAGAGGTAAGTCCATGAAAGTGTGGGAGAGATGAGGGGATAATGTTTTTCATCTTCTTTTCCCCATCTGCCTCTCTTATAAGAAAGACTCTCTGGATCCCAGCCATGGTTAAGATAGGTGAAGTAGGTTCCTCAGTTGAAACAAGGTCTTCTTGTTCTTCCCCAATAGGATCCTCAAAGTATTTAGAAGGCTATCCTATATGGGGTTCAATCTCACTACCACTGAAGAAGAGTGAAGGGTGGCCAGGAGGTGATGTGGTGGTTTTACGTAAGATTTGTATTTGATTATTAATTGCCCTATGAGGCATGAAAGTCAGATATTTTTTCATTTTTCGATATTTCGGAAACAACATGAAAAAGGAAAGAAGAAAAGAATGCTAAAAAAAAATCAAAACATCTACTAGACACCTCCCCAACAACATCGCCAAAAAGTGGTGAGCCCTGGTATTGCCCCAAGAGTGTTGCAACTCACAGGGGTTGCCTGAATTTAATTTATGAGCCTAGATTTCACACAAACTTGGAGGTGACAATGCTATATAGACAACATATGCATTTTGTTCATGTCATCCTTTTCTGCTTTACGAAATGGTGTTATTTCTTAAACTATGATAAAACCTGAAAATTAAATCGTTGGAAGGGAATAAAAAAAAGGAAAATAACTTTATTTTTAGAATGGAAATGATCGAAATGAAACTAATTTAATGTACAGAAGGGAAATGACAGAAATGAAACTAATTTAATCTGCAAAAAGAAATGACTCAAAAGAAATTAAACTAAATTTCTCAAAATAAATGGAAGAAATGAAGCTAATTATAAATGAGACTCAACTTTTCCAAATAGTTAAATGCACCCTACTTATCCTATGGTCTATCTACCATGCTTCTATCCATGCAGCGAAGCTATCCATAGCTTAATCCTAATTGAAAAAGTGTTGATTTGCAGCTTGAAGGGAAGAAAGGGAAAAAGAGGCTAATGGAGGTCTTAAAGCATGAAACAAGGCTTAGAAGTGGAAAGAGAGGGTTTAAACTTCATTAAAGCTTTATTATGGTGCAAAAATGCTTTGGAGCGGAATAATTTGAAAAGTGTGATGGCAGAGATGCGATGGAGAAAAAGTTGCGAAGTGCAAAGTGTGACGGGATAAAAGATACAATGTGCAAAATGTGATATAGCAATAGCAATATCACAGAGCTGGAGGGAAAGTGATAGTGCAGTCGAGAGGAAGGTGCAATGTGTGATATGCGATGGGAAAGAACTGTGAAATGCGAAATGTGATAAGTTATATGACGTGGAAGTAGGACAGGTGGTAGATCACTTTGACCATATTTCAATCGACAGAAAGGAGTGGTAGGTGTTAAAGGAAATAAACTAAGCAATGCAAAGTGTGAAATGCGAGGGGAATAAACATTTCGATTTGCAGTTTGCGACAGGGGATGTGGCGGTGGCACTGGTGGCAAAGCGTGATCGCAATATCACAATCGACAGATAGGAGCAGTAAGTGTTAAAAGGAGAAAGAGAACAGATGGGAAGTGCAATGTGCGATGCGGTAAAATTTGCGAAATGTGAAATGCGATATCATCGTTTGCAATATCGCAAAGTTTGAGGGCTAGCGGAAGTGTTGTCTAGGAAAATTTGCGAAGTACAAAATGTGTTGTGTGATGTGGCAGTGTAACTGGCGGTGGAGTGCAATCGCAATGTCATAGTCGATAGATAGGAGCGGTAAGTGTTAAAAGAAAAGAGAAAAGGTTGTGAAGTGCGATTGTGATGGGTGACATGGCGATGGGACCGGTGACAGAGTGAGATTGCAATATCGCAATCAACATTTGGAAGCGGTAAGTCTTAAGGAAAAAGGGAAAAGGTGCGAAGTGTGATTGCAATGCGAGAATTGCGGTAAGTCATAAAGGAAAAGGGAAAAGGTGCGACGTGTGAAGTGCGATATGGGAATTGCGGTAAGTTGTAAGGGAAAAGGGAAAATCTGTGACGTGCGAAGTGCAATTACGAAAAGGAAAAAGGTTGTGATATGTGATATACGGTATCGCAATATCGAAATCAGCAAAAAGAGAAGTAAGTGTTAAAAGGAACCAAATGAACACTGTGATCTACGATGAGCGAAGTACAATAGTGGGGATTTCAATGAGGAAAGGTGGAGGTCAAACTTTGATGGTTTTTCAAGATTTTTTTCATTAAAACGAGTAAGGCGACCGTAACCAATAAGAACAAAGGAATAAGGCAGGTTGAAGGGTTCAAGTGCTTTTAGGGGAAAATGTGGGTGTAACAGTTAAAATAAGTGGAGAAAAAGAGGGAATGGAGTTCTTAACTAAAATGTTAAGGTTGTTAGTACAGAGATGGAAAATGAAGCGAGGAAGCACCACGGAGCTGCTCTAGGGCTTTATCAGTAATTACTTCAAACAACTCTGCTATTCTATGCACAAAAAATAGGAAAATGCATGAAAATGCAATACAAAAATGAAGGCTGAAAATGGTAATGCAACTCTATTTTTAATCTCAGAAAAATTTAACAGAAATAAGTCTTTGGGTTTGTGGGAAGGTTCACCCTCCTAAAGCCCTATTGACAGAGATCAGAAGGGGCTCTTGATCCATAGATTTTTGGTTTTCCTCTATTATATTACTCTCATAAGAAAATAAAAAACTACAGCATCACACTGAAAGCAAAACTAAACAACAATGAAACTATCAGAAGCAGAGCTAATTTAATTACATAAAACAGAGAAAAAATACAGCAGAGAGGCTGAGGCACATGGATTAGGTCCTAACACAAGAGCCTAGCTCTTTGAAACTTAAATCAGTAAAATAAAATTAGTCTTCTCATTTCATAAAAGCATAACCTCGAACATTTCTAAAAGTTTGATCACTCAGTAAAATAATAAAAATCTCAATAGCTTGCAACAAAGGTCCAACTAGAATCGACCATTTCTCGCTCCATCTTTGCTCTATTTATTCTACAGGGCAGCTACCAACATCTCCCTAGAAAATAGTGATTGAGTCCACTTGACTCCAAGTAAACAAATATTGAGTGCACTCCTCTTTGAGTTGCTTGGCTGCCTCTGGAATTCGAATTGTTGGAGAGAAACATTGGGGATCCTTTGGCTGTCTTTAAAATTCAAAATTCTCGAGAGAATCTTTGGGATCCTTTGGCTTCCTTTGAGAGTTAAAGAGGGTGGACAATCCACCTATAATTTCTCCTTAGTGCCTCCTCCAAGTATTTATGATAAAATCCTTAGAAAAATGCTAATAATTCATGATTTTCTGCACTCAACCTCATATTAGGCACTATGTTAGCCTTAATCACCACCTATACTAGCATTATAAACCAAATAATAATAAAAATGTAAGAAAAAAACATTTAAGAAGGCAAAAGGTGACCGTTAACCCCTCCAATTATGTCTAATGATGGAGCTCATCACTCACGGCAAGCCTTTCTTTTTCGCTAGTTTATCCATGATGTTGGATCATTTTCAGCACATTCTGTTGTGTGCAAGAATCACATAACTGTTACAATTATAGACATAAATTAATTCTTCGCAAATGAAAGCACGATGCAAAGCACTCTTCTACACCATTTCTGTCCACACAATGAGTTTTGAGGCAGCAGTTCCACACAATTTCATCCAAAGAAATGACTGTTGAGGTAACAGTTCCACAAAAATTCATCCAAAGAAATCGCTTCATTGTTTGGGTATGGTGCAAGGTTGCTGATGAGAAGCAATTAGCAATAAGGCATTTGCTGGGTTGTTCTTTCTTTTGATGTTTTCCTCACCAATCAATCATCAAAAATTACTACTACTACTGCCACCAGAAAATCCTCATATCGACCAATTTGAATTTATTTTTACCACTGGAGCATATAAATTAAATAAATCATAAAATACTCATACCAATGCTGGACCCTCTTCACCGGCTCCACGCACAGGCAGATCAAACAGTGGATAAATCTACACTCAACACCGGTTCCACGCAAATTTCCATCCACACAACGCCACATATCAAACACATACAGCAGGTTCAAATCACAACACAGACCAAAGAAATATAATCTCTTCGACGTTAACCTCGCCAATTTGGTCGACCAAGCTTACCTCGACGACCGTGCGACAACCACCGTAGTGGGAGTGGACCCCATCCCGGAAGTAGAGAAACCATTCTTTCAGCTCCCCTGGACCGAAGAGACGATTCTCCTCGACAGCGATGGCGCCATCAAGGGACAGCTCAGAGAGGTTGGCCTGAGAGATATTCAAATTCCACCTCTATCGTGACTGGAAATAATATCTCACACTCCACACAATTATACGCAAATGATTCTCCTATAATTACGACTCCAAAACTCAAATCCTCGTTGTTCAACCATTTTTAAAGAATTGAGGGCTTTGACTTATTCATATTGAGAGTTGGAGACAATGGTTCATCTGTTTACCGTTCCAAGCCCTATGACATATTTGGAAAATTTCAACCACGAGATGAAGCTTATAAGCAGTCCTGGGAAAAAGCAGCGGATGAGGAAACTTGTTGTTGGACAGGAAGCGACTCAGAAGACGAAGAACTGTGATCAAAAGCACTTAAAAATTACTATGATTGGACTCACAATGAAAATGAGAATGGCGGTGAACATAGTCCATTACTTAAAACTTGTCCAAATCATGTAGCATCTCTGCCCATTCAACCACGGTCTTCAAGCGTTGCATAATTGTCTTCAGACGCCCAAAGCTACAGGAGTCATGTCGAGAATGGATCTGAAAATTTAGCGTTCATTCAACGATCCGGCTAATGCACACCATCATATTTCTTGGCACAGTGGAACTCTATAAGTAGGGTTTCGAGAACAATCAAAAATGACACGCATGAACTGGTCATTTCTTCTAGCATTATCAACACATAAAACCATTTAGAAAGGGGAAGAAATCCGCAGACCACATCAAAGTTAACTGAAGAACATAGTAGTGCGAGATCTGAAACCTGATTTGTAGATATACTCCGAAATCAAATCCCACTCATCAAATGCTAAAATTACTTTAATCCAAAATCTAGACTCTACGTGAAACCAGTCAATCGAAACCGCCCTTTTCTACCAATCCTAATTATATAACTCCCCCGTGACCCTGAGCCAAATCTTAAATCCTTGGCATCAACCAAAGACTTCACACAACTACACACAACTATTAGGGCAAATATTCTATGGAAATTCCTATTTGTTGTAGTAAATATAATTAAGAGCGCAACAATTCTAAGCTTTAAGTCAGTTTTTAATTCAATATTAATTAATAAATAGTCATTCTATTATTTAATTTATTCCAAGTTATTAACCATTTACTCTAACTTTCTTGACCTAGACACTAATCTTGAACATCTTAAAAATTTTCACGAATACAAATTTCTTAAAGCATTAAGAGGAGATGCTTGAAGAATTAAGAGGACATGGTTTGTAAAGTTGTAAATTCAGATAGACAGTTTTTCATAGTTACTTTGAAGTAGTGATGAAAGGATTGATATAATTTTGAACTGGTGATTAAATGATTGATATATTATTAATGTGAAAAAGAGATTACTAAGTTTTTCTTTAAATCACTGTAAATAGTATACTATGAATGGTTGTTGGTTTTATTGGAAATATAGTATAGTTTTGTTTAATAATTATACATTTTGGAGATTTTTGGTGAGAATGTGGTAATTTTTTTGCCTTAAATTTTGATTTCCGTTTAATCAATACATTTTGGAGACTGCATATATGGATTTGGAACATAATGACTAGGAACATAGAAATGTTTTCAAATCTAGATGAAAGTGTTAAATATGAAGTGACATTACGGACTGATAGCAAAGTATATGTCATGGGTAAAGGAAGAGTCAACATTCTAACAAAGAAGGGGGAGAAGAGGTAAATTTAAAATGTTCATTTTTTCCCTAGTTTAAAGCATAACCTAATAAGCATTGGAAAAAATGATGAAAACGGGCTGCAAGGTATTTTTCAAAAATGATGAGTGCACAATTTTGGATAAGCATCCAAGTAGACAACTAATTACAAAAGTTCAGATGACAAGAAATAGAATTTTTCCTCTCAAGTTCAAACCAGATTCGAAGGAAGAAGGTGCTCAAGCAAAAATACCAATGAATTCAAAAGAGAATGAAAGAAATGTAGTAGTTGTCACATAAGTAAACTTTCAATCATAACTTAAAAATGAAAATTGGTTATGGAATTTGAGACTTTGTCCTATCGATTTTGGAGGTTTGAATTTTTTGCATAGGAAAGTCACAGTGAAGGGATTTCCACTCATAGAAAATTTGGACAACCTATGTGAAGGATTTATCTTTGGATTACAACATAGAGAGACATTTCCAGCAGAAAAGTCAATAAGGGAAAAGGAACCTTTGGAGATTGTCCATTAAGACTTATGTGGACCAATGCAAACACCAACAATTAGTGGCAACTATTATTTCTTGACTTTCATAGATGACTATACAAGGAAGACATGGTTCTACTTCCCAAAACAGAAAAGTGAAGTGTTTGAGCGCTTTCTTGATTACAAAGCTCTTGTTGAGAATTATAGAGGACACTACATAATTTTTTTGAGAACTCATTGAGGTGGCGAGTGCATCTTAAATGACCTCCTATGTTTTTGCAATGACCATGGAATTCACAAGAAATTTACAACAATGTATACACCTCAGCAAAATGGTGTCCCGGAAAGGAAGAATAGGATCGTTATGGAAATGACAAGAAGTATGTTGAAGACAAAACATTTTCCAAATGATTATTGGGATGAATTTTTCTCTTGTGCAACATATATCATTAATAGGTCTGCAACCAAAAGTGTTACAAATATGGTTCACGTAGAGGCATGGAGTGGAAAAAAATAATAGTGTCACTCACATGAGAGTGTTTGGATGTGTGACTTATGGACATTTCCTAGATGAGTTAAGGAAGGAGTTGTACAACGAGGGGGGTAAATGCATATTTTTTGGATATAGTGATGAATACAAATCATAATAGCTCTACAATCCATCAAGCAAGAAGGTCATAATCAACAAATATGTGTATTTCATAGAAAAGGAAGCATAGGGTGGATGTTTAGAGAAGAAAATAAATGTGAAGACATGTATACCACATGAAGACAAACAAGAATTGACCACAACAAGTAATTCCTCAATGGTGACTCCTCGTACTCCTATTCAAGCTCAATAAAGAAATCACCAAATGACGTTGTCAACAAATAATAGGATAGTGTCCCAAAATCATCCAATTACTTCTCCAAGCACACCACAAATACCCACAGAGTCATCTACCTCAGGCACAACACCAAGGGACATGTCAAGTCCATCTTCCGCAAGCATAAGAAGACAAAAAATTAGAAATTTAAGTGAAATATATTATAAGAATGAAGTTGATAGTATGTTTGGCCCGAATCCATTTTTTTCATTGTTTTGTCATGTATTTGACCTAATCCATTATGATGATGCAGTAAAAGAAGAAAAGTAGGTTGCGGAAATGGATGGAGAAATAAAAGCAATATAAAAGAATGACACATGGGATTTAGTGGACCTTCCACAAGGAAAAGAAGTCATTGGAGTGAAGTGGGTCTACAAGACCAAGAGAAACATTGAAGGAACGATTGAAAGAAATAGAGAAAGGCTACTTGTCAAATGATACAAGGAGTATAGATATAGTGAATATAATGTTGACAATTTTCGTGCAACATAAATGGAAAGTGTATCAAATAGACACAAAATATTTTTTCTTGAATGGAGTGCTGAAAAGGGAAGTACATGTTGCGCAACCAGTTGGGTATAAGATATAATGTCAAGAAGACAATGTTTATATGTTGAGGAAAAAATTTTATGGGCTGAAGAAAGAAACTTGTGCATATATATAAGGATATATTATTACTTTATGGAGAGTCGTTTTGAAAAATATGATGGTGAGCCTACTTTCTACATCAGAGAGAGTTATGGTAAGATTATTATTGTTGTTTTATATGTAGATAATTTGATTTTTAGAGGGAGTAATGATTTCCTCATCATTGATTTCAAATAAGTCATGAAAACTCAGTTTCAAATAACTAAATTTGGGTTGTTAAGGTATTTTTTGGGCATATTAGTGAATCAAACAGAAATTGGTATCTTTATTTCCCAAGAAATCTATTTAGAAAACATTTTGAAGAGGTTTAATATGCAGAAGAGCAAGCCCAAATCAACTCCAAATTTCATGGTGTTACAGTTGAGAAAATAATATTACAACAACAATTTCAATCCAAAATTATACAAAAGTATTATGCGAAGCTTAATGTACTTAACTGCAACTAGGGATGATATAATGTATGGAGTGAGTTTGGTGTCAAGGTTCATGGAGACACATTGGAAAGAAACCAAAAGGATTGTAAAGTATGTCGATTGGAAAAAGGAGTATGGTATTTTATACACTACTACAAATGATTTTAGGATGGCTCCTTCCACACACAATGAGTAAGACTGAAATCTTGATGATAAAAATAACACATCATGATATGTTTTTAATTTAGGTTGAGGAGCCATGTAATGGGCCTCCAAGAAGTAACCCATAGTGTCATTTGTTGAAAAGTGTAACTAGGTCGGTCTTCGTGTGGACTATGTAATTATGTATTTATGTAAAGAAGATGTCAAAGATAATAAAATGTATTTTTGGTTTACCTGCTTCCTGGGTTTCATGAACAATATTTATTACAGGTCTATAGAATTCTTCTTATTTTCTATTAGGAATTATCTTTTAGATATAAGTGAAGTTAAGTGTCATATTCATGAAGAGTGTAGCCATCAATATGCTCCAAGATATTGACAATATACCAGGAAAAATTAGCTCCCAGAAAACGCAAAAAGATGCTCTGTCAAACGCTGAATTTACAGTCCTTCATGTCGGCGTTCATTCATTAGGAAATTCGGCCTCTAGGTCGGCCTAAAAGCCATACGAATAACTATATAAAACCCAGTATTTTGTGGCTCATTTGCACACAGGCTGTCTATGTGATTTTTCAAAGGAAGTTTTTGTACATCTCAAAGATTAAATTGTGGATACTTCAGAGATTAAATTGAGGACAAATCTTAGGAACAATTTCAGATCAATTGCGGACCAGTTAGAGGAAGAAGCAAGCGGATATATCTCAGATTACTCTACGGACAAAAGTGAGGATATAGTGTGGATTACTGAAACAAGAAATGTGGACCTAACACAGAATTACAAGAAGAAATATTGCGTAGAAGTGAAGGAGATAAAATCAATGTGAATACGTCTGAATTCTTTAGTGATATAAATTAGAAGAAGGTGAAATTCTAGGACCGCAAAAATTCTTAACATAAGTGCGGATATTTCTAAGATAAAATATCCAGGAGAAGTCTGAGTTTTTAGTATAAGCTTCAAGTGCAAAAGTTTCGGATTATAATCAAGAGGAGAAGGGTTATACAATGAGGCAGAATAAGATTACAATAAGGTCTATGTTTAACATAAAAGGAGGACTGTGATAATACATAAGATTATCACAGAGTATAAAAAAAGGATTGTATATAAGGACATATGCATAATTGTCCTATAAAAGGGAAAGCATAACTAATAAAATTGGTGAAGAGAAGGATGAAGTTCTTGGAAAAATATGCAGGTGAAGGGTCCGATTCTGGGTGATGGTAACTATCATTTCAAGATCTATAAGAGGAATTCTTTGTTGGTTTTCCTCTCCAAGAGGGAGAGGTTTTGCCCTGGCTCTAGGAGCCTAAATTTTATGTTTTGCGCATTTTCATAATTGGCTTCATGAAATATTAACTAAGCTAAAAGAAGAGGAGACGTAAGTAACACAAACAAACTCACAAGTAATTATCGAGAAGATAATTTCATTTAAGCACCAGCCCTCCAAATTCTCAACATGGTCTTAGAGATAAGGTGTTGAGCATAAGGGCTGCTTGTCAACAAAGACACTCAAGAAGCAAAGATTAAATTTTAGGTTGGAAAACTAAATTAGTTTGCAAGGAAGAATATCCAACTACTTCATGTGAGATCTCCTACCTCATTCAAAAGATCAACTAATTTAGGAAATTAATCTTTGCCAACAAATATTTTCACTTAAGACATTGTTTGAAGGAAATCTAAACTTCTGAATATAGTCATTATAATCAAGGGTTCAAGTACAACAACATTGAATAAAGGAAACCCTTGAATTCATTCTCAATCATCATCAGGGAAGCTGCAAGAAAATCCATTCAAGTAAGTATTCATGACCCTATCTATCAAGATGCATTATTGTAAAGAAAGCGACAAGCTAGTTGGGTCATCAAACTTCAGTGCATGGAAGAAGAGAACAGACTTGAATTTAATTGAAGACGAAGTAATGGACTATATCGAAGGATCTGCTATTCAACCTCCAAAAGAAGATACTTCAGCGCATGCCAAGTACATGAAGGGAGAAATTAGAGCCCAAAGGATTCTAATAGAATCCATCAAAGACTCTCTTATTCCCTATGTATAAAAACTAAAGACTGAAAAACAAATATATGAGAAGTTGGTGGAGCTATTCTCTGTGAGTACTGTTGGAGAGTAAATCTCTCTAAGACAAGAAATATACAAAATGAACTTATCAAGGGAAGCAAGAATCACTCCATACTTTATAAGGATTTCTGAAATAAGAGATCAACTACAGGAACTAGGAGAAGTGATGTCTGACACTGAGATGACAACAGTGGTGTTGAATGCTCTACCAAAGGAATGGGGAAACTTCACTTTTAGTCTATATGGGAAGGAAGAAGCCACTCCATTCCATGATTTATGGTCTTTATGTAAAATAGAGGAAAAAAGACTAAAGGAAAAAGCTGATATAGGACCAAGTGAAGAGAATCATGGCTTTGCAGCCTCATAGAGGAGGAAAGGAAGATTTAGAAAATTTGGCCCTTAGAATAAAAGAAGAAATATGGACAACGGGGGATGCTTTGGATGCGATGAGCTTGGACATTATAAAATAGATTTTCCTAAATTATGAAAGGACAAGAGGAAAAAGGAAGAAGTGGATGTCACTTATGAAAGAGAAGAACCTGAAACTAAAAGATATAAGAAGGAGGAAGCAAGGGATCTCTATTATGATTGAGACCATCTTCCTCTGTAAGTGATCTCTGATTAGTTGTAAAATTGTATGATAGCAATGTACATTAAGAAGCATCTCGATAGAAGCATGGAAGGAGATATCGGTGAAAAAGCTTCTGGAAAACATCTTTACTAAAAGTAAAGTATTCATCAGATCAACGGTCATCATGGAGACAAAATTTTGGGATGTGATGCAATATTGTTGAAGCAAGTCAAAGGAATGAAGCTCTTCATTCAAGAGAAAATACTACAGGATGACTCAAGGAAAATGGGTATGAGGTATGAAGACATATATGTTGATATTGGATGTTGTGAAGTAATGTCATATGGTTGCAGGTAATATACCTTCGTATTTAGGAGTATGATCTATGAAGAAGGATTCTTAGAGAACTTAAAAATGAAATCAACATAATATGACCTCATAAAATATGAGGTGGTTGTACATAAACAAGAAACATTTGTAATATCCTAGGAATGAATAATGTGCAGAGAGGAAGAGTTCATGAAGTACAACCATGTCAATAGGTAGTTATCATCCAAAGGCAAAGAAGATGTGACTAGGATATCTCCTCGGAGGATATGTAGACTCTGACGCAAGTCTGGTAAAATAGAAGAACCTTGCCAAAAAATATCATTAGGAGACATGTCAATATGTATAAAGGATGTCGATTCCTACAGGAAGATGTCATGGTGAAAGATCATCGCTAAGGTACTTTTTTTATAAAAATTCATATGAATATCTTTATCCAGATAAATTTATGCAGGGCTTCCAATCATAAGAAATGATGTATGATTCTTGGAGATGATTTGAATAAAAGTATCATGGCATAATGATGGACCAAATAAGGAAGTATGATCAATCACTTTTTGATAGCTGACATGACTCAGGATGGAAGTGATGGATAATTTATGCCCTATGAAGATATAATTTGAAGATTCTTCAATATAAAAATCCATGACATCGGGGACAAGAATTCTTCATGAGCAGTTGGGTGTCTCACCATTGCTGCTGGAGGTCCCTGGTTAAAAGGGAACCTGGTGATAAGTTTCTTACTTGGAATAAACTTGGTAATTCCTAAGAATAAGCTTAGGTACATTCCTGGTATAGGAATGAGTACATTCCCTTGTGGAATAATTCCTCCCTTGTTGAGAGGGAGAGATAGAGACATCATTATGGTCTTCACTTGGGAAGACAAAATGGAGGATTGGGTAATCATCTGGCATTCGATACTCTTTGAGAATGGGTTAGGGCATTCAAAATAAGAGTAGTCAGGGACCAATATTCTTTGAGGGCTAGCTACCCAAGAGAAGAATATTCCAAGAAGGTCATACTTTGGGAACACCCAGGTGGAGTATGTAGCTTGGAGAGATAATGACAAAGGTTTCTATATGTCATGTGTCTCGCCAGCATTGTAGCCCATTGTCTCGTTGAGAGATGGGGTTGTTAGTGAAGGCCTTCCACTAGGACAATGCTGGTTGATATGATGCTATATAGATGTGATTACCAATCTGATTCCTCTTATGAGATTCTTCAGTTTCAAAGTAACCATGTACCTATATGAATACCTCCCTAGTTAATAGGGAGTGTTGAAAACTGTAACTAGGCCGGTCTTCATGTCGACTATGTAATTATGTATTTATGTAAAGAAGATGTCAAAGATAATAAATTGTATTTTTGGTGGACTTTCTTCATGGGTTTCGTGAGAAATATTTATCATAGGTCTATAGACTTCTTCTTTTTTTCTGTTAGGAATTATCTTCTAGATATAAGTGAAGTTAAGTGTCATATTCATAAAGAGTCTAACTATCAATATGCTCCAAGATCTTAACAATATACCAGGAAAAACTAACTCCCGAAAAATGCAAAAATATGCTCTCTCAAATGCTTAATTTACAGTCCTGCATGTCAGCCTTCATTCATTAGGAAATTCGGCCTACAGGTCGACTTAAAAGCCAGACGAATAACTATATATTATCGAATATTCTGCGGCTCATTTTCACACAATAACTATGGTTGTCTCTATGATTTTTTAGTGGAATTTTGCAGACATATCAGAGATTAAATTGTTGATATTTTAGAGATTAAATTGAGGAAAAATCTCAAGAACAATTGCAGATCAATTGCAGACCAATTTTAGGAAGAAGCAAGTGGATATATCTCAGATTACTCTGTGGACAAAATGAGGATACAGTGTGGATTACTGAAACAAGAAATGCATACCTAACACAGAATTATAGGAAGAAGGATTGCGTAGAAGTGCAAGAGATAAAAATAGTGTGAATAAGTCTGAATCCTCCAGTGATATAAATTAGAAGAAGGTGCAATAATAGGGCTGCGGAAAAGCTGAAGACAAGTGCGGATATGTCTGAGATAAAATAGCTAGGAGAAGTATAATTTTTTAGTATAAGCTTCAAGTACAAAAGTTATGGATTCTAATCATGAGGAGAAGGGTTATACAATGAGGCAGAATAACATTACAGTAAGGTCTATGTTTAACATAAAAGGAGGACTGTGATAATACATAAGATTATTAGTGAGTATAACAAAATGATTGTATATAACCTGACATATGCATAATTGTCCTATAAAAGGGAAAACATAATTGAGAAAATTGGTGAAGATAAGGATCAACATCTTGGAAGCATATCTAGGTCAAGGGTTCGAGTTTGGGTCATGGTAACTATCATTTGAAGATCTATAAGAGGAATTCTTTCCGGTTTTTCCTCTCTAAGAGGGATATATTTTTCCCAAGCTCTAGGAGCCTAAATTTTGTGTTTTTTTCATTTTGATAATTGACATTATGAAAGATTAACTATGCTAAAAGAAGAGAAGACACAAGTAACACAAACAAGCTCACAAGTAATTATCAAAAGAGAATTTGTATTAAGCACTAGCCCTTCAAATTCTCAACATCATTTTCAATACCAGAACCTGAATATGTCTCCACAATATCAAAAGCTTCTCAAGAAGTTCAGGTGAGAAGAATGTTGACGGATTTATACCATAAACAAGAGGAAACAAAAAATATTTTCTGTGGCAACAATTCAGAAATTGCACTATCAAATCATTTTGTTTTTCACAAGAGGAAATAACACACTGATATTAAATATCATTTTATAATAGAATTAGTTAACAATGGTGAGACTGTGTTGCAACATTGCAGGTCAGAAGAAAAATTTTCACACATCTTCACAAAGCCAATGGTACGTGGAAATTTTGTTTATCTGAGATATTTTTTTGGAATTTTCAATGGCAGTAGTTGTGATTAAGGTGGAGAGTTGGAAAATTAATCTCAACCACCATGCTAAATATACTCACAACAACCATACCTAAAATATATATTTTCTAGATTACATATTTAGTTTGCATGCTAAAGGACATGGATTAAATGAATTTCTGAGAAGGAATACAAATTCCCTATTCTTGAATACATCATATATTAAATTAAAATGGATATTTAATGTAGGTTTGGAAAATAATTATAGCCACACATTAATTTTGCAACTAATATGTGCACTCTGCAACATAGAAAAATCGTCTTAATATTTTGACTCTGTCATAATTAATATATTAGAAATGTATGTTTTGAAATAATTTATTACAAATGTATATTTTTAAATAACAAGTATGTAGAAGTATTTGGAATGGTGTTATATGTAATTCTAAGAAGTTAGGAGGAGAAAATATCGGGGTGATTTATGGTGGGCGCGTCAAATAGATTTTAACAAGGTTTTACAGTGAGTTACTCTTCATGGTGAAGTGTAAATTTAAGTAAAATTTGAGGTTTACTTGGTGAAGGAGATCCAAATTCCATATCAATGTATTTTGTAAGAAACAAAATTAACTAATAAAACACACATAAAAAACCAAAGACATAGAAATGGTGGAAAATGTTTGAGAGCCTTACGGAATTCCTCACATATTCTTCATTATTAAAAGAATGTAATAATACAATTAAATAGATGAGGAAGATGTATAAATATAGTGCGTATATCTTGGAAAAATTGGTTGATAAATATCTCAACCACACACACTAATCTAGGAGCTAGGCCTAAACTAACTCCTAATCAAGAGGAACTAACATAGTCTAGAAAACTAGGCATAAAATCCTAATTTTCAATATTTAATTAATTTAATTAATTTTGGATTTATAATTTTTTATGAGAAAGAGGCTAACATTAACCCCCTCAATGATAAATCCAAAATAAGAATGAGGAACATCTTCTAAGTTCTCATGCTGAAATTTTTGCTCCTTAAAAACACTGTCTGAAAAATTGCCAAAGCTCGATGTCAAAGAGACCATGAGTCACCTGCATGTGTGATTCATCTCTGAATTTTTCTTGATAACTCTGTCATGTTCCAAGAAGAAAAAGGATCCATATTTCCTTAGCTTAAATAAACACCCTTTGTCTACTCACAAAATTTGAGAACGCCCACTAGCAAATCTGCTTGTCCACTAACAAAATTTTGAAGATGCCCACTGGAGAATTTTTTGATGACAAAACTTCCCACTGGCTACTTGATGATCACCCACTGGCTAAATATGATCACCCACTGGCTGATGATTTTAAAAAACAACTCACTTTTTTTTTTGCTAATGTTGTCGAAAACTGCTCCCTACAGTTGTCAAAAAATGTTCACTGCTGATTTTGCTGTCAACCTCCCACTGGAAAATTTGTTGCTGCCTACTGGCTGCTGAAGATGCCCACTGACTGCTTTATTTATTTTTTCAAGACTTTCATTCTAAAAAACACTATCAATTTCATTGAAATTTCACCCTCCCTTTGTTAGTTTAAAGGAGATACAATCCTCTGAAAATTATTCCGGAACTCCCCCTCTTCAAGTGTAGCAGTGTTGCACTAGTTTATTCCCTCGTTAAACTTCATAAGGGTACCATCTTCAATTGAATTCGATTGTAAAACTTATACAATATTTTAAATGTTGAAGACCATTCCCCAGGATCAATCCATTCATAATTGATCTTTAATCTGGTTGGTTGGTCTTTGTTGCAACATTTCTCTGATGAATGATTTGGCTTGCCACAATGGTAACAAGAATGGAGATCAAAACAATGATCTTCCATATGACTTGTTCTTTGAAAATGTGACAATTTTGGTTTGACTACAATTTTGGTTTGCATGCATGTCTCTTTGTCTACAATTGTCGTAGAATTTTTTGATGTGATTTGTTCAAGAAAGCCTGCACTGGCGAACTTGATGGGTTTTGAATAATCTGGGATATGGAAGTTCTCGTCATATTTGACATATCCTAATCCTCGTCTATTTCTGTTACTATGAATTTATTCCCATGTCTTGATGATTTGTTTGTAAGAAATTTGAACTTGAATAACTTCGACACTTGAAGCTGTTTGGATGAATGGATTACAATCATGTTTATCTGTATGGTTCAAATAATAGGAAGCATCACTGTTCTCTTGCAACTCATTTCTTTGTAGTTGTGACTCCAGTTGAAGGTACTCAATCATTTCATTTGTTTTTTGTAGATGTCTTGAAATATCAGCAAGAGTTTCTTTGCTGATTTGCACCACATCTTCAGAACTTGATAGGATCAATTTGTGAACAACTTGTAACAGCTAGATGTGTTATGCCATGTGAACTCACTCACTTGAATTCAGGCTCACTTGTTGTGAAATTTCTCACTTTAGTGGAACTTTTTGGATTGAATTTGCTCGCTTGATTCGAATGACACACTCACTTGCTTTGAAATTTGCTTGATCTCTTGCTCGGTGAAACTTGTTTTGCTTGTTTCATGCTCACTAGAACTCATGCTCTCTTGATGTAGATTTACAATTTATTGATTTTTCTTTTAACATTATATTTACTTACGTTAGAGTTGAAATTACTCACTTTCTTTGATTTTTTCTTCAATGAACTTCACGCTGGCTTGCTTGATGTTGTGAACTTTGTACTGACTTGATTTTGCTTATTGGCAAAAGAAGGGTGTTGAACACTGTCGAAAATGTACCCAAGAGACAAATGACAAGTTCAATATTGATGACTCAATTGTAGCCTTACTTGACTTAATGCAATCACCTTACCAATTCAAATTAGCGTGTTGGCTTCAACTGGGAATGCACCCGTACACTTTAACTTAGTTACGAATTTTTTTATTTGGAAGCGATACAAAAAGTGTTGTTGTTTTCGATGTCATCTCGGCTTGGAATGCTTGATTTTGTAGTGACTTCAACTTGATTTATTTGACTAAAATATGTGATGTGAAGATATCTTTATCGAGTTGATGATGTGTCACATAAATGCATTGGGCTTGTTTGTACTTGTGTACTCCACCTTCATTAAATGATCTTGATTAATTAAGTGTGATGACATGCATACTTAATATTTTTTATGTGCATGTAGTTGTGTAATTTTGTGTACCATATGACAAGAACAGTGGTTTCAAAAACTGGATACAATTCATGCACACTGTAATATTCCAAATTTTTAGCCTTCAAGATAAATGGAATATTAGAGTTGTTTTATCACTAGGTAGGTGAATAAATGGGTAGGGAGGCCCATTAACCTCTTTAGAAGGATTAATAACACTCCTAATGAGAAAGGAGTAAGAATAAGCAGCTAATTTGAGCACCCTTGGGTGTGAACAGAGATGGGATCATGTTGATTCAGTCAACTTTGACCAAGTCAACAAATTTTTCTAGATACATTGAACCTCCTTGATGGACAGTGCAGTTTTGGTGGGGTACAACTTGCATGTGCTTGATGGCACATATGGATGGGATCCAATGTGAAGAGGTTCACTTTCTATATATGGAGAGGATGGGAGCCTTTTTTATTCATGATTTTTATATGATCATTTGATCTTGTCTGTTTAGACTTGGTTTCTTCTTGCTGTTTAGCAGGGTTGCAGTGTTGTTGAGCATAGGGTGTTCCCGAGTGGGAATCCCACCTCTTCCCTTGAGAGGCCTCTTGGGAGAGCTTGTTCTGTATTTCTCCACATTTAGGCTTAAGCCTAAGAACCATTCTTCATCCTCAGTGTTATTTCTGTAGCAGAATATTGCTGTGTTGCAGGGTGTTGTAGTGGAGGTTTGTTAACACCACTTCTGGGTCTATTTCTTAGTAGAGGGTGCCTTCCTTCTCTTGAGAGTTCATCTAGGAAGACTTATGAGCACATTTCATATCTTGGAAATAGGAAAAATTATTCCTCATCTCCTACAACGCATTCCCTTACAGGAATTGCGTCATTTTGTGTAGAGTTGCTGCAGCAGGGTTAAGACCCTTGTTTCTGTGTTAGTTTCCTAGGGAAAGGGCCAACCCTTCTCCCAGAAAGCTAGAGGAAGGGATTCTAATGCCTCTTTTATATTATTCAGATATACTCTTGTAATTTTGCAGTAAGACTGCATTTTCTTGAGCTGAATATTCAGATACGCTTTTTTTGTACTTGTACTTTCATAAAACCCTTGTCGGGTTATCTTTATAATGCATTAAGGAGGCTAGATCTTCATTTTCTTAGCATATTGCTCCATTGAGTTCTAGATACATGTTTTTATATCATTATACTATATAAACCCTAAGAAAATAAAGCTATTTTTTTCTTAGTCTATTCCGCATAACTTAAGTCATGGGATTTGGCTAATTTCGAGTTGATATGAGGCTGGGAGGTATGTTTAACCTATCAAAAGGGATTTATTTCTGATCCCCTTTTGTATGTGAGGGACTAATACCATATTCTAAGGGAACCAACTATTATTTTCCCTTTTTATAACTTATATTCAGGAAATAACGTTTTTAGGGTCTATTTGTTGCATTTTCCCCACTTGGGAGGATGTAGAAGTACTTATTTTTGCTGTTGTTTCATTCATTTGATGGCTATGTGTTTCTCCACACATTTTATGACTTAATTTCACCCTGTTATTCCAATATTTTTCTTATGCACTACTGCATTCCCATTTTGGGATATTATAGTGGTATTAAAGCTTCTTTCTTGGCATAGCCTGTGGATTTCAGCCATTATGTCATCAACAGAAGGGGTGATGTACAAAAAATAGAAGAATCCATTATGTGGAGGAAGAAAGGAAGATAGGCTTACAAAGCTACTTCCAAGATCTATACAGAGCTTTCAAGAAGATCTGAAGAAAATAAGGATGGAGACAGAATCTCGAGAATATTTTGGATCTAGAGCTAGATCTAGATTTGCACGTGGTGAGTGTGAGCATGTAGCTACACTCCATGATGCAAAACGCAGTCAAATTCCTAGATCTATCATGAGATGGATGAAAGGAGGGAGAATGCCTAAGAGGAAAACTCTTAGTGATTTGTTGCAGGAGTATGAATCTCAAACTGAGAGGTTTAGAGATCATACCATTTTCCAAGAGTTTTGCAAGATCCAGGTGAAGAGAAGCAAGTAGAAAAATATGGATAGATTCCTTCTGTCTACCTTTCATGGTTCACCTACATGTTTAGCCAGGGCTTGGGTGGAAGAGATAGACGCCTTTTTGTAGCAGCATCAAATTTCTGAAAGTGAAGCCATCAAAGTAGCAGTGCTGCATTTTGGAGGTAAGGCTTATGCATGGTGGATTTTTGAATATTTTTATTTGAAAAATGAAAATAATTCCTCTTATGCAAGATCCATTAAAACATTGATTGGAATTTTTGATGGGAAACTTCCTAAGACATATGTATTGGAGCAAGAAAAAATTAAGAAACAAAACCCTTGCATGTAATGGAGGAAATTATAGACCTCACTCAACTTCAGAAAACCATGGGAGAAGCTAACATCTTGCATCATACATTGGTAGAGGCAAGACCTCTATCTCATATTCCTAAAAAAGAGGGCATGGGGATGTCTTTTTCACAAGAGGGTCCAATTATTGGAGGGTTGCGCATAGACATTGATGAAGATGAGGGCAACATCGATGTCACATCTACAGCACATCCAGTACCTCATGCAGAGGAAGGAGGAGCACATGCTTCAACAGGAGGGATTCTTGTGTCCTTACAAGAAGTTCCCCAAGATTTGATACATGGAGGTCAAAGCACAATCAATGAGCAGCATGATTGTGAAGCATTTCAGATGGAAGTAGGAGGTAGGAAGAAAGAGCAGCATCACTTGATGAGAGGCACACACCCTTCTCTATTTCAAAGGGCTAATGCAAAAGGGAGGTAGACTGTTCTGCACTATGAAGGCAAGCGCAAGGTTTCCCAACCATATGTACAGTCTACTCTTGACATTGATGTCTCACTACATGGAGGCATTCCATATGGGAGGCCACCCGATCTAGGATTGATGAAAGACATCTTGTCTTTGGATTCACCACTCTTGGATTTTGGAGAGGTGAAAATTTTGGAGGGAGAATTTTGCATGGGGGATGTCAAAGTAGTAGGCAACAACAAGAGGAGAGCCTCACATGCCAGATCACCAGTGTTGTCTCTTGGGAGGATTGATCCATATTGGAGGTCTCAACTCTTGGTAGAGTACTCCAAGGATCTTGGTGCTTGCATGATTCTTGATGACCCAGATGGATATGATAGATATATGGTAGGTGATATGGTCATCTATTCTTATGGCAGAGTCTTCTTGACTAGAGCTTATAAGCTCAAGGAGAAGCTTCTACATGTAGCACATGAGTACTTCTTTTCCATTCATATTGATTCATATCTTTCTTTGGTATAGGAGTTCATTTGGGAGGGCATCCAACAAGACATATTTCAGCATATGGAGAGATGCACAACCCATATGATCATAGAGAGGATGTCACAACCACTTCCCTACTCTTTGGAGGTGAGGGAGAATTTCTAGTTGAGCCATTTCAGCTCAAGGCCCCAAGTACATGGTGAATAATGTATAATCCCACATTATGTTTTGTACTTCTTTACTTTATATGAATAGAATTTTGTACCAAGGAGGATTATCCCTTCTTGCATATTTTTCGATGATGTACTTGAAGCCATTTGTAGCATTTAGATTGGCTATCTCATTGGTGGTTTGTGGGCAAAGCCACATGATTTTTGGTGTGCACCATTGACACCACTTTGTACTCTCATGTTTCTATCTTGTAAAATTATTGTGGCAGAAAAAAAGTGGCTGTAAAAGCACTTGTTTTTGTTTGATTTGATGCAGGAAAAGGATGCACTGTGCTGGTTCCTTGTGTGGGACCTTGATCCACTTTCCGGTTGTCATATGACAACTTGTTTCTATTGGTTTTTTCTTCCATGTATTGCTGATATTTCTATGTTCATGGGGAGCTTTGTTTGGAAAGTGGGATATGAGTTGAAGATGCCCATTGTGAGTATGATTCTCCCTAATTTTCATGATGCATGTTTCAGGAGCAGCAATGGGCAACCCATGATTGCCAAATTACATCTCTCTTCTTCATGTGGGAGGAGCCATTTGGAGAACTTGAGTTTTTGGAGGAGGCACTTCATGGTTTATTTGTTTGGTGGGGTAGCTTGGGCCACTCTCGGAGGTCATGATATTTCAGCCCAAGATCAGTAGAAACCCCATACTTATCATATATGGAGAGAGAAGCCACTTGTTTGGGAGGATCCCATCTCTCCATGCAGCCCCAACACATTGTATGAACCAGGGGTTGAGGATATTTTTGAGCTAACTAGATTGGCTCATTTAATTTGGATGATAGCATGGGTGTGGAAGTCACTCATTGGGAATAATATTCCTCATGTTCATCATCACTCCTACCTTGAGGAGGCCATTGGAAAAGAAGTAGGTTTCCACTTACATATTCCACCTTTCTATGATGTAAGCTATATGGTTTTACATGCTTGGGAGGAAACATTGGAGGACATAATTGTAGCAGATCATTCTGAGTAGTGGTTGGGACTTTTGATGAGGAGTCCAGAAGAAGAGGAGGGGAGGATTTTTCTCTCCTTATACAGTTGCTTGAGGACAAGCAACATTTTGGAGGGGAGGACTGTTTTTAGCCTTCAAGCTAAAAATTTGGAATATTGCAGTTTTTTTATCACTAGGTAGGTGAATAAATGGGTAGGGAGGTGCATTAACCTCTTTAGAAAGATTAATAATAGTCCTAATGAGAAAGGAGTAAGAATAAGCAGCTAATTTGAGCACCCTTGGGTGTGAACATAGATGGGATGATGTTGATTTAGTCAACTTTGACCAAGTAAAAAAAGTTGTCTAGATACATTGAACCTCCTTGATGGACAACGCAGTTTTGGTGAGAGAAAATTTTAAGGATGGAAAATTATTTTGAAGTTTAAAAAATTGGCGAATCTGACTAGTCCGTAATGTGCAAAATATAAAATCTTTATTGATGTATTTTTAAAATTATTCAAATTTATAATTAATATTATATATATTGTCTACATAATGTTGGTGATTTTTAAGGTAAAATATTTTTATATTGGAAAATTTGGGTGAATAACTTCTATAAAAAATGGAAATTGGCGATTTTTTTTTTTTGAAAAACCATGGAAAATTAGCCCGCCTGCAAATATTAGCCCCTAAAACTTTCCATGGTTTTGGTGGAGGACAACTTGCATGGGCTTGATGGCACATATGGATGGGACCCAATGAGAAGAGGTTCACTTGCTATATATGGAGAGGATGGGAGCCTTTGTTATTCATGCTTTTGATATGATCATTTGATCTTATTTGTTTAGACTTGGCTTCCTCTTGCTGTTTAGTAGAGTTGCAGTGTTGTTGAGCACAGGGTGTTCCCGAGCGAGAATCCCACCTCTTCCCTTGAGAGGCCTCTTGGTAGACCTTATTCTATATTGATCCACATCTAGGCTTAAGGCCAAGCACCATTCTTTAGCCTCAGCGTTATTTCTGTAGTAGAATATTGCTATGTTGCAGGGTGTTGCAGTGGAGGTTTGTTAACACCACTTCTGGGTTTGCTTCTCAGTAGAGGGTGCCTTCCTTCTCTTGAAATATCATCTAGGAAGATTTATGAGCACATTTCATATCTTGTCAGCAGGCCAAAGTATTCCTCATCTCCTACAACACAATCCCTTGCAGGAACTGCATCATTTTGCATAGAGTTGCTGCAGTAGGGTTAAGACCCTTGTTTTTGTGCTAGTTTCCTAGGGAAAGGGCCAACCCTTCTCACAGAAAGCTAGAGTAAGGGATTATCATCCCTATTTTATATTATTCAGCTATACTCCTATAATGTTGTAGCAATACTGCATTTTCATGAGGTAAATATTAAGATCTTATCTTTTTGTACTTGTACTTTCATGAAACCCTTGTCGAGTTGTCTTTATAATGCATTAAGTAGGCCAAATATTCATTTTCTTATAATATTGTTCCATTAAGTTGCAGATCCATGTTTCTCTATCATTATACTATAGATACCCTCAGAAGATAATGCTATTGTTTTCTTCAGTATTTTCTGCATAACTTAAGTCATGGGATTTGGCTAATTTTGAGCTGATATGAGGCCGAGAGGTCTGTTTAACCTATCAAAAGGGATTTTTTTCTGATCCCATTTCGTATGTGAGGGCCTAATACCATATTATAAGGGAACCAACCATTATTTTCCCCTGTTATAACTCAATCTTTTGGAAATAACGTTTTTAGGGTCTATTTGTTGCATTGTCCCCACTTGGGAGGATGTAGAAGTGCTTCTTTTTGCTGTTGTTTCATTAATTTGATGGATATGTGTTTCTAAAAACATTTTATGACTTAATTTCACCCTGTTATTCCATTATTGTGCTTATGCACTGCTGCATTCCCATTTTGGGATATTACACACACACATTTACTACACACGGTGTAACTTAGATCCCCTTATTCAATTTTGAGCAGATCTAGGATACAATCACAACAAAAACATAAAAATTATCTTATTAAGTTTCAAGGTAAATAAGTCTTTCATCTTTACAACATCTAAATTGAAGCTTTATGAAAGAATGAGAATCTCACGCTCACAAATTTTGGAAGAAAATGTCTTCAAAAACCGTGTGCACTTATTGCTCCAAATACAAAAAAGAAATCACGCCTTATTTCTCCAAGTTACAACTTATTACTTGACTTAAAAGGAAGCACACTTATCTCTCCAAAATTTAAAATTTAATGCACCTTTTATCTCATCCAAAAATTCTATGATCACCTATGTCTCCCAAAATTAAATACAAAATTTTTCACACTTATCACTGCAAAAAATTACAAATACTCTTATCTCTCCAAAAAAAAATTTACAGTTTTCCAATTTACACTCTATAATATCACTTCCAAACATTCACACTTACCTTTTCACTCCACAAAAAAAAATAATCACACTAATCTTTGCACTAAAAATGTGCACCTTTTCACTCTTTTTATAAAACTTAAAAAAATCCTTTTAAATTCCCATTTCAAAGAATTTTAATGAGTCCCTTTAATAAAGTAAATTAAAAAGGTGAATTCTTGTCACTTGAAAAAGTTATTGAAATCACTTTTAAAAAGTGAATTAAGATATCAAACTTTAAACTTTAAGCATATAAAATGTATTTAGTTGGAGATACTTCCTTGGATAAATTACGCACCATGATTTTTTAGAGAGATGCATCCACTCCAAAATGGAATCCACACTGGTACTCACTGGTGAGCCCTGGTATTGCACCAAGATTCTTGCAACTCCCATGGGATGCCCTACTTTAGTTTATGAACCCAAGTTTCGTACAAAATTTGAGGTGAAAGTGCCATATACACATCAGATGCATTTTGTTCATGTCATCCTCTTTAGCTTTATGAAAGTGTGATATTTCTTAAACTATAATAAAAATGAAAACATAAATTGTTGAAAGGGAATGAAAGAAAGGAAACTAACTTTATTTTCCAAAAGGAAATGATGGAAATGATACAAATTTAATGTGCAGAAAGGAAATGACAGAAAGGAAACTATTTTAATCTGGAAAAGGAAATGACTAAAAAGAAACTAAAATAAACTGCTGAAAATAAATGGTAGAAAGGAAAGTAATTCTAAACCATACTTAACTGGGCCAAATGACGAAATGCACTCTACTTATCATCTGGTCCATCTACAATGCTTCTATCCATGCAGCGAAGCTATCCATGGCTTAATTCTAATTGAAAAAGTGTTGATTTGCAGCTTGGAGGGAAAAAGGGCTAAAGAGGCTAAAGGAGGGATTAACAGATGAAACAAGGCTTAGAAGTGGAATGAGCGGGTTTCATTAAAGCTTTATTATGGTGCAAAAATTCTTTGGAGTGGAATAATTTGAAAAGTGCAATGGCGGGGATGCGATGGAGCAAACGTTGCGAAGTGGAAAGTGCGATGGGATAGAAGTTACGACGTGCGAAATGTGATATCACAATCGCAATATTGCAAAGCTGGAGAGAAAGAGATAGTGCAGTCAGGAGGAAGGTGCGACATGTGATATGTGATGGGAAAGAACTACATAATGTGAAATGTGATAAGTCATATGACATGGCAGTAGGACAGGTGGCAGAGCGCTTTGATCATATCCCAATCAGTGGAAAGGAGCGGTAAGTGTTAAATGAAATAAACTAAGCAATTCGAAGTGCGAAATGCGACAGGGATAAACATTGTGATTGGCCATTTGCAATGGGTGACGTTGTAGTGGGACTGGTGGCAGAGCGCGATCACAATATCCCAATTGGTAGATAGGAGTGGTAAGTCTTAAAATTTAAAAGGAAATAGATGAAAAGTGTGATGTGCGATGTGGTAAAAGTTGCGAAGTGAAAAATTCGATATCGATGCTCGCAATATTGTAATTTGAGGAGTAGCGGAAGTGTTGTCCAAGAAAATTTGTAATGTGCAAAATGTGCTAGGTGACATGGAAATGTGAGTAGTCATGGAGCATGATTGCAATGTCACAATCCATAGATAGGAGCTGTAAGTCTTAAAAAAAAGGGAAAAGGTTTCGAAGCACGATTGTGATGGCTGAAGTGGCGGTGGGACTAGTAGTAGAGTGTGATCACAATATTGCAATCAATGTTTTGAAGTGGTAAGTCTTAAGGAAAAATGGAAAAGGTGCGAAGTGCGATTGCGATACGGAAACTGCGATAAGTCGTAAAAGAAAATGAAAAAGGTACGACTTGCGAAGTGCGATATGGGAGTTACGGTAAGTTGTAAGGGAAAAAGGAAAATGTGCGACGTGGGAAGTGCGATTTTGAAGAGCACAAGTGTTGTGATCTGCAATATATGATATCGCAAGATCGTAATTGAAAAAGAGAGCGGTAAGTCTTAAAAGGAACCAAATGAAAATTGTGATATGTGATGAGCAAAGTACAGTAGCAGGGATTTCTATGAGGTAAGGTGGAGGTCAAACTTTGATGGTTTTTCCAGCGGTTTTGCATTAAAATGTGTAAGATGACCATAACCAATAGAAGCAAAGGAATAAGGTAAGCTGAAGGGTTTAAGTGCTTTTAGGGGAAAAAGGTGGGTGCAAAAGTTATAATAAGTGGAGAAAATAGAGAGAATGGAGGGCCTAACAACAATGCTCAGGTTGTGTGTACAAATATGGAAAATTAATTAGGGAAGCACCACGAAGCTACTCTGCAAATTTATCACTAATTCATGCAAACAAATCTACTAGTTTATGCATGAAAACAAGAAAATGCTTTAAAATGCAATACGAAAAGGAAGGTTGAAAATTTTAATTCAACTCTACTTTTAATCTCAGAAATAGTGAACAGAAATCAGTTTTTGGGTCGGTGGGAAGGTTTGCCCTCCTTGAGCCCTATTGAGAGAGATGAGAAGGGGGTTTTGATCCACAAATTTTTGGTTTTACTCTATTCTATTACTCTCATAAGAAAATGAAAAACTACAGCAACACACTGAAAGAAAAACTAAACAACAATGAAACTATCAGAAGCAGAGCTAATTGAATGGCAGAAAGTGGAAAACAAATACAACAGAGAGGTTAAGGCACATGGATTGGGCCCTAACCCACGAGCCTAGCTCTATGAAACTTAATTCAGTAAAATGAAATTATTCTACTCATTTTATAAAAGAATAACCTCATACATTTCTGAAATTTTGATCATTGAGTAAAATAATAAAAATCTCAATAACTTGCAACAAAGTTCCAACTAGAATTGACCCTTCCTAGCTCTATCTCTCCTCTATTTATTCTACAGGGAAGTTAACAAGAAATTTCTAGGAAATAGTGATTAATTCCACTTGACTCCAAGTAAAAAAATATTGAGTGCACTCCTCTTTGAGTTGCTTGGCTGCCTCTGGAATTCAAATTGCTAGAGAGAATCCTTGGGGATTCGTTGGTTTTATTTGGAATTCAAACTGCTAGAGACAATATTTGGGATCCTTTTATTGCCTTTGATACTTAAGGAGGATGGAGAATCCACCTATAATTTCTCCTTGTTGTCTCCTCCAAGTATTTATCATAAAATTATTATAAAAATGCTAATAATTCATGATTTTCTACACTAAACCTCATATTAGGCACTCAGAGTATGTTAGCCTTAATCACCACCTATACTAGCATTATAAAACCAAATAATAATAAAAATTAAAGAAAACGACATTTAAGAAGGAGAAAAGGTGACCATTAACCGCTCCAAATATGTCTAATTATGGAGCTCATCATCATCCTCTACTGAATGGTTACTCATCCTCTGAGCAACTATCCTCCTCCTACATTTCCTTCAAGGCTTTGACAGCCCCCTTGATTTCCTGAGGAAGATGTGTGGGATTTTCCCCAAGGAAGTAAAAACCATTATTATTTTATGTATTCTCTCATTCTCTATCTTGTGCATCTATGTCCTTTTCATCATCCAGCCCCAACAGTAAAGGTGGGATGAGGTTTAGTCCCAATCATTGGATCTTTTTGGCCTGCATGGCCCTTTTGTATAATGGTGCCCTTTCCAATGCACACCTCAGTCCTTCTATAGTATGGTAATCCCTGTTCTTGAGGTTGTGAGGGAGGTTATTCCATCTCCTCTGGCTGGCCATAATGCACTCATCTTCTATCTGCCTTGAAACATGATCAAATGGGCCTATTACTTATGTTTGAGTCTGAAGGTAGCTCTAAACTAGTGTAGGGTCCCTTTAAATCACTCGGCGGTTAAGGATGAATCCTCTTGGGTTGAAAATTTTTGGTCTGGTAGGTAGGGGTTCTCTATTTCTTCTTCTCATGACCCACCATATATATTTTTCTCTAGTTTCCTCATTCATCATCCAAGATACTAAAGCCATCAACTCCATATCACCCATTGTAGAATTGGGGTCCCAAGTATTAATATTTTTCAACAGAAGGTTGTGCACATAAAACTCATCCATCTTTCCATGATCAACCATGTTATCTTTCTTGTATAAATCCATGAATTTCTTACAATATTGGAATGGTAGGGATCCATGGGAGGCTAGAGTTTTGATTTGAAATAGGAGCCATTGCTCCTTGATGTACACAAAATATGAGTCAGAAGGGAATCTATGCTGAAGGACTTCAATGAATAAGTCTACTATGGTGGCTACTTGTTGCCCTTTTTGCTGCAATTTCTCCTTAAGTGCTATATTCTCTTCTTGTGCCTTTGCATTTTCTCCTTCAGAAATGTTTCTTCGATTCTTTCCTACTCCCTTGGATATTTTTCAATGATAGTCGGGCTCGTGGGAGGAGTTTCCGTGTCTCTCTGGCTTAGCCTATGACTCTTATAAGCTCTGAAATACATAGAGGTATGCCTTTGTCTCCTTGCACTCAAAGGAGCTAAGGTGGCAACTACCTCTTTGTGTTGAGGGGATGTGGTGATGTGTTGTGAGTCTACTTCTTGCTCACTTTCTCCTACCTCTACGACTTATATTTTCATCTTTACCATTTGCCCTTGGCCCTTTGTCTCTTCCTCTTCCTCTTATTGTTCTTCTTGTTCCTCTTCTGGTTCTTCTTCTTGATCTTCTTCTGGCTCTTCTTCTCCTTCTTCTCTTTCTTCTCTAGAGCTAGGAGAAAAGCATCCCTTGGTCCCTTGCTATTGTCTCTGATATGTGGGATATTTCAAAGTTTGGAAGCTAGCTCGACTACTGGTGACGTTGTTCTGTTGCTGTTCCTACTGTATGCCATTCAAATGCACAACCCACTATCAATAATGTTGTGCTACAGGATCCCTTTGGTATTTTTCCCTAAAAAATTCTTAATTCACTTCTTTGGATGGGATGGGAACTCTTTTTTATCACATTACGCAATTAATTTTGGGAGTGCTTATCTAACTTGGCTCAGCTTCAGTTTTTGTTGTAGACAGTTGGAACCTCTTCTTATTAACTAGTTAATACTTCATGTCTCTTCCCCTCAGTCTACTCTAGTCCACTTGATCGAATATTTTCCCTTTACATGCCCAGGTGGCGTGACTTTGGAGTTATACCTAGTCATACTTCACGATGGTGGCCAAGCTAGTTAGCCACCTTTCTGCCCCTTAAAGTGTAAGTCTACAAATCTAATTATTTCTGGCTATTATCGATGCATAGCAAGGGCTAAGAAGCTATACCTGAGTTTACCTATTATTTTCAAGGCATTTGCAGAAGCTCGAATTTGGAGAGAAGATTTTTAGATGTTGCTTTATTCACTATGTTCTTGTTCTCTAAGTGAGCAGCTTGCGGAATGAGCAGCTTCATGAGTGAGTTGCTAGTCTTTTCTTATTGTTTCTTCCACTGTATATGTTGCATGGGGTGATAAAGATGCCATGGATTTCATTTTTTCTCTCATGGAGTCTATTATGCAGCTTTCCTTCTTGTTTTTGTTTGCAGTCCGTGAAAAAATTTGTTTTTGAAGCAAATTCCTAATGTTTGTAGTAGTTTGTGGCTTGCTTCCTTTTGCTACACTATGCTCAGGAATGGAGGAATATGGTTTATGGAGGTGATGGAAGGAGATATGGAAATGAATTGAGTGAATGATGGGATGGATGGTAAAAGATAAGGGGAGAGAATATGAATGCTTCCCTCTATTTCCAGAAACAATTAATAACCTGCAAAACAAAAAACACAGAGATGTAGATGTAATTTTTTTGCTTTTGTTTTTTTGTTTTCGTTGTTTTTTCAAAGAAAGTGGGCTACCTCCATGGAGCTTTTCAACCCACAAAACTGCCTTGGGTGCCTCAGCGGGGTTTTAACCCATGGATATTTATTCCCTTTTCTCCTTTTTTCTATTTTTTTTTTTAGCAAGTGAGGTGCCTCCATCGAGGTTTTCAACCCACAGGCTTGCCTTGGGTGCCTCAGAGAGGTTTTCATCCATGGATATTTATTATTATTATTATTTTTTAAGGAGGTGTGGTAAAATATGGAGTTTTACATCACATATACCACTCTCCTTATTCAATTTATGAACTCTGCCCTTGACAAAGGCTTCTTGTAAATTTTAATTTTGTTACCACTGACAAACAAGGGGATTCCTTCGTCATCTATGATTCTGATTTGAACCGCGCCATTATCAAAACGTTTTTCCACTGTGTAAGGTCCCAACCATATTTTCATCAGATTTCCTTTGAAATATTTAAACCTTGAATCATACAACAACGCTCAATCTCCTTCTTGGAAGGTCTTTTCGTTGATGTTCTTGTGATGCCAAACCTTAATTGCAGCTGAACTACCTATGTGTGAAGAAGTGCTTGCATTATGAACTCATACAATCTATTTAGTTGCAACAACCTCTCTTTTTGGGAATTTTATAGGTCTAGATTTAATTTAGCTACCATCCTTAGAGTATTGAATTCAAACTCAACTGAGTGTAGAGCGTTCTTAACATAGACTAGTTCATAAGGAGTGAAACATGTTGTTATATTCCAAGTACTGTTGTAGGCCAAAGTAGATTCTACAAATTTTTCTGCCCAATATTTTCTATGGCTTCTCACAACCTTGGTGAGGATGGTCTCTAAAGATCTGTTAGTTACTTCTACTTAGCCATTCGCCTAAGGGTGATAGGCAGTAGAAGTTCTATGGTTAATCTTGTGCTTCCTCAAAAGATTCTCAATGAGGTGAGAGGTGAATTGTCCCCCTTCATCAGTGACTATTTCTCTGGGGTACCCAAACTTGTAAAACAAATTCTCCCTCAGAAATTCTACTACTTTCTCCTCGGTTTCTACCTTGACTACGTTTTTGTCAGCCCACTTTGTTAGGTAACCAGTGAAGACTATGATATACTTCCTTTTTCCGGATGGTGGATTGATAGGTCCAACAAATTCCATGCCCCACTTGTCAAATGGCTCAAGAGCCACCTGAGGATGCAAATGCATCTAATCCATTTGCATTGGTTTCCCCATCCTTTGGCACTGGTCACACCTGCTGGTGTATCTTCTAGAATTTTGTTGGAGGGTTGGCCAATAGTATCCTGCTTGCAAAACTTTGTAAGCAGTTATATTTGCAGCAAAGTGGCCTCCAAAAAGTTTGTCATGAAATTTAGAGAGGATATCAAAAAATTATTCCTCGCTCACACATCTCCTTAGTATTTGATCAGGGCCTAGCTTAAAAACGTTTCCCCCAATCCATGTGAAAGGGGCATGTTTTCTGATGATTCTTCTCCTCTTGGGGAATGAAATATTAGGAGGGAGTCTTCCAACAACCAAGTAGTTGGATATATCAAAAAACCATCATGAGAGTGATGATATAGCAAAGAGATATTCATCCGGCAACTGGTCATCCACCATTCCTTCTTTACCTGCATGGAGAGCGAACCTGGACAAAAAATCCACAACAACATTCTCCTTTCCAGGTTTATCACCAATAGTTAAATCAAATTCCTGCAAAAGTAATAACCATATAATTATCCTTGCATTAACATCTGGTTTTCTCATTAAGTACTTGATGGCTACATGGTCAGTGTGAACAAAGGTCTTATATCTAGTTACATGATGCCTGAATTTGTTCAAAGTAACAGTATAATTCATTTCTCCCTTGGACAAGTTATTGCTAAGGAAATAAATGGAATAATGGATTTTGTCCTCCAATTATCCTAATTCTTCCCCTACATATTTTTTGGATGCATCAGTGTGGATGTGGAAAGGAAGAGTCCAATTTGGAACTCAAAGGATGGGGGTGGTAGTCAACTTTCCTTTAATGATCTCGAAATCCTCTTGACAAGGACCAGACCAAATAAACCTAGAATATTTGGCCAATAACCCAAATAATAGCGAAACCATCTTGCTAAAATCTTTGATCAACCTTCTATACTAACCAGCTAAGCCTAAGAAACTCATGATATTTCGCTTTTTAAGAGCAGGTACCCTTTTGATGATAGTGATTTTTTTTGGGTCTACCAGTATTCCTGCTTGGCATATGGAGTGTCCTAACACAACCCCTGCTTCCTTCAGGAACTCACACTTTTCTTGGCTCAAGGGGAGATGCATCTCAATGCACCTTCTTCGTAATTTACCCAGATTGGAGAGAGCTTCCCGGAAGTCATCCCCATATGGTATGAAATCATACATTGTAGATTTTGATAGAGTCATGGAATAACACTGAAAATATGCTTAGGACATCACTTTGGAAGGTAGCTAGGGAATTGCACAACCCAAACGGTAAGAATATATAAGCAAAGTTACCCCAAGGGCAGGTGAAATTCGTCTTATCCTAGTCTTTAGGGAAGATTTTAATTTGATTGTACTCGCCAAACCCATCTAAGAAGGAAAATAAACTCTTCCCCATAAGGATACCCAGGACTTGGTATATAAAGGGCAATGGGAAATGGTCTTTGTTGGTGGCTTTGTTATGTTTTTTATAATCAACACAAATTCACCACTTCCCATTCTTCTTTGGGACTAGGACAAGAGGAGATGCACACTCACTACTGGATATAGAATATATAAACCCTTCATCCAATAGTTTCTATAGCTCTTCTTTGACTATGTCCTTCAGAGCCAGGTTCATCCTTCTTTGGGGTTGTCTCATAGGCTTGCATCCTTATTTTATGTAAATATGATGTTTTCACACTAAAGGATGCACCCTTTTTATGTCCTTGTAATCCCAAGCAAACACTTCTAGATTCTCTTTCAAAAGCTGGCATAGCTTCTTCTTTTCTTCATTACAGAGGTTTGAGTTGATTGTTAGATATCTCGACGTGCTAAACTATATAGCCTTGGTGGATTCATACGTTGACTCAACTGAGTTCACTTCCATCCAAGGTTGGCTTTCATACTCTTTGACTAATGTTTCGAGAGGAATGTTAGTGGAGGACTAGTTTTGAATGGCATGGTCAATGAATTCATCTTCATCAATATGCCCCCTGCTAAGAATAACATCTATGGTACACATAGGGGTAGTGTTATATAACTCATCTTCTTCATCCTCCAACAATATAGGGAGATCATGATCAATGGAAGGTTGGGCTAGAAGATATAACTCTAGTTGTTTAGACATAGGCCCATTTTTGATAATCATGTTTCCAACCCGACAACTAATATAAACATCTGTAGTGGATAATTTAGGTCTCCCTAAGATGAGGGGGTAACCATTAAACTTTTTTTTTGGTTTCAAGACCAGGAAATCTATAGGATACTCCCAAGATTCAATGGTAACCATAACATCCTCAACAATTCCTTCTGTAGTTACTGTGGATCAATCTACAAGTTGCAGAACTGTTGTGATTTTCCTCAACTCCCTTGGAGGTTAATTTTGCACATGGTTTCCTTGTTCATGATATTTATTGCAGCTCCTAGATCAATGAGAGTGTTGGGGAATATGACACCATCTATATGCACGTCAACAACTCGACTACCATGGTCCAGGTACTTTGGAAATACCACCTTCCCTATCATTAGGTCAGACAATTGTCCTACCACATTGATGGTGGGGGTATCTCTCTTCCTTCACCCGGGTTTCTTGGAGCACTTTTCTTTGATGAGCCTATTGTAGATAGGGACATTCTTAATGGTCTGGAAAAGTGGTATCTTTACACATAAATTTTCCAATTCTCCTAGGAGTTTAGTCTCTTCTGGGGTGTGTTGACTAGGGTGGATCATGCACATAGGAAAAGGAGGTTGTTGTATCTGAGTGTTACCTTCTTCCTTTTCCGCCTCAACTTATACAAGTGGATATGGAGGATGGTTGTCTGGCATTACTCTTCCAGACCTGATACTAACCTCATGTATCTCAACTCCACAACATAATATGGATAGGTGTTTTCTCCACTGGGAGGCTCTTGTGCTTGTCTATTTTTCGGGTTCAGATTGGGTTGTGCAGGTATAGGTAGCCTAGGTGGAGCACCATGAGTAAGCTGAGGTTGAGGTTGGGGTGGATTCACTAGATCAGGTGGTTGATTTTTTTGAGGCATCCACCATTGGGATGGATTGTTACACTGAGGTTGTTATGCAACATATTGCTGAAATGGTTAGTTTACTAGTTGACGATGACATGAAGAGTTGTAAGGCCAAGTAGGAGGTTTGGACCAGGATGGAGGAGTAGGGGTGTACCAAGGTTGCATGGGTGCACTCTAATTGTTGTGATAGTAAGAGTAAGATGCACCTTGCATACCTTTTTGATATCGCCAAGGGACTTAAGGCCTTCTGTGGTTAATGAAACAAAGTTTCTCTCACATTGCTTCCCCACCTTGATATGCATCCTTAAGTCCAGGTAAGGAGGGACAATTTTCTGTGGCATGATTCTCCTCACATACTAAGAAAACCTCTATGACATTTAATGGACATTCATTTCTTGGGTGCTTTGTGGTATTTTTAGGACAAAATATGGCCAGGGCTCCCTCTCCTTCCTCTTGCTTCCTTCTTACCTGCATTTCTTCCATTTGCAAAGAAAAGGTGTGCAAAATTTCACTCTTGAAGTCCTCTATCATGTTTCCAATCCCATTTTTTATGAAGGCAGAAGAGTAAGGGGTATTGGATGTACTTTGGCTAGCTCTTCCCTTCTTCCTAAAGACCCTAGAATGATTCTGGAAGATGCTTTTTATTGTTTCATAGGGTTTTTAGTAGATATATCCTCCTAATTCCATATTCAAGGTCTCTATCATCTCTTCACTGATCCCTCGAAGAAGTACAAGTTTAAGTGATGCAGGATAAAGAGTACATTTGCCTCTGTTATAGCATAATTGAAACATCTCTTCATATTCCTCTAAGGATTCATCAAGTCCTAGAGTCATCCTAAATATTTCACCCTTATTTTCCTTGGATCTACAATAGTATTTGTATTTCCTATTGAAGGTCTCTTCCATCTGTGCCCAGGTAGTGATGTTATCCCCAGGTAGACCCATAAACTAGCACAAGGCTTCATCCTTAGGGGTGGATGGGAATATCTTTAGCTTATGATCATCAAAGGTGCAGTCATAAGTCCTACAAAAAACAACAAATTCAAACATGAATGTGTCAGGATCCTCAGAGTTAAGTCCATGAAAGTGTGGGAGAGCTGGGAGGATAGTTTTTTTCATCTTTTTTCCCCATTTTCCTCTCTTATGGGAAAGGCTCTCTGGATGCCATCCATGGTTAAGGTAGGTGAAGCAGGTCCCTCAGTTGAAACAAGGTCTTCTTATTCTTTCCCAATATGATCCTCAAAGTATTCAGAAGACTCTGCTATAGGGGGTTCAATCTCACTACCACTGAAGAAGAGTGAAGGGTGGCCGGGAGGTGATGTGGGGGTTTTAGGTAAGGTTTTTCTTTCACTATTCCTACTCCTACGAGGCATGAAAATCTGATTTATTTATTTTTTTTCAAAATTTTGGAAACAACATGAAAAAGGAAAGCAGAAAAAAAATGCTAAAACAAAGACAAAATATCTACTAGACACCTCCCCGACAATGTCGTCAAAAAGTGGTGAGCCCTGGTATTGCACCAAGAGTTTTGCAACTCCCAAGGGCTTCCCTACTTGAGTTTATCAATCCGGGGTTCATACAAACTTGGAGGGTACAGTGCTATAGACAGATCATATGCATTTTGTTCATGTCATCCTCTTCTGCTTTACGAAAGGGTTTTATTTCTTAAACTATGATAAAAACTAAAAAGTAAATTGATGGAAGGAAATGGAAGAAAGGAAAATAACTCTATTTGCAGAAAGGAAATGACTAAAATGAAACTAATTTAATGTGCAGAAAGGAAATGACAAAAAGGAAACTGATTTAATCTGCAAAAGGAAATGACTGAAAAGAAACTAAATTAAATTGCTGAAAATAAATGGCAGAAAGGAAACTAATTCTAAACCACAACTAACTTGGCCAAATGGCTAAATGCACTCTACCTATCCTATGATCTATCTACCATGCTTCTATCCATGCAGTGAATCTATCCATGGCTTAATTCTAATTGAAAAAGTGTTGATTTGCAGCTTGGAGGGAAAAAATGGGTAAAGAGGCTAATGGAGGGCTTAAAGAATGAAAGAAGTCTTAGAAGTGGAAAGAGCGGGTTTAAACCTCATTAAATTTATTATGGCACAAAAATGCTTTGGAGCAGAATAATTTTAAAAGTGTGATGGCAGAGATGCGATGGAGAAAAATTTGCAAATTATAAAGTGAAATAGGATAAATGTTACGACGTGCGAAATGCGATGTCAAAATCGCAATATCGGAAAGATGGAGGGAAAGAGATAGTGCAGTCGAGAGGAAGGTGTGACATGCGATATTCGATGGGAAATAACTATGAAATGTGAAATGCGATAAGTCAGATGACATGGCAGTAGGATAGGTGAGCACTTTTATCATATCGCAATCGGCGGAAAGGAGCGGTAAGTGTTAAAGGAAATAAAGTAAGCAATGCGAAGTGAAAAATGCGATGGGGATAAACATTGTGATTTTCTATTTGTAATGGGTGATGTTGCGGTGGGACTACTGGCGGAGCACTATTGCAATATCGGAATCGAAAGACAGGAGTAGTAAGTCTTAAAAGGAAAAATAAAACATATGGGAAGTGCGATGTGCGATGCAGTAAAATTTGGAAAGTGAGAAATGCCATATCACCATTCGCAATATCGCAAAGTTTGAGGGGTAGCAGAAGTGTTTTCTAGGAAATTTTATGAAGTACGAAATATGTTATGTGACGTGGCGGTGTGAATGGTGGGGGAGTACGATCACAATGTCACAATCGGCAGATAGGAGCGGTAAGTCTTAAAAGAAAAGGGAAAAGGTTGTGAAGTGCAATTGCGATGGGTGACATGGCAGTGGGACCGGTGGCGGAGCACGATCGCAATATCACAATTTGCATTTGGAAGCAGTAAGTCTTAAGGAAAAATGGAAAAGGTGTGAAGTGAATTTGAGATGCGGGAACTGCAGTAAGTCATAAAGGAAATGGAAAAAGGTGTGACGTCAGAAGTGCTATATGGGAATTGTGGCCAGTTGTAAGGGAAAAGGGAAAAGGTGCGACGTGTGAAGTCAGATTGCGAAAAGGGAAAAGGTTGCAATCTGCAATATGTGATATCGCAATATTGCAATTAGAAAAAAGAGCAATAAGCCTTAAAAGGAATCAAATGAAAATTTTGATCTGTGATGAGCAAAGTACGGTAGTGAGGATTTCAAGGAAGAAAGCCAGAGGTCAAAATTTGATGGTTTTTTAAGAGTTTTTGGATTAAAATGAGTAAGTCAACCATAACTAGCAGAACAAAGGAATAAGGCGGGCTAAAGGGTTTAAGTTCTTTTAGGGGAAAAAGGTGGGTGCAGCAGTTAGAATAAGAAGAGAAAAAGAGGGAATGGAGGGAGAAACAATAATGCTCGGGTTGTGAGTACAGAGATGAAAAATGAAGCGGGGAAGCACCACATAGCCCCTCTGATCCTTTATCACTAATTCCTACAAACAACTTTGCTGGTTTATGCACAAAAATTAGGAAAATGCGTGAAAATGAAATACAAAAAGGACGACTGAAAAATGGTAATGCAACTCTATTTTTAATCTCAGAAATAGTGAACAGAAACCAATTTTTGGGTCTGTGGGAAGCTTCGCCCTCCTCAACCCCATTGAAAGAGATGAGAAGGGGGTCTTGGTCCACAAATTTTTTGTTTTCCTGTATTCTATTACTCTCATAAGAAAATGGAAAACTACAACATCACGATGAAAGAAAAAGTAAACAATAATGAAACTATCATAAAAAGAGATAATTGAATGATAGAAAGGAAAGAAAAAAAACAAAAAAGAGGCTGAGGCACATGGATTGGGCCCTAAGCCTCGATTCTAGTTCTCTAAAACTTAAATAAGTAAAATGAAATCCTTCCGCTTATTTCATAAAAGCATAACCTCACACATTTATAAAAGTTTGATCACTTAGTAAAATAATAAAAAGCTCAATAGCTTGCAACAAAGTTCCAACTAGAATCGACCCTTCCTAGCTCTATCTTTGCTCTATTTATCCTACAGGGCAGCTACCAACAGCTCCCTAGAATATAGTCATTGAGTCCACTTGACTCCAAGTAAAAAAAAATTGAGTGCACTCCTCTTTGAGTTGCTTGTTTTCCTTTGGAATTCAAATTTTTGGAGATAATCATTGGGGATCCTTTGGATGTCTTCAGAATTCAAACTTCTCGAGAGAATCTTTGGGATACTTTGACTGCCTTTAAGAGTTAAGGAGGGTGGAAGATCCACCTATAATTTCTCCTTGGTGTCTCCTCCAATTCTTTAAAAAAAAATCCTTATAAAAATTCTAATAATTCATGATTTTCTACACTCAACCTCATATTATGCACTCAGAGTATGCTAGCCTTAATCACCACCTATACTAGCATCATAAAACCAAATAATAATAAGAATTCAAGAAAAAGAGATCTAATAAGGAAAAATGTGGCCATTAACCCCTCCAAATATGTCTAATGATGGAGCTCATCACTCACAATGAGAACCACATAACTGTTACAATTATAGACATAACATAATTCTTTAGGTAGATGCAAGCATGAAGCAAATCACTCTTCTACACCATTTCCATCCACACAATGAGTGTTGAGCCAACAATTCGACACAAATCCATCCAAAGAAATTAGTGTTGAGGCAACAGTTCCACACAAATCCATCTAAAGAAATGGCTTCATTGTTTGGGTATGGTGCAAGGTTGTTGATGAGAAGAAATTAGCAACAAGGAATTTGTTGGTTTGTTCTTTTTTTTGATGTTTTCCTCACAAGTCAATCATTAAAAATTACTACTACTACTCATATCAGAATAATCCTCTAGATATCAACCAATTTGAATTTATGCTCACTATTGGAGCATATAAATTAAATAAATCATAAAATACTCATACCAACGTTGGACTCTCTTTAGCGGCTCCATGCATAGGTAGATCAAACAATGGAGAAATCCACACTCAAAACCAGCTCCATGCAAATTTTCATCCACACAGCGCCACATATCCAATCCATACAACAGGTTCAAATCAAAAAACAGACCTAAGAAATATAATCTCTTCGATGTTGACCTTTCCAATTTGGTCGACCAAGCTTACCTCGACGATGGTGCGACAACCATCATAGTGGGAGCGAACCCCATTGCAGAAGTAGAGAAACCAGTCTTTCAGCTCCTTTCGACCGAAGAGACGATTCTCTACGACAACGATGGTGCCATCAAGGGACACCTGAGAGAGGTTGGTCTGTGAGATGTTTGGATTCCACCTCTGTCATGACTGGCAATAATATATCACACCCCACAAAATTATAAACAACTAATTCTCCTATGATTATGACTCTAAAACTCAAATCCTTGTTGTTTGACCATTTTTAAAGAATTGAGGGCTTTGACTTATTCATATTTATAATTGGAGACTCTGGTTCATCTGTTTACCATTCCAAGCCCTCTGACATATTTGGAAAAGGTCAACTACGAGATGAAGCTTGCAAGAAGTCATAGGAAAAAGAATTTGATGCAAAAACTTGTTGTTGGATGGGAAGTGACTCAGAAGGTGAAGAAATGGGATCAAAAGCACCTACAAATTACTATGATTGGACTCCTAGTGAAAATGAGAATGGCTGTGAACATATTCCATTACTTGAAACTTTTCCAAATCATGTAGCATCTCTGCCCATTCAACCACGGTATTTCAGAATTGTAGAATGGTATTCACATGCCCAAAGCTACATGAGTCATGTCAAGAATGGATCTAAAAATTTAGTATTCATTCATCGATCTGGTTAGACGCACGCGATCATATTTCTTGGCATGGTGGAACTCTACCTATAAGGTTTCGAGCACAATAAAAAAATGGCACGCATGAACTGGTCATTACTTCTAGCAATATCAACACATAAAAACATTTATAAAGGGGAATAAATCCACATACCACGTCAAACTTAACTGAAGAACACAGTAGTGCAATATTTTAAACCTAATTTCTAGATATAATCCGACAGCAAATCTCACTCATCAAATGGTAAAATTATTGTAATCCAAAATCTAGAACCTACATGAAACCAATCAATCGAAACTGCCCTCTGCTACCAATCCCAATTATATAACACCCTAGTGACCCTGAGCAAAATATTAAATCCTTGGCATTTGTACAAATCCGATATATTGAATGTTGATTATGATGCTAACCCACATCGTATATATTGACTCTGATTATAGTCCAATTCCTTGATAGTAATTTCAGATCCTAATTCAAACATTTCACACAGTAAGACTAAAGGACTGAATCTGTGTCATGCTCCCATAAATCTCACCGTAGCTCTGATACCACATGTAATAAATCAAATTAACTAATAAAACACACATAAAAAACCAGGGACATAGAAATGGAGGAAAAGGCCTGAGAGCCTTACGACATTCCTGACATATTCTTCGTCATTAAAAGAATCTAATAATACAATTAAATATATGATTAAGTTGTTTCAAGATAGTGTGTCTATCTTGGACAACTTGGTTGAGAGAATATCTCAACCACACACACTAATCTATGAACTAGTCCTAAACTAATTCCTAATCAAGAGGAACTAACATAATCTAGAAAACTAGGCATAAAATCCTAATTTTCAATATTTAATTAATTTAATTTATTTTGGATTTATAACTTGTTATGAGAAACAACCTAACATTTCTCATGTTTTGAAGTTATAATATAAATTATATTCTCTTGTCATATGTTTCTAGAAGTTATAATCTAAAGTATAGCCTATTGTGATATGTTTCTAGAAACTTCACGTGTGATTTTTACACCAAGTGAGAAAATTTGTGTAAATTTTAGTTCCATTTGAGTTGGTCAAGTCAACTTTGATTTAGTCTTTGCCAATGTATTTTGAGGAAGAATCCTTTGTTTTAAAAATTTCAACGTAAAATAGGTCATCAGTACTAAACCCTTAACTGTCAATAGTTAACTAAAATTAGTATTCTTATAGCGATCACGAGGGCATTGAAGTTCACAGGACCAAACTTTAGTGACTTCTATTGAATCATACAATGAAGTGTGCATGACAACTTCTTCAATAGAGTGTCATCGGTTTCAACCATGGCTTTCCAACTACTTTAACACATTGAAGCCATTCATTGGACATGGACAAAGGAAAAAAACCACCCGAACAACTCCCCCTTAAAGAATTCCTTAGGCGTAATTATCTTCCACTTGTTGACACATTGTAGTTTCCATCTCTCGTACATCAATGGATACGAGGCTTTCACCGTTCAAAAACCATTTTCTTCTCTGGTCTATTTTATGATAATATGTGATACCAGTCTCAGGAGTCAACTGGAAAATCAATAGAGACAGTGGTAGTGACTCACTATTCTATATGTTTTTTTTTAGCTTTGTTGTTTATATGAAAAGACTGAACCCATGAAATAACTCATTGCAATCTCTTCCTCATGGATTTTCTTCCAACTCTGAGTGCTCTTCGCAACTTCTCCACACGTTCACTAGATTGCAAGGTTTCACTTACTTTGTCATAAAGATCGTGCCCTCTTTCATAAAAATTTCAAAATCCTTTAAATATATAACATTGTTGGAATTTTTTTGTAGATATTACATATTGGTTGTTGGAAAATTAATCTTAACCACCATAGTAAATGAACTGGAAGCAACCATACCTCAGTAAATGTTTTGCAGGTTGCAGATTGCATGTGCATAGAAGGAAAATTAATTAGCAGAGTATATAACCCATTCTGCAATAGATTAAATAATTAAAGTCAAATAGGAATTTAATTCATTTTTAGTAAATGTGCATGGGAAAATATTTAATCCGCATGTTTTTTTTAGTTCACGCAAGTTCTATAATGTTCAGAAAATGATATCTGTAAATAATACGTATTAAATTGTGTCTATCACAAATTAAATTTCTTAGATATATATGTTTATATTTATATGTAAAGTGTGAGAGACATTGAGCAAGTGAGATAGAGAGAGTATTGTGAAGTGTGCCAGATGTAAGTCTGGAAATACAAGTGGAGAAAATTCTGGAGCGAATTTTAGTGGATGCGTGAAAACAATTTTTACAGTGTGTTACTCCGCGACCCTGGTGAAAGTAAATAAAGGTAAGAAGTCTTTTTTTACTTGTGAAGGAGCCCCAGCCTCCATATGTTAATGTATTTCATGTTTTGAAGTTTTAATATAAATTTTTGATGGTTGCGATATATTTGAGAAAATTTCACATATCATTCTTACCGCAATGCTCTGTTTTACTCTGCTTCACCATGAGTAAAATTAGTCAATTATATTTGCTCCTCTCCATAGTTGCGATTTTTATCTCTGCCACTCTATATTGAAATGAATATTTGTTTGAATTTATTTCCGCAACTGTATGGTATGGATTAAGTGAGTTCCGGAACTCTGTGTAAATTTCAATAAATGTATTGTGTTAATTAAAGTAATTTCCACAACTCTGTATGAAATCCGTGTGTTAACGGAAAAACATTATTCCCCTGTGTCTTTAAAATTTCTAACATGTTGTTAAAGCATGTTTAAAATCTCAGTGAAAGATAGAATTTTTACTAAGGAGTTAAAAGGAGTTCTGAAAATTTTTTTGGAACATATTCTCCAGTAGTGAGAAATTTTTCATGCAGTGAGAAAGTTGTTTACACAGTCAAAATGGCAGCAACAAGAACAAACTTGAATAATCCACAAATACCACAGTTTAATGGAAAAAATTACGACTATTGGGCAATTACAATGAAGGCTATATTTTCTTCACAAGACATTTGGGAACTTTTGGAGAATGGATTCCCTAAACTAGCAGATGCAATAGCATACAATGCTTTCACAGAAGCAGAAAGAGATGTGTCGGGAGATAACAAGAAGAAGGACAGCAAATACCCCTTCTATATTTTCCAAGCAGTACATGAGAGTATTTTCCCAAGGGTTGTAGCAACAATAAAGTCTAAGGAGGCATGGGATATTCTCAAGAAAACCTATCAAGGCATGGAGAAGGTAAAGAGAGCAATGCTACAAATGCTGAGGAGAGACTTTGAAACTCTCTGTATGAAAGAGTCTGATAACATAGACTCATTCTTCACACATGTGATTGGGTTGGTTACCCAGATAAGGTCTCATGGAGAGACACTTGAGGAAAGAAGAATAGTGGAGAAAATCTTGAGAATTCTACCCTCAAGATTTGATGCCATAGTAGTGGCAATAAAAGAGACAAGGGATCTCTCACAATTTTTAGTGGATGAGATTTGTGAATCCCTTATGTCACATGAACATAGACTAAAAAGAATGATGAACTCCTCATTGGAGCATGAATTCAAGATACAGATGTCTTTTGGTCGAGGTAAAGGTCAAGGAAAATCAAACTACCGAGGAAAAGGAAGAAGCCCACAGACAAGTGGAAGAAACAACCCTGCAAACATAAGTGGAAGGGCCATCAACCTGAATCAAAGAGAAGGCTCAAGCCAGAGTCAAGCACATGGAAAAAGGTATGACAAATCCCAAGTCCAATGTCATTATTGTAAAAAGTATGGGGATTATGCCAATGAATGTAGGAAGAAACAAAATGAAATGAATAATAGGAAAAATGAAAATTTTGCAAAATAAAATAAGAAGCAGAGTAATGTGCTTTTAACATGTAATGTAGCACAGGAAAAAAAAGATGATGTATGGTTCTTAGACTTAGGTTGTAGTAACCACATGAGTGGAGAAATAGCAATGTTTGCCTATCTTGATATGAATGTGAAGTCTGAAGTGACAACAGGGAGTGATAGAAAAGTATTTGTCATGGGAAAAGGAAGATTGTCAATATTTACAAGGAAGGAAGAAAAGAAATTTGTGAAAGATGTATATTATGTACCTGGCCTGAAATGTAACCTTCTAAGCATTGGACAGCTCGTGAGCAAGGGCCACATTGTATTTTTTAAGAATTATTTGTGTACTATCATGGACATACCTCCAAGTGAAAGGGTGATTGCAGAAGTACATATGACAAAGAATATGATGTTTCCTCTCAAGCTTAGAATAGACTTGAAGGATGGAGTTGTGGTAGCAGAAGTCACATAAGAGGTCTTTCAAGAAGAAGTGAAGGATGAGAGCTGGCTCTAGCATTTGAGATTTGGTCATCTCAGTTTTGGAGGTTTGAACCTCTCGCATAGAAAAGGGATGGTAAAAGGATTGCTAGTCATTGAGAAACTAGACAACCTATGTGAAGGCTGCATCTTGTGCAAGCAACACAGATAAGCATTCCCAGCAGGGAAGAGTATAAGGGAAAAGGTACCCTTAGATATTTTCCACTGCGATTTTTGTGGACCAATGCAAATGCCATCTTTAGCTGGCAAGATGTTTTGACATTCATAGATGATTACACCATCAAAACATGGGTGTATTTCTTGAAACAAAAGAGTTAAGTGTGTGAACAGTTCTACCACTTCAAAGCTCGTGTTGAGAAGCAGAGTGCACAGTACATCAAAGTGCTGAGAACCGAGAGAGGTGGAGAATATATCTCCAAATATTTCCTACATTTTTGTAGGGAAAATGGCATACACAAGAAGTTTACGACAAGATACACACGATAGAAAATTTATGTTGTAGAAAGGAAGAATAGGACCATCATGGGCATGGTCAGAAGTATGTTGAAGGCAAAACATTTGCCAAATGAGTATTGGGCTGAAGTTATAAATTGTGCAGCGTATATTTTGAATAGATGCCCATCCAAAGCTGTTATGAACAGAGTTCGAGAAGAAGCATGAAGTGGAACAAAGAAGTTTTTCACTCACATGAAAGTATTTTGATGTGTAGCTTATGCACATGTCCCAGATCAACTAAGGAAGAAGTTGGACAGCAAGGGGGAGAAGTGTATCTTTGTTGGATACAATGATGATTCCAAGGCATAAAAAATATATAATCCATCCACCAAGAAATTTATAATCAGCAGAGATGTGCAGTTCATTGAAGAAGAAGCTTGGGATGGAAGCTTAGAGAAAACAGTGAATGTGAAGACATGTGTGTCTCACAAAGAGAAAGAGGAATGCACAACAACAAATAATTCCTCCACGGTGGTTACTCGTCCACCTACACAAGCACAACGGAGCACACCACAAGATGGAAACAGAGCAGCCTTGAGAAATCAAGGAAGTGATTCTCTAAGCATCCCACAGGGATCAGAGACTCCCTCGAGTTCAGGTAGAACTCCAAACACACCAAGAAGACCAAGATTTTGAAATTTGAGTGAAATTTGTGAGCAAGGAGAGGTAAATGATAATGCTGGTCTGAACTCTTTATTTTCTTTATTTTGTCATGTTTATGACCCAATCCATTTCGAAGAGACAGTAAAAGAAGAAAAATGGATTGAAGCAATGAATGAAGAGATTGGTGCAATAGAAAAGAATGACAAATGGGAGTTAGTGGACCTCCCACAAGGTAAAGAATTCATTGGAGTAAAATGGGTATATAAGACCAAGAGAAATGGTGAAGGAAATATTGAAAGGCACAAATCAAGACTTGTTGTGAAAGGTTACAAACAATAGCATGGAAGAGAGTATGAAGAAACATTTGCGCCAGTTGCGAGGATGGAGAGAGTGCATATATTTTTGTCAATTACAGCGCAACATAAATAGAAATCCTATCAAATGGACATAAAGTCAGCATTCTTGAATGGAGTGCTGAAAGAGGAGGTATATGTTGCGCAACCTCCTGGCTATGAAATTGAAGGCCAAGAACACAAGGTGTGTAGGTTGCGGAAAGCTCTCTATGGGTTGAAGCAAGCATCGCGTGAATGGTACAACAATATAGATGCTTACTTGATGGAAAATGGGTTCGACAAATGTGATGGTGAACCTACTCTCTACATCAAACAAAGTGACAGTAAGATTCTTATTGTCGTTTTGTATGGAGATGATTTGATTTTTATAGGAAGTGATGATTTTCTCATCATTGATTTCAAAGCAGTCATGAAAAGTGAGTTTGGAATGACTAATTTGGGGTTGCTAAGATATTTTTTAGGCATGGAAGTAAAGCAAAAAAAAAATGGAATTTTTATTTCTGAAGCCAAGTATGTAGCATAAGTTTTGGAGAGGTTTAATATGCAGAACAACAAGCCATCACCAACTCCAACAGTCATGGGGTTGAATTTGAGCAAGGAGGATTGCAACAACAATGTAAATCTGACATTATATAAGAGCATGGTGGGAAGCCTAATGTATTTGACCACAACTAGGCCTGATATAATGTATGCAGTGAGTTTGGTGTCGAGGTTCATGGAGACACCCAAGGAGACACATTGGCAAGCAACGAAAATAATTTTAAAGTATGTCAATGGGACAAAGGAGTATGGTGTTTTGTACTCCGCAAATTATGATTTTAGGTTGGTTGGTTACAGTGATAATGATTGGGTAGGAAGTGTTGATGACAGAAAGAGCACGTAAAGATATGTTTTTTATTTGGGGTCGGGAGCAATTTAATGGGCTTCCAAGAATCAGCCGATAGTATCATTGTCAACAGCAGAAGATGTGTATGTTACTGGAACAACAACAACATGTCAAGAAGTTTGGATGATAAGGATGTTGCGGGATTTATGTCATGAAAAAGATGGAGAAAGCACTATTTTCTGTGATAACAGTTCAACAATTGCACTATCAAAGAATTCTGTCTTTCAAAAAAGAACAAAACATATTGATGCGAAATGTCATTTCATAAGAGAATTGGTTAACAATAATGAGATTTTGTTGTAGCATTTCAAGTCAAAAGAACAATTTGCAAATATCTTCACAAAGCCATTGGCATGTGAAATTTTTTTTTATCTCAAAGATTGTTTGGGAATGGTGAATGGGATCAGTTGCAATTAAGGGGGAGTGTTGGAAAATTAATCTCAATCACCACAGTAAATGAACTTGAAGTAGCCATACCTCAGTAAATGTTTTGCAGGTTGCAGATTGCATGTGCAGTGAAGGACCGAGTAGCGCACACAACCCATTCCATAACAAATTAAATAATTAAAGTAAAATAGGAATTTAATGCATGGTTAATAAATGTGCATGGGCAAATATTTAATCCACAAGTTTTGTTTAGTTCATGCAAGTTCAGTAATGTTCAGAAAACGATGTGTGCCCATACTATGTATTAAATTATGTCTGTCATGAATTAAATGTCTTAGATATATATGTTTATATTTTACATGTAATGTGTGAGAGACAGTGAGCAAGTGAGATAGAGAGAGTGTTGTGAAGTGTGGCGGATGTAAAAATTGTGGAGCAAATTTTGGTGGTGTGTGAAAACAATTTTTACTGTGTTCCTCGACAACCTGGTGAAAGTAGATCCATGTAAGAAGTTTTTCTTTACTTGTGAAGGAGAAGTAGCCTCCATATCTTAATGTGTTTCATGTTTTGAATTTTTAATATAAAGTTTGGTTAGTTGCGATATAGTTGTGAAAAAACCAGGTATCGTTCTTACCGCAACACTGAGTAAAACTAGTTGCTTATATTTGTTTCTCTCCATAATTGCGATTTTGATCCCCGCCACTCTGTATTGAAATGAAGATTCATTTGAATTTATTTCTGCAGCTGTATGGTATGGATTAAGTGAATTCCGCAACTCTGTGTAAATTTTAGTAAACGTGTTGCGTTGATTAAAGTAATTTCAAGAACTCTGTGTAAACTCCATGTATTGAGGGAAAAACATAATTCCCCCGTGTCTTTAAAATTTCTAACATTGTTGACTTTAATACCAATTATTGAATTTAAAATTGAGTAACTTATTCATGCAAACATACAGAAAGAAATATAATGCAATAAATAAAATCATAACAATTATATCAAACTTAGTTATTTTATTTTCACTAAATGTATAACAATTCATTTCCACTATTCATCCCTAACTAACTTCAGTTATGTATCACAAGTACGAATTACTCTAAGGTGTTTAACTTGATCATATACTTGTTGAATCATTCATTCGATTAGAGGTTTCCATTATTCCTTATGATTCAATGGTCGATGTTATCATTTTATTTCATTGTCATTTATAGTGTGGAGTTTCATACTTGCATGGTATTATTTTAAATTAGTAGTCACCCAAATTATGGCACAGGTTTATGATTTTAATCAAGATGTTTTTTTTTGTGTTATGTTAGAAGGGACTCACAAGAGTTTTCGATGGATATAGATCACGGTTCATATTCGCACATGGGAATCTGGTCATATATTATATGAGGAGAAACATGATTTAAGCTATTTAATCATTGGGGTCAACCAAAGACTTCACACAACTACACACAACTATTAGGGCAAATATTGTATGGAAATTCCTATTTATTGTACTAAATATAACTAAGAGCGCAACAATTGTAAGCTTTAAGTCAGTTTTTAATTGAATATTAATTGATAAATAGTCATTCTATTATTTAATTTATTCTAAGTTATTAACCATTTACTCTAACTTTCTTGACCTAGACACTTATCTTGAACACTAACCTTGAACATGTTAAAAGTTTTCAGGAAAAAAAATTTCTGAAAGCGTTAAGAGGAGATGCTTGAAGAATTAAGACGGCATGGTTTGTAAAGTTATAAATTCAATAGACAGTTCTTTCATAGTTACTTTGTAGTGATGAAAGGATTGATATATTATTGAAGTGGTCGTTAAAGGATTGATAGACTATTGATGTGAAAAAGAGATTACTAAGTCTTTGTTTAAATTACTAAAAATATAAGATACTGTGAATGGTGGTTGGTTTTATTGGAAATATAGTATAGTTTTGTTTAATAATTATACATTTTGGAGATTTTTGTGAGAATGTGATAATTTTTTTGGGTTAAATCTTTATTTTTTTGTTTAATCAATGTATTTAGGAGATTATATATATGGATTTGGAACTATAAAAAGGCTACGAGGTATTGAGATTGTGGAGAATTCATAACTCAAACTTGTGATTCCAACAAATCATTTTTGGACCACTAGAAAATTACATAAAAAAATATAATAGAAACCCCTCTAAAATATATAAATCAATATTTAAAGAAAACAAAGGTGTACATTTTTTCAATTCTAAAACCAATGACAATGATGCACTTTTGTAAATTTCAATAAGTTTTTTTTGGATTAAATATGATGAAAAGGTATATTAACATTTATATGACGTGATAGTATTATATTCACATTTATTTATTATTTTGTTATTTATTCAATATTATTTTTTGTTATTTATTTTTTTTATTTACAATTAATCATTCTTATTATTATTATTTTAAATAAATGATGTTATTTTTTCATAGTAGTGATATTATTTTATTTAAAAAAAATATTATTTTATTAATTATTGTGACTATCAAAGTATAGTAAATATGTTGTAATGTCTTATCATATCATATTTAATTTTATTTAATTAGTACACATTAAACAAATTAAAATTAAAAATAAATAAAATAAATTTATAATTAAAATAAAATAAAATAATTAATTTACAGTATAACTTTATAATCTTAGACTCTGAATTTTAAATATATTTTAAAATATAATATAATATTGTTTATTTAATTTTTTAAAATACATAAAAATTACTAGTGGTTGCTAAGAAAAGGAGAATTTGAACTTTTTAAAAAGTAAGATGCTTCGAGAATAAATACGACCTTCTACTTTCTATATTCCAATTATCTAACCCTGACCCTAATTAGGTTGTCCAATTTCACATTTGCTCACAATATATACTGATTATTTTGTATTTGGTCTTTAATATCTCCACATTCGTTGGTTGGCTGAGGTGGAGACGTAGGAAGGGAAGGTAAGTGTTCTTTGCATGGCGGCAATGATGGTTTTTTTAACAGATAATATATCAGTTAACCATAGTGGCTCAGACCAGAAGAGCACCTTCACTTCCTTTCGATGGATTACGAATTTGGCGGGAACGGAAAATTTGAGTTAATTGAAAATTGGCCTTCACCATAAGAGCACCTTCTCTTCCTTACTATGGATTACGAATTTGGCAGGAACGGAAAATTTGAGTTAATTGAAAATTGGCCATTGTACATGTCGGTATTTTCAAAATGAGATGAATGATAAGCTTATTTTGTTGAAACCCTGATCAGAATGAGCACCTTAGATATTACTTGAGAAGATGGTTAATATTTTATTTTGATTTGGTTTTAGCATACATTTTCAAATCTTGTTTTTGATACATAGTTCGAAGAGGAAACAAATGTGTTATTGTTATGGTCATATGAGTCATTGTAGTTAATGATAATTTAGGTCAATGATTACTTAGTAAGTTCATAATCACACTAGCCAAGAAAACAATATCAAGTCTTGCTTGGTTACTGGAATTGACATTTTTTTTTCTCCTTTAGTAATAATAAAACAATTGAAACAATCTCTACCCATTAGGTATTTTATCTACCTGAAAATAACCTAAATCAATGTACTGTCTATATATATATATAAAGTAATTTGACTGTTTTTCATAAATCCAAAGGTGACATTTATAGATCTAAGTTTAAAATGATGTTATGTTTTATTTGGCTGGATTATTATTTAATATTAATTATATTCATGCTTGATTTTACTAGAGATTATATATTCAAAATTAACATTGATAAATTCAAGTTTGTTAAAATTGATATATCCAAGATTATATTTTTCTAACAATAATATTTATTATGTCAATTAAAGTGTTAGTAAAAAAATAATATCATCTTGATATTTTATTTTCATCCTAAATCTATCATGCATTATGATGGATAAAATAGTAACTTTAATGAAAAAAACCTAACATCTATAAAATTTAAAGTTAATAAACTTTTACTATAATAATATTTAATGTTATTTAGTATAATAAATTTTAATATTTAATATGTTATTTAATGAGTTAAGGAATACAAAATTAGCATTAATATGATTTTTTTATATGTGATATTTTTTGAGTTTCAAGTACATTGTAGTTGAAATGGAGCTTTTTTCTTTTTCTTTTTCTTTTTCTTTTAATTCAATATTTTATTATATATATGAATTAGGAGCCTAAAAAACCAATAAAAACTTAGATTATGAAGATTTAATTTGTTAAATATGTGATTTCAATAGATCTCTACAAGATTTTCAAATTAGATAAAAAGACATACTAGATTTTTTTTTTTTCAAAAACTGTTATTAATAAGAAATGCCACATTAAGTTAGTGTATTATTACAATAATAATATATAATATTGAGTGTACTATATAAAATGTTAATGAGTAAATATAAAATTAGATTAGACTAAGGAAGAGCACCTTCTCTTCCTTACGATGGATGACGATTTGGCAGGAACGGAAAATTTGAGTTAATTGAAAATTGGCCTTTGTACATGTCGGTATTTTTAAAATGATATGAGGATAAGCTTATTTTGTTGAAACCCTGATTAGAATGAGCACCTTAGATATTACTTGAGAAGATGGTTAATATTTTATTTTGACTTGGTCTTATCCTACATTTTGAAATCTTGTTTTTGATACATAGTTCGAAGAGGAAACAAATGTGTTATTGTTATGGTCATATGAGCCATTGTAGTTAATGATAATTTAGGTCAATGATTACTTAGTAGGTTTATAATCACACTAGCCAAGAAAACAATATCAAGTCTTGCTTGATTACTGGAATTGACATTTATTTTTCTCCTTTAGTAATAATAAAACAATTGAAACAACCTCTACCTATTAGGTATTTTATCTATCTGAAAATAACCTAAATCAATGTAGTGTCTAGATACAATGGCATAGATTGATATTGCAATAAATATATATATATATATATATATATATATATATATATATATATATATATATATATTTAAAGTAATTTGACTGTTTTTCATAAATCCAAAGGTGACATTTATAGATCTAACTTTAAAATGATGTTATGTTTTATTTGGCTGGATTATTATTTAATATTAATTATATTCATGCTTGATTTTACTAGAGATTATATATTCAAAATTAACATTGATAAATTCAAGTTTGTTAAAATTGATATATCCAAGATTATATTTTTCTAACAATAATATTTACTATGTGAATTAAAGTGTTAGTAAAAAAATAATATCATCTTGATATTTCATTTTCATCTTAAATCTATCATGCATTATGATGGATAAAATAGTAAATTTAATGAAAAAAACCTAACATCTATAAAATTTAAAGTTAATAAACTTTTACTATAATAATATTTAATATGTTATTTAATGAGTTAAGGAATACAAAATTAACATTAATATGATTTTTTTATATGTGATATTTTTTGAGTTTCAAGTACATTGCAGTTGAAATGGAGCTAAAACATTTGTGATTTTTTTTTTTTTAATTGGATATTTTATTTTATATATGGATTAGGAGCCTAAAAAACCAATGAAAACTTAGATTATGAAGATTTCACTTGTTAAATCTGTGATTTCAATGGATCTCTACAAGATTTTCAAATTAGATAAAAAAACATACTAGATTTTTTTTTCAAAAACTGTTATTAACAAGAAATGCCACATTAAGTTAGTGTATTATTACAATAATAATATATAATATTGAGTGCACTATATAAAATGATAATGAGTAAATATAAAATTAGATTACACTAATATTTTATTTTCACTTTGAATTTACTAAATTTTATGTGAAAAAAAATATTAAAATCATTATTATTAGATTTGGGATTTTAGATGTAAGATTAATATTCATAAAATTGTAATTAATAATATATATAATGTTTAAGTTCTTCTTCAATGTATTAATAAAATAAACATTACATTAATGTTAAATTTGTTCATTAAATTATTAAAAAAATAAACATAGCAATAATTAGATTTAGATTAATATTTATTTTAATTTTTAATTTATTAGAAAAATCAATATATATATATATATATATATATATATATATATATATATATATATATTAAGTATTAAAATTGATAATTTATATTTCCTTTTCAAATTATTAAATTGCGCTGAGTCTCTCTACCACATAGTATGGTAAATATGTTTTAATATAAAACCCTATTTAACATTTTGACTATCTAGTGTTCTTTGGTCTACAATATATCTCTACGGTGCAATTGATTTTCTAAGATTACATCTGTGGTTGTAATATCTAACCTCTACTGTGTGCTCAAGTCTGCAATATATACCTCTGCGGATTATCTCTGCAGTCTGATGTAGCAAGCCATAATTTCATGTAATTTTAGGAAATATATACCTCTACGGCGTGCTCCGATATGTAAAATATCTCTACGGTCCAATGTATCTGACCATAATTTTGGGTAATATTGGGCTTGATAATTGATGCAGGAGAATCTCACTCAGAAATTCATGATATTCTAATAGATATATGGGGTATTTTATTTTCTAAGAAGTTGGATTCTTATGTAACAAATTAATGTAATTATTAAGATTTTGAGTGATTTTAGTAAGAGATATTTAGAATATGGATTAAGTAAATATTAAGAGGAATTTTGTAAATGTTCTTCAAAGGGAGTGAGAGAATTAGGATAGTTGAAAGACTAAGCAATTTGGGAATTAATTCAAAATCTTAGATTAGGAATTGGTTTCATCATTTTGTGGATGAGAGAGGATCCTTAGGAATTATTTGAGTCAAATGAGGACTTAGAGAATATTCATGATTTTGTTGAGAAGATGGAGGATCTGAACTAGAATTGGCTACATAACCTTTTGTATAAAATGATAAGCCTCAAGGCATTAAAGATAGAGTGATGAGATAGAATTGAGATAGAAAAGGTTTTGGATTGGGAAACCTACAGGGAGAGAGTAGGTGGAAAAGGCCATTTGATTAGAAAATTAGGCTAGAAAAGAAAATTCCAAGTATATATGTGTTTGTTAATACAGAGAATTCGATCACTAAGTTGTGACGTGTGTATTGAGTGATTGATTATAAATTGTATGGAATTAGAGTACTTTTGCATAATATATGTATGTAGGTGAAATCCGGCAGAATCAAATGAATTTCCATCATTGTATATCTGAGCAAAAAATCCATGAGACTGCGTTTTAAAGAGGTTGAAAAATCATTTTATAGTTTGAATCTTGTATAGAATTGCCTATGTCAAAGATCCATCATCGATCACAGAATGGATCGATGCTATTTAAAAAACTTGGTCCTTCAAAGTGATATCCAACACACATTGTTTAGAGGTGAGAAGAACAGAGTTAGTTCAGATGGCATATCACATTAACCACCGAGAAGTTTGTAATATGAGATTTTGTCGTTGTGTATATGAGCGTATTTTATGGTTGTGTATAAGCCTGAAAATCAAGTAGAATTGCATACACAACATAGCAGAATATGGATGGTAATCCATGAAGTGTTAAAATGATTGGGTGAATAACATATTGAATGGGAAAGCTGATTTCAAAAGGCGGTAAGTGGTAAACATAGTTACCGATCAAACGGGAACTATTACCTCAAAACAATAACTCTAACAAAAAAAAAATTCAAAAAACCATGAAAAAATAATCCGAAAACGAAAAGTTGTATTCTGGAATAACTTTTTTTATGAGGTCAATTTTCAACAGTTTTAAAAATAGAAGAAAAAAAAGTTTTTTTTTACGCAAAAAACACCCGAAAAACGAAAATTTGTATTGTGGAATAACCTCTTTTTTATTCAGGGTAAATTTTCAACATTTTTAAAAATAGACATAAAAACCAATTTTTTTGTGCAAAAAACACCTCAAAAATAGAAAGTGTTGAAACGAAAATTTTAAAAGAATAAAAATTTATATTATAAATCAAAAATAAAAAGAAAAAAACATTATAAAATAATTATAAAAAAAAACAAATTTGATTACATTTTTCTTTAATTTAAAAAAAACAATTAAAATTTGAAAAAACAATTAAAAGAAAATTTTAATAAAAAAACAAATGAAAAGCATTTTAAAAATGAAAATTTAAAAAATATATTAAAGGTTAAAAAAATAATAAAAAAAAAAAACTAACTAAAAATATTAAATTAAAAAAAAAAAAAACTAAAACAAAATTAAAATATACAAAGTAAATTTAAAAAATAAAAATTAAATTTTATTAAATTAAAAACAAAATAATTTAAATTTGAAAATAAAATATTAAACTAAAAAAAATGTTAAATTTTAATAAATTGAAAAATTAAAAATTAAAAATAAATAAATAAATTATTTAAATTAAAATTAAAATTAAAAATTAAAATAAAAATAAAATAAAAACATTAAACTTAAAAAAACAAATAAATTTTAAAAAATAAGTTAAATTTAAATTATAAAAAATAAATTATATGTATATATTAAATTAAATTAGAAAATATTTATTCAACATCTTTTATATAGATATTAATCTAAAAATTTAAATTTAAAAAAATAATATTAAATTTTAATAAATAAATAAATAAATTTTAAAATTTAAAATTAAATTTAAAAAAAAAAAACAAACACTTTTAAAATGAAAATTTAAAAGGAAAAAAAATCAATTAATAATGGAAAAGGGAAGAAAATAAATAAATAATGAATGTTTAATGAAAAAAAAATTAAAAAAAAAACAAATTAATTTAAAAAAGATAATTTAAAATATAATTATTAATTTAGATAAAAATAATAAATATTATGTAATTAAAAAAAACAAAATTTAAAAAAAATAATATTAAATATAAATAAACTAAAAAAAATTAACAAAATTTATTAAATTTTATTAAATTAAATTAAAAAATTAGTATTAAATTTAATAAAAATTAATTAAAAAAACAAATATGAAATATAACAAATAACAATAAAAATTTAAAAAAAATATTAAAAACAAAAAAATTACTTAAATTTGATAAAAAATAAAAAAAAAATCGATTAAAAACAAATTTTTTATTTGCGCCGCCCATGTTACGACGGGGTTGACGAGGGTCGACCGTTGGGCAGGTGGGGGGCTGCTTGCAGCCTCCCCACGTACCCAACGGCTCCCCGTTGCCACTTGGTGGGAGGCCAATTCCCAGAATTGACCTTCCCTGGTCGATTTTGGGAATCAACCTCCCCAAGTCGATTCCAGGAATCGACCTCCCTAGGTCAATTCCGGGAATAGACCTCGCGAGTTCGATTTCGGGAATCGACCTCCCTAGTTTGACTTCGGGAATCGACCTCCCTAGGTCGATTCTATGAATCACCCTCCCAAGGTCGATTCCCGAAATCGACCTCCATAGGTAGATTCCTGGAATCGACCTCCACAGGTGGATTCTCGGAATCGACTTCCCCAAGTGAATTCCCAGAATCGACCTCCCAAGGTCAATTCCGGGAATCAACCTCCCTAGATCGATTCCCCAAATCAAAGTTCCCAAGTTGATTCCTAGAATCGACCTCTGAAGGTCAATTCTAGGAATTAACAGGAGATCTATTCATAAAATGTATTATCTTCAGCCATATTCATCCAGTTCTTGAGTTACAATTGCTACTCAGCCATAGGGCCACACTCCGACATTTTTTCCTTTTTGCATATTTCAGGAAATCCTTTCCGGATTGTCTTGGAATTGAGGTTGGGAGTCTAGATATTCAATCCCAACATTATATGAGCCATATATTTGAAAATTTATGTTATTTCATGTTTCCAGTAGCAGTGTACCATCTATGACTATTCTGTACTTTTTCATGACCGTTCTACAATATAGCAGCATTTCACTTTGGCATATGTATTCATGGGAGGCTTGTTTGCCCTAATTATTTGAGTTGTATTGCACTTATTTTTTGTTGATTTACATAATAAAATGGCTCCATGTTTTTCATCCATTTTGGTGTAATTTTATTCACTGCTATTTCCAGTTTTATGTTCATATATTGTTGCTTCCCCATTTGGGAATATTACACATAACCATAATTGTGATCAGGGGAAATAGCTTCCACATGAGAGGTTACCACTGTTTGGGGTTATCTTGGTTCATATGCATGAGACTATGCATTTCACATGGATATTATGGGTTTCTGCAGTTTATGCTACATCATTATGGTATCAAAGCAGAAGTGGATTCTACATGTATTGGAAAGAGGTATGATTAGTTAATGATTGATTTTGTGTGAAATATAATTAAAATACTGTAGAAAGTTGTAGCAGAGATTGAAAAAGAAGTTACAGGATCAGATTTTAAATCTGATTGGCAGCAGTTGTAGATTGGAAAAGGTATGCAGTGGAAGCATGGTAGCCTAAAACTATGAGGAAATTCATATCTGCAGAATATGAATTAAAAAGAAAATGTGCTTTGAATATTTAGAAATTTATGTTTTGAAAAGGATATAGGATTTGAATCTGACAGACAACATCCACTTAGAAATAAAGGGTATCAAAATATTGGAAGAATTTTCAGAAGCAAGGAAATAGAGAACAATCCATTCAAAGTGCAAATGAGTGGTGAAACAAAATCACACAGAGATCTTGAAGGTGAGGTGTTATGTGTTATTTTAATCTGGTTTGAAGATTATGTTTGCAGAATTCAGGTTGCAAACAGTTGAAGAGAATCTCAAGAAAAGAAAATCACAGCCTTAAGAGCAGTGATGAAGGAAGCCGATAATATTTTCTGAGTGAAAGAAATGTGCGGAGCAGAACCTTGAAGAATTCCAATAGAATTTGGATAAAAGAGATAATTCTATTCTCAAAAGTGAAAAATCCTAGAAGGAGTAGAGAGCAATGCTCAAAAGGAGGTTCCAAAGATAGAGAACTGTACTTGCCAAAACTTCAATTCTAGAGAAAATCTTGGTGAGGTAAGTGGCAACAGGAAGGACTTGTTGTTGCAGAGGCTTAGAATATCTCATAGTGAGAGAGTGAGTGATGAACTCATAGAGATGGAAAGAATAAGATGTCTACTGATATTCATAGGAGGGGTTCTGAGCAAGACCACAACAGATTAAAGGAGTGGAAATTTGGCACAATATTGCAGCAGTGAGACTGTAGGAAGAAAATTTGAAAGTTATTAGGAATTATAGCAGGACCTTATTCCAAATAAGGCTTGGAATAGAGAGGGACAATGGTGTATTTAAATGAAGTGAGTGCAGCGACCAGAGAAGAGAACAAGATTTCTTAGTACAAGTTCTGAGAAGGAAGGGACTTGAAGACCAGGCAGAGGAGAAACTTGGTGAGAAGATCAAATTAGTAGGAGGTTGATTGGTTGCAGTTGCAGAAGCTCACACAGAAGAGAATATGGTTATGGGAAGTCATAGAGAAGGTTCAGAAGAAAGCTACTAGATGAAGGAAAAAAGTGCGAAAGCAATCTGTAGAAAATGGATGAGTCAAGAAGAGCTTGACAAAGAAGCAGCTAAAATAAGAAAATAATTTGATGTGTGAAGAATGCTGATAGAAGAAAACCAAAGACAAGGTTGGGTTTTGAAGAAAAATATGGTGAAGTGGCCTAAATTATAGAGAAGGTTACAACAGAAACAAGTGAAGAAGTTGATAGAAAAACTCAGAGAAGCCGAGTCATAAATGAAAGTTTCCATTTTTAGACTAGAACAGGGTGAAATTCTGGGTGAACATGAAGATTGGAGGTCTATGAAAGATGTTATGAATTATTGTGAGAATTGAAGACAACAAGAATTTTACCTTGCTGAAAAAGGAATTATTGATGATTTCCTGAACTATTGGACATGTTCAGATCAGCAGGATGATGTAAAGCCTTTTATTTTTGTAACTAATGATTTTTATGTGGTTACAGGTTTTGCAGATGATGAACAATATTTTGAAACTGTAATAAAAATTGATGAAAGTATGGTGAGTATCTTTCAGAAGATAAATAATTTGAAGTAGATAATAATGATGAAGAATGTCTCTTGAATGAGAAAAGAAGTGATTTATTGCAATAGAAAGAACTTAGTACTGCATTGATATTTGAATTTGTTACAATACATGAACAATTTCTTCTGAAAGAAGGAGATAAGATTTAGTCTGAAGAGTTTCTATGTGAAGAAATAGTTGAGACTATTGAACCTTTTGATTTGCAAACTGACAGTTTGTGTAAAAATGCAGATATTATAAGTGATGATGAAGTACCTAAGAAATGTCAAAGAGAAATTACATTGCTGGAATATTTGCTGGAAAACTCAAAATATGATAGTGAGATTGCAGAGGATGGAGTTCACAACAGTGGACAAGAATAGAGAGACATCGTTGAAACAGATGGTGTGGAAGAGAGACTTGCCGACAGTCTCGAAAGTCCTTTAGAGAATTATTTAGAGAAGTTGAATTAGCATACCGATGTGCTGATAGAGGAGGAAATTTTAGAGCAACAAATTGAAATGTTGCCAAAGGAAAAGAAGGTACTGAGGCCTTATGCTTTTCATTTTAATAATTTTTTTGTGAGTGTAGGTTTTGTTGCAAATGCTGGAGAAAATTTGACACAGATGAGCAGTGAAGTAAATAAGGAAGAAGAAGAATCTATGGAAGTATTTAATCCATGGAACAGAGATATAAGATTGCTGGAAAGAATGTTGGGAGGTGAAGATTTCATGAAAGAAGAGGTAATTATGGAGAAGAAAGAACTTGAAAAAATGCAGAATGTGAAGATGCAAGAGTTAGAGGACAACAACAACAAACTAAGCAAAGAGAAGGAGATAGCAGTAAATGGGAGACTATGTATCAGTCCAAGGAATTGATGAAGAAAGAAGACAAAGAAATTGTCATAAGTGACAATCAGGAAGAGGTTATCAGTTGCAGTAAACAGAAGTAGAAGATTGTCTTGGAATACACTGTAGTAGAAACTGAAAAGGTGAAAGAAAATAGTAAACAAGAGGATAAGGATGAAAGATCGACAGTAAGAATAAAAATTCAGCAATCAAGAGATGAAAGTAATCAATAGTCAGAAGATCTATTAGACAAATAAATTGAATTGATAAGAAGGATAGTGGTGAAAGTGTCTCAGAAAAAGATAGGAGCAGGAAAGAAAAGAAGCAGTAGAAAAGGAAGACATTAGCATACTGTAAAAGCATAGCTAGTAGAGCAAAGCAACATAAAGTGTGGAGACCTGGAGAAAACCAACAAACAACAGCAGCAACAAAAGACAAATTAGAGAACAAGTTATGGGATCGAGGAAGACAAAGATTAGAAGTACATGATCAGGAGATCATTATTATTTTCTACATTGGGAGTTTGATGCAGGAGCATCTCACTCAGAAATTCATTATATTCTAATAGATATAGGGGGGTCTTGTATTTTCTAAGAAGTTGGATTCTTATGTCACAAGTTAATGTAATTATTAAGATTTTGAGTGATTTTAGTAAGAGATATTTAGAATATGGATTAATTAAATATTGAGAGGAATTTAATTAAAATTACATTGGACAAACATATGGATTAATTAAATATTGAGAGGAATGCTTTCACGAAAAACATTGGACAAACATCGAAACTTTTGATTGCAAATAGTTGTAAAAGATGAGCTCGCTTGTTGGACAATTATTTATATGAAACCATACAAACATAGACTTGGAGAAGATGTTGAAAAAATAATATATGAATATTCGATGAAATGTGTTTCACCAAAAGCATGCGATTTGATGCGATGAAGAATACTAGGAAATCAATACGAAGAACATGCAAAACATATCTTGGACACTACTCAGATAGTGTTGTTAAATAAGGTCGTAGAAGAGAATCGTGGAATTAATGTCTCAATTGGTGCTTTTGTGAAACCAAAACCATGGTAGGTTAAACCTTCAACTGTACGCAACACTTGTTTTTGTCGTTATCATGTGAAATTTCAGTTCTATTATGAGACATTCCTTAATTTTGGTAAATTTTTTTGGAAAAAATCACTTCCTCCTTCGAATATCCATGATTTCATATCCCAAATTCTATGTGCAAGAGAAATTCATGAATCAGTTTACCAAAATAAATTTGTTGGTGGTAAAAAATGTGATCATTGTGGAAATTTAACTTCATTTCACAACAAATATAATATTGGTATAAATGATCAATCATTGTCCCACATAAAAATGAAATGGAAGAGATATGAATATATTCATACATCTATTGGTTCAAGTAGTACAACAAGTACAAAAAAGATTGATTGACAAGAAGAAGAATTTTTTGTGATATATTTTTTGAAGTTTGAGGAAAAAAATTATAAATACACCAAGCATTCCCATAGAGCTCGATGGCAGGGCTTGCAATTCAAAAAATCTTGTGAAAATTTTCCTCCAGTGACCCTTTTGTCAATAGATGATTATGCAGATAATTAAAAAATTGTTGTACAAAATGAAATACAGAGTGTATACTATCATTCCGCCCAAGTCTTTATGATTTTCCATATTCTATATAGACACACTGAACAAAGTGTTTATCATATAGAAAACACCAATGAAAATCGACATGTTATTAAAGAATGTCACTTGTATACCAACGATGATCATACATATGTGTAACATCACACCTAAGCAAACAAAAAAGAAAATTCTGCGAGTCCTTCATATGTTATACATATATGAGAATTTCATATTGCCTTGGAAATAGTTGGCACCTCATTTCTATGGTCAATTTACTACCAACTAAAATGGCTATTTGTATATTATATAACCATCAATAATATACTTAGGGGTTTTAACCCACCCACAACTTGATATAGGTTTACATATGATTACACCTCAAATACATAACTACATAACTATATCAAAAATATAACCATTCCATATATTCTTACTCTATCTATATGGTCCCTAATTACACTCCATACGTCCCACTTTGGCATACTACTACACATATTTTTTATTATTATTTACATTCCAATTACAACCGCACCCACCATTGGGAGTAATACTCATGTTCGTACGTGTCACTGGTAGTTGAACCACTCTTCGCATGCTCGTTCACAACTAGTTGTTTGCTGTATGTGGAATTGTAATTACATTGTATGCATTGTATTGAATTTTATATATATCTTCCTATTCACTACACTTAGTACGCTTAGGATTCGGGACTTGTTAAGTTGATATTTCACGCTTTTAATATCCAGCGTACCTGTGAGTGTCATGATGGTTGAGCCTTTAAGATAACGTACTCTTTTACGTTTCTTTGTGCCGCCCAAACCTCTAATCTGACTTCGTATCTCCTTTAGCGTACACTCTACTCTTAATAAGTTTATATACATTGAATTTTTTTCTACTCTTCATAAATTCATATACATTGCTTTTTGGGTTCAGAGCAACGATGCAATTAAGTCTATACTGCATCGTATCACTTGAGATTATCACATGTACTCTCGAGGCGATTTTTATGTAGCTTTATATAGCGAGTTTTTTATCATCGAACACATGGGCGATGATCTGTATTCAATTTATAGGGTTTCAGCCTGTATTAAAACTTGAATTCAATGTAGCAGTCTTCATTTTTCCTTTCCGTCAATTGTGATTCTATCCTCCACTCTAGGCGAGTTATTTAACTTAATTTTTGCCTTGGCTGGTGTATGATTTCGATGCCTAGAATGGCGGGGTTCTTCCTATCCTACGCGTATGGTGATTAATTCGTTGTGTGTTGCCATTCGAATCGGTTTAGATGATTTTTTTTAATCTTTCATTCGGATTTCGAAAGCGATATTGCTCTGGTATAATATTTATTTTCTTCTCTTGTAGCGGTGTCCTTTATTGTTTCATCTCTTTGCTATCTGGAGTTTAACCTCCAAAATTCTTGTGATTTCTCCCTCAATAGCTTGATATGAATATTTAGATTTATTCACAGAGTTGCTAGGGTACTCATCTTCTTTAACATGCAAGGGAAGAAGGAAGTTCCCGTCGAACTGATAGGTAATTCTTCTACGCTCATCACGTCGCCTTCTTGTTGCTTCAGTATTATTTGTAAACTAATTACTTTGGCCCTTTCTTTCCCACTTTGTGTTACAAGGTAAAAGAGTTTCGTTAAATACGACTTGTATGAGGTAGTTACTTACTATATTTCAGTTTGTTGCATCCCTCAAATTTTCATTTTTCTTGTCTCCATTTTTACTTCTTGAATTTAACTCGTTTTACATGAATGTTTAGAGGTAATGGCTTGTTAAGGGTGTTTTCATGAAATGATTCCTTGGGTATTCTCTAGAATATCACTTAAAGTTTGCGTTCACTTGTCTTGAACAGGTAGTTATTACCTCATGCTTCGAGATCTAGAGTGATTTTATAAAAGATGCGAGACTGCATCTCGTCTAGAAATTTTATTTTATTTTTGTTCTGGTCTCTGTAAAAAAAAATTGTGACAATTGTAATAATTAGGACTTTCAATTCGGTGGAACTGTGACATTCATCTCTCAATAGGTGAAAGAAATAGTATATTGTTCTATTGACATTTCGATAGGTTACTTGTGTGGCATAAAATATGTTTTAGGTTTAATTGGTTATCATTCCCAGAATACCCTCTGTTATTTAAAAATTTATTCCATACTTTTTATTTGTAAAATAATTTTCAGTACAGACTTTAGTTAGGTTCGGTATTATGCTTTCCTCCTATAATAGCATCCACCTCTATCTAATAATAGCTGCATAGATGATCGAGAAATTATACTTGCATCCATGGTTTTAATGGATGGAAATTTCTTGTTGTTTTTTTTTTCGAGAGGTTTAATAAACTCAGTGTACGCTATTTAGATTAATATGAACCAACTGTTACTCAATGATATTTTTTTTCTAATCTATAGAGGTCCCATATGCCAATGAGGGGTTTTATTTCTACTATGTTTGTCATATCCCTTCATATGAGGATATAATGTAGTTTCCATATAAGAGAATGTCTGTAATTCAATGTAACCTCTTGAGTTTTGTATAAGTATTCCATTTTATCTGTATGTGTGGAAACAACACTGATACTCTCTTTCTATTAATACTTCCCTTCTTTATCAGTCTACAGTAAAATCCTATTATTAATGTAGTTCCATCACCACATAATTTAATAATTAAATTATCAGATACCAGTATAATGTTTCTCTGTCCATAGAGGCAGAGAGTTAACTTTATTATTATATAAGTAGAGCTGGTTAATAATTAAGTTATCATGTACCCATTTAGTAATTGATTTCTATACATATGCATCTATATAAACATTTTCTATTGATATTTGGAATTTTTCTCAAGTATATCAAGGTATCACGTATGTGGTTTAGTGTAATTTTATGGAGTAATAATAGCTTCTGCCATTTTTCAGTTGTTCAAATTTTTCAGAACATTAATATCATAAGTAATCTTACCAAGATGAAGTATATATTATCAGTAGTCTCTTTGTCTTCCATAAGTATTGTTAGTTTTAGTATATCAGTAGTCTCTTTGTCTTCATTGAACTAGTAGTATGACTAAATTTCCTACATGCAATTAAGTGGAAATAGCCAAACAGAAACTGAAAATTCCACTCACTCTGTTCAACTCTCAGTGATTTGCAAATGAGTTAAATAATATATTTCCAAAGCAGATTAAAGTTACACTTTACTTGTTCTAAGGAATCTGTTTAATATCTAAGGAATTATTTAATATCTCCAGATTTAGAGCAGACTGTGGTTTAGAGATTCTGGTTGATAACATTCCTTATACTGTACTCCTACTACACTACATAAATCTGGAAGAGTTATTTCTTCTATAGAATTATGTTAAAAGTAAGGAACATAATTTTTAACTTAAATAAATAATAGCTACAGCTTTCATTAGTACATTAATCTAGCAATTATTTTAACCATTCATAAAAATCTTATGAGCATACCAATTATGCTGGTGACCAATCCTCCCAACCTTAGAGTTCCTTTGTCTCCAGAACTCACCCCCGAGCTAAGATCTTCTCCAAGAACAGACCAACCTCAATCTGTTTTGGAGTAGCTTATTTAAGCTTATGCTCCCCAAATCTTGTTTCTAATTCCGTGTCCAGAATTACAGGATGCTTTTATTCCTATTTGCCTAAGCTTCTCTTATTTAGGGACTTTTAAAGTTGCTTTTTTCTTTTCCAAATTTTTACCTTGTCCCAACTACTCTCCACCTCATTGGGGAAATCTTGATTTTTCCTCAAAAATCTAAATTAGAAATAAATTCTTTCAAGGATTTTTGAAATATTTTTGGGGAAAGTCTTAGCCTCTTTCCATACCTCATGGATTTGGCAAGTGATCTCAAAATTCTCATTTTTTCAACATGCACAGAATATTTTATTTATTTTTCAGAATAAAATAATTAATTACATCCACACCATAATTATCCATTGGGGTCCAATCCCCTTTGGATTGAAGTTCAAATGTCTAACTTGAAAAAACATAAAACTAGGGGTGTTACATATTCCCCCTCTGAAAACCAACACCGTCCTCGGTGTTAACAATTAACTACTAGAGTTCATTTTGAAAATAGATATGGATATTTTTCCATCATCTTAGCTTCTCTTTCCCATGTAGATTCTTTAGCAGTAAAGTGCTTCCACTACACCTTTACTCTTGCTACCGTTCATTTTCTCAATTCAATTTCTTCCCACTCTAATATTTGAAGCGGCTCTGGAAGGAACTCCCCTTCTGGTTCCACCTGTATCACATTCCAATCAACAATGTGAGAAGCATCATGTACATATATTTTTAATAATGAAACATGAAACAAATCATGAACTTTAACATGGGGCAGTAAGGCCATCTTATAAGCCACTGGTCTCACCCTTTCTAACACCTCAAAAGGCCCACAATATCTAGGAGCCAATTTCACACAACTTACAGCATAAAGTGTGCTCTTTTTGGGTTTAATACGCAAATACACATGATCTCCCACTTTGAACTCTCGATGCACTCTCTTCTTATCAGCATATTTTTTCTATCGATCTTCTGCTGTCTTGATGTTTCTTTGTATTTGTTTGACAATTCTTTCCATTTCTTGTAGAGTATCTAGCCCCAATACTAGCTTATCTTCAGGTTGGCTCCAACTTAAAGGAGTATGATACTTTCTTCCATAAAGTGCTTCAAATGGACTCATTTTTATGGAGGATTGATAACTGTTGCTATAATCAAATTCAGCTAAATGCAAGTAGTCTTCCCATTTTGATGGCCGGTCCATCACATACATTCTCAGCATATCCTCCAAGATCTGATTTGTTCTCTCTGTTTGACCATCCGTCTGAAGGTGATAGGCAGTACTAAAATTCAATTTAGTGCCCATGCCCCCAAACAAACCTTTCCAAAAGGTGGCTGTTAATTTAGCGTCTCTATCTGAAAGAATCATTTTTGGGACCCCATGTAGCCTTACTACTTCTTTTAGGAACACATCTGCTACTTGGGCTGTCCCAAAAGTAGATTTTATAGGTATGAAGTGTGTAGCCTTTATTAAAGTGTCTACCACTACCATCACTGAGTCATGCTCGTACTTTTTTCTGGGTAACCCAGTTATGAAATCTATAGAAACAATGTCCCATTTCCATTCTGCAATTGGAAAAGGATTTAAAAGACCAGCTGGATGCTGATGCTCAACTTTAACTAGTTGACATTCCATGCATCTAGCTAAATATTCTGCTACATCTTTTTTCATTCCTGGCCAAAAAAATTTCTTTTTCAAAGTTATTAGCATTTTCTGATATCTAGGATGTCCTGAAGATGGTTGTTTATGATATTCATCTAGGATCTATTTTTTCAAGGACTCTACATTAGGGATATACAATCTGTTTTTATAGCAGATCAACCCTTTCTGTTTTTGGGTTTACTCAACCATTTCTTTTTTCTGCATTTTTAATTGCAGATTTTCATAATTTGAATCTTGATCTGCTACCATTTTAATCATCTCTTCTAAGTCAAGGCTAGCACTACTCCCAATGTTGCTTATGTTTTGGCAAGCATTTCTGCTTAGAGCATCAATGATTTTATTTTCTTTCCCCTTCATATGTTTTATTTCCATATCAAATTCACTCAAAAAAGACAGCCATCTGGCTTGTCAAGCATTCAAATATATTTGAGAAAAGAAATATTTCAGACTAATATGATTTGTCAACAATGTAAATTTTTTCCCAAGAAGATAGTGTCACCACATCTTCAAGGGCATGAATTAAAGCAGCCAATTCCAGATCATATACACTGTAACTCTGTTCATGTTTCTTAAGTTTCCTAGATTTGTATGCAATAATAGAATTTTCTTGCAACAAAACTCCTCCCAATCCCTCTCTACATACTTCTGTACAAACAAAAAACTCTTTGTCAGGATCTACAATCTTCAGTATAGGGGCTGTAGTGAGTTTTAATTTTAGTTGTTCAAAACTATTTTGGAATTTTTCAGTCCACTCAAGTTTGGTCCCTTTTATCTGTAGTGAAGTTATGGGATATGCTATTGCAGAAAATCTTTCCGCAAATCTTCGATAATAACCTGCAATTACCATAAATGACCTCACTACTAAAACATCAGTCGGTACCGACCATTCTCTAATAGCCTTTATTTTCTCACGGTCAACAGCCAATCCTTGTTCAGAAATAATATGCCCCAAGTATTGAATCTTGTCTTTATAAAATTCACATTTACTGAAATTGGCATATAACTGGTTTTCTTTCAAAGTTTGCAAAACTATCCTTAAGTGTTCTTTGTGCTCTTCCTCACTTTTTGAATAAACCAGAATATCATCTATGAACACTAGTATGAATTTATCCAAGTACTTGTTCAAAATGATATTCATTAAGCACATACAAGTGGTAGGGGCATTTGTCAAACCAAAAGGTAGGACTACAAATTCATAGTGACCATACCTGGTTCAAAAAGTTGTTTTACTAATGTCTTCCTCCTTAATTCTGAGTTGGTGATAACCAGTCCTTAGATCAATCTTAGAAAATACTGAAGCCCCTCTTACCTGATAAAAAAGGTCATCAATTCTGGGTAATGGATATTTGTTTTTAATTGTCAACTTATTCATCTGACGATAGTCAATGCACATTCTAAAGGTTCCATCCTTATTTTTCACAAACAGCACCGGTGCTCCCCAAGGAGACACACTCGGTCTGATATAACCTTTATCCAACAATTCTTGCAATTGCATTTTCAACTCCAAGAGTTCAAGGGGGCTCATCCGATAAGGGGCTCTGGAAACGGGTGTTGCTCTAGGTACCAAGTCGATGGAAAAGTCAATCTCTCTTTTGGCGGGAAGATGAGCAATCTCATCTGGAAAAACTTCCTTAAACTCTCTTACTACTGGCAGAGTGTCCAACATGTTTTCTTCAGGTTTCTGTCCTAATTCTTTAACATTTATAGCATATACTTGATATCATTTCCTAGTTGTTCTTTTTAATTGCAGAGCGGATATTTATCTTACAGAAATTGGCTTTGGTTTTCCTTTGAGTATAAAGGGTCTCCCTTCCTCATCTATGCAGTGTAGATTTTTATCCCAACAGTTCACTATAGCCTTTCTCTTTTCTAACCAGTCCATTCCTATCAGCAAGTCATATGAGCCTAAGAGCAGAATATTTAAATTTACTTCTGTCTTAAAATCATTTAACTTAATTGTTGTTGGAGGTAACCTATGAGTTACTTTTCTCTTGGTGCCAGTGGCTAACTGGACCAACCAAGGTTGCTGAAATTTTTCAGTCTTCAGATTGCATTTCTCTACAACTTGTGGACTAATGTAGATCAAAGAAGCACCCAGATAAATCAAAACTGTAACAGATTGGTCAAAAATATTACCTTCAATCTCGACCATAGTAGCCTGGTGTTCTTCTTGCCGATTCTCCAAGGCTGCACTGATAGTGGGTATGTTCCTTGCTATATCATTCATTGTGGTAGCTTCTCGATCTCTCATAATCATCTAAATATTTCGGTGTGGACAATCCCTCAACAAATGAGGTTCTCCACAACCCCAACATTTAAAAGGCTCCTGCATTTTAACTGTTCCTTCCTTCTTATTATCTCCATCTAGTTGTTTTGAACCAACTTGGGACTCGGCAGTTTGACTTTCTTTTGGTTTATTAAATTTCTTCCACTGATGATCTCTACCAAAATTCTTCAAGTAAGCTGGTTTCTGTTTCTTTCCTTTGAACTCACCCTTGTTTACCCATCTTTTCCCCTGCTTTCTCTTTCCTTTAAACTATTGGTAGCATAATCTAGCTTTCCTCACCGCTTCATCCATATTTTTTGGATTATCGAACTCTATTTTTTCCCTGTACATAGCAGGCAAACAGTTCAAAAACCTTTGTACCTTTGCCTTCTCTTCACGAATATAAGGAACATACCTTAACAGATTTGTAAACTTGGTGACAAACTCATCTATGGTGAGCTGTCCCAATCTGAGTTCGTGAAACTCCTTTGCTTTATCATCATAATAACATTCGTTCAAATAGCGGTTTTTAAACTTGACTTGGAAATCTTCCCAAGTCATTGTTTTTTCATCAATGGCATGGACCATTTTCGTCTCCTCCCACCACAAGGTAGCCTTACCCTACAATTGGTAGACAAATAATTTGGCCTTCATATTTCTCTCGTATTCATAGACCTGGAAATACTTAATCATATTCAACAACGATGCCTCAGCATCTTCCTCCTTCTAACCATAATAGGAGGGAGGCTTAATTTTTCGGAATTCACCCTGTAATTCCTTCCTCTGTTTAGACTGGTATCTATTAGTGTCATCTTCCTCAGAATCATAAGATAACTTGCCTTTCTTCCTCTTTCTGGAACCTTCACCTTCTTGGCTGTTCTGCGAAGTTAGTTCTCTTATGAGATTTTCTTGCTCCTCACTTGCTAATGACAGCTTGTCATTTTGGCTTCTTAGTTCAGCCATTTCCCGTTGCAACCTATGCAACATAGTCATTAAAGAAGCATTGGGATCTAGCGTGTTATCTCCATCACCCAGATCAACATAAATTTCATCTCCTTCAGCCATTGAATTTTCAGTTTCAGTACCACTGTACACTAAAGAAAACAAACATCAGTAATAATAAATTTTTTTTTTCTCAACCAGAAATAATTTATACAGTGAACACAACAAAAACCCAGTTTTTCTAACCTAGCTCTGATACCATTTGTAACATCACACCTAAGAATTTTTTTTTTTTTTCCATGCGAGTCCTTCATATGTTATACATATATGAGAATTTCATATTCCCTTGGAAATGGTTGGCACCTCATGTATATGGTCAATTTACTACCAACTAAAATTGCTATTTGTATATTATATAACCATCAATAATATACTTAGGGGTTTTAACCCACCCACAACTTGATATAGTTTTACATATGATTACACCTCAAATACATAACTACATAACTATATCAAAAATATAACCATTCCATATATTCTTACTCTATCTATATGGTCCCTACTTACACTCCATACGTCCCACTTTGGCATACTACTACACATTTTTTTTTTTTTTTTTATTTACATTCCAATTACAACTGCACCCACCATTGGGAGTAATACTCATGTTCGTACGTGTCATTGGTAGTTGAACCACGCTTTTCATGCTCGTTGACAACCAATTGTTTGTTGTATGTGGAATTGTAATTACATTGTATGGATTGTATTGAATTATATATATATGTACCTATTCACTACCCTTAGTACGCTTAGGATTCGAGACTTGTTAAGTTGAGATTTCATGCTTTTAATGTCTAGCATACCTGTGAGCGTCATGATGGTTGAGCCTTTAAGATAACGTACTCTTTTACGTTTCTTTGCGCCGCCCAAACCTCTAATCTGACTTTGTATCTCCTTTAGCATACACTCTTCTCTTAATAAGTTTATATACATTGAATTTTTTTTCTTCTCTTCATAAATTCATATACATTGGTTTTTGGGTTCAGAGAGATGATGCAATTAAGTCCAGAATGCATCATATCACTTGAGATTATCACATTTACTGTCGACGCGATTTTTATGTAGTTTTATATAGCGAGTGGTTTATCGTTGAACACATGGACGATGATTCGTATTCGATTTCTAGGGTTTCAACCTGTATTAAAACTTGAATTCAATGGAGCAGTCTTCATTTTTCCTCTCCGTCAATTGTGATTCTATCCTCCACTCTAGGCGAGTTGTTTAACTTCATTTTTTCCTCGACTGGTGTATGATTTCGACGGCTGGGATGGTGGGGTTCTTCCTATCCTACGTGTATGGTGAGAAATTCGTTGTGTGTTGTCATTCCAATCAGTTTAGATGATCTTTTTTTCATCTTTCATTTCGATTTCTAAAGCGATATTGCTATGGTATAATATTTACTTTCTTCTCTTGTAGCGCTCTCCTTTATTTTTTCATCTCTTTTCTTTCTGGAGTTTAACCTCCAAAATTATTGTGATTTCTCCCTCAGCAGCTTGATATGAATATTTGGATTTATTCACAGAGTTTCTAGGGTACTCAACTTCTTCAACACGCAAGGGAAGAAGGAAGTTCCCGTCGAACTGATAGGTAATTCTTCTACGCTCATCACGTCGCCTTCTCGTTGCTTCAGTCTTATTTGTAAACTAATTACTCTAACCCTCTCTTTCCATATTTGTGTTACAAAGTAAAAGAGTTCGGTAAAATACGACTTGTATGAGGTAGTTACTTACTATATTTGAGTTTGTCGCATCCCTCAAATTTTCTTTTTTCTTCTCTCCATTTTTAATTCTTGCATTTAACTCGTTTTACATGAATGTTTACAGCTAATGGCTTGTTAAGGGTGTTTTCACGGAGTGATTCCTTGGGTCTTCTCTAGAATCCGAGTTAAGTTTTCATTCACTTGTCTTGAACAGGTCGGTATTACCTCATGCTTCGAGATCCAGAGTGATTTTCTAAAAGTTGCGAGACTGCATCTCGTCTAGCAATTTATTTTATTTTTTTTGTTATGGTCTCTGTAAAATTTTTTTGTGACAATTGTAATAATTAGGACTTTCAGTTCGGTGGAAATGTGACATTTGCCTCTCAATAGGCGAAAGAAATAGTATATTATTCTATTGACATTTCGATAGGTTATTTGTGTGGCATAAAATATGTTTTAGGTTTAATTGGTTATCATTCCCAGAATACCCTCTGTTGTTTAAAACTTTGTTCCATACTGCTTATTTCTAAAATAATTTTCAGTACAGACTTTAGTTAGGTTCAGTATTATGCTTTCCTCCTATAATAGCATCCACCTCTATCTAACAATAGCTGCATAGATGATCGAGAAATTATACTTGCATCCATGGTGTTAATGGCTGGAAATTTCTTTTTGGTTTTTTTTTTTTCGAGAGGTTTAATAAACTCAGTGTACCCTAGTTAGATTAATATGAACCAACTGTTACTCATTGTTATTTTTTTTCTACTCTACAGAGGTCCCATATGACAATTATGGGTTTTATTTTTTCTATGTTTGTCATATCCCTTCATACGAGGATATAATGTAGTTGCCATATAAGAGAATGTCTCTAGTTCAATGTAACCTCTTGAGTTTTGTATAATTATTCCACTTTATCTATATATGTGGAAACAACACTGATACTCTTTTTCTATTCATACTTCCCTTCTTTATTAGTCTACAGTAAAATCCTATTGTTAGTGTTGTTACATCACCACATAATTTAATAATTAAATTATCAAATACCAGTATAATGTTTCTCTATCCACAGAGGCGGAGAGTTAACTTTATTATTATATAAGAAGAGCTGGTTAATAATTAAGTTGTCATGTACCCATTTAGTAATTGATTTCTATACATATGCATCTATATAGACATCTTCTACTGATATTTGGAATTTTTCTCAAGTATCTCAAGGTATGACGTATGTGGTTTAGTGTAATTTTATGGAGTAATAATAGCTTCTGCCTTTTTTCAGTTGTTCAAATTTTTCAGAACATTAATATCATAAGTAATCTTACCTAGAGAAAGTATATATTATCAGTAGTATCTTTGTCTTCCATAAGTATTGTTAGTTTAGTATATCTACTTCTGCTTTGAATTTAACATTCTTCATTATACTAGTAGTATGACTAAATTTCCTACATGCAATTAAGTGGAAATAGCCAAATAGAAACTGAAAATTCCACTCACTCTGTTCAACTCTCACTGATTTGCAAATGAGTTAAATAATATATTTCCAAAGCAGATTAAAGTTACACTTTACTTGTTCTAAGGAATCTGTTTAATATCTAAGGAATTATTTAATATCTCCATATTTAGACCAAACTGTGGTTTAGAGATTCTGGTTGATAGCATTCCTTAGATTTTACTCCTACTACACTACAGAAATCTAGAAGATTTATTTCTTCTATGGAATTCTGTTAAATGTAAGGAACAAATTTTTTAACTTAAATAAATAATAGCTAGATCTTTCATTAGTACAGTACTCCAACAATTATTTTAACCATTCATTAAAATCTTATGAGCATACCAATTATGCAGGTGACCAATCCTCCCAACCTTAGAGTTCCTTTGTCTCCAGAACTCACCCCCGAGCTGAGATATTCTCCAAGAACAGACCAACCCCAATCTGTTATGGAGTAGCTTATTTAAGCTTATGCTCCCCAAATCCTGTTTCTAATTCTGCGTTCAGAATTACAGGATGCTTTTATTCTTGTTTGCCTACGCTTCCCTTATTTATGGACTTTTAAAGCTGCTTTTTTCTTTTCCAGCTTTTTACCTCTTCCCAACTACTCTCCACCTCATTGGGAAAATCTAGATTTTTCCTCAAAAATCTAAATTAGAAATAAATTATTTCAAGGATTTTTGAAAGATTTTTGGGGAAAGTCTTAGCCTCTTTCCATACCTCATGGATTTGGCAAGTGATCTCAAAATTCTCATTTGGTCAACATGCACAAAATATTTTATTTATTTTTTAGAATTAAATAATTAATTACATCCACACCATAATTATCCATTGGGGTCCACTCCCTTTTGGATTGAAGTTCAAATGTCTAACTTGAAAAAAAATAAAACTAGGGGTGTTACAATATGATACACATTTTGTACAACCTTGTTTTGATAATATTTATAACTCATTGAAAGGACGTGGAATAAAATTAAATGAACATTGGATATGGTCAGTTGTATGCACATGTCAATTCAAATCTTCAAGATCATTGGTTTTGTTTTGTCTTAATATGAAAACCCAAATTAAACACTGTTGGAATTTCTTTGAGACTGGTAATGAAAAATGAGAACATGATGGTGTAGGGGCATGTATAAAATGAGCACTTTGAAGATATCATATGGACCACTCTACAAACAAACTTGTCTTAGTTGAACAATTTTTTTAATGGTCCACCACTCCATTAAGCCATGAGATTAACCCATCAATGGTAGTACAAAGGTACATGTACATATATACAAATTTACTTGCATATATATTAAAATTCAATATATGATCTAATTTTTATTATTTTTGTAATTTTAAACATGATTTATCACAATTAAATAAAATATGTATATTCTTGTTTCAATTTCCAATATAGGTTTTTTTGGCATATTGGAGTCCAAGATGTAGATAAATCAATTGAAAATGATGTTGAAACACTAAAATGGACTCAAAAATTGAATTAAATTAAAACAAATGAGTACTGAAATGTGTTTGCATTTGGTAAAGGGAGATATTATTTTATTATCTTGTTTGCATAGAGGACACAAAATTCAATGGTGTTTGTGAAAGAATGTGTCAGTGAAATTTTGGCAACATAAAAAAATAAATACAAAATGGAAAATTTCAGTTGTAAACTTTGAAGAGATGGAATTAGAGAAGACTATAGTATCATCTGAAGGTGATCTCATTTCTGATCTTGTTAGAGAATGAAACATTTCAATTTCTTTTAAATGATAGGGATCTATAAATATATAATAAAATCAAGCCCTTGCTAATTTTAAAGTTATTTTTTCATTTTAATTATGATCTAGATTTATGTACATGTTTTATTGTGCAGGAAATGTTTTTGTTGTAGTTTCACATGTTAGCAACCTAAAAAATGTTAAGTATTATTTGATGTGATGCAATAACCAAAATATGAAATTATTGGAAGAATATGATGATAATTGTTTTAGATATGAAAGAGGTTTTAATATACTGAAAGGTTATTTTTTCCAACAAACTTATCAAAGTGAGAGTATTTTTTACTTTCAATACTATCAACTTGATTTCACGAGTTTTCAATATAGTCACTTAGTGTGTGGAGTGCAGATAAAGTTGATAGAAGTTCAATCAAAGAAAAATTGAAAGTTAAGAAATGGAAAATTTCAAAAGCCGATCATGAATGGATCACTAAGGATATCATTCCATTAGAATTTTTTTAATTTAACTTCCCAACAATTTATTCTCCTTGGATTCATCTTTATTAACTTACAGTTCAAGTACAAATTGTTAGCCTTTCTTTTAGTGCACTCTTAATTTTTACATTCTTAATATTGTATTGAGATAGAAATTTATATCTATATTTACTATTATGTACAAGTGTATTGAGGATTTGATTATATTCATATTATTTTTCATGCACACGACAAGTAATTTATATACATACATACATTCTCTAGTATTAAACGATTTGATACATGAATGCAATTTTTAATACATTAGTTAAGTTTATGTAATGAATGCAAAATGTGCATATATAACATATTTGATAATGAAATTTAGGTTATGATTGTTTTGACATTTACAAAAAATTGTAAGATTCATTGAAATATAAAATGTGTACCATGTTTTGTAATTTCCAGTTTTACTAGATTCAAATTTTAAATAAATTAACAAAACTTTAAACAAAACCTAAGAATCATATACTAAAAATTTTACTTTCATTGATACATATTCATGAACTCAAATATTTGAAACCTTTAAAAGAATCAAAGCATACATTGAATGAAAATTGCGGGTTGTGTTTTATAATGCAATTTTATCTAGTACTTGTTTGTGTACATTCAAAAAACTTTATATTAAAAGTTAACAATCAATTGACATCCATAATAGCCTCTCTATGTACGTTAATGCAAAATGTTGTATAACATATTTTTTAATGCAATTTTAAAATTTTATGATATTGTTATTCATCTATGTACCTAATATTTTATGATTTGTTTTATACATCTATGTATTGGATATTAACATTATAAAAATGATTTCATATGAAAAATGTAAAAATTAAATGCAAATTTACTTTCTTTGCTACATATTCATGAACTTAGATATGTATTTAACATTTAAAAGCATCAAACCACATTCACACCATGTAAATTGTATGGTCAATTTTATAATGCAATTTAATAGTATGTTTATGCATGTTCATTTACAATTTTATATTAAAATTTAACTATCACCTTTAACAAACATCTACACCTAATTATAAGATTCATGTTCAAATGCATAATGTACGACATGTTTTTTGTAATTTTCAATTTCAATATAGATTCATTTTAAATAAAAAGTGACAAAATAACAAGTTAAAAACAAAACATAATATTATTATCTACTAACATTATAACCACATGATCACATAAAAAATGTATCGACTAAATGCAAATGTACCTGAATCTTTGCTACATTTTCATGAAATTGAATATGTAAAAGACCATCTATGATTGTTTTAAATTACACAATCATGCAAAATGTACGTAAATATCACATTTAATAGACATCAACACCTAATTATAAGGTTCATGTTCAAATGCATAATGTACAACATGTGTCTTGTAATTTTCAATTTCAATCTAGATTCATTTTAAATAACAAGTGATAAATCAACTTTATAAAAAACATAATAATAATCTACTAACTTTATAAGAACATGATCAGGAAGAATTTCCTCGACTAAATGCAAATTTACTTGAACCATTGCTACATATTCATGAACATAAGTATGTAAAACCAAGTTTTAAGCATCAAACCATGCATCAAACTGTAGCATGAAAAATGCACATAAACTCCAAAATTAGCATGTTCTAAATCATAATTTAAATAATTATAGATTTAAAATATGTCCAAAATTTATATCATTCAATAAAGGTAAATATAACATGTACTATAAAAATACTATCAAATAAAATGTTGTGCATCAATTTAGATAATTTGGTTGAATTCTATTTTCCAGCACCCTCCTTGTGCTCTCATTTCAAGAATGGGGGATGTGCACAACATGTGTAAATATATATATATATATATATATATATATATAATAAATTTATGTATGTATTGAAAATAATATTTAATGTTCTAAAATAGAATTAGAATGTACAACTTCATAAAAAAAAATAAAAATAAAAACCATGCAATACCTGATGTAGTTCCTCCTCCATTGTCTCGTTTTTTCCCCGCATCACATCCTCCTAGATAAAATGTACAATATACATGTAAAAGTATATATATTAAAAAATTTCAAATGAAAATGTATAAAGTCAATAAATTTATTAAAATAAATGTTAGACAACTTCTTCAAATTGTTTGGATGTTCTTATCCACATCGTTGACTGCATCACTAAAGTCTTTGTAGAACAAAAATAATCTCCACAAACCTAAAATTCAAGAATTTAAAAAGAGAAAAATAACTCAAGTTCTATCTCATTTTTCAATGGAGCTTGAGCTTCAATTTATAACTTGAAACATGATTGAAAAATTGAATACTTACGACACTGGATTATTTGGCACATCTCCTAATAGGAAAGAAGAGGGTGGCGCTATTTCAAAAACCTCAGACGAAATCAGAATCTGTGAAAATTTAATTATATAAATGTGTGTGTACACATAATTATTTATTTGAATAATATGTCCTCATGATACTGATATAATAATAAATTAATAAGTGTACACCAATATAATGAACTGCTAAAAAGCACTAACATTTCATGAAAGGTCATGTTGATTTCCATAATGCGAGAGTTGGACCGTGATATTATAAAAATTTCCATTCAACATGTGCGTAAAATGCAAATTGTGAAATATGATACATTTATGTTAAAATAACACATACAGATAAACATGTATATGTAAAATACAAATTACAGAAAGATATCCACCATATCCATTAGAACATGCTCATCTCACACCCTCTTCCTCATGAAGAATTAATTCATGCCAACCATTGCGACAACCCTTTTGATATGTTCTAATCTCCTCAATATTCATCTTGGCTCTCTCCTCATCTATTTTATATAAAAAATTAGCACGTGCATTATCTCGTTCTCTTTGTCAATTCAGACCACGATCAATTCCACCAAGTCTAGTCTGAATGTGGTCTATGATGGCATTCCTTACTTCTGGACTAATTTGATAAGTGTCATTCATCTTTGACCGAAAATTTTCCACATGAGGAGGTCAGCTTACCAAAGGTGCCTTAGGGCGAGGCAACTCAGTATCAATCTTAGCGCCATTATGATCACATAATCGACCTTTTTGAGTGCTAAAAATTTAGAAGGAACGTCATTATAATTAGGTTTCACACACAAAAGTAATCCTGCATAAAACAAATTTGACAAATAAATGAGAACCTTCTAATTCCATGATATTTTTCCATAGGTTGCAAGGTTCCTATCATAGAAATGGTGAGATTTATTAGGGTGCTTGAAATATTGTACCTTCAACATCTTTCTTTTCTACCCTTCTTTGAAATTAAACATATATATTTCCATTTGTTTTGTAACCCTGATTTTATCATCGACCCATTTATCCGGATGCATTACTGCTTCCTTTATTTTCCTCATCATTTATACAAAGCTACATAAGGTTGGCCCAAGATTATTATAAAAATCTAAATGTGTGCTTAGAGAGTGCGTAACTACTTCTAAGCTTTCCCGACTCTCTGGAGGGAGCTCCAAACTCCCAAGATCTTTGCTCAATTTTGAATAAAGAATTTCACACTTTTCTAATGGTCATTGTTGGATTTTTGTTTCCCAAGGTAAATTATAGGGAATTTCACATGGATAAGTTGTATTTGGTGTACAACCTTATTCTTTAATTACGCAATTTTTCCTACATTGTTTTCGAGCAACATTTTCACCCTCTACATCAATATATAAATTTAGGTATAAATATAAGAACATGTTAAGAAATGTACACATTTATTTTTTGAAATAAAAATGGTTATATTTAATTTAAAAAAATCATGATCATGATAATAATATTTAGATAAATGGAAACCTTGAGATGGTTGAGCACCATCAAGGTTCCTCCATATGATTTAGAACCAGCATGACCATCCATTGGTTTAGAACCAACATGAAAAGCTATTGATTGGTCACCAGGGGAATGTGTACCACCACCCCCACCCTCACATGATGAGAGTGAAGCTTCATAAAAAAATTATAATTTATAATCAATTCAAATATATATACATGTTAATGTACATACATATGATTCCACATATATATATATATATATATATATATATATATATATATATACCACGATTGTGTGAATTGTGGTCCTCCATTGCCTAAGTATATTCTCTTTTCCTCTGAACTCGTAAGAAAATTAAATTCATTAAAAATTAATTTAACTCACTAAATTGATAAAATATCAATTCCATATGTATACACATTCAAATTCATAATATTATATTCAAATATCATTTAGAAAGTTCCACGTTTAATATAAATATCACAATCATGATGGACATCCCTCGATCCATGATCCCCCTCTCTCGTAGATGCATGAGACTCTATTGATGTTTACCTTGAACAATCACATGGAAAATCATCACCAATGATATATATGGATATCTATAGATACACAAGTACATGATTTTAAAAAAAATTATGTCATGCATTTACAATTATTTTTAAAATTACTATTTTAAAATATTTCAAAAGAATTCAAGAAATTGATATAATTTACACAAAAGTTGGTGCACAGCTTGAACACAAATGTAAAACACAAAACTTGAAGCATAAATTGATACATGTAAAATTCACTAGACTATTTAAACACAAATTTTTTGAAGTCATGCAAATTTTGAAAATTAAACACAAATTATTCTAAAACATGAAGTTCACCAAGTTGTGCTTACATAGTCGGGGAACACCATGTATATAATTGGAAAAAACACATGGTCATTAAAATTGACACATTTATAACTAAAAAACACACACATATGAAAGATATCCTACAATCTCCATCAATAATTTTTTATGGATAGCATATTATTAGCACTAATTCATCTTTGAAACAAAATATTGAATTTCCATTGCCCAATGCAACATATCACTAGACATCCTATTAACATTTGAAAAATTTCTTATACTAAATGAATGAAATTGTCTAACAATATTGTTTTCTTTTCCATTCAATTATTTTAGCCTCATCTCCTTAGCTTGGTATATGCCTTTGAACGGGTTGCACCCAAGTTAATAATTTGTGAAAACTACAATTCCATTGGATCCATACTCCAAAGTTGTTCCCAAAACTTCTAAAAATGCAATATAATATGCTTCATTGTTTTTTGTTCTTCCAAGTATATTCATTTTCCTTCGGAGAACTTTGTTCATTGCAATATTAGAAATCACATATATAATCATTGCTTTCCTTGTATTGGGATAACAAGAAACATATATGCATATTGTCCATTTTTCAACCATGTTTAGTGGGATTTCTGATCCTTGAAAAAAAAATTCAATAAAATATTAAATTCCATTATTGCAAATGCCTTAGTTTATGGGAGAAATGACATACATGGTTTCCAAAAACACTAACATCATCCTTGCATTTAGCTAAAAGTTTCATAATAGTTTACAGCCAGTGGAAATGAGTAACAACACATCCTAGCCTAATTACATCGTAGCTAGATCAATATTTAATATATACATCAAGGCATATAGTCATAGTAGTCCAGGATATGTTATTATTAAATAAATGGTGAGCTACATTCCACTTCTATCATATACTCTGCAGAAAAAAATTTATGTGTCAACTATGCCTTCATGGTAGTAGGAAGCATAGTTTGGGATGTTTTATTATTTTTGGTGAGGTGATAGTGGACCCGTATGAAGTGTATGACGTGTAATTGAAAAGTAATTTTCGATTAGACTATTGAGTATAAACATAGATTTCAAATGAATATGTAGAGTTCTTGTGTGGTAACCCCATTACCATATTCTCATGCTTTCTATCCAAACAAAATAGTGATAAGAAAACCAAGAAGATGAGGGATATTTTGAAGTAAAGAATTGCCACATATCGGCAATAAGTGCAACCCCACAATATTTTTGAATATTTTGGTTTCAATGAATAGGAAGCTAATAAAAAAAATTTGGATTAGATTATTCGGGATTTAAACATATTTCAAATGAATATGTAAAGTTCTTGTGTGGTAAACCCATATTTGTATGTAAAGTGTTTGTGTGGTAAACCCAATTCATATGTAGAGTTATTTTCTCATTTAAACCCATATTCATTTTAGACCATATTCTCATGCTTTCTAAGCAAACAAAATAGCGACATGAAAACCAAGAAGATGAGGGATATCTTGAAGTAAAGATAGAAAAAATGTTAAAGTTATTTAATGCTAGTTGACACGTAGTCATCCAAAATAATTACAATATTTTAGGTGTCCAAGTGATTAAAGTATAGAAATTAAAATAGGAAACAACAAATAACTCAAGTTCCTAAGGTTTACAAAAGCCCTCAAAGGGTTTATATTAAAAAAAAATAGCCACCAACGATACTCCTTAAGAGCAATAAATAAAGAAATGAAAGAGTCACCAAATATCTAAAACATTGGTTTCTTTTAGAACCAAGAGACAATCAACAATATAAGTGTTTCACAAAAACAAATGCAAATAGAATGGAAAACTCAAACATATCTCGCTATCAACTTTGGATTTTCATTTTAAGATGGAAGAACTTAAGCCTCAACTGTAACTGGATTATTTCTAAAGGATAACTCCAAGATCATTAAGCATACAAGCTGACCACATTTTGACATTAACATTAGATTCACAATAATAGATACATAACACACACCAAACTACAAAATGTGCCCTTCTAGATAAGGATTTAGATAAATCTAGTTCAACAAGGATGGACTTATAGTTCAACAAGAATGATATAATGGAACCATTATATCAATACTATGGTCCTTTTTAATTCCTTCATAATTTTCATGACAAGAAACATTAAATCCCAGATATTTTTGAACTTGCATATAAAATGGACCAAAAACTCATTGACCATAGTTGTTTGTTGACTTTCATCTTGAAGTAAAATTAAATACTATATGGAAGTTCTATTTGTACTTGGAATATGGAATTTCATTCTCATTATCGATAAAAAATATTTTCTTTTGTAAAAACCAAAAAAAGATATTTCTATTATTTTTTAATGAATGAACAAAGGATGTTAATTAGGGTTCAAATTACACCCAATGTGAATATATATTTACTATTCGAATTAAAATCGAAATTTTATAAAGTGCCTAGCGCTTCTTCAAAGATTAACATATATAATATTAGTGAAATCACTAAACAAAATCACGAAAATATAAGAATATAATAGCACACATTCTTCTATTCTATGGTTATTCTATGATCCCTGTAAATTAGATCTTAAAACATTAGTGTTTTCACGAGGAGATCCCATGTCAAGTATAATAGTGAATATGTATTTGTACATGAACTAACTAAAAAATGTATAGATGTGATAAATGGATTAATAATAAATATATAAATGGAAAACTAAGAAAAGAACATATCAAAGTAATACAAGAGAAGAATAAGAAAAGGATAGAGAAGAGAATTTTTGTAGAAATTCAATCGAATGTCCATAACAAACATGATCTCTTTTCTTTGTATTTTAATAGTAAAGGTACCAATTGTAGTCAAAATGATTTATTTCATTAATATTTTCATAGTAAATAAGTAGAGGTAGCGATGGTTGAAGCTATTAACTTGATATTTATTCGTAAAGAGAGAGAACGATGTTTGAGGTTTTTATATTTCAAGTTTATAAAAATATAAATACTATATTCTAATGTTTGAATGATAGTAGAGAGTGTCATTTCGATGTTTTGGTTCAATTTATTAATGCATAGGGTAGTACACTGAGTAAAATATGACATAAATATTATGAGATATCGTTGAATTCTAAGTATATTTTTTTCCCTAATTTGGAAACAGGATTGTACAACCCATCGGTATACATATACTGTAACAACTCTACTTACAATTTTTTTCTCTATTTATACTCTCTATGCTACTTTGTCATCATTTTGCTTTATTAATTTTCGCTTCATTGAGATATTTTCACATATGTATACTTTCTATCTTCAACATTCGCTAATGACCCCATTAATTGTGAACAACCTTTATCTATGTTATTAATGAACTTCAAATCAACATTCAAGAATTTCACTATTTCTATTTCAGTCTTGAACGTCATTGTGGTGTTTCTGTACTATTCCAATTTTTATTACCTTAGTAGATTATTTTACTAATCCTTTTTTTCTTCATAAGACTATGGAATTGTTAAAATTCTTATTGCCATAATCACTTAAATTTTTGTATTAGAATATTTACTTATATTGTAATGTTTTTAACTATCTTAAAAGGATTTCTTCTACTTAATTTTCCTCCTTTTTATAAAACCCTTTTAATCTCATTTACAGGATAATATCAAGGGTATCTATCCACTATGGACTTAGCTCTTTAAAAAAATTATAAATTTAGGTACCATAATTATTAAACTCTTACTCTGTCCTAGAGAATTATTCGATTTTAGCTTTAGTTTTCCAACTTATCCTTAACTCTAATTTATATTTTAATTTTGTAAGATTTATGAGGTTTGAATACCATATTTTTAATATAGTTCTATCCTCATTTTAACCTTACGTTAAGGTTTTATTTTTAAATCTGTCTACGTATCGTTTTATTTTCCATGACATATTATATTAAAGTTTAATTGTTTGGATATATCAATCTAATTGGGGATCATGTCGTATCCCTCCATAAATGTTGACAACCTTTAAAAATCCCTTCTCTGCCTGAGGTTAATCAAGTTTTTAATGCAACGTACCTCATGAATTTATTCATCATATGGCATATGGTTGGTTTTCAATTTAGTTTCACCGTAGATGAATGCAACATTTACGATCAGGATGATATCGTATATCTCCGTTCGTATTCCGCATTGGTAATTTCGATGGCTTACCCTTTCCCATAATTTCATTTGCGTTTTTGTATTCTAGAAACCCTCGGCTCTGGTTCTCATCACAGGTCCATAGATTTACTTCATCGTTCTAGTTATTTTTACTACCTTATGATTTTTCGTTGTTATTTATTTTGGACTTTTTCTCCTCTACGATTTTATTTCCTCTTTTCCTTTTTTTTCGTTGAAGGGCTTCATTTTTCATGGGGTTTACCTTCCCATAATTCTCTTCTTCACGACTGTTGAAGGTAATATTACCTTAGCAATGTCGAGGTAAGGATCTTCTGAACCCTTGATTCATTTTAATGAAGTTTCTCTCATTCCTATATTGTGTCATAGCGCAGTTTACCTTACAACGTAACTCTACTTTCATTATTTTCTTTTAACATTATATTTATCTAAAAACGATTATGGAAAATACGTTTTGGCTCTACGAGAGACAGTCACTCGTACCGTGTCTTTGTTTTCGTGAATAATTTACTTCTTTAGATATATGGTTGATCTCTATACAATCATTTATGTTGTAGAATATTGGTTGACCCCCAAATTTGCTTATTCTATACACAAAGACAAGATTGAGCCCTATCATGACATCTTATTCATTTCATTCGAATTCCTCCACTACAATTTTAGTTTTTCTTTTTTCTTTTTCACTTACTATTTTGTACAGAGGTCTGAATAGTGGGTGTTACACCATTTGTTTGTCATCAAACCCATTGTTATTACATGGACCCAAGTACACCATGTAAGACCAATTTTACCCTAAGTAAAATTTCATCCAGTATGAAAAATAACTTAGTAAACCACCTTTATTAAGTTGTTTATCGTCTAAATAGGAAACCCCATAAGGAAATATTAAATAAATCTACATTTGTTTGATTCTCCTCAAGGGATAATTAGTTAAACAACAATTTAATTAATATTCCTAGTTATATTTAACCCAAAATACGGAAATTAATTAGATAAACCATTATTTATCTTATTATTTCTTAAGAATAATTATTTAAACATTATTTAAATAATATTATTTGTTGAATATGACTAAATCGCCCTTAAATAATTAAATAAATCTTTATTTATTTGATTATTACTCAACCACATCCTTAAAATAATAAATAAATCATTTATTTATTTATTATTTACAAATAAATGGATTTGACCCAAGTCAAATTCCTTTTCCCTTCAACAAATATAATAAAATATTCCAGAAAATTTGGATCTTGATTTGGTTAATGATATTTTAATTATGCACCAATATCTAGACTAACTCAATATTTTGTTATAAATAGAAGGGTTTCCCTATTCATTTAACACATTTTGTTGCCTAAATATCACTCTAGATCTATACTTTTGGTCTGACTATTGATCCACCATCATAATCATATTTTTCTACCATTTTTGTCTAGGTTTTCTACACCATCAAGAGAGAGGAATTTTAGATCTGAAGTGTTGAGGACTTACAAGAACCCATCCCATTGAGGAGAGTTGGAAACACCCTCCTGTGTTTTCCTCCTAGCTACCATTAATACAAAATTCATTCAACATATTCTTGTCTTGTCTATTGGATGCATGGAGTAAATCTTGTTTTTTCTACTACTTAATGTCTTCTAATGCATAGATCTAGATTTTTGCAGCATTTATCTTGATCACCTAACTACAGATCTGAGGATATTGGTAGCCATATTTTCTGTTAGAGTTGTTTGTTATGCACAGCTAAAGTGGTCTTTTTTCATACCCTTGGAATTAAGATTCATACTAACAAACGGCGACTCCACATGGGTTTACGATTACGACCGTTGTCGTTTCTCTGATCCTTGCATATCTAGTTGCTTCAAACCCTATTACTTCTCTTCAGCCCCTTTTTTTTTCTTTTATTGATGTTTTTTTTAACCTATAAAACCCTAAAACGATAAACATTCTAACTTTGGTGTGTTTTCGGACCTATTGCGCAGGCGACAGACATTAGCCTCAGCTGAGACAACAATTTTTTATGAAATCTAGTGACGGGAGTGCCGAAAGTGTCGGAAATGCAGGTCACACCTTTTGGCCCAAAAATTGTGACCTGGAGGTTCACGAAGAAGGAATCAGCCCAAAAAATGTGACCTCGACTGAAAACAAGCCAGAAACTGCGACCTGGATTTTTTGCAGGGATTTTTCTGAAAGTTTTATGGGTTTGTCTGAGACTCTGTTTAGGTTTGTCTGACTTCTGAATCTGCCCATTTTGGACCTGTAATTACTCTTTTTTGCTCAAATAAGTGGGAACCTAGCCCCCTGGGGCTTCAGTACCCTCCATTTTTTGTGGAATATTTTTTGCTGTTGCAGATTGTCTACATTTTCAAAGTCTTCAGCCATTCTTCAGATCTGATACCTCACCTTCAGATCCATTTCAGATCGGCTTATTATCCATCCAAATCACCTCATTTAGATTTGTTTTGGTTTTCCTCTAGGGTTCACTCTATTTCCCTCCAGGAGATAGCCTTTCACCAGCTCTTTTTACATCAACTTTTCCTCTGATTTGTTGTTGTTTTATGCACCACTTTCCAGCAGATTTTGTCCTTTAGATCCCTGTCCCTCCTGACCTTAGATCTATTGGATTTTTAGTGTGTTTTGATTAGTTTTTTTTACTCACTTATAGACTAGTTTTTGAGAGACCCGCCTGCTTGGGTTTAGAATATTGCATTATTAGCTGTTCATTTTCTATTTTTGTAGGCTTATATACTGTCATTTGCAGGTTTATTTACAGCTATACAACACAGTTTTTCTTTTTTCTCTACAAACGTCTAGGTTTAAAAATTAAAATTTACACACTTCACACACTCACCCTAAGTGAAAAAGGGCTTGGTTAACACCGCCAAGCAAAGACTCTTAAACATTTAAATCAATTGATCCTACACCTCTCTGCCCTTGATTCAACATTGTAATCAGTTGATCTTGCACCTCCCTGTCCTTGTCTGTATCTTTTTCCTTTGTCCTGTGTTTTTGTTGTCATCATTTAGCCACCAAGGATTTTATCCCGTAGACTTCTTGGCCTTCATCCTTAGTTTCTAGTAGGAAGACTTACTCCTCTGCGTAGGATTCGAGTTAGTCCTCCATCGAGTCCGCACACCGACTCTTCTTCTAGTCCTTTGGGTTCTTCTTCTCGTTCCACCTTCAGTTCTCCCCCTAACACCTTCACCATGTCTGGTGCAAGACCTAATGCTGGTGGTAACCTCAGCCCTCATGCTGGGAATACCACTAGTTGGACCGCAACGGACACTACCCCGGCTGCGCCCTTGCTCCCCTTCATGGCAAGCCTCAGCGTCCCCGATTTTGACCAATTGATAAACAACCCTATACACCATGACGCTAGTTGGCCTACCATGCCGACAAAGCTCCCTTCCGACATCCCAATGTTCGAAGGCCTTGCTATAGAAAATCGTTCAAATCATGTTCGATCTTTCAACATGTGGTGTTTGTCTAACTCCATTACCAACGACTCTATCCATCTTTAGTTGTTCCAACGAATGCTTACAGGTGAAGCTTCTAAGTGGTATGTTGATCAGGGCCCTTCCTCTCATACCACCTTTGCGACTCTTGCCCAAGCTTTTCTGTCTTACTTCTAGCTTCCCCTTCATTATGACACTAGTACCAAACTCTTTACTTCTTTCCGTCAATCATCTTCGACCCACCTATCCGACCATGTCCAGGAATGGCGGAGAAGAAAGAGCCTATGTAGAGCCCCTACCTTTGAAGACCATGTCTACACGGACTGGTTCCTTAGATCTCTATTGCCACCTATCGAGAAAGATGTCGCATCACACTTTCCTCAAACCGAAGATGTCACTCTCCAAGTTGTGTTAAAATATGACCTGGTCTACGCTCACTCAGGCTATGTTTATACCGTTCTACCTGATCTCCCTAGGCCCGGTGGTGCCAACGCACCGGGGGCATCTCACGCCGCCAATGGTATCATTGGAGCTCTCCCTAATCCGTATGCTCAAACTCCCATGGGCTATGGTTTTCCTCAGGGGGGGCCAACACCTCCTACACTTTTACCCCTCCCGGTAGCATGTATCCAGGATACGACATACCTCCTCTTTTTTCCCAACCTCCTATTTACCACACTGTTACCCAACCTCCTTATTATTCGTATCCATAGCCTGGTGCTCCAGCTCCTCCAGCATTAGCACCCCCTCCTCCCTTTCATTCTCAACCCCCGCAACAGCAACCACTGCCCCCTCAGGTGCAAGTGTATGCACAGAAGGGCACGACTAATCCTCCTATCTAAAAAAAGAAGAGGAAAGGCAATCAAAATCAAGTTGCCCCTGGTATTCCTGGACCTAATCAAGGTAATGCTCCTAACACTATGAACCAGCAACAGGGCACTCAGCCCAGGTAGGACAGGCCTATTATTGTTGTGGTGTTTATGGTCATTACACGCATGATTGTCCTCTTTTTCCATAGATGTGGAAGCTATGGGAGTCTCAAGCAACTTTTAGAGGACAGCAAGCCATCCCTTCCGTTCCTCCCAGTCCTACACCTAGTCAAGCAGCTGTGCTTACCAATCCTTTCCCTCAGCAAGGATTTGTGGCTACCCAACCACCTGAAGGTCAGGTGGCCACTCAACCTTTTCCATATGGTACCTCTGATTACCAAATTCTCATGATGAACTTTGATCAACCTTTAACCATAGACATCAATCTTCAGACTCGGTCCCGTCAGTACAACAAGCCTCCGACTATGTCTATCGCCAAGCCGCCTCGTTCGGTCTTTATATAGCCTCTTTCGACACCTAATGGTCCCTTACAAATCCCTCAGCCTAAGGCGGAGGTTCATACCAAGATCCCTAAGGGACCACTACGCCGAAATGTTGCTTCTGGAAAAGTTGCCCATTCGTATAGCATAGTAGATGATTTGGCACAATCCCCTTTTTCCATTTCAATGCTGGAACTCCTACAGTCGTGCCCTTCACAATGAAAAGCTCTACTATCTGCCATGGGAACTGTAGATCCTTCCAATGATCGATTGATTGTAATTTATGTTGACCAGTCATAACATTCTCCTATCCCTACTTCCATCGCTTTCCAAATCCCAGTTAAGATCCAGAATGCTAATGTTTCTCGATGCATTATTGATGAAGGGCCATCCACTTGTGTGATGTCTGCCTTGGTTTGGAAGCAACTCGGATCACCTGAGTTGGATCCTTCCATGTTCACTCTCCGAGCGTGGGATGGACATGCCTCCCAGCCCATCATCTTATACTGCAATTGTCCTATTACTCTTGCGGGCAAGACTGTTTGGGTCGACGTAGAAGTCATAGATGCCCCCTTGGATTACAACATTTTATTGTGATGTAGCTGCAATTATGCCATGCGTTCTATCCCTTTCATGGTCCACCGCAAGATGTACTTCCCTCATAATGGAAAGATAGTCACCATTGACCAGTTGACATATTACGAACCGAAATCTCAGACCTCCCCTGAGTCCACTATCTCTTCGGTGGCCAACAGGAAAACCGTTGATCCTTGGACCAGTGTTTCACCCAGAGTCTACAAAGACTCCTCATTGCTTGGTACATTCCCTGGTCTTCCTCCTCCTGTCTCTGATCCCAACTCATTGAATGTTTTCATGATGCAATCATCTCGGGCTGCCTTCAAACGGCCCGCCTCGGCTAGTCAGCAACCTCCTCGCCCTCTGCAACCTTCTCCTAGCCCTTCAATTTAGCCTTCTATACCTCCTCTTGGCCCTTCAGTTGGTACTCATGAGCCTCCTTACCCTCCTAGAATGGTTCCTCTAGGCCTTAACAATTTAGGAGTCGTCCCGCCTAGCCATTACCCCTCTGGTAAGATACTGTTCCTAGCTCCCCCACCAGGAGTCTATACGACACCTATCATGGCCACCCTCTCTCTTCCTAACTTCACCCTTGGGATTCCCGTTTGGTACCTAGATCCTCCAGATGATACCCTACCAGGTCAACCTAAACCTTATCTTTCTTTGACCTCGGTTCAACCGGTCCCCATGACTTCTTCTGCTGCAATAGTGCCTCAACCGCCTCAACAGGAACCACCTCTTGTTGTGACCGCTTCAGGTAATAAGAGAAAAGATCGCAAGAGAGCATCCAAGGACAAGGATTCCCCGATGGACCCTGCACCTCCCTTGCCCACAATGCCCTATGCTTCCTGTGATGTCGTTGGCCATGCCCCACATAACTGTCCTGAACTGCCCCGTATCAAGCCCATGGTTAAAGTTGCATTCCTTGAGTCTACGGTCCGTGAAGCCTCTGTTTCTTCGTTGACTGCAGCCAAGAATCCTAAAACTATTCACACTAACCAACCTTGTGCGTTGTGTGATCTCCATGAACATTATTCTCACCATTGTCCCCACCTTACACATTACTGCACCTTGTTAGAGGTAGTTCGGGAGTACGAGATTGAACAAAACCAATCTGCCTCTCCCGTACTTGCACAGTATGTTGTAGGCCAGATTGAGGATTTACTCACTCCCATTGAAATTCCCCCTACTAACGTTGAGATGAAGATATTTTGGCCACCATCCTCTACCTTTCATCATGCATGAGACCCTAGGTGGAAGCTCCCTCTGAATATTCCCCTGTTGTTTCGCTTGACCTCCCTTCAGCGATCACCCTGGGCTCAACATCAGTAGATACCTTATCTACTTGTTCTTCCGTCATCCCCTGTGGCAATGCGCATGTGAAGCTTTCTTCTCATGATGATGAGTCAGGTATCTTCCCCGTGTCATGTGGTCTCCCTTCCTCTAGCCACTCCCTCTTCTATTGCGATGATGACATCATGCAAGCCATGTCCACCACTAACTTCATCTTTCCCGCCCATAAATGGGATAGCACCACCTGTGCCTATGGTGACCTTTGGGATCTCAGAACAAGCTACACCTCTGGTAGCTCCCACAGTCCACCTCACCATAAGCGTGTGAGTAGTAGACATCTTACCCAGATCACTCCCTCCCATGGAGTGCGTTCGATTTTTACTTTGCGCTCAGGTTGCCAGCATTTTTCATCATCCTCCCATTTATTATCTTGTGGCACCTTTCATATGGACCTCCCACCCACACCTTATATCATTTTTGCTGATGGTGCAAGTCGCTACTCGAAGAATCTAGCCTCGGCAGGTTGGGCAATTTTTACCCCCTTGCACTCCCTTGTTCTCTCAAATGGGGTATGCATTGGTACTGATACCAATAACCAGGCCGAATATGATGCAGTACGAGGTTTATTAGCCGATGCCATTTCACATCGCATCCCACACCTTCATGTTCGTTTAGATTCCCTGCTTATTGTCATGCAATTGAATGGTGTCTATCGTGTACATAATCCTATCCTTTTTAGAAGATATTTACGAGTGAAGATTTTGATGCGTGAATTTGAAATCATTACATTCATTCATGTACCTAGAGCACAAAATCACTATGTAGATAGCATTGCGAACCATATTCTAGATTTGCATTTAGCATACACATTTAACACAAGATTGTTGTGTAACCAGCTTCAAAAATAGAAGAAAAGAGATATCAACACCTTATAAATAAGCCACTTCGAGTGGGCAACCTCCAATACAATACATAAATGAAAAATTCTTGGATGATACAATTTACAAAACCTCATTTCTATATATAGGAGTCCATGGGGCCATAACGTAATCCTAGTGGGCCACAATGTAATCCTAGCCGACCTAACAATAATAATTTAAGGGCACAATAATAACAAAATGGGGGTTACAAGGGTACAATAATAACAATAAGGGGGTTACACTAACAATAATAAGGGACTATACTAGTGATATAGGGACCCAACATGCCCCTCTCCTTCAAAAAAGTGTTGTCCTCAACACTTGAGTAGCTCCGGGTGCTTCTGTATAAAATTCTCATCCTCCCATGTAGAATCTTCAGTGGGTAAGTTCTTCCACTTGATGAGATACTCTGAAATTGATCGATTATGTAGCTGTCGAGTTCTTGTTTCCATGATCGCTTCAGGTTCCAATATGATTTTTCCTTCCTCATCAAGTTCTGGAAATATTGTTTGAACTGGAAGATTTTCACCTATAACCTTCTTTAAGCATGAAACATGGAAAACTGGATGTACTCGCGAAGAAGCAGGAAGCTCCAATTTGTATGCCATAAAACCAATCTTTTGCAACACCTTGTAAGGACCATAGTACTTTGGTGATAATTTATTATCCTTCTTAGCTTGCTTGAGGGACATTTGTTTGTATGGTTGTAGCCGTAAAAATACCCAATCTCCTACATCAAACTTCTCTCGCTGTGATGTTGATCTGCTTGTTGTTTCATTCGATTTTGTGCCAAATTCAGGTTATCCTTTAAGAGTTGGAGAACTTCTTGCTGATGCTCGATGTGATCTTCCACTGCTTGAACCTTCAATTTTTTCCTTAAAGATGATGTGATGGATGGTGGATGATATCCATAAAGTGCCATAAATGGGGTCATTTTTGCTGCAGTATGGAAGGAAGTGTTATACCACCATTCAGCAAGAGTAACCACTTGACCCATTGTGTTTGTTTATCAGATACAAAACAACGAAGATATCCTTCCAAACATTTATTTACTATCTCAGTTTGACCATCAGATTGAGGATGATAAGATGAGCTATGAGCTAATTGAGCACCCAAACAAGAAAATAACTCCGTCCAAAAATTTCCAGTAAAAATGGGATCTCTGTCGCTCACAATAACCCTTGGGCTTCCATGTAGCTTTTGAATTCTGTCCATAAATGTAGTAACAACTGTACTTGCTTTAAATGGATGAGATAATGCACAAAAGTGTGCATACTTGGTAAGTCTATCAACTACCACCATGATGACACTCTTTCCTTCGGACTTAGGTAAACCCGTGATAAAATCCATTGAAATCTCCTCCCAACGTTGACCTGGAATGGATAAAGGTTGTAGAAGTCCTGGGGTCTTAATTGTTTCCACTTTATTCTGTTGGCAAACCAAACATTCCGCCACAAACTTTCGAATATCAGATTTAAGGCCATCCTAAAAAAATTCTTTCTTCACCCTGTGGTAAGTTTTTAAAAATCCTGAGTGTCCTCCTAAAGGAGAAGTGTGCAATTCCAGAAGAATCTTTTGTTTTAGTTGGGACTTCTTACAAAGATATAAGCGATCTTTGTACCATAAGGAATCATTTTTCCAACTAAATGTATCAGATGTACTAGGATCTTGCTGCAACTTTTGAATGAGTGTCCATACATCTTTTTCCTCCTTCCATTCCTCTCTTGCTTCAGTTATCCAATCTGGTTGGATAATAGAAATGGCACAAAGCAATGCTTCCACCTCTTCATTCTTTCTTGAGAGTGCATCTGCAACAACATTAAGTTTTCCTTTTTTGTAGATTATTTCAAAGTCATAACCCAACATATTTGTGACCCATTTTTGTTGCTCTTCTGATGATAGTCTTTGTTCCAAAAAGTGTTTAAGACTATCATGATCATTTTTTACCTTTGAAGTGTCTTCCCATTAGGTAAGTTCGCCATTTCTTTAGTGCATGTAGTATTGCTAACATTTCCTTCTCATAAATAGGTTTCTGTAAATACTTTCCTTTGATTGGACGACTTTCAAAAGCAATGGGTCTTCCTTCCCGCATTAAAACTGCACCAATTCCATTTCCTGAGGCATCACATTCCACAATAAAGGTTTTTGTGAAGTCTGGTGTAGCTAAGACCGGTGCTAGGCACATTGCCTCTTTAAGACGTTCAAAGGCCTTAGTTGCTCCAGGAGTCCATGAAAATGCATCTTTCTTCAATAATGTTGTTAGAGGTGCTGCTATTCTCCCATAATTCTTAACAAACTTGCGATAATACCCTGTTAACCCGAGAAATCCTCGCAACTGCTTTATGGTTGTGGGGACTTTCCATTCCTCAATGGCTTTAATTTTGTTAGGGTCTACCTTAACACCCTCGTGAGATACAATATGACCTAGATATTCCACCTCTTGTACTCCAAAGAAACATTTGGATGTTTTTGCATATAATTGTTTCTCCTGCAATAGTTTGAGCACCCTGTCAACATGTTCAACATGATCCTTCCAAGACCTACTGTAGATTACTATATCATCAAAAATACTAGCACAAATTTTCTAAGGAAGGGTTTGAAAATGGAATTCATCAACCCTTGAAATGTAGAAGGTGCATTGGTAAGGCCAAAAGGTATGACCAAAAATTCATAATGACCCTCATGAGTTCGAAATGTTGTTTTTGGAATATCTTCAGTCTTCATTCTAATTTTATGCTATCCTGAACGAAGATCCAACTTAGTAAAATAAATTTCTCCATGTAATTCATCCAATAATTCATCAATCACAGGAATGGGAAATTTGTCTTTAATGGTGAGCTTATTGAGCTCCCTATAATCCGGACACATTCGCCATGATCCATCCTTCTTGTGTACCAATACTACAGGAGCAGAGAAAGAACTTTGACTAGGTTGAATTATACTAGCCTCTAACATTTCTGTAATCATACGTTCAATTTCACTCTTTTGGACATAAGGATATATATAAGGCCTTATGTTTGGAGGAACACTTCCTGGAATCAAATGAATAGCATTATCATGATCACGAATAAGTGGGAGTCCTTTGGGAGTTTCAAACACCTTAGAATGATTGTCCAAGACTTTTTGGAGATCTTGAGAAATAGATGATTTTGATGTTTGAACCTGTAGTGAGCATAATTGTGCAATTACACCTCATTTTTATTTATTCGGAATCTTTTTCATGACATTATATCTGATTATCTTTCTCGGATTCCCTGCGATACCCCTTAATTCAACTTCCTTTCCTTCCTCCAAAAATTCAAAAAAAGTTCTTGAAAATTAAAAGCCATCGGCCCCAAAGATTTGTAACCATTGTACTCCTAGTACAACATCAACACCTCCCATAGGAATGGAAAGAATTGGACTAGTGAATACATATTCCCCCATGGTTAGCTTGATATTATGGCATTTTCCAGAGAAATTTATAGTTCCTCCATTTGCAACCATCACTTGACATTCTGGTGCTGGGTATAGGAAACAATTTAATTCCTTGGCTACCTTACAATGAATAAAATTATGGGTGCTACCTGAATCAATCAACACTATTACCTTCTTCTTCTTGATCTGTCCTGCTATCTTGAGAGTTTGAGGAGTGGTAATTCCTGCCAGTGCATTACATGATATGGTCGGATTCATTTCTTCCTCTTCTATGGTTGGTTCCTGGTGTGTATCCTCTTCTTGTTCATTTTCTTCTTCTTCTTCACAATATATGTAAAATAATTTCTTTTCAGCACACTTATGACCTTTGGTGTATTTGCTATCACAACTGTAGCAAAGCCCTTTTGCTCTTTTTTCTTCCAATTGTTGTGGTGTCAACCTTGTAGGTTGTGGAAATCTATGCGTAGCAACACTTCCTTCTTTATAGAATTGAGTGGTAGGCTTCCTTGTCGCCATAATTTTACATTCAACTTTTCTTGCCAACCTGAATGCCTTCTACAATGAATCAGGTTCCAAAACACGAACTTCATGTTGGATGTTATCCTTTAAAGTGCCTATGAAGAGATAAATCCTGTGTTCCTCTGGAATATCAGTTACCCTTATATTCAATTTTTGGAAGTCCTCAATGTGCTCCCCCACTAAACCCTTTTGTTTGAGATTTATCAATTGGCTAAAGAAGGTGTTTTTCTTTGTATCCTCATAATGTGCTATCATTTCCTCTGTAAAAATTGACCAAGTGACAATTTTTTTACGGGAGCAAAGCCATCGATACCATACAAATGTATTTTGTTCTAAATGTAAAGTTGCAATGCATACCTTTTGTGTGTTTTGAACATTATGGAGATCAAAATATTGCTCCATCTGTAGTATCCATGTTACAGGATCCTTTCCATCAAACTTCCTCATATCCATTTTTTGAATATGGTGGTTCTTCCCTCCAACAGTAGAGTTCATGAAATCACGATTAACATTTATTTTGTTCTTATCATGAGTTTCCTCTACTATATTTTCACCATTAGGAAACATTTCTTGTACCAACTATGCCAAACCTTCGATGTCTACTTTTAGATCCTTCTTCATGTTTTCCATGTTGTCTTTCATTTTTTCATCGATCTTAGCTTCCATGTCATCCATCTTAGCTTCCATGCCCACTTCCATGCCATCCATCTTAGCTTCCAAACCATTCATCTTAGCTTCCACGCCTTTCTTCAAACCGTCCATCTTAGTTTCCATGCCTTTCTTCAAAACTTCCATTTCATTTTCTGTTGTTCTTTGCGAGAGAGAAATTTTTTGTACTTGCTCTTGTAATTTTGATATGTCATGTTGCCATTCTTCATCTTCATGAGTCATAGTAGAGCCTTCTAAAGGCTTAATGGGTGTTGAATTATTTTAAGGGGCCATTTTACAATCCAATATTGATATCTATTCTACAATATTCCCTTGGAATCAATTCAACCTGATTCTTCAAACAAGACTTATGCAATTCGGAAAAAAAATACACACTTTTTACTTGCTTTGAGGAGCTCGATATTGAAATTGAATTATATCTGTAATTGAAAATCTTCAATATCTGAAATTCAGCCCTGTAGTATCCCTCTGAAGCTTCTTTCAAATTCCACAGGTCTGATCTAATCTGGATTCTTCAAGACAAAGTTATGTCCAATCTCCCACAATGACCCAATTTTGGACTGGTTGAGTAGAGCGAACTTGTATGACTTTCCACGTGTCACAATTTCGTCCTTTGGATCTGAAATTGATAGAAAAGAAAATAAAGTCCGTTTAATTATGACCACTTTTTACGGCACTCAAAACCGATGCTCAGAGAGAGAGTTATGACTATTTTCCCACGATCACCTCTTTGAGATGAAATTCGGGAGCCTAAAAAAGCACTACCTTCCACAGATCATATCTCCAAAAATATTGTGAACCAAGCTCTGAAATTGTTTGACGAGCTTCCTTAGGATTTCTGATTCACACCCTAAAAATTTCAGATTTTGAACCTTAGTATAAAAAAGTTATAGTGCAAATGCCACGATGACCTCTTTAGGAGCCTGAAAAAAGACCTAACTTCCACAGATCATATCTCCGAAAATATTGCGAACCAAGCTCTGAAAGTTTTAGGCAATCTTCCTTAGGATTTCAGCTTCACACCCTAAAAATTTCATCTTCTGAAACTTCGTAGAAAAAAATCTATAGTGAAAATTCCATGATGACCTGTTTGTAGCAGCGAAACCCTAGAATCCAAAGCTCTGATACCAATTTTTGTGTAACTAGCTTCAAAAATAGAAGAAAATAGATATCAATGCCTTAGAAATAAACCACTTCGAGGAGGAAACCTCCAATACATTACATAAATGAACAATTCTTGGATGATACAATTTACAAAACCTCCTTTTTATATATAGGAGTCGATGGGGCCATAATGTGATCCTAGTGGGCCACAATGTAATCCTAGCCGACGTAACAATAATAATTTAAGGGCACAATAATAACAAAATGTGGGTTACAAGGGTACAATAATAACAATAAGGGGGTTACACTAACAATAATAAGGGACTATACTAGTGATATAGGGACCTAACAATAACATTAAAATATCAAAACAATGCATATCCATAATATGTGTCGTATAAAATGTTTTAGAGTCCATCTACTCTGATACATATGACATGCCCATAGCATGTTATAAAACTCAAAACTGGGGGCACCACCTACCACTACACACTAATCACTATCTGGAGGATCCCGAGCCATTGGCTCTACTCCCGTAGCTCGTAGATCACGCGTACCCTGTCCGACCATCGCCATGCACCACATGACCACTCGCCACTCAGAGGGTAGACCAATACATGGCTCTATGTACTGGTCATATAAGTCCTACCAGCCGTGCTCTGAAACACTAGTCAGAAGCCTCTCACATCTATGACGGATGTCCTCCAGGAGGGTTGTTGCATCCTCATTTTGCTGTGCCCTCGCTCCACTAGGTCCTGCAATCCCTGATACTACAGATCATCCCATATATCCGGCCGGTTTTACCGGTGCTGTATTTGCATACCAAAAGTGAAAGAATTAATACCACATACAATATTCTAGATCTTTACATGCACATAAAATATTAGCAATTTTTCACGTACCCTTGGGCCCCCATATTCGACCAGGCGACAGTGGCAAATCCAGGTCCCCACAATAACTCATCCCACTATACAAATAGTCATCTATATATAATGGCATCTGATCCCAATGAGAAAATAACTCGAGTCGGAACACCCATCAAACCTCCCCACCTCCTCCTCTACATAGTAGTCGCCCCCATCGGTGCATCTTAGGCTCTCTCGAGCCCCCATCTTGGATTTTTATGCGAGGTTGAAGGGTTGGGATATTCTCAAAGAAGAACGAGCACAAAACTGTACCATATGCACAGTGATGGTTCACTTGCTGCTTACATAGCGAAAACTATCCTTTCAATGTTGACAGCATCATCTAGGCCCACCAATAGTAGGTCCCACTCAAAACACTCTCCACAAGCATCATCTGCTCTCCAGTGATGTGACGGAGTGCCTGGTTGCCAAGGATCTGCTGCACCGCTATGGCCATAACAAGGATCTCTAACCTCTCCAAGTCCCCGATGGTATCAGATTCCCCTTCACTTGGAGACTTGGTCGACAATGGTGCTCTAAAAACTCTATGATATTTTTCCCCTGCAGCAATATTGGTTGAATTTTCCCTACCATTCCAAGTGGTGAGAGACTAGTCAGGAAATATATATCCTGGATCGTCAACTCGATCTGGTGGCCCTACACTATAAATATCTCATGGTCCGGGTCATAATAGATGATAATCCGGGCCAATAAGCGCTCTCCAACTCTCATCAAAGGGTTCTCCACAAACTTCAGAACCCCAAACCTGGCCAGTGCACTGCAGACACCTTGATCCTCCCAGATCTCCGACCGTAATGCGCCCAGGTCTCTCTCTCTCTAGTTGATCCGTAATTCTACCATATATACACAAAAAAAATCATATTTGTTAGCATATAGATAGGAAATAATTTATCTCATCATAAAAACCTAGTACTCAGCTTAAAAAAAAACAACACAGAAAAACCCCTCCTAGACAGGTCGCACTTTTCAAGCCTAAACCTGGGACAAGTCGGAGTTTTTTGCTCAAAACCTGCTACCTAGGTTGCAATGTTTGCCCCAAAAAGTGTGACCCAGACATGAAGAGGATCAGGGGTCTGTTCCTGAGCCCTGGGGACCTAATCTAAACTTTAAATCCACTGAAAGGAAGAGTAGGGTTAGGCCTTTTACCTGCACCTGACAAATCTCGATTCCAACGGTCGGTTTGTCTGCTATGATCGCTGCAATATTTAGGGCCATCTATCCTCTCTACATTCACCACAACTCCACATGAAAATCAGTGAATTTGGAGGGAAAATGCTTTATTAAAAGAGAAACCCCTGTTTTTTCTTTCACCTACTGTGGCCGAACCGTAGCTTCCTTACCAAACCGTCTGTACCATTCGAAATCTCTCACCGAGCCCTCAAATGGGTATTTGTTAGTTTTTAGTGATTTGATACTTCACGACGACACATTTTGTCCAAGAAGCATCACTTCACCCCTTCTTAAAATCGAATTTATTCACTTGAAACACTCGTACTGGGGGCACCACTTTGCCTCCATAGTTGTCCATGCTCGTGTCGACTTTCGTCGTGATTTACCATCCTGTACTCATGTTTTTATGATCCCCATTGGACCTTTTCTATGTGGAAGAACCATCGAGTCACCCTTATTTAGAGCATCTGAGTTGAGTCATCATTGCATTCATGGAGTCTATCCCGAGTCCCCTTACATCCCGCTATAGTCCTCCATCCTTCATTGCCTGGTCCCTCTCTCGTGTTGCATATTATGGCCTTTAGTCCCATTGTCCCCTATCCCTCATGATATTGTGTCAGTCGCTTCCAGGTCATCCATGCCCTTTATGCTCTAACAATGGAATTCATTTGTTTGCTACTCAGTACCCCCCATTTCATTATCATCATTGGTGTCAGTTTCTCAGTCGCTCTACTATTTTCTCTCATGCCTTACATAAGGATCCCTTATTGCCTCACCTATGGCGGACTTCCTTCTGTTGAAATCAACTCATTCATTCTAGAAGATAGGTCTAGAGGGCGGTGTACCTTGGTTCCATCTTCCACTCTTGTTCGGTGCCTCGGATCAGGTAGAGGGACTCCTTATTTCCCTTTGACTTGATTTTTTCTCAGCTCCATCTCCTTTCAACATGATCGAGATCCGTATACTTGATGGTTCAGTGATGTAGCAGCTAATATTGGTGATTCCCGGGTGTGTGTGAGATGTCTTAGCCCTCATGAGGGGGTGGCCCTATAGGTAGCCCCCCACATACCTGGATGACCTCTTCATTACAAACTTTGATGCAACTCCATACATTTGATGATGTCGGCCTGAGCCACTTGTAGCGCCTTTTTGTTTGCATGTATCAGTCAGATTTTCAGAGCCCTTTCCTGTTTTTAGGGGCATATGGGTTGTATTTATATCTCTTGTACTCAGATATCATTGTACTAGTCCTAGACGTTATCCTAGGCACAATATGTATGTGGGATTCAGTATCGTGTTGTTTATCTGGCTCATGTTTATGCCAGCATGTACTATATTGTTCAGTCGCTTTGTTTACTGGACGCATTATTTTTTGTACTTTGCCTCGGCAGGCATAGGTATGCCTCCCCCGCCACCTATAGCACAGGTACTCACTCATCAAAGAGGCTTGTCGCACCTGTGAGTCACGCCTCCTCAAGGTCTAGTTCTTTCATCACTTTGATCTACCTTGTGCTTCTCTCCCTTTGACTTTCCCTTCGATGTCTAGTGATTGAGTTCTTACAACGTTCTTTGGTCATACCATTAGCTGCTAATGCTCACATGCTGGGGGGGCAATTTTTTACACCATTTTTTGGTCATCTAAGCCATTGTTATTAGATGTACCCAAGTACACCATGTAAGACCAATTTTACCCTAAGTAAAATTGCATCCACTCTGAAAAATAACTTAGTAAACCACCTTTATTAAGTTTTTTATGGTCTAAATAGGAAACCCTATGAGGAAATATTAAATAAATCTACATTTGTTTGATTCTCCTCAAGGAATAATTAGTTAAACAAAAAATTAATTAATATTCCTGGTTATATTTAACCCAAAATAGGGAAATTAATTAGATAAATCATTATTTATCTTATTATTTCCTAAGAAGAATTATTTAAACCTTATTTAAATAATATTCTTTGTTGAATATGACTAAATTGCCCTTAAATAATTAAATAAATCATTATTTATTTGATTATTACTTAACCACATCGTTAAAATGATAAATCAATCATTTATTTATTTATTATTTACAAATAAAGGGATTTGACCTAAGTCAAATTCCTTTTCCCTCCAACAAATATAATAAAATATTCCATAAAAGTTGGATCTTGATTTGGTTAATAATATTTTAATTAAGAACCAATATCTAGAATAACTCTATATTTTTTATAAATAGAAGGGTTTTCCCATTCATTTACCACCTTTTTTTGCCTAAATATCACTATGGATCTATACTTTTGGTCTGACTATTGATCCACCTTCATATTCATATTTTGCTACCATTTTTGTCTAGGTTTTCTACACCATCAAGAGAGAGGAATTTTAGATTTGAAGTGCTAAGGACTTACGAGAACCCATCCCATTGAGGAGAACTGGGAACACCCTCCTGTGTTTTCCTCCCACCTACCATTAATACAAAATTAATTCAACATATTCTTGTCTTGTCTATTGGATGCATGGAGTAAATCTTGTTTTTTCTACTGCTTAATGTCTTCTAATGCATAGATCTAGATTTTTGCAACATTTATCTTGATCACCTAATTGCAGATATGAGGATATTGGCAGCCATATTTGTTGTTAGGGCTATTTTTTATGCACAGCTAAAGTGGTCTTTTTTCGTACGCTTGGAATTAAGATTCATATTAACAGTGGGGTTTTACATTCGATCTACTCCTCTGCCTTGGGTTATTGGAGAGATTAATTTTCTTTTAATTTCTACGAAAGAAATAGATTTTTTTCCCATTATATTGGGCTTAACTCCCTTACAAATCCTTCTCCAATCGAATTAGTATTTATAATTGAAACCTCTGGAAGTATTTGATGCATATGAATTTAATTGTGTTTTCAAAATGAAATTTTATTCTCGGCATATGACATCAAAATTTGATTTTCCTTCACTATGAATACATTATTTGATCTACTTCCTTCGTTGGGAATTAGAATGAGTACAATCATTTTACTGTACTACTTAACACATTGTTTTTCCTTTAGGAAACTCGAATTTCAAATTTACACAATAAGTCTCATTCAAGGAGAATGAATTTCAACTTTATTATATATTTAATTCTCTCTGTTTACCATGATTCGTATGATTCTCAGTTTAATTGAATTGACGTTCCTATAATTTGGAATTTTGTCATCATTATTTATTTACAGACATATCATTGCAATGTTGCAGAATCCCATTGTCTGTTGAACTTGTCAAAATTTTGTTTGTAGATTTATTTACTAAGATAATTTGAAATTTTTATTACTATAATCTCTTATTTTATTAATTTCCTTAAATTAAAAAAATACTTATTTGTATAGGCACCTTTTACTCATCTAATAAGATCAATTCACCAACTTAGTATTTACTCTATTGACGAGAACAAATGTAATTCCCCTTTCCTCTTTTCATAATATTTCCAGTTTAGTGTTATGTACAATTACATGTACAAGCTTGTTCATTATGTTTCTATACATGTAAAGGAATTGTTCCACTTCTTCTAATTTTACAACAAGGTAATTCTCTTAATTTAATTATCCTCGTTAGCTATTTATATTTTATTAAATTCCTTTTCCAAGTATATACATATACTAAATATTGTATATGTTGTTTTGTGCAGTTTTTCCACTACCCTCATTTTAATATTTCTCCGCTTCAAGGATTATTTTTTCAATATTTAACAGTGTGTGTTTCTTCTAATTATAGGTTGCTCTATATCATGTGAAAAATGCACTCCTCTGAATTCAGGTATAATTCCCTATTTATAATTCATGTAGTTAATCGTATAGTACCGTGGACTTTGGCAAGGATTTTATGACAGATTTCAATGATAAATCCTATCATTGATAATATGTTATATTTACAATAATAATCATTCCTTGTTCTAAATAATTTACATGTGTATTTTTCTAATTCCTTGTATTATTATGTTTGTACTATAATCTACTACATGATTATGTATTGCACATTTAATTATTTATTCAATAAAGAATGCAAGACTATATATAAGCCTCTGGTTAGCATACAGTAGAGTGTTAAATTTAAATTGTACTAGCATACTTACTATGAGATTGAAAATTATATCTTACTGTAATTCCATTTCTATTCACTAATCTATTACACACTAGTTAAATGTATTGTTCTTACTAAATTTCCACATGTATTAATATAATTTTTTTGCATAATAATTAGATGTTTACAACCTAACAACATATTTAAACCCTACCCATTTTGTTTAGACATTATTTTTGTTGGTTTTGTAATTTAAACTCTCTATGAAACTATATAGAAATAACTATATATGATATAGTATGTTCAATTAAATACATAAGACTATATAAATAAAAATTCTAAAATTTTTAATAATTCAGAACTGATAATTATCACCTATTCAACCTGAATTATTATTGGATATCGAATTATAATTTCTACTTCTTCTACATCAATCCTCATTATTCTAAATTTCCTCATAACAATAATTTCATAAAAAGAACTAAATTTATTGTGCATACCAATTTTGGTAAGATTATTTGCCACCCAACTTTGAGCTTTCTCTCCACGGATTCCCCCAAGCAGAGACCAATTTATCCATTGTGTATAAAACCTCTTATATACCCAGGAATGGCTTATTTAAGCTTGATTTCCCTTCAACATGTTTACGTAACTGTGTCCAGCTAAATCAGGATGTTATTTTCCTTTTTACCTAGGCTTTACTTTTGTACTCAAAGCATATGCAATCTTATTTTCCTTTCCTTTAAAATGTTTGATTTCCATATCAAACTCACTAAGGAAAGACAACCATCTAGCTTGTGTAGCATCTAAATCAGGTTGTGGGAAGAAATATTTTAGACTTATGTGATTTGTCATGAGTACGAACTTCTTTCCTAACAGATAATGTCTCCACATCTTCAATGCATGTATCCGAACACCTAATTCTAAGTCATATGTAGTATAATTATGTTCATGTTTCTTTAATTTTCTCGACTCATACGCTATTACTGATTTTTCTTGTAACAATACTCCTCGTAATCATTCTGCACATGTATCTGTACATAGCATAAATTCTTTGTTTGCATCAAAATCTTCAAAATAGGGGTAGTTGTTAGTTTATGTTTTCACTGTTCAAAACTATGTTGAAACTTTGCTATCCGCTGAAAATTTAGTCCCTTTTTTTGTAAAGAAGTAATAGGAAAGGTTAAGGCTGAAAATCCTTCTACAAACTTCCGGTAGTATCCAACAATACCCATGAAGGATATGATGGCTTGGACATCAGGAGGCAGAGACCAATCCATGATATCTTATATTATCTTTGGGTCTACTACTAATCCCTCCTCTAAAATTACATGACCCAAACACTAAATTCTGTCCATCCAAAATTCACACTTACTAAGTTTGGCATATAAATTATGTTCTCCAAATGTTTTTAGGACAATTTTGAGATGTTCTTTATGTTCTTAATTTTTTTTGGAATATAATAGAATGTCATCAATGAACACTAGAACAAATTTTTCTAGATACTTGTATAACACACTATTCATTAGGCACATGAATGTAGTAGGTGCATTAGTCTGTCCAAAATGTAGAACTACAAATTCATAGTGTCCATATCTAGTCCTAAATGTTGTTTTATTAATTTCCTCATCTTTGATTATGAGTTGATGATATCATGTTCTTAAATCAATCTTTTAGAATATATTGGTTCCTCTCACTTGGTCAAATAAGTCAGTTATCCTAAGTAGAGGATATCTTTTCTTTATGGTAAATTTATTTAGTTGTCTGTAGTCTATGGACATAGTGAATGTGCAATCTTTCTTTTTAACAAACAGTACTAGTGCTCCCCAAGGAGACACACTTGGTCTAATGTATCCTTTGTCTAATAACTCTTATAATTTTAATTTTAATTAAAACAATTCAGGAGTACTCATTATGTATGGTGCTCTGGAAATAGGTGTTGCTCCTAGTACCAATTCCATAGAGAATTCAATTTATCTTTTAGGGGGTAGATGAGGGATTTCCTCTAGAAATACATCTTTGAACTCTCTAATTATTGGTAAATTTTCTACAGCTTCTTTTTCAGTTTGTTGTCCCAATTCCTCCACTTGTATCTCATATTATTGACAGCCTTTTCTTGATGTCCATTTTAACTGTAGAGCATAAATATGCTTGATTGATATAGGTCTTTATTTTCCTTTCACTATCACCGGTTTTTCCTCACCATCTATATAGTGAACTATTTTATCTAAGAAATTAACTATTTATTTCTGATTTTATAACCAGTCTATTCCCAATAACACAGCATATGAGCCTAGAGGAAAACTATTTTAATTCAGCTCATTTTCAGACCTGTTTAAATTTACAACAGTTTTTGGAATTTTATGAGCAACTTTTATTTTTGTTCCAGTAGCTAAGTGAACTAACCATGCTTGCTGAAATTTTTCTGATTTTAGTTTTCCCTTTTCCACCATATGACGACTTATATAGCTTAAATTTTATCCTAAATCTATCAACACAAAAACAACTTGTTCAACAATCATACCTTCAATTTCTATCATAGTTTATTGGTATTCAACTTGGCGATCCTTCGATGCAGCACTGATCCTTGGAATGTTTCTAGCAATGTCATTTACAGTAGTCGCCTCTCTTAACACTTGAATGTGTTGAACTATTCTATGAGTGCAATTACGTAGCAGGTTATGTTCTCCACAACCCAAGCACACTAATGGTTTTTCCAAAAAAAATTCAAGTATGTTGGTGTGACGATACATAGGCCGAGTGTTTTCAACATGGGTTCTGATACCATTTGTAACAACTCCACTTACCCAATTTTGTTTTTCTATTTATACTCTCTGTGCTAATTTGTCATCATTTGACTTTATTAATTTTAGTTTCATTTGATTTTCCAACAAAAAATCATTTTGATCTCGTGGATTTCGTTCACCACCCAGATCCAATACAACCCTCCTTTGTCACTCATATTAACAGTTGTACCTTTCTTCTCTAAATCACTATACACAGAAAATGAATTAGTGCAACATTTTTTTTCAAAATTGTAATCAATTTACAACAACATTTTTTGGGTTTTTTTTCTTTTCTTTCTGTGTGAAGACACATAGGCCCAGTGTTTTCAACATGGGCTCTGATACCATTTGTAACAACTCCACTTACCCAATTTTGTTTTCTTCTATTTATACTCTCCATGCTACTTTTTCGTCAATTGACTTTATTAATTTTCATTTCATTGGGATATTTTCACATGTGTATGCTTTATGTCTTCAACTTTCGCTAATGACCCCCTTAATTTCGAAAAACCTTTATCTCTGTTATTAATCAACTTTAGATCAACATTCAATCATTTCACTATTTCTATTTCAGTCCTGAATGTCATTGCGACATTTCTTTACTATTCCAACTTTTATTACCTCAGTAACTTATTTTAATAATCCTTTCTTTCTTCATCAGACTATGAAATTGTTAACATTCATATTTCCATAATCACTTAAATTTTTACATTAAAATATTTACTTATATTCTAATGTTTTTAACTATCTACAAAGGATTTCTTCTACTTAATTTTCCTCATTTTTCTAATACCCTTTTAATCCCATTTAGAGGATAATTTCAAGGGTATCTATCCACTATCGACTTATCTCTTTAACCAAATTATAAATTTAGGTACCATAATTATTAAACTCTTACTCTATTCTAGAGAATTATTCGATTTTAGCCTTATTTTTACAACTTATCCTTAACTCTAATTTATACCTTAACGTTTTAAGATATATGAGGTTTGAATACCATATTTTAATATAGTTCTATCCTCATTTTAACCTTACGTTGAGGTTTAGTTTTTAAATATTTTTACATATCATTTTATTTTCCATGGTATATTATATTAAAGTTCAATTGCTTGGATATATCAATATAACTCGTGATCCCATCATATCCCTCCATAAATGTTGACAAGATTTCAAAATTCATTCTCTACCAGAGGTTTATCAAGTTTTTAATGTAACCTACATCATGAATTTATTCGTCACATGGAATATGGTTTGTTTTCGATTTAGTTGCACCATGTATGAATGCCACATTTATGATCAGGATGATATCATATATCTTCCTCTATATTTCGTATTGGTCATTTCAAGGACTTACCCTTTTTCCAGAATTTCATTTGTGTTTTTGCATTGTGGCAACCCTCGGTTTTGGTTCTCCACATAGGCTCGTCGCTTTACTTCGCCGTTTTAGTTATTTTTACCTCCTTATGATTTTTCATTGTTATTTATTTTGGACTTCTTCTCCTCTGCCATCTTATTTTGTCTTTTGTTTTTGTAGGGTTTGCATTTTTCGTGGGGTTTACCTTCCCATAAGTCTCGGTTTCTTGACTGTTGAAGGTAACATTATCTTGGCAGCGTCGAGGTAAGGATATTTTGAACCCTTGGTTTAGTTTAATAAATTTTCTCGTGTTTCTATTTGTTTCGTAGCTGGGTTTACCTCACAACGTAAGCCTACTTTCATTATTCGGCTTTAAAATTATATTCATCTAAAACGATTATGGAAAAGATGTTTCGGCTCTACAAGAGACAGTCACTCATACCCTGTCTTCGTTTTTGTGAAGAATTTACTTCTTCAAATATATGGTTGAACTCCATAAAATCATGTATGTTGTGGAGTATTGCTTTACTTTCAATTTTTTTTACTATATACACAAAGACAAGATTTGAGCTCTATGATGGCTTCTTTTGTATTTCATTCGAATTCCTCCACTACGATTTTAGTTTTTCTTTTTTCTTTTTCACTTACTATTTTATACAGAGATCTGAATAGTCAGGTTGTACATTCAATTTACTCCTCTTCCTTGGGTTATTTTAGAGATTACTTTCCATTTAATTGATATGAAATAAATAGATTTACTTTCCCTTGTATTGGGCTTAAATACCTTATGAATTATTCTGCAATTGACTTTGTATTTATAATTGAAACCTATGAAAGTATTTGATGTATTTGAATTTAATCATTTTTTTAGAATGAAATTTTATTCTCGGCATATGACATTCAAATTAGTTTTTCCTATACTATAAATACATTATTTGATTTACTTCCTTCTTAGGGGATTAGCACGAATATAGTTGTTTTCCTATACAACTTAACACATCATTTTTCCGTTAGGAAAGTCAACTTTCTCATTTACACAGTAACTCTTGTTTAAGGAGAATGAGTTTCAATTTTATTATATATTTAATTCTCTCCATTTACCTTGATTCCTATGATTCTCAGTTTAATTGAATTGAAATTCCTCTAATTTGGAATTTCGTCGTCATTATTTATATACAAAAATATCATTGCAATGTTGCAGAATCCCATTCTCTATTGAACTTGTCAAAATTTTGTTTGTAAATTTATCTACTAAGACAATTTGAAATTTTTCATACTAGAATCTCTTATTTTATTAATTTCCTCAAATTAATAAAATACTTGTTTGTTACACTGGGACCTCCTACTCATCTTCTAAGATCACGTCATATGCTTAGTATTTACTCTATCGACGAGAAGATAGGCAATTTCCTTTTCCTCTTTCCATATTGTTTCCAATTTAGTCTTCCATACAATTACATGTACAAGCTTATTCATTCTGTTTATATACATGTATAGGAGTTGTTCCACTTCTTTTAATTGTCCAAGTTCTCCTAATTTAATTATTCTATTCATCTATTTCTAGTTTATTAAATTTCTTTTCCAAGTATATATATATATATATATATATATATATATATATATATATATATTAAATATTGTATATGTTGTTTTGTGCAGTATTCCACTACCCTCATTTTACTTTTTCTCCACTTGAAGGATTATTCTATTAATATTTGATAGTGTGTGTTTCTTCTAATTACAGGTTGGTCTATATCATGTGCAAAATTCACTCCTTTGAATTCAAGGATAATTCCCTATTTATAATTCATGTAATTGATTGTATAGTACAATATACTTTGTCAAGGATTTTATGACAGTTTGCAATGATAGATTCTATCATTGATAATACTATATGTATGTTATATTTACAATAATAATCATTCCTTGTTCTAAATCATTTACATGTGTATTTTTTTAATTCCTTGTATTATTTTGTTTGTACTATACTCTAGTACATGATTATGTATTGCACATTCAATTCATTATTCAATAAAGAATGCAAGACTAGATATAAGCCTTTGGTTAGCATACAGTAGAGTGTTATATTTTAAATTTTACAAGCATACTTACCATGAGATTGAAAATTATCTCTTACTGTAATTTTCTTTTTGTTCACTCATTTGTTACACAGTAGTTAAATGTCTTGTTCTTACTACATTTCCACATGTATTAATATAATTTATGTTCATAATAATCATATGTTTACAACCTGACATCATATCTAAACCCTACCCATTAGCTTTAGACATTTTATGTGTTTGTTTTATAATTTCAATTGTCTATGTAACTATATAGAACTAACTATATCTGATATAGTATGTTTATTTAAATACATAAGACTGTATAAATCAAAATTCTAAAATTTTTAATAATTCATAACATATAATTCCCACCTATTCAACCTAGATTATTATTTAATATCGAATTATAATTTCTACTTCTTCTACAAGAATCCTCGTTATTCTAACCTTCCTCATAACAACAATTTCATAAAATGGAACTAAATTTCTTGTGGATACCAATTTTGGTAAGACTATTTGCCACCGAACCTTGAGATTTCTCTCCAGACCTCCTCCCAAGCAGAGACCAATTTATCCAAAGTCTATACAACCTCTTTTCTACCTAGGAATTTCTTATTTAAGCTTTCTTTCCCTTCAGCATGTTCTCATAACTGGATCTAGTTAAATTAAGATGTTGTTTTCCTTTTTTCCTAGGCTTTACTTCTGTTTTTTCCACAAAATTACTTTAAAACTAGATTTTTCCTCTTTCCACAACAAGGAAAAGACACTCTAGAAGATGTTTTTGAGGAATCCCTTATAAAAATATCCCACACATCTGTTTATAGTGGAGGTTACTAGAGGATGTTGGTGGGCAGAGGTTTTTGTGGATGTGTTTCGTCGGGAGCGCTTATAATCCTAAACCGCACCGGTGCGCTCAACAAGAGAAGCACCAGTGCGCACAAAACATTGCCACACCGGACACCATGCGCTCCGTACACACCCTCCCGATGCGTCTTATTACTATAGTGCACCAGTTCTTTACAAATATTCCACACCAATGTCATAAAACACTGCGCCAAATCATAAACTGCTTGGTGCGGTCTTAAGAAACCGCACCGGTGTGCCTATAAAACCCCGCGCACTGGAACAGTGTTAAATAAAAAACAAATCATTGCAAAAAAAACCACATTTTTTACTTTTCTCAACACTCCAGAGCTCTCAAGCACCGTTCCAATTTATCCTTGTTTGAGCCACCTTGACATCGGTGCTCCCATTGCACCCATTGCATGCACTATTGTTTTGCATTTCCCACCAATCTCCAGCTTGACTTTTGCACTATGGTGGGAAAATTTTATTTTTCAAATTCTATAGCAAATGTGCCTCCTCGACGGCCAAATGTCAGGTATTTTTCTTGTTTTTCCATAATTAATCTTTTTAGTGAATTATAATTTCAAATAGCCTTAAAATTAACCACTTAAAATTAAAAAAAATTGTCACGCGGTGCAGTCGAGCCATTCGGCTCGCACTGGTAAGCGTTGATGCCTGTATATTTATAAGCCACACCACAACCAGTGCTAATGGTATCCTCATCGGTTTCAGGGCGGTACACAAAGGTGCACCATGTTATTTTAAAATTTTAAAAAGTGCGGTGCAGGCGCTTACTCGACCGCACCGTTGACCCTGTGGAATAGTGGCAACACAGTGCGCTGAATTAAATAACCACCCCAGGGTGGGTATTTTTTTCAACACACCACATTCATCATTTTGACAGGGTCAACGGTGTCGCCTGGTAAAAGATCGCACCATTGACTATGTAATGATGTTAGGAGGTCGATGCACTGACCCAACTATACGTGTCGGGGCATAGATTTTAGTTAGCGCACCATGCTCTTCACACCGCACATAGAAAACGGTGCTCTGCAAATTTTCAGGTGCACCGCCTCTAGTGCGTTCAATATCATCTGGTGCACAGCCACTGGTGCGAAACAAACAAAAGACACACTAGAACCAGTGCATGACTATTTTTTGTGGCACACCGACTATTTTTTTTTTCCAAAAAAAATTGTATATGTATATTCCTAAATACATTTCTCATTTAATAAAAAAATTGTATTTAATATGTCGATCATTTGGAGATAAGAGGGGGAAAAACAAAAACAACAGGCAGAGCAGTATGACATGGTTCGCCTATGGGAAGCCGGAGAGAAGGAGAGAAATGTGTACCATCGAGATATTACAGAAGCTACCCAAGGGCTCCTAAGGCAGGTAGGCCTCCTCAAGTTCTATCAGGAGGCTACTGCCCTAAAGGGCCATGTTGTGTCTTTGATACATCTTATCTCGAGGTGGAATGCCCACCGACAGGCTTTTCAGGTTGGTCCTAACTAGTGGTACACGTCCACTGAGGAGGAAATAAATTTCATTACAGGTCTATCGAGGAGAGGTGTGTATTTTCCCTCGTTCCTAGAGGTTCTAGTTCACTATGCAGTAGGGAGTGAGTTATTGTACTCCCAAGGATACATTAGTGAAGATATACTATCTCCTTCGCATTTTCAAGTCTTTGGAGGTTAGTTACGTATTGGTACATTTGGTAGTGAGGAGGTGAGGTACCTCTCACTTCTAATTTCGACCATTTCACACAACATCAATGACGGGCAATGCATTAGTTGCTCATTTCTATTTTATGTTGATTCTTTAGTACAGGAGCCACGACTTGTTAGGTGGTCTACCGTTTTTTTGTGGCAGTTCTGTATAGCCTTAGATTTCTTGCTCATGTGCAAGGGAGGGTCAGCTTCCCTTTTGCTTCAGATTTTTTTTGTTTATTTTTTGAGAGGTTTCTAGAGATGAGGCCTAGTTTTGTTCGGCAGCCTCGTAGGCCGATGTTTGAGGCACGGATGCACATGTGGGGACACATGATACCCAAGAGGGGAAAGACTGTGTTTACAATGAGGATATCACATGATGCACTAGATTTTCTAGTCAGTGTTGACGAGCTACATCCCTTCATTATGGTCTCCTCTCGTTATGCTGAATTGGATTGGCGAGGGTGTGCCAACATCCTCTTCACAGATGATGAGACGTCAGATGATAGAGGTAATATTACTATTTTATTTAAATTTATTCTAACATGTTCTTTAACTTGTTTTTATTAAATTGTGTGATGAAATTGTCTACTTATTGTTGTGTACTTGTATATATTTTGTAGACATTGGGTATTTTGATGGAGAGGATATGCCGACACCACCACATGTTTTAGGTGTGGATCCTGATTAAGATCAGGGCATGCTAGATGCCGATGATCATCGAGAGGCCAATCCAGAGAGACTTTCTCCTACTGGTGCACTGGTACCACCTTTTTCTAGGTGTGGTTAGCTTGATAGCAAATACAGGATGGAGTTGGGTGACCAAATCACTGCATTGATTGTTGAGGCAGGCATCAGGCCTGCTAATATGAGAGACATACATACTAATGGTAGGCTATTACATATGTGAAGAGGCATGCCGCGTGACATGTACATCTTGATGCAGCATGTCGTAGGAGATACAACCTAAGTTACGTGGTTGAGGAGGACCATTGCACATTATAAGCATGGTCGAGATGTAGCATGTGATCAAGAGTCCGCGAGCAATGACTCGTCATCTCATGATCATTCACCTCACGTCGCACCAAATGATTAGCCTCCACTAGCATCTAGCAGTAGTCATCATGGAGAGCAGGCTGGACCATCGGCCATGTCCAGTTAGAAGCCTACAACATCCAGCAGTACTCATGACCATGAGCAGGTTGGACCATCGACAGTTGAGGCTGCACCATTGACTGAGCAGCCCTCGACTAGTACCGCTATTGATGTTGTACCACCAACTGATCCATGACATTTATATTACAGATGTATATTTTTTACATTATTCAGTTATATATATATATATATATATATAGACATGACCTAACAATATACACATCTTGATCACTACCCGCCGACTTGGGCCAATACAGGAGAATTATCCTCAATAGTGGTCAAACATATTTTTAATCATATATATATATATATATATATATATATATATATATATATATATATACATATATATATATATATATATATATATATATATATATATATATATATAAAATCCTATTTACTGTGTTGTAGTTGTAATTAATTTACATGTTAAATGATCACATGCATATTGAAAGAACCAGTAAGCAGATATGTTCATTTAACGTGCATTTTGGTTTCAGATATAAAGGGATAGTATACTTCATTTATTAAGTATATATTTGATGTTTGTGTTGTGATGATGTTATACAATCCTAATAGTATTTTGTTATATGATCATGATCACAATGATGTTAGCGAATTTGAATGTGTTTTTTAGTCAAATATGATGTTTGTACAATGGTTATCATGATCGTGATGTTTATTAGTTCATTTAATATTAAATGACCATGATATTTATTAAATATTATGCCGTGATTGTAATTGAAATTTAATATTAATTGTATGTAACATTGTAAAATTGTATTTTTATTTGTAATTGTAATTTTAACTATAATTGTATGCAAAAGATTTGTAAAATTTTAATTGTATTACTGTGAAATGATTGTAATTGTAATATTTGTAATTGTATGTAAATGTCTGAAATTGTAATTGTAATTGTATGTGAAATTGTAAAATTGTAATTCTAATTGTAATTGCAATTCTAATTCTAATTTTAATTGTAATTGTATATAAAATATTTGTAAAATTTTAATTGTATTAATGTGAAATGATTTTATTAACATTTGTAAAATTGTAAATAATTGTAAAATAATAAATCTACAATAATATGAATTTTTGTAACATAATAAAGTTTAGAAAATAATGCAAATAAATTCATGTACTTAAGAATTATCATTATTTTACTATGATCTTACATGCAAAAAAAAAACTTTATACAATACGCCATTTTTATTGAGATCAACATAATTGCAAATTATCAAGTGAAATATTGATTTTAACATTAATTAAAAATACAGATTATAATGTTTCAAAAAAAAGAGTCTTATAAGGTACAAGGTAATTAAGTCTTCTTCTTTATTAAAACCCATTTTAAGAAGTCTAAATATTGATGAATTAATAACACATGTACCATTTCACATGTACTAATTCCATTGAACAGATTTTATATTAGTACAGATTTTATAAGAATTCAAATATATTTCCTCTTATGGATGCTAATTCCATGAATATATTTTAGAAGAATTCGAGTGTCAAGAATGCAATAGCAAAAAAAAAAAACATTTTTGGATTATTTTGCATTTTATTAAAAGGTTTTTGAGATTTTTTGTGGGGTTTATGGGTTCATGGGACAATAGAATGTACCGACACTACTGTATTGGTATTTCAATTGAATTTTTCCTAGCAGCGATATGACTGAATCTTGTAGATGTGCATTTAACAAAGAACCCATATATTTTGAGAATATGATTGAAGATTGTTGTCATATACTTGAGCACTATTCCATATTCTGCAATTTAATGAGGGTTAGAGGGAGCTTACAATCCTGTATATGTTAGTAACTGCACCCTTCGGTAGAACCAAAGAAAATTCGGGCCAATTCCTCAGCGAATTAGTTTGGCCATAATCAATTCCTTCAAGACTTCAACTGAATAAATAGATATGCATGTCAGAGGCTCCTGTTGGCACCTTTTCTTATTGCAGGTTGTGGAAAGGTTTAAGTTTCTTTTTCTGAAAGAAGGGGAGATGTAGTTTTGAAAAGAAATGGCCCAAATATTTTCACAGCAAAATGTATATTTCTAACATGTCTAAAAACTAAAATATCTCCAACTTCAATAAAATTCTTAGAAACAAAACTTTCCTAACCATTGTTTTAAATTTTCCACATATTAGCACACAGGTTCACATGTCACAACCGCCCACTTTGGCCTGTAGTATTGCATCTTCACATGCCCCACATTGCATTCTCTCCACATAATCAGTGGGGGCCTCTTGCAATAAGAAAAATTCATTGGAAGAATAGTTATTTCCATCAAGAATTTATCCAATTCAAATTCTAATTCTCAAGAATAAACAAAATTATAATTCTAATTGCATATTTCCATCAAGAATAAAGAAAATTACAATTCTCAATTTCTATGGTTGGAGTTCACTAAATTTTGGTGTACACACCTAAAATTAATTTCGGAGCCTTAAACAAAAATCGGTGCTAATGAAAAAATAACTGCACCGGTGTGTTTTAGTTACTGCGCACTGGTGTCGTGTTATCAATGGATGCACCAGTGCGGTTCTATTAAGTGAACACCAGCGACGAATAACCGCAAATAAAAAAAGAGAAACTCTATTTTCTTTAAGTGAAAAAAGAGGTAAATTGGAAAGTGGGCGAAAAAATATTCTCAAAAATCTAATTTCATAAAAAATTCTTTAAATACTAAATACTTCTCATTATTTCACTATTTTTGCAAAAAAATTCTGCCAGGGATTTGCATGAGACATACCTGGAAGCAAGAGAGCACAAGAGCACTGTGGAGCAACGAAATACATTTGCATAGAAGTATTCAGACAGTCAAAATTCCAAACCCCTGGTGATTCAAACCCTGTAGCATAGAATTTCGAACGATCTTGTGATTAAATTTGATTATTTTTTTCACTTTTTTTTGCAGTTTTGTTTTTCATTTTCAAAAAGAAAAAAAAATCCATTTTTACCCTAAACACTTCATTCTTTTTGTTTCTACCCTTTTTTCTCCCTGTTTCTGTGCTTTCATAATTAGGGATTTTAATTTTAAATTGACATCCAACCCATGGGACGAATTGCATAGTCAGATCCCAATCTATGTCGGCCCTTACGTGAATTTTTTTTTTAAAAGGCCTTTTTTTATTAGTGCGCCATAAGTAACCTAGCGCATCCGTGCTCTGCATTATCCCAGTGCAACACGCAAGTTCTATGTAATAAAAAATTTAAAAAGAATATTTTTTAATAAGTGTGCCATATCTAAAATAGGGCGTCGGTACGCTAGGTTACGAGGGGCACACCAATAACGAGCTATTTCATTAAGTCACACAACGAATGTGTTTCACAAAAAAATGTGTTATTGTGTTAAACGGTGAACCATGTAACATATAACGCACCACACCTGGTCTCCTAGTTGAGAGAGAGAACTGTATGGTGGTCCCTTGTTTACGCAAGGCGTTTATGCTACATAAACTAACACTGGATGATTTTTATTATTTTCTCTATGTTAATCACTGCAGTGGTTAACATGTAACACACTGGTGCTCCTTGCTGACATAGAGCATCATACGGTCTATTATAATGTTTGTGTGGTGCATTTATAAGACCCCCGCGCACTGACGTGGGTGCGTACATCATTAAAGGCGCACCGGTTTCTTGAGATTTCTTTTTTACTTGAAAATTTGACAATTTATTTATAAATATATTAATGAATGATATGGTAAAGGTTTCTGATTAATAAAGAAATGAATGAAAAGAGATCAAATAACAAAAATACAGATAACACATCAAGAAAAGCAAAAAAAGGCAAGTTCTTTGTAAATTATTTACAAAAAATATTATTTTGAACTATATGTAAGTTTAACTAGTATGTATTGTTTATTGTGTATCATTCAGAGCCACAAAATGACGAAGCTTGATAATATTATTTATGATCTAGGACTAGAAGAGCATAAAAGATTGGTGGAAAAATTGCAAAAGGATGAATCAGGTGAATGAAAAAATACTATCGATCCAATATGAGTTTCTTTTTTAATTTTCATTAATAATATACTTAAAATTATTAGATAGCATGTGTCAAACAGTCTATTAATTCACATCTATTTAAGGTTCTACATGGACCAACATCTCAGAAAAGGAATGTTGTTCTAAGAAAAGAAAAAAATAGAACATGCAAATGAAAATGAATTTCTCCTTAGCTCATTTGGAGTGGTGTTGGAGGTTAACAGAAGGGGGAAAAGCTTTTACAAAAGTTTGAGGGATCTAGTGGAATGAATGTATAGACATCCTTTCCATTTACAATAAAAAAATCTATCCAATGATTCCAAGAACCAAATTTTATATAAACTATGGGAATATTTTCTAGATAATTGGTCAATGAGACATGTGAGAATTTTAATCGCAAAAAAGCACAACAAAACATAAGGAATGAAAAAGTAATATTCCTTTAAATTTTTGCCTAGAATTATTTACAAATATTACTTTTTTTTTATTTACTTTTCATATATCAATATAAAAATTAAATATTTTATTGTCATGTTACATTTTCAGGAAGATTATGAAAATCTCAAAAGATGAACGAGCTGATATCATAAATATGTCGGTAGGAATGTCAAAAAAGGTGTACAAAGAGATGGTCATCACGGGAGGAGCCATCTAAACAACAACGTGCCTCAAATGTAATATGAAATAATTCAATTTTTTGATCATTGGGTACATTAAATAAAAAATTTAGCATTAAATATTAATTTTCAAGTATTTTCTTACAGAAAAGAAAAGAAAATGGAACCCATTCAGCACATAAAATAGGACGACAAGGAATAAAAGGGTTGGTATCTAAGTTTGAGAGTAATTGTTACTTCCTTATAACAACTTAACTAGATTTCATTTTTTTTTAAGTTGTTTTACAAAAATCATCATTGGATGTCTTCAAACAGGTGCTAATATACAAAGAAGAACCATCAGACAAATTGATTGAAATTGGGTTAAATATGGGTTGTGAGTATATGTTGGCATTTCAAAAATTAATTGTGGAATTTGTAAGCATCTATCGATATTGTTTTACTTAGCTCCATCTATGATTAATAGATCAAAAAAATATTTTATATTAAATATATGGTCTATTATGGGGTATAGAAATTGCAGGAAACAATGTATGGAATTGCACATCGTACATGGTTTTGAAAGAATGTGTGTAGTTTATGAGTCAATTGTTGCTATGATATGTCATTTCTTTTCGATTTACATTGTGTAATATATTATTTAAGATTGCAATTTTCATTATTCTCACCAATGTATATACATTCATTGCAGTCTATTTTTATGTTTTTAGATGGAAGGTGAAGAAGAAGAAAACAATCAACACCATCAAAAAAACAATCTTAACAATAACCAATCATGGAAGTAGCTCTAGCAGTGACAACAGTTCAAGTGAAGAATGATGATCAATATGTTTGGATATGAAGGCAAGGTGTTGTATTTTTTTGAAATATTTGTCTGTGAAATCAAAAAATATGTTTAATGTAATGGACATATTGTCCCAATTGAAAGACAAAGGGATACCAGTATGTCACATTTTGTATGAAAAATACTGTCTTATTCATATATATATAATAAAATATGTTTTAATTTATTCTATTGCATTCTCCATTGTCGTTCACAAATGCACTAATAAAAATTTAATTCATATCAATATTTTTACAAGATATATATGTGTCGAATTTTGATGAATTTTGAATTTTAAAAATCACAATAATTATGATATGACATAACAAATTAATCCAAACATCACATTCAAATGCATTAATAAATTTTTTATTAATATGAATATTCAACAAGATGTGTCCACTTTTGATGAATAATGAATTTAGAAAAATCACAATAATTGCACTGTCACAAGTCGATGTTTCAAAAATATACAAAATGAACACCAGTGCGAGTCATTTACTGTACACCGATGCGTTTTTATGCTGCAGTGCACCGATGCGTTTCTACAACCTATGGGCACCGCGCAAATACCAAAACCAATTAAAAATATCAGTACATTTGTACGATACTGTGCATCGGTGCTTTTATGTGAGACTATGGACCGATGAATTTGTACAATGTTTGGGAACCGCACAAATACCAATACTAGTTATAAATATCGGTGTGCTTGTCTGATACGACACACCGTTGTGTTTCTATAAGTCTATGTACTAGTGTGTTGAGATGACCTATGGGCACCACACAAACCCTAAGACCAATTTAAACGGCCCCGTGCCTTGTATCACCAACATTGCGCTCAGTGTGATTTTATACCTTGACGGCCCGGTGTATGCACATTCGACTACCTCGGGGCCACTGACTAGATGACATGCACCAGTGCATTGAAACGTTAGTAGCACACCAATGAAAAAAAAAACATCTGTAATAACCTCTGGCCACCCAGTTTTGTTAGCGTTGAATTTCCATTAAGAGCTCCGCCAAAACCTTCGTAACCATGAATGGATGTTGTAGCAAATGTTTTTTGACAATTTTGGCCAATTTTATAACACTAAAAACCTCCTTTATAACCTCTGCTAGAACGTCTTTTCCTTGTAGTGTTCTAGTTTTATATCACCTCTTCTTAGTAACTTTCCACTTTACTGAGGTATCTTTTAGATTTTCATCTCCAATAAAATATTTTTTATTTATTTTGTTTTCTCCAAGGATTTTTGGAGAATCAGGGAAAGTCTTTTGATTTAATTCCATCCTCATGGACTTGAAATCCTAGACTCCAATTTACTCTATTATTTGCACAGTAATTAAAATTTCACATTTATAAAATTTAAAAATATAATATGTCCATAAATATTGTTTTCCTTTAGGTCCTCTTCACCTTTAGGATTTTCAACTTTCTAATAAAAGTAGTAAAAATAGGGATGTTACATATACAAACATAAAAACATAGAGTCTAAAGGAAATCATACATGAAATTTGTCCCATAATAGGCCATTCAAATTGTATCTCGGTACTTCATTCATGAAAATTGGATTTAAGTCTGTAGAGAAACGCCATATTTCATGAGATACAAAGAATTACGAACATGAAAGGAATCCTAAAAGTGTACCATGAGTAATATAAATTTGGCCTTACCCTCCACCTTTACCAATTTCTTCCTTTGTTTTCGTGTCTTAATGAATTTTTATTTTTCTTTTTTTCTGAATAAGACTAATTCTATTAAGTAAAGAAATATAGTACAATAAAAGCTTGCATAGAAGAGAAGCAAGAGAGCGAGGTAGTCGGAAATGATAGACTATCAACCTCGGTCCCAATGAGAATCCACGACGTAAGCAAAATGATAACAAGAAGAACATAAAATAAATATCTAGACTAGGGAGTCGACCCAGAATGGGTAGAATCTCCCAATCGACATTTTTTACCTTTCTTTTTACTGACTCTGACCTAGCCATTGTGAGCTGGCTGGACGGGAACCACTTGCAAACTATTCCGCGCAGAAGGTGGAGTCTCCTTATCTAAATCTGAGGATGAAGACTCATGAGTGCGCTTCTGCGAAATCGGAGGAGCAGCAGGATCCGCTGGGCGTGTTGGGCGCGCATCCCTCGGGGGGTCCTGATTCTCCTCTTCCACCTCTATATCCTCCTCATGAGAGCTAGAGGAATCTATGTCATCCATTGGAGGTCTATCACATGATTGCCAGTTCTTGGATTTGGATTTGCGCGGGATATTCTTATTTTTGTCGAGGAACGTCACACAAGTGTTCTGAAGATGCCCCATCTGATGGCAATGGCGGCATCTGAAAGCAGTTTTCTCATAGTCTAAAGTTTGCGTCCAATGAAAGTCCCCAATTTTGAGGTTGATCTGATCAGGAAGCCCTTTACTAATGTCTATTTTTGCGCATATTCTGCCAGAAGTATATAATCTTTTTTCCCCTCGAAAGGTGTCCATTGCCATGAAGCGGCATAATGTATCCCCAATCCCTTGGAAGACAGCGAAATTCCATAGATGAGCAGGGATATTTGGAAGACGGACCCAAATGGGATGCTTGGTGATGACAGCCAAAGAGGGGTCGAAATCAGGGAACCAGGGGGTGAGGAAAAGTCTCGCTGATCCCCAGAACCAAGGGCCTCCCGTTAAGGCTTTCCTGTAATCCTCGCTGAAGGCAAAGGCAACAATGAAGAAGCCTTTCGAGCAAAAAAATACCTTGCAGTTGTTGGTCCAGTTGGAGTGGAGCCACTAGTATAGATCAGTAGTACGAGGCCATAGTCCGTTAAATCTGCATATGATGGTTGTTTCTACAAACGTCTGATATTGATCATCTAGAGATGGATGAGTGATTTCAATGGAGGGAATTTCTTCCATTTTATCCACCAAGAAAGGCTTGGGAGCCTCAGCTGGTTTGGCAGTCTTCTTGGAGGGTTGTGCATGAACCGCATCTTTATAAGAAAAAGCAGGAGCCGAGGAGGTTTGCCCAGATTCTCCTCCTTGCACACGTAAGTTGAGCATCACTAAAGCATCTATTTCAATACTATAATAAGACAAGGGCAGAGGTTCTTCGAGCTGTTTACCTTCGTAAGTCAGTCTCTGAAGGGCTAAGGGGATACCGAACCTGAGCTCAAGCTCTCGCAGGAGGTTAAGCACTAGATCTGAAGCAGACACCCAAAGCAATAGCGTTTTTCCTGAGAGAAGTAAGATCTGGATTTGAAAGCTAGAGGGTGAGCTACGCTGAGGGTAAATAGTCAGATAATTTTCTGAAGAAACAGCTTGAGGAGTGTCCTTCTATTCCCCATCTTGCATTGTATTTGCTTCCTCTATTTTTTGAGTCGGCAGGAGGTTCTGTTGTTCGGACCATGACTCCTCAGTTCTCATCTGAGGTGGAGGAGAAATCAAGAGACCGATCTCTGATTGCTTGCCATAGTCAGCAAAAAATTGTCCCAAAGTCACGGATCTAAGACCAGATCCAGTCCTACCTCCAACAGCATTTAAACCCAATGGCCCTTGAGAACCCTTACAGTTTTAAGCTATCTTCCTTTCGCAAAGGCGATAGATCTTCATGTCCACAGCGGAATGGCCATGGGAAATATTCTTAGCAGCGTCCTCTTTTCCAAAGGTGGGTTGTTCCGGATAGAATAGCCGGGTGTATACCCCTGTTCAAAACTTGCCAATGTCCATGGGTTCCTATTCAGTGAGCCCATCTCGCAGATTGTGTTTTCCATCTCTCGAAACTAGGTGTCGGGGCTCGAAGCCGAGGGAAAACACCGTAGCAGCCTCTCGTGCATTGGGAGATTTTGATCCACCGTCTGCCTCAGAGACAACGAGAACTGATGTGAGGACTACCTCAGAAACAACAAGAACTGATGTGAGGACAGCTGCGTCGATATCAAGAGGAGCCCACGCAGGGACTGTGCCTCCAAGGTCGACATCCGTGGCGGCGGCAAGGTTTTGCAGAGCCCTAGCCAAAACCCTAGCTGAAGCCATATCTCTTTCTTAATCTGTTGACACACCCTAAGAGACTCAAAAAACATTGTGTCTTAATGAATTATCTTCATATTTCTGTGCAAATATCTCCACAGTCTTCACATGTTTATGAAGTCAAATACCCATAATGGATAGACTTGCAGATCTATTTTATACCCTCTGTATAAGCTTGTAAATTTTTTTTCAATCATCATGCTTACTATTGCAAAGTGGTTGCAATTTTCTCAACCTAAGCCTAGACATAAAAGAATGAAAAGCGTTTGTGGTGATACAAAAGAAAAATGTCTTGGATTTCAACAATATCACTACAAGAATTAGAGATGGTCTTAGCGAGTTGGTTTGGAATGAGGTAAAATATATATATATATATATATATATATTGTGTATCAACATCAATAATTTTTTTTGTAAGTGGAATCTCTTCAACTCGGTGGCTACATACATAATTTCTTGTTAGCCTTTCAACAAAATCTCTCATGTGAAATGAAAACACTCCCATGATGCCTGAGAGTAGATATTATTTATTTGATTCCGATGATTTCATTTTCAACTCTTGGGTACCTGCTAGATATGGTTTATTTGATTATCCAACATTCTTAAACCTTGTACAATTTAATTTGATTGCAGATACAATAGTTGATTTTGAGTTTTCCTTATATTTATAATCTATAAAATATTTAAACTGTCAATTTTATATTTTAATAATATTTTTTTCTAAATATATTAATATTTACATGAAAATAAAAATAACCTACTATATTATACTTCATTTTAATTAACAAAATTCTAATCAAGTTCTAATACATTTTGAGACAATTAAATAGATTCCAATTAAATTAAGTTCCAAAATAGTCACGCCAGCCAGGATCTAAAGACTTACCTACAACATGAGATAGAGGAATTTGAGGTTGTCGAGGAAGCTGAGGACATAGAGGACGTCGAGTGTGTAGAGGACACCGAGGAATCCTTCACTCAGACAACCAGACAAAAAAAGTTATAACTAAAAATACAAAAATGCCACCAAAAACTACAAAACAAACACAAAAATAAATTAACCTACAACAACATCACTTACCCGCTCTCCAGTGGTCAGGTAATAGTAACATTCAAACAAAATTGTGGTAAATCGTTATGCGGTTTGTGGTTCATAATATTTATAAATAAAATTTTGGCCAAACTTTTGACATTTGTTTTTCTATCTCTAGCAAAAAATATGCATGTCGATGTCGTCAACCTATACGGTGGAATAATTTCGACAAACAATAGAATAAATTCGGTGAAATTAATTCCAAAATTTTGACCAAAATGCTAGAAATTTTGGCCCAAATTTTGGGAATGTGAAATTCTCAAGCGTGTTTCTCACAACAGTGTAACCCACCTACGCGTTTCCACTTGTTGGAAAGGCCGAAGGGTGGCCACACTTCAGACATCATATGTGTGAACGAGTTAATGAGATTGAATATAGCATGGGAATGATAAATGGCGAATGGAAAAACTGTAGATCTCATAAATTCTCGGTGGGGAGGATGGCAAACCTCATAGATGCATTTTTCCAACCGAACGGGCTGGAGGGTCTCATTTATGCCTGCTCGAATGGGTTGGATGAGTTACGTTTAGGCCCGAACCAAGCCCCTTTGGTTTATGGCATTCACCGCTGGGTATGTCTCTTTTTACTTTCCCTTACCTTCATGATTGTGGCTTGCCCAATATACTAGCCACTACAATTTCATTGACACTCTCTTTAGTTGGAATGCTGGAAGAAACATAAATGGGTGTTCCAAAAGTTGGAAAGTTTTTCTTTTTTCTTTCTCTATTGTGTGTGATGTTTCTATGTTGGTGTCCATTTTATTTGGAATTTTACCATATATAATGGTGATATATGTTATATTTTGGGTTAATTTCTATACGGTGAAGGACTGTATACTCGACAAACAAGGATATTCATGTTTTTTTCACCTTGAACAAAGAAATAGATTTAAACTTCTTGTATCTGATTTATTTTGTATATGGTGTGGCACATAAGTTTTTTTGGATTGAAGAGCTCATCTGTAGTATATACTATCTGAAATGTAAAAAAAAAAAATTTGAATCTCTCTATATTACGATATTTTTGATCACGGGGTGTTGGATAACATATTTTAATAGCATAGGAGGCCATCTTGTTTGAATTTCCACTTTTCTGTTAGGATTAACTTAATAAAATTTGTTTCTTGCTTCCCTTTGATGTAAATGCATTAGGTTCTCATAATTTTTCTTTACATTACGGTTGCGTGCAGAAATATTGTAATTAGTATTTGACCTTCCTTATCAGTTGGAAAATATATATTTCGCCTAACTTGGAGGTAAATAAGATGGCCCATCCTTCCCCTAGTGCTTTCTCAAATAGTAATGGGGGTCAGGAAAGATGTAGGATGACAAACAGTCATGGCAGCAAAGCCTCCTCCTTAGCTTAGTCATAAAAGATAAGTGGTCGTAGATCAGACACTCAGATTATCCAAGAGGTGGTTAACGCTTATAATATTGGAACCCCAAGACAAGTTAAACAAATGACATCATCATGGAAATCTAATCCTTATTAGTGATCCGAAGGTGAAGTGGAGGTCAATGACTTGCGAGTTCTCACTCCAGATCCTAGACACACGTGCGGGCGCATCACTTAGTATAAAAATATAGTGCATCTATATTGGCTTATGAAGAGTCTTTTGGCTAAATCCATCATGACATATTCGGTTAATTATGGAAAATAAGATCCAATATTCTAGGAAATCCATAAAGAAACACAACTTATTCAATTCCAAATCTAGAAAGCGAATGCTTTCCTTAGCCGCATCGAAAAGAACATTGTATATTGCCCTCAGTCAGAATTAACAAGATCTAGTGCTAAGGACCTATATCATGTGGATTCCTCTAATCATTAGTTGTTAGTATACTTATGTCTATATTTTTTGTTTCATTAGAGGAAATTTCATCCCAAAAGTGGCCTCCTAAGGAAAAATTATAAATTAATAATTCAAATAATAGAATAAGAATTATGAATTTTCGAGGGAAAAAAACAAAACTACTCTTTTTACTTGTATCATTGGCTGATATCCTTATTAATTTACCATTATTTTAGGTGTAGACACTTGTTGGATGTGGAATTAAATTCCACATCTAGTAGGTACCCATTATGCATACTTTTGAGAAGACCCACATTGATAAAAATTGAAAATATATTAAAAATCATGTTGAAAAAACTTTTATAATGTATCTTCAATTTTTGTCAATGCGAGTCTTCCGAAAATTATGCATAATGGGTACTCATTGGATGAAAAATTTAATTATGCATCCAAAAAGTGTATACACTTCAAATTTAGGTAAACCTATAGAGGTATAAGCCAAAAATACAAGTAAAAAAATAGTTTTTCATATTTTCCCTTGAAAATATTTACATGTACCTATTTTTAAATTTAAAGGATTTTGATTAGTTTACATATTATGGCATGGAAATTACGTGAAAATTTCATGGAAAATTTTAGGCTGAAATTTCCTCTAATGAATTTCTTGATATATTTGTTGGCCGATACCATATATAATAACTCTATAGACAAAAAATGGTTTTTTAGAAAATCATTTCTATAAGGCTTTGTTTGTTAGACTTAAGTTATTGAGATTTTGGATAGACATGATTTCCCAATGGGTAGGATGTGGCCACCAAAATTCTTTCATGGATGCAACCTGCTTTTGAAAATGAATGAATGAAGAGGACCTACCAAACTTTAAAAAAAAAGGTTGACCCCATCAATCAATATGTTTGGATCAAAATATATGACTATAATACGAAAATGGTTTTTCTTGCAATTTGTTACTTTTCTCCAATTACATCTATATCTTAGAACAATATATCCATAGTCTAAGGGATGAGGACAAGATCCTTTTCTTAGACACTTTAGTTCTTGAAATTCTACTAATGAATTGACTCTATGAAGTATTAACTCTAACCCTAATCCCTTATGGATTTATGAGGATTGTGACTTAGACAGTAAATTAAAAAGAAACTATGAAGACACTAACAAGAAACTATTTGGTAATGAGATAATCAAGGTTTGCAGATCCAAATACCTACCTATTTGTAATGAGATTAATCTGTCACCTACGTTTGGCCATCTGACTTGTATTCATTGGCATGACAACAATTTTGTGGACTATGTGATATCTAATACCTAGGTTCTCAACCATATTGTTTATTTGAACTTTCGAATGACCACGAACCTGACTATAACCATACACCTTTATCCTTAATACTTAACTGATCCACTTAGATATTGGTGGCCACCCACCTATTCCATATAGACCTCTAATTGATTTCATCAGTTTCCTTGTTTATAGCAACATTTGATATTTTTAACAGTTTTTTGAGTCCCTAATTTACTGAGCAGTTTTAACCCCCCAAACAAAGTTTTTTAAGGTTTGTAGCACACCCATAGCCACAAGAAAGGGCCTACATCAAATCATATATAATTTGGAGAGATATCTATGATGATATATCTTATGTTCCAAACAGAGATAATATGACCAACTTACTACCTCGGGAAGTTGGTTTCCCAACTTACCGAACAGGGCCCACAAACTCTTGATGTTCAATATCCTAGGGTTAGGGTTTTGGTTGTTTATGGTTTTCCCATGTTTCTCAATAATAAAACGGTCCTTTAGCCTCATTGTAATATAGTTTAGAGGCGTTTATTTGCCACATCTCTTCTTAGAGATAAGCTACCATCACCCAATCTAGTTTATTTCGATTTTTTCTGTAAGCTTATTTTCGTTATTTGATATTAATGAAATGAAGTATATTTTCTGCTACATCTCTACATTAAATTATTTGTTGCATCTCTGGATTTAAAATTATTAACTTATTTTATTTCTTTCCTGCATAAATTTGGATCTGTGGTATTAGAGCGGTATGTTCTTTCTCGATATTTCTTCGCGTGTCCCAAACGAGATCAAGGTATAAGGAGTTAGGGTTGAATCTGGTTGAACCTTTACAATATCAACCTCCCAAACCCCAATGGCATCCCATAGCGGAGAAAAATAAAGGCGAGGGAGCAAGAGATCCTATCAAAATATTGCTCGAGGAGGCCCTCAATAAAAAAAGGAATGCAATTATGGATAAATCTTCCCAGATATTTCGATGACTACCCATCGACGATGAGTTTTCATCTAACAGCCACTTTGGAGGTGCCACTACTTTTAAGGTACAAGTTAACTACGACATTCCCATTTTTTAGGGCTAAATATATTCATACATTGTAGATAGATGGTTGAGTCTTTTAGAAGGATATTTTTTGGTTCATGACTTTTGCAATCGGGAAAATATTACTTTTTCACTCCTGAAAGTGGCCCCCCATGCCAAGGACTAGTCGAAAACCTACTTTGGGAAAGAGGACGAGAGGGAATCCTCCCTATTCTTGGTCGCATTGACTTGGAATACTTTTCGAGATGAAATAAAATAACAATAATACTGTGTGGGGAGATATGAGGAAACATACAGACGGTGGACTATGTTGTGGCAATAAAGGGATCAAGATGTGCATGAGCTAACAAATTTGTTCCATACCTTGCGGAAAAAGTTGGGTATCAAATAATCGAAGAAACATTTAATTCTTAAATACCACACTTGTTTGCACATATAAATCCAGGAGGAAATGGAGTTCCTGAGCATCTCCTTGCTTACTGCAGCATAGTAGTATGTTTCCATGATTGAGCATAAATTAAAACAGAAGAAGGGAGATTTTGGATATGTGAATAAGAAGAAAGGGAAAGGTGCCCCAAAATTGAAGAAAAAAGGGCAAGGCGAAGGTGGGTCGGCTGAGAAAAATTCTTTGAAGCTGTAAGTGAAGAAAAACATCATGAAGCCAAAGAAGGACAAAAGAAAGTAGCGTTAGTTCCATAATAGATCCACTCACATCATAAGTGAGTGTTGGGCCAAGAAGTCACTGGTGGCTGAGCTGAAGGATTCTGAATCAGATGCGTGTGCTCACTCTGAGTTAAAACTTGACAAGGGAAATGGCAAAGGGAAGCATATTAGTGATGTGGAGTCGAGTGCCACTATTGACACCATAAAAATCTAGACAAAAGAACCCAAATATCGAGAGGAGGGGCAATGCCTCTTCCATTCCCAGATGTGGGTGAATGGTTCCCCACTGTAGTTCATTTTTTACAGCAAAAGCCAAAAGAGCCTCATTTAGTAGAGGTCATGAAGCGTTTGAGCGTGCCAATCATGGCACACCCACAACCATATATCATCAAGTGGCTTTACCAAGGATGAGATCCCTGCATCAGCCAACAATGTCTCCTTCCCTACAACATCAATCCCTTCATGGATGAGGTATTATGTGATATTGATCCTCTTGAAGTTTTTGAGGTATTATTAGGCCAACCATACTAATTGAAGTGACATAATAGGTATGAGTCACGACCTCATGATGTTATTGTTACTTTGGGTAATAATTTTTACACGATACCGAACCTATTACCATCTCCTTGATCACTATGAAGCAATGCAGTAAGCTCATTTCCCAAAATGGACATTTTTTTTCCTTATGATCTGCCCTGAGGGAAAGAAGAAGACTGTGCCCACTACCTCCAAACAGGGCTCCTCTGAACTGAAACAACAAATGGAAAAGGTCATGGAGGAGTATGGAGACATCTTCACTTCCCTTTTACAAGTGGCTCTACAATCTCAGGTCAAGCACTCCATTGATCTGACCCGAGGCACGTCGCCACCCAATGGACTAATCTATCAGCACTATGTTCTAGAGAATGACGAAATAAAGAGGTATATTCAAGAGCTCCTACAGAAATGTAACATCTCACCAAGTTCATCACCCTGTGGTAGCGCAATCATGTTGTTGGAGAAGAAGGATGGGACTTGTAGACTCAGTATTAACTATCAAGCATTGAACAAGATCATTTATTGGAGTAGGTATCTCATCCCACAGGTTGATGACCTTCTAGACCAAATCAAAGGGACCAAATATTTCAGAAATATTGACTTGAAGTCCAAGTATCACGGGGTACCGATCAACCCCTCCAATGTGTGGAAGACTGCCTTCAAAGCCAAGGAGGGAATTTTTTTGAATGGTTTTTCATGCTTTTTGAGTTGATGAATTCTCTCACAACCTTTCTGAGGCTGATGGATAGTTAGGGCACTATATTACTAGTGCAATGCCTTATTTTTGTTAGGGTATTCCCCTTATTGTTATTGTTGTACCCCTATAGTACCCATATTTTTATTATTGTGCCTTTACATTATTATTCTTAGGTTGGCTAGGATTATATTAGGACCCCATGGACTCATATATATAGAAAGGAGGTTTTTTCATTTATTTCATATGGGAATTATTCATTTATGTAATGGATATGAGGTTTCCCCCTCAAAGTGACTAATTTCTAAGTTGTTAGTCTCTAATTTCTTCTATTTTTTGAACTGGTTTCATAACATTTGGTATCAGAGCTTTGGATTCGAGGTTTTTGCTGTTTCAAAAAATGCATTGTAGAATTTTCGCTATAAATTTTTTTCTATGAAGGTTCAGAAGTTAAAAACAAAACTAATTTGCACCGAAATCCGGAGGAACTTCTTGGAAAATTTTCAGGTATTTGTTCGTAATATTTTCGGAGATATGAGCTATGGAAATTATGGTTTTTCCAGGCTCCTGAATTTCATCTCAAAGAGGTGACCTTGCTAAAATCATCATAAATCTCTCTCTCTCTAGGAATCAGATTAGAAGTATGTAAAACTTGGCCGAAATTACCTGGATTTTAGTTTCATGTGTATCAATTTCAGAACTGGAGGAAAAATTTGCACTTGGCACTCCATATAAGTTTGATCTACTGGACCACAACATAATTAGGTCATTGTGGGAGCTTGGGCATAACTTTTCCTTGAAGAATCCAAATTAGGTCGGAACTATGCCATTTGAAAGAATATTTTGAGGGATACTAAAGCACTAAATATGAAATCTTGGGGATCTGAAATTACATAGATACATCAAATTCAATATCGAGCTCCTAAAAAGCAAGAAAAAGGTGTGTATTTTTTTTTATTTCATAAGTCTTGTTTGAAAAATCAGTTTCAAGTGATTCCAAGGTCATATTGAAGCATATATATTAGTATTGGGTTCTAAAATGCCTCTTAAAAAGGATTCAATAGCCATTAGGCCCTCAAAAATCTCTAATATGACTCATGAAGAGGAATAAGTGTACCATGATATATCAAGATTAAATTACCAAGTGCAACAAATTTCGCTCTCGCAAAAAGTAGCAAAAAATGAAATGGATGGTTTGAAGAAAGGCATGGAAGATAAGATGGATGGTTTGAAGAAAGGCGTGGAAGCTAATATGGATGGTTTTAATAATGGAATGGAAGCTAATATGGATGGAATTGAAGCTAAGGTGGATGGTATAGAAGGCAACATGGATGGTTTTAAGAAAGGCGTGGAAGCTAAGATGTATGGTTAGAAGAAAGTCGTGGAAGGTAAGATGGATGGTTTGAAGAATGGAATGGAAGCTGAGATGGATTTCATTGATGCTAAGATAGAAGGAAACATGGAAGATTTGAAGAAAGACATGGAAGGTTTCAACGAAGGGTTGGAAAAGTTGCTACAAGAAAAGCTTCCTAATGGCGAAAAGGTTGTAGAGGAAACTCATGATGAGAACAAAATAAATTTTCATCATGATTTCATAGACTCTAATGTTTGATTTAAGATCTGCCATATTCCAAAGATAGATATGAAGAATTTTTATGGCAAGGATCCGATAACTTGGATGCTACAAATGGAGCAATACTTGAGCCTCATAATTTGCAAAACACGTAAAAGGCACACATTGCAACTTTATATTTAGAAAAAAATCAGTTTGTATGGTATCGATGGGTTTGTTATTGTAAACCACTAGTCACTTGGTAAATTTTTATTGAAGAAATGATAGCACATTATGAGGATACAAAGAGAAACACCTTTTTTAGCCAACTGATAAATCTGAAACAAAAGGTTTCAATGATGGAACTCATTGAGACTTCCAAAATTCGAATATAAGGGTAAATAATATTCCAGGGTAAAATAGGATTGATGTCTTATTAGGGAATCTAAAGGATAATATCCAACATGAGGTTTGCCTTTGAGAACCTGACACATTAGAGAAGGCATTAAGGTTGGAAATAAAAATTGAAAGAAAAATTATAGCGACAAGGAAACCTACCAGTCACAACTATAAAGATGGAAGTGTTGCTACTCTTAGACTTCCAAAACATACAACGTTGACACCACAAAAATTTGAAGAAAAAGGAGAAAAATGAATTTTATATATTTGTGATAGCGAATACACTAAAGGTCATAAGTGTTTTGAGAAGAAATTATTTTATATAGATTGTGAAGAGGAAGAAAAGGAACAAGAAACTTAAAAAAAAAAGGGTATACACCAAGAAACAACACTAGAGGAAGAAGAACTGAATCTCACCATGTCCTGTAATGAACTGGCAGGAATTACCACTCCTCAAAATCTCGATATTGAAGGAAATATGAAGAATAAAAATGTAATAGTACTTATTCATTCAAGTAGTACCCATAATTTTATTCATTGTAAGGTAGCCAAGGAATTGAATTGATTCCTATACCTAATGCCAAAGTGTCAAGTGATGGTTGCAAATGGAGGAACTATAAATTTCTCTGTAAAGTGCCATAATATCAAACTAACCATGGGGGAATATTTATTGAATATTCCAATGCTTTCCATTCCAATGGGTGGTGTTGATGTTGTACTAGGAGTACAATGGTTACAATCTTTGGGGATGGTAGCTTTTAATTTTCAAGAATATTTTTTCAATTTTTTGGAAGGAAAGGAAGTTGAATTAAGGGGTATCACAAGGAAGCCGAGAAATATAATAAGCTCTAATGTCATGAAAAATATTTTTAAGAAATAACAATGAGGTATCATTGCACAATTATGCTCACTAGAAGTTCCAACATCAAAATCATCTATTTCTCCAAATCTCCAAAAACTCTTGGACAATCATTCCAAGGTGTTTGAAATTACCAAAGGATTCCCACCTATTCCTAATCATGATCATGCTATTCATTTGATTCAAGGAAGTGTTCCTCCAAACATCAGGCCTTACATATATCGTTATGTCCAAAAGAGCGAAATTGAACATATGATTACAAAAGCCTTAGAGGATGGTATAATTCAACCTAGTCAATGCTCTTTCTCTACTCCAGTAGTATTGGTGCACACAAAGGGTGGATCATGGAGGATGTGTCCCATTCCTGTGGTCATGGAGCAATTTATTTCAGAAATTTGCATCTCCATTCAGGATATCATGAAATTAGAATGAAGACTAAACGCTTTCTCAAAAGAACATTTTGAACTCATGACGATCATTATGAATTTTTGGTCATGCAATTTTTCCTTACGAATGCACCTTCTACATTTCAAGGGTTGATGAGTTCCATTTTGAAACCCTTCCTTAGAAAATTTATGTTAGTATTTTTTTTTATGATATACTAATCCACAATAGGTATTTGAAGGATCGTGTTCAACATGTTGATAGGGTTCTCTAACTATTGGAGGAGAAGAAATTATATGAAAAAACCTCCAAATGTTTCTTTGGAGTAAAAGAGGTGGAATATCTTGGTCATATTGTATCTCAGGAAGGTGTTAAGGTAGATCCTAACAAAATTAAATCTGTTAACGAATGGAAAGTCCCCACAACCATAAAGAAGTTGCGAGGATTTCATGGGTTAATAGGGTATTATCGCAAGTTTGTTAAGAATTATGGGAGAATAAAAGCACCTGTAAAAACATTATTGAAGAAATATGCATTTTCATGGAATTTTGAAGCAACTAAGGCCTTTGAACATCTTAAAGAGGCAATGTGCCAAGCACCGGTCTTAACTATGCTAGACTTTACAAAACCCTCTATTCTGGAATGTGATTCCTTAGGAAATGGAATTGGTGCTATTTTAATGAAATAAGGAAGACTCATTACTTTTTAAATCTATCCAATCAAAGGAAATTATTTAAATAAAGCTATTTAAGAGAAGGAAATGTTAGCAATACTACATTCATTAAAGAAATGGAAACCTTATTTATTGAGAAGACACTTCAAGGTAAAAACTGATCATGATAGTCTTAAATAATTTTTGGAACAAAGAATATCTTCAAAAGAGAAACAAAAATGGGTCACAAAGATGTTGGGCTATGAATTTGAAAGCGTTTACAAAAAAGGGAAGCTAAATGTTGCTGCAGATGCACTCTCAAGAAAGGATGAGAATCTAGAAGCATTGCTTTGTGCCATTTCTATTATCCAACTAGATTGGATAACTGAAGCAAGGGAGGAATAGAATAATGACGAAGAAGTATGGACACTCAATCAAAATTTGCAGCAAGATCCAAATACATATGATACATTTAGTTTGAAAAATGATTCCTTATGGTTCAAATTTCGCTTATATCTTTGTAAAAATTTCGAATTAAAACAAAAGATTCTTTTGGAGTTTCACACCTCTCGCTTAGGAGGACACTTGGGATTTTTTAAAACTCACCAATATGTGAAGAAATATTTTTTTCTGGATGGCTTTAAGCCTTATATTCAAAATTTTGTGGCAGAATTTTCGGTTTTCCAGAAAAATAAAGTTGATACAATTAAGACCCCGGGTGTGCTACATCTTTTATCCATTCCAAATCAACGTTGGGAAGAGGTTTCAATGGATTTTATCACAGTTGTACCCAAGTCCGCAGGAAATAATATCATCATCATGGTAGTTGATAGGCTTACCAATTATGCACACTTTTGTGCATTATCTAATCCATTTAAAGCGAGTACACTTGCTACTTCATTTATGGAAATGATTCAAAAGCTACATTGAAACCCAAAGATTATTGTAAGTGATAGAGATTCCATTTTCAATAGATATTTTTGGATGGAACTATTTTCTTGTTTTGGTACTCAACTAGCGCATATCTCATCTTATGATCCTACATCCGATGGGAAAAATGAGATGGTGAAATTTTTTTTGGAAGGATATCTTCGTTGCTTTGTATTTGAAAAAAAAACACAATGGGTCAAATTTTTATCTCTCGCCGAATGCTGGTATAACACTCCCTTCCACATTGCAGCATAAATGACCCCATTTATGGCACTTTATGGATATCATCCTTTGTCCATCACATCATCTTTAAGAGAAAATTCTAAGGTTCAAGCAGTAGAATATCACATCGAGCATCAACAATAAGTTCACCAACTCTTAAAGGACAACCTAAATTTGGCACAGAATCCAATGAAAACATATGTAGATCAACACCACATTGAGAGAAGTTTTGATGTAGGAGACTGTGTATTTTTAAGGCTACAACAACACAAAAAAATCCCCTCAAACATTATAAGAAGAATAATAAATTAACGCCAAAGTACTATGGTCCTTACATGTTGCTGCAAAAGATTGGTATTATGGCATTCAAATTAGAGCTTCCTGCATCTTCGAGAGTGCACCCAGCTTTCCATGTTTCATGCTTAAAGAAAGTTATAGGTGAGAAACTTCTTGTTCAAACAATATTTCCAGAACTTGATGAGGAAGGAAAAATCATATTGTAACCTAAAGCAGTCACAAAAACAAGAACTCGAGAGCTAAAAATCGATCAATTTCAGAATATGTCATCAAGTGGGAGAACTTACCCACTGAAGATTCCACATGGGAGGATAAGAAGTTTATACAAAAGCATGCAAAACTAATCAAGCGGTGCAGAAAACAATTTTTGGATGGATAGGGGCATGTTAGGGCCCTATATTACTAGTGTAGTATGTTATTGTTGCTACTGTAGCCCCCTTATTTGTATTTTTCTACCCCTGTAGTACCCATATTGTTATTATTGTGCCCTTACATTATTATTTTTAGGTTTCCTAGGATTATATTCTTACCCCATGGTCTCGTATAGATAGAAAGGAGGTTTTTGTCATTAATGCCATTTTTTTCATTTCTTTTCGTTTATGAAAGGTATAAGAGGTTTCCCCCTCGAAGTGGTTGATTTCTAAGTTGTTGATCTCTCTTTTATTATATTTTGTGAGTTGGTTTCATAACATGCACAACATCTTGTGACCATTCACCAACACATTCCTAGTGGTGTGTTTGGATGACATCCTGATCTTCATCAAGAGTTAGGAAGAGAACCTCCACCACATTCGACAGGTCCACCAAACATTGTAGCAACAAAAATTGTGTGCCAATTCAGAGAAAGACACTTTTTGCATGACCCAAGTTCAATATTTGGGATATATTATTGGTGAAATAGGGGTGCATGTGGGCCCAGCCAAAGTCCAGGTCATTTGGGATTGGCCAGCCCCAACCACTATAACAGAGCTCTACAAATTTTTAGGTCTTTCCAATTTCCATCGCACGTTTGTGTTTGGGTTCTCTCATATCCCTTGGACTTTGAGTAAAGTCACCAACGGAGGAGCGAGAGAAAAAATATTTTGGTTTGAATCTCAACAGAAGGCGTTCTCAGAGATGAAGCGTCACCTCTACTCTACATCAGTGCTCACATTACTAGACTCGAAACAACCATTTCAGATCGACACATATGCCTCTAACTATGCTACTGGGGAAATACTTACTCAGTAGGGGCATATCACAGTGAGCCACTTTTATAAAAAGTTTAAAAGTATCCCACCTATGAAAAAGATATGTATTCTGTTATGTAGGCATGTCAATAATGGAATCATTATGTTTTGGGGAAGGAAACACTCATCCACACAGATCACCGACCGCTACAATTCCTACAAACACAAGGGAATTTTTAGAATGATCGACATCAGAAATGGACCACATACCTGCAATAGTTCCACTTGAACATCAAGTACAAGAAGTTCAACACCAATAATGTTACAGACTCCCTTAGTTGACTATTGATCGTGGCACTAACCATTGTGTTCGACTCTTATGGGCATGACAGTTCGGGTTTCCCGTAATTCTACTAAAGTGTTCCAGAATTCAACAACACATACCAGATGCACTTAGAGGGTAAGCAAGTTCCAGATTTTCACCTCTAGGATGCACTATTATGCAACTTGGGACTCCTATATCTTCCTTCAAGTGAGTGTGCCATGATGATTTTAGGAATCACACTATAGTCGGTTCAATGAAAAATTCGAGGTCAAAAAAATAATGGAATCAATGCAGCAGTATTTCTATTGGTAGAACCTTCCACATGATATTGGGAATTAAATTAAATTTTGCACGACCTGCACCATTTCCAAACCGACAATCAATAAGTAAGGCTTATATACTATGTTGCCTAACTCTAGTCGACCATGGGAATCCATCTCCATGGATTACATGTCGGGCCTTCCTTCTGCCATGCATGGCAATGACTACGCTTTTAGGGTAATCAATAGATTATCTAATATGGCCATTATGACATCCTACAATAAGAATATAACAAAAGAATCCACTTATAAACTCTTATTTTGGTGATTCTGGGTATAATTTGGGGCCCAAAATTCCATTATATTAGATCGGGACAGTAAATTCCATAGTAAGTTTACGTCAAGTATCTGGTTGATGAATGAATGTAGTCTCACTAGGTCCATAACTTTACACACCCAAAATGATAGCCAAAAAAATATTGTCAACAACATGATCATACACATTCTGAGCACGTACAACTCAAAGCATCCACACACATGGGATGAAATCCTCCCCTCTATCCAGCCCAACTTTAAGCAGGCTCTCCATAACTCAACTGGGAACAACCCCTTTCAGGTGGGCTTGGGATTCCAACTACTATGTCTCGTTCACGTTGCCATACCATTTGCGGCTTCTCAGGTAGATTTGGCTCATTTTCACTCTGAAGACAACAAGGAAAACAACTTCGTTTAGCGAATTCAACACATCCTCCAATAGGTCAATGACATATTGGAAAGAGAAAATTATAAGTACAAGGATCGACATGATTATCATCAGGTTCCGTACAAGTTTCAGGTGGGAAACAAATTTTGGCTACGTTTGCAGAAGGGGTGTCTTGCTGGTCCCCACCGCAAGCTTTCCCACTCCAATATGGCTCATATAATATCCCAAGATGTTAGGGGACAATACCTTCGAGCTCATTATTCCACCATACCTTGGTATGCACCGAGTGTCAAATGTGGACCTCCTTCGGCACTACTTTCCATCATTGTTGGACACATCCGACATTGCAGAACAACTCACACCAATCTAATTAAACAAAAATTACATGGAATTGGGCACAAATTATCATATCATTGACACACACAACAAGAATACCTTCTAGTAGAGGATCCAGCTATATCTAGTTTTCAAAGAAGGTGAACTCCTTCCCCTGGGAAAATGGTTCATTAGGGACTAGATTAAACAAAAATTTCCTCACCTCATGGAGGTTGCGCACGCAATGGGGACCATTTCTTCTTGAGTGGGTGGGGGAATTATCCAGGAGGATAATGGTGGCCACCCACCTACTCCACCTAGACATCCAACCGGTTTCATCAATTTCCTTGTTTATAGCAACATTTACTATTTTTAGCATTTTTTCGAGTCCTAAACTTTCAGGGCAGTTTTGAACACCTAAAAAACGTTTTTTGAGGTCCGCGGTAGGCACATAACCATTGGTATGGAAATTTGGCAAATGATATAGTACTTGGGGAGAAATTTTTGATGATATATTGTATGTGTCAAGCAAGGTTAATATGACCAATTTACGGCCCTGAGAAGTTGGATGCCCAACTAACCCCAACGAGGCCCACAAACTCTTGGCGTTCAATATCTTGGGGTTAGGGTTTTGGTTTTTTAGGTTTTTCCCATGTTTCTCAATAATCAAAAGGCCCTTGAGTGTCATTGTAACACAGTCCAGAGGCATGTACTAGCCACATCTCTTCTGAGAGATAAACTACCATCACTCAAGCTCGTTTATTTCCATTTGATTTGTAATATTATTTTAGTTATTTGATACTAATGAAATGAAGTATATTTTCTACAGCATCCCCGTGTTTATGTTTATTTCTGTTTTTCATTGCATTCTTGCATAAATTCGGATCATTAACCTTGATATGTAAACCAACCACAAGAGAAATAATGGTGAGAGGCAAAGACACATTCACTTTGACAAAATAAAAATGGATCTCTTCTTAAAAGAATTAAAAATGGAGTTAGGTTTCTTAAATTATAATAATAACACTAATCAAATTTACCAAAATTTTACTGATATCCATTCAACTACCATTAAAAACTTGTCTACAAGGATATCGTGTAAAAGTAACAATAGAAATTCCAACCCATGGTAAGATAATGATTGCGAATTTGCTAGGAAAGAAATTCAAAAATTCATTGTACAAATATATTATCAAAAGTAAAGAAATTTACTATGTAAATAACAAGAAATATTGTCTTCTTAACCTATCTATAATTTAGCCTGGAATGTTTTGGAGGAATATTCATTTTTGTAAATCAAAAGAAAGTAATTTTATCCCCTTAAAGGAATGGGAAATATATCTTAAGCAACATTATGAGTCCCAGGGTACCATGGGCGACATAAAAAAAACTCATATAGAGGAAGATACCGTTGGAATACATGCAGTTCAGAATTAAGAAGCTTACTAATCGAAAATTTAATGACATTAAAGGTTACCAAGCTGAAATTCTTAAAATGGGAGGCTCCATCCTCATCTCACATCTACACAAATTCCTAAATTCAGCAATAAATCATAGATTCCCTATGTTTTGGATGCAAAGGCTTATTATTCATATATATAAAAGTTGAGATAAAATTTTTCCCTCTAACTATAGGATTATCCTGTTTAACCATATTTTATCCAAATTGTATGGGATCATTTTGTAAAAGAATATTCGTACCTAGCTTGACATCCATGGTAAAAGAGCCAAAGGAAATTTTGGTTTTAGAAGGAATCACTCAACTATCGACAAACTTGTCACTCTTAGGAGCACTGCTAAAAAATTCCACAACAATCAAACTGATATTTTTATTTTTTTTTGACATTAGAAAATATTTCCACATTGTTTGTCAAGAGAAGTTATGGAAAATGCTCATTGAGATAGTGGTTCCTCTAGAGTTGAGGGTAATTGTTACTAGGTTATATGAAAATGTTATTGCAAAGAATAAGAACATCAAGGTTTGGTCGATAGAGATTAAATGCAATATGAGTGTTAAGAAAGGATGTCCCCAATTCCATACCCATTTTGATATTTACATTAACAATATTGAATAATTCTTAGAGGCTGGTTTGTGAAGGACCCACGTTCATTGGTATTGTCATTACTCTTCTCCTTTATGCTGAAAATATTGTTCTTCTTGCCATAACCCTTGATAACCTCAAAAAGGAACTTATAGCCCTCCATGATAACTACTCTAAGATGGGTATGAATCTTCATACTAACAAGACTAAAGACATGATAATTAAATCTAAAAATATCAACTATGATAATTTCATTTATGATAGCAATTACTTAGAGAAGTTTTCTTCATACAAATATTTAGATATTGACATTCACCATCAAGTCAACTAGAACTGTAGCATCGAGAAAAGAATTATAGGAGGTTAGAAATATTACCGTGAGCTTAAAAATAATTTTCGGTTGACTTAACTTTGGCTTTGGAGTAAAAATGATTCCTTTTCGAGACACTCATCAGCCCTGCTAATTTATATAGTTGTGAGGTGCGGGGTTACCATATATCTATAGATTCATGGAGAAATACTCACTACAAGAAAAAAGGACATTGGTGAGGGGCGAAAATGGTCACCATAAGCTCATTGGTGAGGGTCAAAAGAGCCTTTGTCACCAAAAACTGAACGTCACCAAAGGTGGCGTCGCCGAAAGTATAGGGGTTGTGGTGACATTCAAAGTCCGTCACCAATAATGATTTCTAGTGACGGATAGTGGCCGTCACCATTGCATATGAGCAATGGTGACGGACAATACCCTCCGTCACCAAAAGATTGAACGTCACCAAAGGTGGCGTCACCGAAAGTATAGGTGTTGTGGTGACATTCAAGGTCCGTCACCAATAATGATTTATAGTGACGCATATTGACCGTCACCATTTCATATGAGCAATGGTGACGGAAAATAGCCTCTGTCACCAAAAAACTGAACGTCACCAAAGGTAGCGTCGCCGAAAGTATGTGTTCTAGTGACAGTCAAGGTCCGTCACGAATATTAATTATAATGACGGATAGTGACCGTCACCATTTCATATGAACAGTAATGATTTTTTGTGATGGACCTTTCATGGTCGTCATTATTGGTGCATATATATAGCGACGTTCATTGACCGTCACCATAAACGCATTGGTGACATCAAGGTCCGTCACGAATAATGACTATAATGACAAACAGTGACCCTCACCATTTCAGATAAACAACAACGATTTATGGTGACGAACCTTTAATGGTTGTCATTATTGATGCGTATATATGGTGGCGTTCATTGACCGTCACCATTTCATATTTTGGTGAGGGTCGAAAAATGTCACCATAAGCTCATTGGTGATGGTCAAAAGAGCATCCGTCACCAAAAACTGATCTTCGTCATTCCCTATATATGAATATCAGGGCACGATGGAATCGAACCACCAACCTCCTGCTTGTAAAGCGGGTGCTCTTCCATTGAGCTAGCACCCTTTAAAGAATTAGACTTTAAACTAGCAATTGCCCCTAAAGGTGCAAAGATACACCAAAGGAATAAGAACCAGGAAAACTGAAAGAACTCAGTGTCCTTGCTCCTATTTTTATTCTATGACACTCTACAAAGTATGATCTTGATCTATGACGTATTTGTGCTGAGTGGTTCTAATTTAATAGTAAATTTTATATTAGATAAAATAAATGAATAACTGAGAGGCCTTACGGGCTAATTTTTAATCCTTACACCAAAATCTCTTAATATTCAAGTCTATGGAACAACTCGTTCAAAGTTCAAACTGAAGTAGATTTTAAATGGAAAGCCTAAAACCAGCTTAGTTTACAAGTTAACATTTCGGATATAAATTTTGTTCAATTTATATGACAAGTTATGCCATAACCTTGAAACTAGTTTCTTAGCTAAAAGACTTTCTTAAGTCAACAATGACAAAGAAACATAGTCATGGCAAGCAAAATTCTCTTGTTTTTTCTAATGAGGGTGCGTGTAACTTGATAGAGGTTGTATGAAAGTATCAAACCATAAACAATTTCACTAAAACATGGAAATGACAAAGTCTTGTTAAGCAACAAAGGTTTAGTTGAATATATGGAAAGCATCAAGCTAAATGATATAATTAAACTAAAAGTAACTGTAAAAAAATGAAATTGCCATCATATACATCGCATCAGTGTATGAATTTGCATCAATGTACTGAATTAATATGACTTCAAATTTTGAAATTTTCCTGCAAGATAACATTTATCATTAAAAAAATCTGATAAAACATGAAGTAATCTCATGAATCCTTCAGATTTATATTGCAATATCCATCTCAGATCGATAGATCTAGAATCTTAAATATTCTTATAACTAGCAATTGCACCAAGAGGTGCAAAGGAATGCCGGAACATGGATAAGAGAAGTGGGGAGATTGTATAAAGAAATAATCAAGAAAAATATACTAAAAATGAAATACAACCCATGTGAGGCTAATTTAAATTCAATTGTTGTGAATTTTCAAGTGAAAGAAAGTTTGTAACTGGTGTCTGGCAAGTAGGACTCACAAAAATTGTTATAGAGAAAAACTTGGAAGGGAAATTGAGGTTCGAGGTTTGATGATGTTGATGAAGCACATATTCTACTAGGTGAAAGTGGCCACTGCAAGGATTATTGGGGTTCAGGCTTCTATAGGCAGGATAATACTTTTGAGCTTGAAACAACTTTGCACAATATAGCTTTCAGTTCAAATGGGTGCAAATACATATAAATCAAGAAATTTGAGACCTTTAAATGTATGGTCAAAAGAAACAACTCCAGAATCTGTGCAAATGCTTCTAAATTCTATTTGAAAAGAGGAAATTAATTTGATCCTTGAACGAAACTTGTTTGGACCAGACATTGGTGAGTTGATAAGCAGCTCAAACAATTGGGCAGAGATTACTATGTGGTGTATTTTCAAAGGGCTCAAAGAGTCATTACCTTCTAGATGGCTATATATTTTGGGAGATGGGTTTGAAAATACAGGTAAGAAGAATCAGCCAGCGTCTGAACAGTCGGGTGAATTTGAGAAAAAACACCAAAGATCTGCCAATTTTGTTGAATGCCTTTGAGCAATGTGGTTTATTGTTTGTTGTCAATTCCTCCTCAGTCATGGATTGCAGGCCTGCACAAAATAAGAATATTCTTATGATTGGTGTTTGTTCTGAAGTGAATAATTTAAAACAATATACTCATAACCTAGAACAAAATACAGATTCAACAGAAGTAAATACGGAAAACAAGAATAGTGGAAATGATGATTTTGGATTTCAAACTGAAGGAGCATATAAGGGCGAGGATGAAGTGCTTTTGAAATTTTAGTGGGCAGAGGAGACAGAAAGGATGGACTGCAACAAGTTTTTGGAGTCTCGGGATAGAAGAGAAGGGAAAAGAGGCAAACTTCAAGTTCAAAGCACAGAGTAATGACCCCTGGAAGGAGAGATTTTGATTCTCTTGTTCCATATCAGCAGGAAGTAAGCAATGCCTTTGGTCAAGTCGACATTCAATTGTCGGATTCTCTATGGGATGTAGGTGATGGCATTAGCCAAGAGAAGCAGCTGGACAGGGTTTCACATGAATATATCCTTTCTTCATGAATGCAATGATTATTGGAATTATGTTCAAATAAAAGAGATGAGAACAGTGTGCAAGAGGCTTTATAATGTTTGATATGCAAAGAATATAATATTCAAAATAGTACACATCATATGAGGAGGAGACCTTTAAATCAAGCAATTTGAGACCTTTAAATGTATGGTCAGAAGCAACAACTCCAGAATCTGTGCAAATGCTTCTAAACTCTATTTGAAAAGAGGAAATTAATTTGATCCTTGAAGGAAACTTGTTTGGACCAGACATTGGTGAGTTGATAAACAGCTCAAACAATTGGGCAGAGATTATTATGTGGTGTATTTTCAAAGGGCTCAAAGAGTCATTACCTTCTAGATGGCTATATATTTTGGGATATGGGTTTGAAAATACAGGTAAGAAGAATCAGCCAGCGTCTGAACAGTCGGGTGAATTTAGAAAAAACACCAAAGATCTGCCAATTTTGTTGAATGCCTCTGAGCAATGTGGTTTATTGTTTGCTGTCAATTCCTCCTCAGTCATGGATTGCAGGCCTGCACAAAATAAGAATATTCTTATGATTGGTCTCTGTTCTGAAGTGAATAATTTAAAACAATATACTCATAACCTAGCAAAAAATACAGATTCAACAGAAGTAAATACGGAAAACAAGAATAGTGGAAATGATGATTTTGGATTTCAAACTGAAGGAGCATATAAGGGCGAGGATGAAGTGCTTTTGAAATTTCAGTGGGCAGAGGAGACAGAAAGGATGGGCTGCAGCAAGTTTTTGGAGTCTCGGGATAGAAGAGAAGGGAAAAGAGGCAAACTTCAAGTTCAAAGCACGGAGTAATGACCCCTGGAAGGAGAGATTTTGATTCTCTTGTTCAATCTCAGCAGGAAGTAAGCAATGCCTTTGGTCAAGTCGACATTCAATTGTCGGATTCTCTATGGGACGTAGGTGATGGCATTAGCCAAGAGAAGCAGCTGGACAGGGTTTCACATGAATATATCCTTTCTTCATGAATGCAATGATTATCGGAATTATGTTCAAATAAAAGAGATGAGAACGGTGTGCAAGAGGCTTTATAATGTTTGATATGCAAAGAATAGAATATTCAAAATAGTACACATCATATGAGGAGGAGACCTTTAAATCAAGCAATTTGAGACCTTTAAATGTATGGTCAGAAGCAACAACTCCAGAATCTGTGCAAATGCTTCTAAACTCTCAATTTAGACTGCTCATGTGCTTACCAAATGAAAATCTTTGACCAAAATTCTAGTTAACAGGCACAATGAAAATAATTAGTTGTTGAAAGATTCAAGATCTGTTTATAAAAATGTCATGGAAGAGGAGTTTGCAATCAGAGATGTGGAAATGGTGAACGATAATGAGTGTGTTTGGAAAAAAAAAATTCCTAAATATGCCCAGGTAAGTGTTACAAAGTTGTCATCAACAACCTTGAGTCAGAGAGAAGAGGAGTCTTCTATGTTACCATGGACTAGTGAAAATATGGCACATACATGTAACCATAAACTAGCTTCTTATATGGAGAAAGTTGAGATAATTTACATGGGAAGTGTAACAACTCGATTTATGGCCTCTGAAGTTCAAGAACCAGAGGATATTTCAAGGCTACATTGTTTCCCTCAAGACAACTTCAGTGAGTACTATATTATACAATAAAGACATTACTGAGCCAAGTAAAGCTAATTGTGCACCAAAAAAAGCGTTATCTGCAATACAAGCACGTGAATTAAAAGAAGGTGGTCATTCTTCTCCACACAAATGAAAAACATCACTTGAAAAAAAAATTTCTGTTGGAAGTGCATTCTGTGTAATAACATGCACTTCTAATTACCCAGGTTATGAGGAAGTGGCAACACAGACACTGCATGTTTTTCTTCTTGCCAACTTACAAGTTGAAAAGGCATGTGAAGAAGCCACTCACTATCATAATAGTGGATCACACATTAGGAAATCACTTGGCACTGATATTTGTACTCTTGAAAATGTCCAGGATCTGAATGTTTCATTATTGACAGATTCTAAGAAGTTTGACAAATCTGTCATTGCTAATTTGAGTGAAAGTGATGCACTGAAAAAATAAGAGACTAAAAAAGTTTCTACTTCAATAGAACCTCTACCTTTCCACAAGGTGGGCTATTACAAGTCTTAATTATTTGATCACTAAATATCTAACACCCAAGCATAGTAGAACATGAATTTTAGCTCTACAATGTCTTTAGTTTCGTAATCTGTCATTGCTAATTTGAGTGAATGTGATGCAGTGAAAAACTCAGAGACTAAAAATCAGTGTTACACGGGGACTCGTCCCCCCCCCCCCAAGGGTCTAGAATCCTCGCCCCCCCCCGCGATTCGGGGTCTTGGGGACTTCTAGGGGACGTTTCTTGACGCTCCCAATTTTCGAAAATTTGGAGGGGACGTCAAGGGGGACGTTTCCCCATCTGGAGGGGTCGAGGGGGCGTGAGGGGACGGGAGGGGGCGTGAGGGGACGGCTGGGGCAATAGATATTCTCATTTAATTCTCTATCAAATATTTTAATCAGTTACAATTAGCACCATATCCATTTACATTGTACTTTAATCTGTGAGTAGTAGATTGAATATTGGGAACTACTAAAGTATTTATGGAGAGCTCGACTTACCACTAGACCTTCATTGTGATGTCAGTTGAACAGAACGATGTTTTTTTTATTGGTTTCTTTCTCCAGCTCCGTTTTCTTGCTTCTCTCCAATAACCTCTTCAGATATAACAGCCTGTGATTTCACTAAAGCTGTAATTGGAGGAGAATTTATTATATCTCACTCTTAAGATAATTTTAGGTGAGAGAAATAGTAGCGGAAACCAAACCTTATAGTGGAATGTCATACTTATGGTTGAGGCATGCGAAAGCAACAGTGTACAGAATGTTGAAAAGTGCACAGAACCCAATCAATGCTCCAATTCCAGTCCAATAAAATTTAACTTCAGCAAATAATCCATGAGATTCTAGGATAGCACGTCCAAGTGTTTCAATGGAGCTGTTACTGACAGGATGAACAAAGATGAAATATTTAGAGGAAAGGAAATATTCAATATTTCTTTCCTGGGATTATGATTATAGGACACTCTATCAGTACATGATAACACATAATTTCTCCCATCTAGGAGTTAGAAATCCATTCACCACTCTGGTGTTTTGGCCATAGGACATCAGTGAGCACCAATATGCCCAAATCCACCAGCTAGGTATGTTCTCTGTTCTAGAAACATGAATAAAAGGAACCATTTTTTCAATTTTGTAACCCGAGTTCTAGTTGAAAAGCTCAATACTAGTATAAAGTATATTTCTTTGGAGTAAATAACTATCTTTACTCCTGTTTAATAATTTGGGCATTATCAGATTCCAATTATTCTGGAGTAAAACAAATGCATATCATAATTTTGGAAAAAAATATTAAGCAAATTAAGCTGTCGGTAAATTAGACACACAAGATAAGGAAAATAGCATCATCATAATCTCAAGAATCTGAAGACAAAATAAATTCCTGAATTTTGGAAGAACAAACCTCTCAGCCCTTGCTTTCCTCTTTTCTTCTTCCGATATTTTTGCTTCTCCTATTCCAGAAGAGGTAGGTTTTGGAGTACCATTTGCTGACTCACCAAATCTGTCAATAAAACATACCCGAAGGTAATTCCTGTCAATTAAGAGATTAAACATATTGACTGATAAGATTGGGGCCATGTGCACTGACCATTTAATATAGAAATTACTTCCATAGCTACTAATCACTTTAAATATTAGCACCAGAACTGACAGTCCACCAAACTTAAAACACCATTATGACCAAACATTGTTTAAAATAAAATACAACATATATTTAACAGAGATGATGAGCATTTAAGTTAAACAAACATAAGCCTTGAAAATTCCAGAATCCCTAGAACCTAAATCATACAACAAGATTTTTCCACCAATCCGAAGGGTGGCATTCCAGGTCTGCAGCAGTAATTAGTGCCAGAACAAAAAGCTAATCATATATACTATACAGAGATTATCCACTGCACTCCATGCCTTCGAGGACCAACCATTTCTGCTAGCTACAGTATCAGTATGTGTCTTGAGAATGATCTGTCATGATCTGTCACGCATGAGGTGTTGCCCTCTGACTAAAGAATCAATGTAAACAGGGTTGTCATAGTATCCAAAACGTTACAGGAGCCTCACTGGTTCATGGATAATCCTCACAGCCAAAAAAAAATTTTGATAGATTCTCCAATGATATTAACTGAGCTCATAATTTTTACATTGTGATCAGGATTTAGTTATAGAGATCATATGCTGTATAGAATTCTGGTTTTGTTCAACACTACCAGTGGTTTCATCACGTTTTGAATGGGTTACATTCTTTCAACGATTGTGATTTGTAACCTTTCCTGTTGGGTTAAAGATCCACATGTGTCCTCGTAGTTGGGAGGTAGTGTGTGGCACTTGCAGAGGCAAGATTGACTCTGATAACCATTACCTTGGAGGAAGATAAATGGTCCAGGATTCATGTTGGGACCTCTCAAGGGAATATCAACTCCAACACCTTGTATGCCTGATAGTTACTAGACTCTGATAACCATTACTTTAGAGAGAGATAAACAGTCCAGGATTCATGTTGGGACCTCTCAAAGGAATATCAACTCCAACACTTAGTATTCCTGATAAGTCATTGAAGTGGAAGTTGGATTCACAATCACTGCATGGTACCTTCATAACCAATGCCAAATTTAATTTGGGCTGCCAGGATATGTAATACATTTTTATTTGGGAACTGAAATAGGTCAACATGGAGTCAAGATCTGAAACACTGATTCACATTTGCTGGAGAAGGAAAATATGGAAGTCAAACTGCCAACCAAAAATGGAAGCTCATAAATAGCCTCAAAGTTGTTTTGTCTAGGATTATATAGAAGTCAAACTGCCAACCAAAACTAAAGCTGGTAGCTCATGTATAGTATCAAAGGTGGCTTATTTAACTGTTTAATGCCTTCTTAACGTTCCAAAGTTTTCTACAGTTTCAATAGTTCCAAAAGTATAGTTGGGCATAAATTTGAAAGGAAACATGTCTTACTGGCTCTTGGCCCTCAAGTCTGTGCATGGAGATTGAATTTCAAAGATTGTAGATGAATGAAAATAAAGCTTATGTTGTGTAGTGGCATTATGGCTTCTGTGTTATTTAAATTTCTATTGTGCGTAAATAATTGATTTGCTTCCAGAATTTGTGCACTGACTATTTGCGATGGTTATCATAGGTGTGGGTCAAGTGAATCTAACTTGAACTGACCAGTAAACTCATATAACCATATAACCTATGATGGAGGTTTAACAAGACCATTTTCAAATTTCAACAATGCTATCATGCCAATTAGGTGATTTTATAGCATTTTCTTATTTAGCTATACTGCACCAACATAACTATTCAAAAAAGGGTTACCACAGCTCTGAATCAAGAGAAGCTACTTAAACTAGACCAGTAAATTCCATGTAAACATAATCTCTGAATGAGGTTCAACGGGACCATTTTCCAATTTCAACCATGCTATCATGTCAATCAGGTGCTTTTATAACATTTCTTGTACTGCAGAAACATAATGATTCAAAATAGAAATCATCAAAAGGCTTTTTATAACACAGTAAAGCTCAAGGAAAAAAATGCTACCATATATTTCTAGATTTTCAATCAAACATGGTAATATAAAATTCAGGCTTCAAAAAATACTTTGGGTCTTAAAGCTTCATACAATGCACTATAAGCTTATTTATCCAACTTCGTTTTTTTCTTGAATCAGGTAGCAGTAACACTAAGTTACATTGAGTTGACAAGACAATAGCAAAATTTTAAATTGAGAAACTTCAAAAATTTTCTCACAAACAAGTAACACACATTCCAAGTTATTCTAAGGCCTTGTGCAGCAATTATCCCCAAATTACCCCTTTCTAACAAGAGGCAAACATAAGAAATACATCAACTAAAACATGCAAGGTAAATATACTGAATGTTAGATTTTTTGTTAATCTTCACATATCCTGTAGACCTACATCTCCTAGAAAGCAAGGTTGTCTTACTGTCTATGTAATATTACTTTAGGAAGGTTAACTGACCTTTGCTTTATGAATAGCCCTTTAACCTTTATCTATAGAGAAGTCTTTAATACATTTTATTAAATAATAAAAATATATATAATGAGACAACAAAAATTGTCACAAAAAGACAGACAGAGTAAAATGCAACAGAGAAGACAGCATGATAATCAGGAAACTTGCATAGGTAAATTGTAGTCACAGTCCGGAAGTGTTGGGTAATTCCAGATTATGTAAGGTTGACTCGTGCATTTTATTTCCAAATCACTGCAATTCTCTATCATATATTTTACTCGCCAATATTTGCCCGTTGTGAATACATCATTCTTTCTGCTAAAATTAAAATATTTCAGTGGATGGTATGTCTTTTATTTGCGGTACATTCATGCCTTAATCTATAAATCTGATTCCAATTGCTGGGCACTCTAGTGTTGCAAACACAAGCTCAATATCTCTCTTAGAGCACTGAAATTTTTTCCAATATTATTTTAATTTGCAGGTTGGTTACCTAATTGGAAAAGACAAAGGAATACACAACAAACACCCATGCAAATTAGAAGGCTCCAAGTACACCAGAGCCATGGCTGTAGCTAGTGTGACTTTCTTCTTTGTCTAAAATGAATCTGGTTGAAAATTTTCACAGCATGGGTTTTCATTTGGAAGCTGCAAATGGGAATTCCGTTATTGAACAAGATCATTTAACATTCTGGAAGAAGATGAAGTCAAACATACCATAGGAACTGCAAGAATCAACAAATGGGAAACTAATAATCACAGGGATCTTACTTGTAGCATTTTGAGCATTAATGATCAAACGACTCACACCAGCAGTGCCAAAACACCAACAAAAGAATGGGGCACATGTGTGTGAAAATAAAGCTATAACTGTGAGATTTGTCTGAGGGAATTTCACCAAATAAAGAGGAGGTTCCTAATATGTAACAAGCACAATAATCACTTGGAATTCAAGATATTTAACATTTATGAATATCAAGCTGCCATCCTAAGATATATCTGAGGAAATTTTCCCAAATAAAGATGACAACATAAGATGTGATCAATGAGGCAGGCACCAGTTGAGGCACCAATGTACATGCAGTCATCACCTTGATTGCTTTACTAGTCTAATCTTATGACAGTCTGGTCACTTCACTTGACAAAGGGCCCATATTAACCTTGCATAATCTCCATACTACTGCAAGAGAAGACATGAAAGAAATATTCAAAGTTGATAACAAAAAAACATAGTTTTCTTTCAGCAGGTGGGAACAAAAAGTTCAAGAAAAAGTTTGCTGATCTGATACAAAAATGAGATTCACTTGCAATTAGACTTTTTGTTGCTAAAATAACAAGGTCTAGATGCATTTAATGCAGAAAGCAAGGGCACCACCACAGGAACATTGGAAAAGGATTTCAGTTGAAAAAGAGGATAAAGAAAATCTGGCAATTTCATTTGTTTCCACTATTTCAGATTCTTCTAGAGGTTCCTAGGCTCCAGGGCTGCTACTTAACAAACGTCCTTGTGAACAAAGCAATTCATTTCATTCATCAAAGTTCCAAAGAGTTTTTAACTTCAGTAACAATAGGAATCATAAGTAGTCAGTTAAGTATGGAATGACAAAACTAGATTGCCCACCAATTCCGTACATCAAAAGACACTACATTTAGTATGGAATGACAAAAAATGATCTCTTAAGCATCTTAGATTGTTCACACATGTGTGGCTACATACCAGTAAAAGAGGGCATGCACTTGATGACAAAGTTTTCCAATGTATCATGACTGGTTACAACTTAAAATTTGAAGGGATATAATATCTTATAATCAGATCAAACTTGAATTGATTGTCAAGGGGGGTGTGACTTTCGATGGATATTCACAGGTGAATAAATCAATGGAAGTTGAAGACATTGTATGGAATGGAAACAAATGATCTCTTGAGGATCTTCAAATGTTTTCATAGATGTGGCTATATACCAATAAATGAGGCACACACTTGATGACAAAGTTGTCAAACGTATCATGATTGGTTACAAACTTACAACTTAGAATTTGAATGGAAATAATGCCTTATACGCAGATCAAACTTGAATTGATTGTGAATGGGGATGTCACTTTGACAGGTAAATGAGTCAATGGATGTTGGAAGACACGAGACACATGAAATGAAAATCCAAGTATACTAAATGTGGCTTAAAGCGCTCGGAGACAATAACAATAACACTATG